>JAPQWN010000006.1:46278772-47478772 GCA_028538565.1 Umbellularia californica | reverse complement strand
GGACCACGAACACGCACGATGTGTCATTCAAGACACGACTAGTCTGCAGACGGTCCACGAGTTTAAGGACCCCCAGGTAGTGGATCAAACTAAAAGGGCGGTCCAAGCTCAGTGAAATTTACTTATATCATGAATGCACAAAACATGGCAATACGCGATCGAAAACACGACAAAACAAGAGGGAAATCATTTAACGAGCACGACGTGGCAAGACTAGCAAAATAGCATGGTGTTAATGCTTACAAACTTAAGAAATGATTCCCTTTTCGATTCTTGAAACCCATCTTGAAAACAACTTGCACTTGGAAATCAAACGAGAACACGAGGATGCACGAAGCATCATAAACAAAGATTCAAACATAACTCTGTCAAGCATAGGCTAAGACCACATCTTTGACCCTTGTGGAATTGAAAACCAAATGTCGAAATTCAATAAAACTTGGTGTCCCCGAAGGTATATTACATTTTGGAAATTTCAAGTGCACAAGGTCAATAAAAAGGGTCTAAAACCAAGTCTAGTTTTCATTCCTGCAAAATCCTTCAAAACAGTACATCTGGGTGTGATTCATGCATCTCTACCGGTAGAACTACCGGTTGAAGTGCTTCTACCGGTAGAACTTCCGGTTGAAGCACTTCTACCGGTAGAAATTCCGGTAGAACAGAGGCTTCTCACCTTCCTCAACTCTCTGTCAGAATTTAAGCCCTTTCTACCGGTAGAACTTCCGGTTGAAGTGCTTCTACCGGTAGAACTTCCGGTTGAAGCACTTCTACCGGTAGAAATTCCGGTAGAACTCCTGTTCCTCAACTTTTCTCACTCTCTGCCGAAATCTGGGCTATTTCTACCGGTAGAGCTTCCGGTAGAACTTGGGGTTCACGGTTTTCTCAACTCTCTGTCAAATTTTGAACCATTTCTACCGGTAGAACTTCCGGTAGAGTTCTGAAGCTCATTTCTTTCACACCTCTCTCCCTTCTTCACTTCCACATTTTACCACCTGCACTCCCCAAGCCTACATGCTTTCCAAGGGAGGGTTTTCACACTCAATCCATTCACATTTCATTCAAAACATATATCTAATAACATGCAAGAAAGATAAGCTTGATGATGAATACATTTCCAAAGGTAAAATGCCCAAAAACTTAAAATGCACTAGAAAGAACTAAAATGTTTACTTGCCTCTAATCAAAACCAAGCCAAAGCCTCACAAATCAACAAGAAAGGGTGCTCCACGGAATCTACACAAAAACCCCCAAAATGGAGCATGCAAAAATCAACATTTTTGGCCATCACAAATCCCCATTTCGAAAATGGGTTTGAAATCATGACAAACAAGCTCTAGGTGAGCTAAAGAACATCAAATGGAAAGAATGAAGGAAGACACCAACCTTGAGCTAGTCAAACAAGAAGAAGAAAAGTAGAAGATGAAGAATAGTGCAGTGGCTTGACTCCAAAAACACTCCAGCTGTAGCTTGAGACGAGAGGAAGAGGATGGTGGTCTTGGATCGAAAAATGGAGCCTCCTAGCTAGATGATTTCAAGGGAAAAGGATCAAGAAGAGAGCTTCCTCCTCAACTTCACCCTAGGGCAGAATCGTTGCAGGAAATGGAAAAAGGGCAAATGAAGGAGAAGAGAGCTTTTATAGTGTCTGGAGGTGGGTCCCCTAAGCAGTGAAACTTGGAACGCTTGGAACATGGTCTTGTGGACCCCGGATGGAATCGACGAAGAAGAACAAAACGATCGTCGAAAAATCTAGTTTCGGAAAAGTATTATTTTGACATAGTTTCGCTACTTCGAAAAGTGTGCCCAGATTTACATGCAAAGACAGATTTACCCTTATTGGGCCAAAACTTGGGTTTCTGGGCCTCAAATGCAAGCAGCTTAAAAACGAAAGTTGCCATAAAAAATAAAACCATTCAAGAGAACTAAAAATCACATCCACAACAAAGATCTAGCACAAAAACCCATTCTTACACGTGCACTCAGGGCGTCCCTGAGCGTGTCTGACTCATACTAAACGTCCTCAAAATCCCCAAAGCTATAATCCAGACTAAGTCTAATCACATTCTAACCCAACTAGTACTAAGACTCGTTTACTTAATTAGTACTAATCGAGTTGGTCTGGGTCGGGGTCTAACATTGCGGGCTAACGGAGACTCACCGTTTGAAGCCCGTGGTTGACACGCTCCGCCCCGTGGTTAAGGGTGCCGCCCGGACCAAGTTCTCACATTCTCCCCCATCGGAAATAGAGCCGTCCTCGGCTCTGATACCAATTGTCACAGCCCCGCCCAACTCAGCATGAAATTGTCCGCTTTGGCCCACGTGCACGCGCGGGGACTTTCCAGGAGGTCACCCATCCTAGTACTGCTCCCGCTCGAACACGCTTAACTACGGAGTTCTTACGGTTTCCGGGGCCGCACGGTTTTAAAAGGCCTCATGCTAAGTTAATACGGGGTTTGACTTATAAGCCCAGGGTTAGGACTTGGATATTTCTAATGCGGGCTAACGGAGACTCACCGTTTGAAGCCCGTGGTTGACACGCTCCGCCCCGTGGTTAAGGGTGCCGCCCGGACCAAGTTCTCACACTTGGTTACCTTTACATGTTCTACACTGCATATATGCTTTCAGTAAATGATTCATTTCTTTTATGAAAGTTATTGTTTAAACAGGTTTAAATGTTTTCTAAGGTAAATTCGTTTATTGTTATATCTTTTCACCCACCCGCCAAACCGTCATGTTTGACCCGTTTCTTTGGTACTCAGGTCCAGTTGTTGGTTACCCCGAAGAGGAACACGAGGAAGCGGTCGGTGAACAGCAGCGTTTAGTCGAGTGGCACGCCGATGATGTTATTTAGACATTCGGTTGTTTCGAGATTCGATTCATTTTGGAGTTGTGGATAACTCACTCTTTTGGGAAACTAATTTGGGTTGTATTGACAACCCGTGGTCAGTTAGCGGCTAACCGCCAAGCCCATTGGCAGCTAACCACCAGCTAACCGAACTTAGGCGGTTGTCGGATGTGAATTTCGATATCCCCGTGCCCCCATGAGCTTGGGGAAATCTGCATTCGTCTATACATGTGCTATTTAAATTTTACATCGAAAATGAGGATTCCGACTACCCTCAAAATCGACGGATCACGATCGCCAGATACGGTAACGGTTGTAACACCGTTTTTCGACGAAAGCCGAAGAAAAAATGAGAGAAAATAAATAGGTGGGTTCTTGCTCTCGTCTAATGTGTTGTTGGCAACACACGACGGTTGTCTTGTCATATTAATTTGGGTCTCTTTAATATAGGGTCAATTCAGGGTTACGAGTTAAAGTCCAAATAAAGTTAATACTCACATAGAGAAATCATAGTATATCCAAGTAAAATAAAATAATTATGATAAAGAAAGTAAAAAGGGGGAGGTGCCAAATATTTAAGAAGAGGATCGGCCCCGTTCCCGGGTACCCCTTTCAAATCCCTTGGCAAAATAGGGTTTAAAGGCTGACTTTTCAAACCAAAACAATGATGCAAATGAGACTTTGACTTGTGATTTCTGTGTTTTTCGTGTGCGATACACGAGTGATAAAAGTGAAGGGCTGATGGGCCGGTATTTGTTTTAAAGTGGCTGATGGGCCGTGATTGTTTTAAAAGTGTGTGCGAAATCATTCATCTCATCTCGTCATTCTCATTTATTTAATTTTAGATATCAGTTCTTTATTCCCTTTTATCATTAAGTTCGATTAAATATCTGGTACCTGAGGCGGAGGAAAAAATAAAAGGAAAATATTTTTGGATTTATTTTGTTTGTTTTATGGATTTTATGGATTTTTTTATATTGGGCTAGAAGGGCCTAACTAGGGGATTTTACTTGGATTTACGTGATTAATGTTTTATTATTGATCATCGGATTAACTCTAACCTAAGGTCCTAGACAGCCCACATTGGCTCTCCCGGTCCTCTAGTGGAACATGAAAAGTGATGGACGAAGCCTAATGCTCTAATCTATCTAATGGGGAACCCCAACTAATGCTAGGATGTGAATTGTCTAAGTTTGATAGCTCCTACGCCTAAACAGCTTATTAATTTTGACTTGGTTTGTTTTAAGTTGTGGTTTGATTAAGAGTTATTTAGGGATGAGTTAAGAGTGTTTTAAGGTTCTATTTTAGTGTGTTAAAGGTTCTAGAGTCAGGTTTCACTTTAAATGATGAAAGGATGTTGAAACTAGCAAAACGGGGGTGTAAGAGGACTTGGGCGCACCTGTGGTGGCGCCTAGGTCACTCTGGTGATTGGGAGCACCTGTGATGGCGCCCAAGTGGCTGCTCTATGTGGTTCGATTGGTTGCGATGGTATCGCCTTGATTTTGGAGTTTCGTAGGGTTTTGATAAGTGTGAGTTTCTGTTTTGATGTTGTCTTATGTTTTGGGTCGATTAATTTTAATAGTCTTAAGTCTGGAACTCGAAATGGAACTAGAATTCACAATTTAGTCCAAACAGGGGACTTGGGCGTACTTGTGTGGGCGCCCAAGTGGTTCTGTGTACTTAGGGGCAGCAGCAGTGGCGCCCAAGTTAGAATTTGATGTTCTATGGTCGCTCTTCCTTGATTCGAAGTTTCGGATGAGTTTAAGCTATTTGAATTTCTAATTTCAAGGTTGTTGTTGGTACGGTAAGGGTTCTAAGATGTTAATTTTAGTCGAGATTTGAAGTGAATTGGGATTCGATGGTCTCGGGACTAGAATGGGATTTGGGCGCCAAGTCTCTCTGGATGACTTGGGCGCACCTGTGGTGGCGCCCAAGTGTTCAGTTCGCGTGTTTTTTTTTCTTCTCTTTTTTGGGTTGATTTGAGGTTGAATTTTTATTCTTTGATGTTCTTTAAATTAACTGTGTTATTATTGTGTTGTATCGATTAGAATTAAGTTAGGTTTCAATTAATTAGATTTCTCAGCGATTTGGGGAAACTGGGTGCCAAGAGATTGGTGCCTATGTTGATTTTTTTGTAGCTTAAGTTGGTTTGATCTTTTAGGTTAATTCAGGCTTCTGGCTTCAGCTGTTTCAAATCGTAAGGGTGTTCTAGTGTGTTAATTTGGGTCAAAGTTTGAAATTAACAGGGATTCGGTGCTTCCCGAACTAAATGTGACTTGGCCGCACCTATGGTTGCTCCTAAGTGTCTGGGATGACTTGGGTGCACCTGTGGTTGCTCCTAAGTATTTGGGATGACTTGGGCGCACGTATGGTTGCTCCTAAGTGTCTGGGATGACTTGGGTGCACGTATGGTTGCTCCTACGTGTCGGTCCAGTAGTTTGTTATCCTCTAGGGTGTTTTTAGGTCATTCTCAGGTATCTGATTGTGAGAACTTGGTCCGGGCGGCACCCTTAACCACGGGGCGGAGCGTGTCAACCACGGGCTTCAAACGGTGAGTCTCCGTTAGCCCACATTAGAAATATCCAAGTCCTAACCCTGGGCTTATAAGTCAAACCCCGTATTAACTTAGCATGAGGCCTTTTAAAACCGTGCGGCCCCGGAAATCGTAAGAACTCCGTAGTTAAGCGTGCTCGGGCGGGAGCAGTACTAGGATGGGTGACCTCCTGGGAAGTCCCCGCGCGTGCACGTGGGCCAAAGCGGACAATTTCATGCTGAGTTGGGCGGGGATGTGACAATTGGTATCAGAGCCGAGGAAGGCTCTATTTCCGGTGGGGGAGAATGTGAGAACTTGGTCCGGGCGGCACCCTTAACCACGGGGCGGAGCGTGTCAACCACGGGCTTCAAACGGTGAGTCTCCGTTAGCCCGCATTAGAAATATCCAAGTCCTAACCCTGGGCTTATAAGTCAAACCCCGTATTAACTTAGCATGAGGCCTTTTAAAACCGTGCGGCCCCGGAAATCGTAAGAACTCTGTAGTTAAGCGTCCTCGGGCGGGAGCAGTACTAGGATGGGTGACCTCCTGGGAAGTCCCCGTGCGTGCACGTGGGCCAAAGCGGACAATTTCATGCTGAGTTGGGCGGGGATGTGACACTGATTATGGTTTCTATTGAGAGATGTTTTTATTTTCGGGATTTGATAGGTATATCGTGTTAATGAGGGTTCAAATTAGGAGTTGGTTATCAATGTTTGATTAAGGTTTGGTGAAGGTTCGAATTTGGTGTTGTTAATCAAATTTCGTTGATTAGGGTCTTAATAAATTAGAGCTTATTAATTAGGTTTGTTAATCATGATTTTAATTGGGACTTGTTGATTAAAGTTTTATTTAATTAGGGGTTTTATTAGAAGTTGTTGATCAATTTTAGGGATTTAATTAATTAATTAATTAAGTCTATGGATTTTAATTGAATGTTTTAATGAGGTGTCTCAAATTAATTAAGTGTTTTAGAGAAGGGTTGATTAAGTTTATTAATTTACTTAGGCATGGGTGGAATAACCTAGGGTCACCTATTTAATGTCTACTTTTATAATTCTACTACTTCTTTTAATTATTTTTCTGTTCTCTTCTCTAATTACTAGAGAGCAAGACGAAAGGAGAAGTGTTTTATGATTTTGTGATTTTTTCTTTTTTTTTGGTATTTTATGCAAAAGCAATGTAACCTAACCTAAAGAACCTAGGATCCTCTACTGAATGTCTACTCTTTTCCTTTTTATGGACTTTTCTATTTCTTTTAATTTTTTTTTTGTTCTCTTCTCTAATTACTAAAGAGCAAGATGAGAAGGTAATTGTTTTGGTATTTTATGCAAACAATGCAACCTAAGTATGGTAATCTAATGTTTTGAAGTCCGGAAGTTGAGCAATCAATTAAAATTATCACAGAGATCCAATAGCAAGTTAAATGCAATGCAAAATGAGGAAAATATGGGCCGGAAGTCAAACTGGGGACTTGGACGCACACACAGGGGCGCCCAAGTGTCTGTGTAGGACTTGGGCTCACACATAGTGGCGCCCAAGTGTTCCCTCTGTGGGTTGTGATGTATTTCAGACTTCTGGCGATATCCCAGTGCGATTTCCAACAATCCACGACTAAGTACAAGGTACTACTATGAATTATTAATGTCAAAGCTTCCGGATTTGAAAATAATAATGCAAGCACTAAGATTCGGGGGTGAATCCCTTTGCAAGGACTTGGGCGCCACTGTGTACCTCTGTCTTCCTTTGTCTCTTTTCCTTCTTTTCCGGTAATAATATTTACTCCCCTTTTTATCCTTTTAATGCTCTTTACTGGTCCAAAGGCTTTGATATCAATTCGTATGAGGATTGGCTCGAATTCAAAGAGCAAAGAAGCACATGAAACGGAAAATCGGAGTCAAATCCCCAAACTTGGGAATTGGGCGCACCTGTGGTTGCTCTCAAGTACCTTCCTATACTTTTTTCCTCTTTTACTTCCCGTTTCCCATTTCCCTTCTTTTTTTTTTTAATACTTTTAACAAATCCGGATGCCTTAATATCAACTTATACGAGGATGGACTCGGATCTACGAAGCAAAATGGACGCGAAATGGGAAATTGGGGTCGAAACCCTAACTTTGGACTTGGGCGCACCTGTAGGGGCGCCCAAGTGCTTTTCTGTGTTTTCTTTCTCTTTTGTTTCTTTTGTTTTCAATATTTTTCACGTGATTTTGAACACAAAGTCACAGATCTGAAGGTATTGATACCAACTTATATAAATAGAAACCCAGACTTGAGAGAGAAATTGCAGGCGAGATGAAAACTGGGGTTGAAACCCAACTCCTGGGACTTGGGCGCACATACAGTGGCGCCCAAGTGCTCTTTTTCTTTTCTTTTTTTTAGCACTTTTCCTTTCAGATTCAGATTTTTTGTAACGGGAATGAGATGGATGCAAAATCTATCCTAATCACGAGTTCATGATGACAAAAAAGATGCAAATCTACAGACTAAGCATGATCCTAGACATATTACTAATATGATGGGATGCTAACATCAGATTTTTTCATAACTAATATAGATCTATGATGCTTAAATGATCCTAAGCATGTTTCTAAACAAAAATGATGGTGAAATGCAATGAAACAAAAGAAATCTACAAATACCGGTTCGAATCGTGTTCTTCAAATCCTAAGTTGAAGTTCTTGTGCAAGTGCATGGCTTTGGGAGGCTTTCTCCATTGCTGATCTTGGAGAACCACAGTAATCTTTTTTATCCTTTGTTCTAGATCTAAGAATCTCTTTTGTGCTCTCTCTTTTTCTCTCTTTTTTTACTCTACTTTTTTCTCTCTTTCACTAGTAGCCTCTCTTTGCAAAATTAGTATAAGAAGTCTATTTATAGGGATTTTGGCGTGGAGGAGGGCTTAGGGCTACTGCTTGCACGAGTTTCCAGAGGTTTCACGCAAACCAAGGTGAGATAGGTCTTTCGGGGACTTGGGCGCACATGGAGGTGCGCCCAAGTGGGTCCCATGACTTGGGCGCCACCATGTTGGCGCCCATGTCAAATTTCGAAGTCCAATGGGCTTAGGGTCCGGTTTCGGATTGTTTTTTAGTCTAAAACGGGTCGAAACTGTGAAGAGTAGAGTAAAACATACCTAAGCATCCACTTAAGTGCTTTCCTAGGGCAACTTGGGACCAGGTGCACCCAAGTTGATTCCAGGACTTGGGTGCGCCCATGTCATGTCTTGGGTCAAATGGGCTCGTGGTTTGGTTCTGGTTCGTTTTTTAGGTTGAGATCGGGTCGAAACTATGAAAAGTAAACCGGGATGCAATTAAAGAAATATGGGACTGTCTTTTGATTTGTTTCATTTTACACTCATATTTGACATGTCCTTTTCTTCCACAAGAATAACATATAACTTTAGAGATGTTTAGATTACTTGAGGAAGCTTCTCCTTTTACAAACTTAGTAGAGACATTTGGATTATGTTTTGCTTCTTTGTTGTATCCAAACCCAATTTTGTCTCTTTGATATTTACCCATCCCAAATAGTCTTTCGAACTTTTCTTCTCCGTGAGTGAAAGAATACTTATACTTTTCCTTGTACCACATTAATTGGGTGACTTCATTCTTCAAACGAGAGATTAATTCTTTTAGATTTTCAGTCTCATCTTTTTCTCTCGTAAGCTTTCTTATGTAATCACTAGCAATTTGAAATTTGGAATTAATTTCATGAAGATCATTTGTTAAGATATTATTTTTATCATTCAAGGCTTCAATTTTGTCTTTTAACACTTTGATCTTGACTCCTTGTTTGCTCATAGTTCTAATTAGTCTGTAGCTCTCAGCATAGAGTCGATCATAGGTTTCTTGAAGATCTTCTTCATTATTATCATTATTTGGACTGTCTTCTTCAAATTCAGTTTCATTCTCAAATTTATCAATATCAGATCTTTCAGAACTTCCATTCATCTCAACTGATGGATCACAGACACTTCTGGCCATCAAAACGTTGTAGTTTCTTGTCTCATCTTGGTGTGATTCATCTGATTCTTATTCAGATTTGGATGAGTCATCATCCCATGTTGTCACAAGTGTCTTTTTCTTTCTTTCCATTTGACACTCAGATGATAAATGTCCATACTTTTGACAGTTATAGCATTTCACCTTTCTATGTTAACTCTTAGAGGAAGAGATGACTTTGTTTTTACCTTTATCAAAGGATTTGAAATTTGAATTCTTCTTCTTAAAATGTTTTAGAAATCTCTTAGCAAGTAAGGCAACATCTTCATTATCACTTTCTTTCTCATTATCTGATTCTTCTTTAGAGGGGGATGGTTGAGAAGTTTTTAAAGCAATTGATTTCTTATCTTTGGATTTATTAGAAGAATTATTCAATTTCATTTCAAAAGTTCTAATATTACTAAATAATTCTTCTACTTTCATAGTTTCTGGGTTATTATATTCTTCTATAGAAGTCACTTTGGGGTGAAATCTTTCGGGTAGAGACCTCAGGATTTTGCTACACACTTTGCCTTCCGGAATTTGTTCACCAAGTGACCACATTTCATTTACAATGACCGTTAACTTTGTTCGAAACTCATTGAACACTTCATCTTCCCTCATTCTTAGAGATTTGAATTGGGAAGTCAACATTTGAAGCTTGGCTCTTTTAACAATGGTTGTTTCTTCATAATTTGTTTCTAAAAGATCCCAAGCTTGTTTTGCTGTGGCACATGTCATAATCTTTTTGTATTCCTCAGCAGTCATGGCACAGGTTATGGCATTCAATGCCTTTGCATCACTATCTCTCAATGCTTTTTGATCAGCTGACCAACTGGCCTTTGTAAGAAGCTGAACAGTGCCATCTGTAGCTGTGGTTATAGGAGGAGTCCATCCGTCCTCTATAGCATCCCATACAGGTCCACCAAGGGATCTGATGAAAACAGTCATTCGGGCTTTCCAAAAGGCATAGTTTGTACCATCAAACAAAGGAGGTCTGTTTACTGCACTACCTTCTGGGTTAGACATTAGCACTAGTAACAAGAATAAGATCTACTCCAGGATGTTAAGCCTTTGGGGAGTTACCTGCTCTGATACCAATTGAAAGTGCAGGCTAGGGCCAATGACTAAGTCCTAAAGGGGGGGTGAATAGGACTAAGGGTATACAATTGCCAATTTTAATTTTCTAAGCCTGATTTTAATCCAACCAGAACAAAGAACAAGACATACACAAATAAGAGTATAACTTATGCAGAAAATGTAGATCATGCAGTAGAAAAATAGACACAGGAGATTTATAGTGGTTCGGCCACATAGACCTACATCCGCTCTCAAGGGTCACACGGACCCTCGGTTCCACTAAGAGGAATCAAACTACACAAGTTCTGATTCTACCTCAATTTTGTTGCAGAAGTTCAACCACACAGATCTACTCCTCCTCACATAATTGTAGAGTAATTTAGTCACACATATCTAAACAACTACCACATTATACACATATTGTAGAAGTTTGAAGAAGGGTGAACACTTGCCTTTGATGATGATTGAAGTGTTCTAAGCAGCTCTGACCTTAGTCGAAGCTTTCACCTCTTGATGACCTCTTGGTGTTGAAAAGGATGCTTCCAATGTGTTGCACAACCAGGGTTCAGAGGATTGGACTTCTAGGATTACACAGATAGGGCTCTCATAGAGTAAGATATCCTAGAGGATGCACTCCCTCACAATACACTCATTTTGGAGCTAATGAAGCTCTTGGGTTTTCCTAAATCTAGCACATGAGTGTTTGGAAGGGGATTTGAGAGCCTACATTAGATGGGAAGAACGTAGCAAGAAAGCTCTTCACTCAAGTTCTTGACTTACAAAGCAAAACAGGCTTCAGTTTTATAGAAAAAATCCAATGGCTAGATTTGGCGGTTAGCCTCTTAACATGGCGGGTAGCCTCTTTTCAAAATCCCTGAGACAATGGATATAATTTCTAATTCGGTCAGCTCACGGTTTGCCATCGATGGCCTTGGCGGCTAGCCTTGAGGTGACCGCTGAGGTGACCGAGAGAATGTCAGAAACAAATAGCTCTCGGGAAAACTAACAGTGAGATTCGGTTGCTTGCGGTTAGTCGCTATGTTATTGGCGGTTAGCCGTGAGGTGACCGTAGGGGTAACCGAACTTCCTAACAGACGAAGAGATAGCTCTCTGGAAAAGTGACCGTAGGATTTCGGTTACTTACGGTTAGCCGCAATGGCTCTCTGTGGTTAGCCGTGAGGTGACCGCTGAGCTAGCCGATCTCCATGATAGGAGAAACAACATTCTGGAAATGAAACCACAGGGTTTCGGTTACCTAGCAATTAGCAGCTTTTTGCAAAGGGGCAAGCCGCCAGGTGACCGAAAGGTCACCGAACCCTCTGATTTTCAAGTTAGTTTTAGCAGAGTAAAAACATGAGTTTTCCAAGGGATCTAAAGACTGGTCTGGGTCTAAAATACCTGAGTAGGTTGGCAAACACATGTGGATACATTCTTTGAAGACCCCGGTCCATCCTAAAACTTTGACAAACCCTTCGAATTTGATCTTCCTTGAGGCACTTTGTGAACAAGGATCTTCTTGGTCATATTAGCACGATATTGACAACACAAACACAGTGCTCACGAAAATTTGGCATTAACAGCCTCTACGCATCTACGCAGGTGAGGGTCTTTCCTCCCCTTTTAAATTTTGCGTTCGCCGCTATAAGGTTTGTTGAATGTAATGTTTCCTTAAAATGTCGTCTTGCAGAGTGGTGTCATTGTCGCCTCCGTTCCTCCGCCTCTCAGCTTTGGTGAGGAGAGGGCCCTTATTCATGATCAGTATGCTCAGCGCATGAATCGCATGGCGCAAGGTCATGAGGAGGTGGTTGCTGATTTGCGGAGGCGCCTTGATCGATATCTCCAAAGGGTGGAAGTGAGAGGTTATGCATTTTCAAAGCAACCGATCGAGCCCCTTCTCAGCGTACCCCTGGTCCGTCCTCATTCGCTTCGTCGGCTCGTCATAATGGATCTGCTCCATAGGGCTATTGTTCTTCGATTGATCTCCTAGGGACGCATCCCTTGTGTATCATAGTTCTATATTGTATTCATATGTCCTGGTCCTGTATTTATGCTGTTACACCCCATCTTTGGCTCATGGTGGGAGCTCATATGTATTTGACTTGATGTGTCTGTTGTGCATATGTATATTAGGCATGTATAGTTGAGATAGTGTGTTTAATGTCTTAGAAGTGTTATAGGAGTGTGGTTGATTGATGAGGAGTCATTGTGGGGTGTCGGGGGAATATACAAAGTATTCTTCTCATAGGTAACAAACCCTTCTGTATCCGGAAATTTTCCGAGGTCCAAAAAACAAGGGGAAGTGCTGTCGAATTTTTCTAGAATATCTCGAAATTTGTGTTCTGAGCATGGATCTCATAGGAAGGATATTAGTAGTTTAGAGTTAATGAAGCGAGATTTCATATAACAAAAAGAGAATAAGCACAATCTCTCATCAATCTAAACTTAGTAAGTATCATAGAATTAGGTTCTCAAACAACAGGGAGTGCCTGAGTGTGTGACATTTGTGACCTAATGATGCAGGTCCTAGGGTTAGGACTTGCGGTGGAAGTGCTAAAAGTACAATAGGTGCCGAAGCACGTGTCCGTAGACACAATCAATCTCCGCAGAGATAATAACCGAGGACGCACCTCAATGGGAAAACCCAATTTCATTAATCAACAATTGAATAATTCTTTACTACAACGCCATATAAATAAAAAAGATAACTTAAGCCCTAAGAAACCTACTTAAACTAGGAAACTAGAATCTTATCCTAATTACAATAAAATTAGAAACTATTGACATAAAAATAAATCCCTAAATCTATGTGGTCCATACACATGTGGCCTTGAGGTCTTCGCTGCATCATTCTCCCCCACTTGAAAAGGAACTCGACCTCGAGTTCGGAAAATGTCCACCTGGATCAAAGATCAATCTGACGAACTTCCGATTTGTCGGTCGATCTATAACTTCTTGGCACAGCTTCTTTTGGTGACTAGATTTTGCATTAATGCGAGATCGAATGAAGTGATAATTTAATTCTTGAATATTGGCCAATTGCACACATTCTCCAATTAGAATTGGCTGATCTCCAAGGACAAAGCAATATGAGGAACGTTGATGATGAAAACTTCTTTGACAATCTCCTAATTAATGGTCTTTTCATCGGATAGATTAATTTGATTTTCTAAAGGCGGGCTTGCATAGGATCCATTAGATGACTAGACTCTTTAATGTTATTTTCATTGTCCGTTTCTTCTTGTTGCACATGTAAATGATGAGACTCAGGTTCCTTTTCTTCAGATTCACGTGAGGCATTCTCCATGAGTGGTTCCATTACCGAGATGTCTGTGATTGGTAGAGACTTCTCTTCTTGTATTTTAGCTTTTTGGAGGCGATAACGCTTTATCAAGCGCTCAATACGGATCGCTTCCCAAAATGCTTCATACATATCATTGCATTCCTTCTCTACATTCTTCAATATACTTGGTTTCAAACCTTTGAGAAAGTGATTGAAATCAAGTGTATCTCCCAATTCACATAAATAATGTAGCCTTTCAAATTCATAAGCATATTCCTCGACAGACAATTTTCCTTGTGTCAAAGTAATATACTGCTCAAAGCAGTCTTTATTTGCAAAATATCTTTTCCCATATCTGATTGCATATGTCATCCTTGTAACCCTGTTGTTGATTTCTTTAAGCTCGTTGTTGGTTTCTATAAGCCTTCTATTTATTTCAAGAAGTTGCAATTCCATCTTGTCTAACAATTCCATATGAACTTGATGCAAAGACTAAAAATTTTAATGCTCTTTAAAATTAAAATCAAACTGACCAGATGTGTAGATCTCACTGATTGGAGTGCACATGTGATGATCGTCGATCGGAGTACGGATGGAAATGAGCTTGCTATTGGAAGATGGATGGCTGAAGATTTATGGAATATGACGAATCTAGGCCCACTTATTGATGAAAATATATTTTTGCATACGCTCCCTTCTATTCTCTCTTTCCTCTGTTATTCTATTCTTCTTGCTGGGTAGGGGGGAATGGGGGATGATTGGGTTTTGCTGGGATGCGATTTGGGTTTTGGGTTTTAGGTTTCGGGTTTGGTGATTTGGGGTTTGGGAAAAAATATGGATTTGGGGGTGTTGATATGAAGGGATTGGGCTGAGGGTTTGGGAAAAAGAATGGATTTGGGGTGTTGATACTTAGGGATTTGGACTAGGGATTTCGGAAAAAGTATGGATTTGGGGTGTTGATACTCAGGGGGATTTGGGATTGGGACTGGGTGAACGGAAAGAGGGATAGGGTTAATCACGCCGACAATCAGGGATCGTTCGGCTCTGATACCAATTAATGCAGGCCCTAGGGTTAGGGCTTGCGGTGGAAGTGCTAAAAACACAATAGGTGCCGAAGCACGTGTCCGTAGACACAATCAATCTCCGCAGAGATAATAACCGAGGACGCACCTCAATGGGAAAACCCAATTTCATTAATCAACAATTGAATAATTCTTTACTACAATGCCATATAAATAAAAAAGATAACTTAAGCCGTAAGAAACCTACTTAAACTAGGAAACTAGAATCTTATCCTAATTACAATAAAATTAGAAACTATTGACATAAAAATAAATCCCTAAATCTATGTAAATTCCTAAATCTATGTGGGCCCTACACATGTGGCCTTGAGGTCCACGCTGCATCACCTAAACAATCCTATGTTTTTAGGCATCGGTATTGTCAGCAATAAGTATAAAGGCAAGATTTTATTATAATTGCACTTTCAATATCACAATCGCATGTGGTATCATAAAAGTTGTGCATATCATACATCTATAATCAAATTCATCATTGGATATCATAACAGACATAACTCATATTTTCCCAGTTTGGTTATCGTAACTTTGATCTTTTCAAGTCATGAAGAATTATGCACAAAATAGTACCCGTAAATAATAAATAAATGCCCCAGCTTGTGGGATGTTATGAATGTAATCGAGGTTGGTTTCCCTGCAAGGTCTCAAAACAAACTTGTTATTTTAATATTTTTAGGCCCCCTGCATAGTTTGGCTAAGGTGGCATTTTCTTTCTCGGTAAAAATGTCAGGGGGCCATTTTGGGACTCAAGCTTTGAGGATAACAAGATTGAATTCATGCCTTAGGGGATATATTTTTTCCTACATCCGACTAAAAGTCATTAGTAGTAAAAGCATGCATGAGGTGAATGTGTGTGCAACCTAGTGAGTGCTCGTGACAATTGTGTATGCGATGAGGACCCAAGTTGGGAAGCCATGTGAGATAAACATTTATTCATGTGTATATATAAACAAAAAATGCCCTAGCATAAGACTAGTGTTTATTCTGGCCGTGGGTGAGGGTGTGAAAGGAGATTAGCTTCTCGATCTATGATTGTCACCTAAGTGGCAACGTGGTCTTCCCTAATTGTCCTTTGGTGGTCGATCCCTCATGGGCCCCTTTTGTAGCTGCTTAGTCTTTTTGGTTGAACTTCGGAGAGCACCTGACCGCATCTGGGGCTAATTCGTGAATAATGTTTGTGTGTGGGGTGGTGAGTCACCATGCTACCTTAGTGTCGTGGTTTTCAACTACCTTCTGCTCAGTTCGCCTTATAAGCACCCATGTCAGTCCAGCAAGCCTAAGATTTCTTTTTCTTGACATGTTACTGTGCAATGCTCGGGTCCCTTAAGCTTTCTAATTAACCCATATAACGAGCATTCGGCAAATGACTCCCAAACCAGGTGGCTTTAGGGCACTAGATATGTAAATACCCCTACGGGCTTACTGGCTCAAGCTAAAAAGGCTACGAACATGAGCTAGCCACAAAACCTTATTGTTTCCAAGACTCCTAACTAGACTCTTTTTTTTTTTTAACATATGACTGTGCAATGCCTGGATCCCTTAAGCTTTCTAATTAACCCATGTAATGAGCATTCGGCCAGTGACTCCCAAACCAGGTGGTTTTAGGGCACTAGGTATTTAAATACCCCTACGGGCTTATTGGTTTGAGTTAAAAAGGCTACGGACCCGGACTAGTCACAAAGCTTTATTCTTTTTTTTTTTTTTGTGCAAACGGTGAAGA
This sequence comes from Umbellularia californica, assembly GCA_028538565.1. Lineage (NCBI taxonomy): Eukaryota > Viridiplantae > Streptophyta > Magnoliopsida > Laurales > Lauraceae > Umbellularia > Umbellularia californica. The sequence goes on along the minus strand of JAPQWN010000006.1, from coordinate 47,462,265 downwards.
AGCTTTCATGACATGGCCAATCTCACCTACAAACCTTCACATTGGGTGGCTTTAACCGTGCTGGGTTTGTGTGGGTAGACTCACCATTTTGTGTATTTTCGGGTGCAGGTGTGTGTTCGAGTTCCAAGTTTGATTAGAATGCATCTCTTTAGTCCTCCTATGGGATTTCTACAACTACGCTAAGGAGCAAGGAGGGTCATACTCCGTGAGAAGTAGGGAATGGTCATACTGTGTACCTTTTCAGGTACATAGCTTTCCATGGATCTGGGAGCTCTTCCCCTTCTGCATTTACTAGTCTATATGCATTACCAGAATATGCTTCTTTAATTTTATAAGGGCCTTCCCAATTGGGTCGTAACTTACCTCTGGGATGCGGAAGTTGGGATGGAGCGATGCGCTTCAGGACTAAGTCGCCAACTTTGAATTTCCGTTCTTTGACATGTTTGTCGTAGGCTTTGGTAATTCTTTTCCGATATACTTGTGCATGTTCTGCTGCCTTCATTCTTTTCTCGTCGGAATGTAGAATCTTTTGGTCCATACATCCTAATGATTAGAGTTTAGGAAATAGTAGGGATCTCTGGGTCAATGACTCTAGCTGTTTAAATCATGCTAGTCGCATCGTACTTAGGTAAACTAAGTGTAATCTCTTTGGGATCAACCTAAACATGTTTTATGTAGTCTGGAAGGGACTTGGATAGTGTTGTAGCCTATTCTTTATATGAGTAGTGGGTTGGACTCGAGATGTCGATGCAATTTGGCCTTTTCTCTCACGATTTTCTAGAGACTGTCGAACTAAGTATAAAATTATCAACAAGCATCTTCATTGTTATTAATTAATCTTAATTATGCCATTAACCATTCAATTATGGGTGAAATGGGGGCACCATTATATATGAAAGGTGTTTAAGGCTATCATAGGGGACCAAATGAGGTGTCTACAGCGGTCACAATTCTAGTATGCTGCATTCAGTCAAGTCAACTGCTATAAGTCCCGCGGTCAGCTAGCGGCGAACCGCCAGGTAGCCGACCTTACCCAAGAATTTGAAAATGGAGGGAAATGAAGGGGGGTTCCCATCCCAATCGCTTGTGGACCCTTTTTTTAGAGCGATAAGCACTATTCACCTGAGACTATGTTGGAGCAAGAAAGAAACCACATCACAAAGATTCATTGAAGTTTTTGGAAAATTTTCCAAGGTGTATAAGGAGCCCGGGATGTCCCCAAACTCAAGGAGTACCAAGTCATTACTAAAATCGACATACGGTGTCCCTATTCACCTTGAACAAATCTTGAACCTGATATTTTACCCAAAACTCCGAAAGTTCATTTGGATTTCCTTGTTCCCGAGGTTTACACTATATGACTGTTATCCCCGAGAGCATTGAAAATGTACTTAAAATAGTTACTTGCCCCAAAGTGCAATGCCCGACATGAAACGACAGTTGTGCCTTTGAGCACCCCATCCCGCCCATCTTTTACTTGCACTTGATATATTTTACACATGTTTTGATCTCTATTATTTGACCTATGAGTCGGCACCACTAAGCTTGGATAACCTTGTTCGTCTGATCCACTGACTAGGAGATCCCCCTCTTGTCCCGCCAGCTGCAGTTTGGATCCCGCTATCTGGTTATTACCGTGGTCTTGTCCCGATACCCAGGACTGCTACCGTGGTTCCCAATGCCCGGCTCGCTACCGTGGTCATGTCCCGTATATTATAAGTATATGTATATTTTCATTGAGTCTCCTCATTTTGGTGACTGAGATTAACGCCCCGATATGCTCTTGTCACTTCGGTGATAGAGGATTTAGCTTTGTGTGGTTGTTGTGAGAACCCGACCCCTAATTTCTTGGTTTAGTGTGGTTTTAATCGTGATTGGGTTTTCTCAATGGGTTTAGTGGTTGTTTAGTTGAGTTTTTGAGTTAGAATGACTTTTTATTAGTTTTGGAAAGTTTTGAGAGCCAGCGAACCTAGACAGTGACTGTAGGGTCCCATTTGTTTGCGTGGTCAGCGTGGGGAGATTCTTGGTGATTCCCAAAAATTCTCATTTTAGCTTCGTTTGACTAATCTCGCCATTCCCTACAACTTTCGTGTTCACTCCGTGCCCATTCGAAGCTCCTAAAAACAGTTTTTCCAGAAATCTCAAATTTTCCATTCTTTAACCCCTTTGACCAAACAGTTGACTTTTTATGTGGACCCCGGAAAGATAATTTTATGCCGGACACTTTTCATGTTTTAAGTTTCTTGATCCGAGGTCTAGAAAGCCCTCTAATCTCCATTACAAGTTTTACTTAATTGTGGACCCCACACCCACCCATTATAAAAGGACAACTTCCTCTCTTTCTCCCTCATTCCCATTCCATCGGCTGCAACTCTCTTGCTACAGTACCAGCAGCCTTCCTCCTTCCTTTTCTTCCATTTCTCTTGCTCAAATGGAGCCTCCAAAGCCACCAATCCGACGAGGAAACTCCGGCAACTTCTTCCATTTTCGTGGGAAACCAAGGTGGGCAGCCCCTTTTCCAAGCTTCTTCTTGATTGATTAATGGCCTAGAGGTAAGGACTCCTTCCCATTTTCCTTATTTGTGCAATGGCATCCCCTTAGATCTAATTTCCCTAACTTTGTTTGCCCCATTCCTTGTCTTTCTTGATTTACCATTTTAGGGTTCTAAGATGGGTTTGTTTTGGGGGTTTTCTTTGCTTTGCTTGTAGGTTGATCTTGATAGTGTTTTGAGCTTGGATTTTCTTAGCTTGGACTTAAGGCAAGTGGATGATTGGATAGTTTTAGCATTTATTGAACTTTGTGAGGAATGTGGTTGGTTTGCTATTTATACTCATGTTTATGAACTTGCATAGATTTGAAATAAATGCTTATGAAAGTACATTTAATGTTTTAAAAACATGATGGATTTTAGTCTTTATTCATCTCTTGTTTTTGGCTTAAATGGGTCTCGGTGATTGTGGAGTTTCTCTTCTCTTATGGTTGATGGTGAAAAAGGAAGAAGTGATTGGATAATGATATGTAGAAGTTTTGATGTTGGAGAAGAGTTGAAGGTGGAATAGGAGGAGCTTTCAACTCATTTTATTGCAGGTAAGTTGTCACGACCCCAAACCCGGGGTCCGTGAATTGAGAGTTATGTTTCTCCCAAGATCCGCGTGTGTGAGGATTACAAATTCATTCCAACACACTCTGAATATTTAGCGGAAGCTTTTATGGTGTTGCGACTCGGAGTCCGTGGCCATTGGATTCCGCACCGCACTTAACCCAAGCATATACTCATCTTATCAATGATCCATCTCAGACTGGAATAAACTATCACAATAAAAGTACAGAGCTGACAGTAACAGGATATTACATTCCCATATATGTTCAAGTTACAATTAACAATGTATATTAATTACAATCCCAAGCAAAAAGGCTAATAAAAGCCATACAAGAAAACAAGCTAATGATTACTACCCATATGTGACGTAATACCGATGTCAAGCTCAATGTCGACATGACATAGCCAACAAACACCTGTAAGCTCATGGCTCCACAGCCAATACGTGCACTCATCTCGGGTGAAGAAATCTGAACCTGAGTACCAAAGTAGTGGGTCAGACACGACGGTCTGGCAGGCGGGTGAAAAGATATAACAACATACTGAATGATAAAACATGAAACAAATCATACTGTCTGATCAAAATTGTACATAATAAAAATGTATCGGAAATCATGAGTATCTGACGAAATCATGTATTCATATAAAACGGGTATGAAACACGGATATTAGGCAAAGCATGTATTCCTTTAAAGCATGTATAAAACATGAACATTTCACAAATCGGGAACTCATTTAAAACATGTATAAACAATAAACAACTTTCAAATCGGGTACTCATTTAAAGCGTGTACGAACAATATACATCTTACAAATCGGGGACTCATTTAAAGCGTGTATAAACAATATACATTTTACAAATCGGGTACTCATTTAAAGCATGTACGAACAATATACATTTTTCAAATCGGGGACTCATTTAAAGCGTGTATAAACAATATACATTTTACAAATCGGGTACTCATTTAAAGCATGTACGAACAATATACATTTTTCAAATCGGGGACTCATTTAAAACATGTATAAACAATAAGCATTTCACAAATCGGGGACTCATTTAAAACATGTATAAACAATAAACATTTCCCTAATCGGGAACTCTTTTAAAACATGGATAAACAATAAACACTTCCCTAATCGGGAACTCTTTTAGAACATGGATAAACAATAAACATTTCCCAAATCGGGGACTCATTTAAAGCATGAAGAATTAATGCATCCTTTATTAAGAAAAGACATGATCAATATAAAACAGTACGGGTAACAAGGATCAGGAACTATCAAGATGGCAACCACACAAAGCTAAATCCTCTATCACCGAAGTGACTAGAGTATCGGGCGTTGACCTCGGTCACCGTAGTGAGGAGGTACAACAAAATTCACATATACATATACAATAATACGGGACGGGACCACGGTGGCAAACCGGGTATCGGGAATCACGGTAGCGAACCGGATATCGGGAACCACGGGAGCGAGCCGGGTATCGGGACGGGACCACGGTTAATAAACCGGGTATCGGGATCCATGCTGCAGCTGGCGGGACAAGTGGGGAATCTCCAAGTCAGTGGATCAGACTGACAAGGTTATCCAAGCTTAGTGGTGCCGACTCATAGGTTATATGCAAGCAAACAAAACAAATACATGTATGCAAGTTCTCTTTTAGCTCATGGGCTCGCACTACAAAGCTCTGGCCCCCTATTGCCTCCAGGTTTTACTCTCATGAGTCATATACAAGAAATCAAATCCAATAAATACATATGACGGGACGGGGTGCTCATAAGCACAAAAGCATATCTGTATCGGTAGGGCCTGTACGGGCTAGCAACAATGTTAAAAACATAACTTTCAATACGGTCGGGCAAGTCTAGTCATAAAACACGAGATTTCAAGTGTACAAGTGAAGTTCGGTCAAAATAAAGCATGAATGGATTTCTCATATTCTCCGGCCAAGTGTTGAAAGTCCAAGATTGAATCAATGTACTAGGGTCCCGTATGTTACGTTCGACATACATTTGGTACTCTTTAAGAATTAAAAACATTTCGGGGCCTTATATACATTAACAAATCTAAAAGACCTAAACAACACAGTCATGATGATGGAATTTCTTCTTCTTTACAATTCCTCACTCTCCTCCAATATAGTTCCCTACGGTTCTTCAAGAAGAAAACAATACAATTGCTGTCGGTCAGCTCCTCGGTTGGCCGTCGGTCAGCCGAACTGGGATGTCGGCTAGCCGACGGCTGACCGACGCTGACTGTCAGCTCTACACACATCAGGAAGTTTGTTGCTCTCTGGAAAATGAACCGAAAGATCTGTCGGTTGGATCTCGGTCGACCGAACTAGGGAGTTCGGTCAGCCGACAGCTAACCGACAGATTTCCTGATGGAAATCTGCTCTCTGGAATTGGAACCGAGAGGGTTTCGGTCCACCTCGGTTGGCTGTCGGTTAACCGACAGGCTGACCGATAGCTAACCGACGTTACTGCGGACACAGAATTCTGAAGCTGTTTTCAGTCCCTTCTTTCTCCAAACACTCCTCATTTTCAAGGGTCAGATCCCTGTAATAAAGTGAGCTAAAAGATCCTCCATTTCAAGCAATCAAAACTTCATTCTCAACACTTCAAATTCCCCATTCAACTACATCCATTCTTCCATCAAATCATCCATTCCATTCACATTCAACCCAAAAGAAATCCATCACATGAAACAAGTCAAAACTCAATACAATCAAGATACCATTTTCAAGAATACAATATACTAGAAAGATACACTAAAGAGTGTATTTCAAATCTCAATAAAAGCATGTCATGAAGTAAAGCATAAGTAATGAAAATCATTAATGAAAGCTACACATTTGTATAAAACATGATCAATGAAAATAAATCATTTCATCCACTTGCCTTGGGTCCAACGCTAATCAAATCAACCACTAATCACTTCTCCAAGCTATAAATCACCAATCTAAACAAAACCCCCAAAAGAAACCCATCTTAGAACCCTAAAATGGCAAAACCAAATCAAAACAAAAGGAAAGCCTCCAATAATCAAAACAAAGCTTCTTAAAGGCTAGGAAAACACAAATCCAAAAGATTACAAGGATTCCTTACTTGGAAGTTCTTCAAAAAGCTAGAGGTTGCTCAAAAGAAATCTTGAAAAGCTTGGTTTTCTTCAAAAATAACATCAATGGATAGCTCTTGAGATGAGGATGAAGATGGTGGAGTCTAATCTCGGTTTGGCATTGTTTGGTGGTGCTATGAGATGGAGGAAGCAAGAAAGGGATGGAGAAAAACCATGGCTGATGGGGCATCTCCTCTCTTAGAGATTAGGTCAAGGAAGGAGAGAAGAGAAGAAGGGTTCCTTTTATAACAAAGGGGAGATGGGTCCCACAACTTAAAACATTTGCCGGGCTAGAAACATGCATTTCGGGACCTCAAATCGGTTCGACGAAGAAGACAAAGTTGTTCGTTGAAATAACTACTTTCCAAAAAGTGTATTTTCCCCAATTTCTGGAATTCTCGAAATTTATGGACAGATTTAGTGAAAATTGTCATTTTTGCCCTTTTTCTCGAAAAACGCAATTTCTGAGTATTTATTCAAGATGGTCAAAACATGAAAGTTGTTTGTAACAACAAAATGGGTCAAAAGGAATAAAATTTGGAATTTTTTAGAAACCAAATATAAATTCTCACAAAAATACAATTTACAAGGGTCGGGTCAAAACAAAGTCAACGTCTTTTAAAACTCTCCAAAGTTATGAAAAATCTATTCAAACTCAAAAACTCAACCAAACAATCACTAAACCCATCGAGAAAACCAAATCACGATTAAAACCACACTAAACCAAGAAATTAAGGGTCGGGTTCTCACATAAGTGATTAGAGAGGGAAAGGAATTGATTGGAGAAAAGAGGACCTGAATCTGAACTGCATTGTGGAGTTCCCGCAACTGGCAGTCAACCGACGGTCACTTAGCGGCTAGCCGTCTGGTGACTGGTGGCTAACCGAACCGGTTTCGGTTACTTTTCCAGAGAGCTGTAACCTTACGGTCAGCCTCGCGGTCAGCTAGCGGCTAACCGTCGAGTCCATCGGCGGCTAACCGCCAGCCAACCGAACTGAAGCGGTTACATTTCCAGAATGCTGCATTTGGTCAGGTCAACCACAGTCAGCCCTGCGGTCAGCCAGCGGCTAACCCCCAGGTGACCGCCAGGTAACCGAATTTCCCAGAATTATGGGAATAAAGAGAGATGAAGGGAGTTCCCATCCCATTTGCTTGTGAACCTTTTCGAAAGCAATGGGCACTTTCCACCTGGAATATGTTCGAAACAAAGATAAAATGTTTGTTGGAAGCCGTTCGAGTGAGAAACCACATCGCCGAGATTTGTTGAAATGTTGAGGTTACTCAGGTGTGTAAGGGGCCAATAATGTCTCTAAACTCAAGGAGTACCAAGTGTTTACTGAAAAATAAACATACGGGATCCCTATCCACCTTGAGTTATCTTGAACCCCGATACTTGTCCCGATATTTCGAAAGTTTATAGCACCCCTTTTTATTCCCGAAATTGATGAGTTATGATTTATCCATCTCGAAAGCACTGAACTGTATTTGTAGCATTTGTGCTAGCCCCGATATGCATGACCCGATATTGAAATGATATTTATGCCTTGAGCACCCCGTTTCGCCCGTTTATACAATTTCATCAAGTGTTTTATACATGCCCGATTTCTTGCATATGACCTATCAATACTTAGGGCCTTGAAACATTGTTTTTAAGCTTTGGGAGGTATGGTTTGGAGCCCCAATGCAAAGTAAGAACTTGGAAGGCATTTTATGGAGTCCGGATGAAGAGAAACCCCATTATGAAGATTCGTCAAGGATCCTTAGACTTGTCAATGTCCATAGGGATCCGAGATGTCCTTAATTCTCATGGAGTACCAAGTACATGTCAAATTAGACATACGGGACCCCATTCACATTGATTTAAATCTAGGACCCTCAACGTTTGGCCCGGAAAAGTATAGAAATCCATTATGTCTTATTTTAAATTCGAACTTCACTTGTACACTTGAAATCTAATATTGTATAGCTAGACTTGCCCCGAAGGTATTGAAATTTATGTTTTTTTTTAGCATGTTGCTAACCCGTTTATGCCCGACCCGATATAGATATGTTTTTGTGCCTATGGGTATCCCGTCCCGTTATATTTGTACTTGTTGATTTCTTGTATATGAACCATGAACCAAAACCTTGAGGCAATATGGGGCCAGAGCTTTGTAGTGTGAGCCCATGAGCCAAAAAGAGAACATGCGTACATGTATTTGTTTTGTTTACTTGCATATAACCTATGAGTCGGTACCACTAAGCTTGGATGACCTTGTCGTTCTGATCAACCGACTTGGAGATCCCTTTCTTGTCCCGCCAGCTGCAGTTTGGATCCCGCTACCAGGTTTATTAACCGTGGTCTTGTCCCGATACCGCAGATTGCTACTGTGGTTCCTGATGCCCGGCTCGCTATCGTGGTCATGTCCCGTATTGTATATATGTATATGTAAATTTCGTTGTTCCTCCTCACTTCGGTGACTGAGGTCAACGCCTTGACATGCTTGCTCTTATCACTTCGGTGATAGAGGATTTAGTTTCTTGTGGTTGCCATCTTGCTTGTTTCCCGGATTCCTTTGTTACCTTTACATGCTTTATACTGCACACATGTTTTCAGTAAATGATTGATTTCTTTCGTGAAAATTATTGTTTAAATAGGTTTACAACGTGAGGTATACCCGATTTGTGAAATGTTCATGTTTTATACACGCTTGAAAGAAATACATGGTTTGTGAAATATTTAGGTTTCATACCCGTTTTATATGAATATAGGATTTTGTCAGATGTTCATGATTTCCTATACATTTTTAATTATGTACAATTTTGATCAGACAACATGATTTATCACATGTTTTATCGTTCAGTATATTGTTTATATCCTTTCACCCACCTGCCAGACTGTCGTGTCTGACCCACTACTTTGGTACTCAGGTCCACACTTCGTCACACTAGATGAGTGCATGTGTTGGCTGTGGAGCCATGAGCTTTCAGGTTGTTTGTCGGCTATGTCATGTAGACATTGAGCTTGACATTGGAATTACGTCACATATGGGGTAGTGATCATTAGCTTGTTTTCTTGTATGACTTCTATTAGCCTTTTCTTGGGATTTGTAATTAATACACACTGTTATTTGTAACTTGAACATATATGGGAATGTAATACCCTGTTACTGTCAGCTCTGTACTTTTATTGTGATGGTTTATTCTAGTCTGAGATGGATCATTGATAAGATGATTATATGCTTGGGTTGAGTGCGGTGCGGAATCCAATGGCCACGAACTCCGAGTCGCAACACCATAAAAGCTTCCGCTAAATATTCAGAGTGTGTTGAAATTTGCAATCCTCACACACGCGGATCTTGGGAGAAATATAATTTTTACTTCACGGACCCCGGGTATGGGGTCGTGACAGTTGCCATCTTGCTAGTTCCCGATTCCTTGGTTACCTTTACATGTTTTACACTGCATATATGTTTTCAGTAAATGATTCATTTCTTTTATGAAAGTTATTGTTTAAACAGGTTTAAATGTTTTCTAAGGTAAATTCGTTTAGTATTATATCTTTTCACTCACCTGCCAAACCTTCGTGTTTGACCCGTTTCTTTGGTACTCAAGTCCAGTCGTTGTTGGTTACCCCGAGGAGGAGCACGAGAAGGCGGTCGGTGAACCGCAGCGTTTAGTCGAGTGGCACGTCGATGATGTTATTTAGACATTCGGTTGCTTCGATATTTGATTCATTTTGGAGTTGTGGATAACTCATTCTTTTGGGAAACTAATTGGGGTTGTATTGGCCTTTGTTGGCCTCTATTTTTGGAGAAATGTTAATTAACTGTTATTTGTATAAACATTAACATTTACTTTTGGGAATTCGCTAATGATCATTGCTCATTTTGATACTTGTTATTTATTTGTTATCAGTTTTGCTATTTTGGGAATGAAAATATGAATTGATTTGCTACACGCTTCCGCACTTAAACAAAAGTATTACATGGTTGTGATATCCTCACCGCGGACACCTGTGGGAAATCACGTGCACGGGTATTATTATATTCTTTATAGACCCATGTACGCATGTTATGTTTTATGGCACCAAACATTCATTCACTTACATTTATATCCATCAACACTAGTTCCGATCCCGGATTAGGTCCCGATAACCCGGTCCGGGGTCGCGACAAGGTCTGCTCGAGCGATGGGTATTGTTCACATGAGGCGGTTGTAAGACCCCGACCCGAGTGACTCGATTAGTACTAATTAAGTTGTGTGTTAGTGCTAAGCTTGATTAGTGGTTTTGACTAAGCTTGGATTAGCATAGTTCTTGATAGCTTTGGGGAATTATTTTTAGTGTCTTGTGTTTAGTGGGACCCTTTGGGGGTTTCCTTTTGATAGTCTTGCTAGCTTTTGGAGGTTACTTGTTTTTCCCCTAATTCTTGTCTTGATCCCGTTTTACTTATTTTGTCGATCCTTACAACTTTCATGTTGAGCCTGTGACCGTCCGGAACCCCGAAACCCGATCTTCTTGCTTTGAGGGCAAAACAGTCTTTTTACATGAAATCTGTACCCAACACTCGATATCCCCGAAACCCGCGAAACATGTACTTTTTAGAAACTAGATATTTCGACGATCACTTTTCTCTTCTTCGTCGATTTCATCCGAGGTCCCGAGATTTGTGATTTCAGCCCCCGAAGACTTTCTAGTGGTGGAGCCCACACCCATTGCTTTATATAGAGAACTCTTTCCCACCATTTCCCTTTTTCCAGCACAAGCACAACTCAACCTAGGGTTTCTTGGCTTCCTTTTCTTCTTCTTCTTGCTACTCCACCACCAAGCACCACCCACCTTGTTCCAACCAAGAAATAGAAGTCATCATCTTCTTCCTCACTACTAGAGCTACTCATTGATACCATTTGTGGAAGGATCTACTCAACTCAAGACCCTCTTTGAGCTCACCTTGTCCATTTGGAGAACTTACAAGTAAGCTTCTTCCCTAATATCTTAGATCCATGTTCTTCTAGTCTTGGGAGAGCCCTATCTTCATTATTGTAAGTTTCTTCCTCTTGTTTCTTGGTTTGACCCATTTTAGGGTTTGTTTTTTTTGGGGGTTTTTGGTGTAGCTTGGTATTTGGCTTGGAAGAGAGGATTAGAGTTTGGATTTCTTGATTTAGAGACCTTGAGGCAAGTGGATGTTTAGTTTTAAAAGTGATTTCCATGATCAAATGTTTGTATTTATTGTATCATTTATGATGGGTTTTACTTGCATTCATGATGCTATTAAATGCTTTTGAAAAGAGTTGGTAAGCATCTTTATTGTCTCAAACATGATTTCTAGCTTTGTTTCATTTGTTATCTTTAAATCTTGAATTGTGATTTTTGGTTCATCTTTTGTACAATGCCTAGGTGAATCCTTGTGATGTTGGTTGTCTTCTTTCTCTTGGTGATTGTATGAGTGTCAAATGGAGAATGAAAGGAATTGGTTTGGGGAAAGGGAAGACCTGAACCTGAACCCAGTGGAGAAATTCCCGTGACTGGCGGTTAGCTGGCGGTCGCCCAGCGGCTAGCCGCCTGGTGACTAGCGGCTAACCGAAGCAAGTTCGGTTACGTTTCCAGAAAGCTGTAACCTCACGGTCAGCTCCGCGGTCAGCTAGCGGCTAACCGCCAGCCAACCGAATTGTAGCGGTTACAATTCCAGAGAGCTGCAATTCCACGGTCAGCCTTACGGTCATCCAGCGGTTAACCGCCGGATTCGATGGCGGCTAACCGCCAGCTGACCGCAAGGTGACCGGAATTCCCTGAATTTTATGAATAAAAGAGGATTGAAGGGAGTCTCCACCCCATTGCTTATGAACCTTTCTGAGAGCAATGGACACCGCTCACCTGGGAGTGTGTGTGTGTTGGTAGTACGTTAGAGAGAGGAATCACATCATCGAGATTCATTTAAGCATTGAGGCTACTATGGTGTATAAGGAACCCGGGATGTCTCCCAAATTCAAAGAGTACCAAGTTTCTTTTATTATACAGACATACGGGATCCCTATTCACTTGGATTAGTTTTAACCCGACACTGTCTTGGCTTTTCAAAAAGGGTACCTTACCTTGTTATTCTCGAAATTGATGATTTGGGATCTATCATCCCGAAAACTTTGAAAGTATACTTGTATTGTTTTGATAGCTTTAATAAACCTGCCAGATCTGATATGATAGCTGTGCCTTGAGCACCCATGTCTTGCCCGAATATAGTCTTGTACTGGATTTATTTTACATATGTCTTGATCTCCATGTTTTGACCTGATTTCTTGTATATGACTCATAAGCCAAAACCTTGAGGCAACATGGGGCCAGAGCTTTGTAGTGCGAGCCCATGAGACAAAAAGAGAACATGCATACATATACTTGTTTTGTTTACTTGCATAGAACCTATGAGTCGGCACCACTAAGCTTGGATACCTTGTTAGTCTGATCCACTGACTAGGTGATCCCCCTCTTGTCTTGCCAACTGCAGTTTGGATCCTGATGCCCGGTTTATTTAACCGTGGTCATGTCCTGATACCGCAGATTGCTACTGTGGTTCCTGATGCCCGGCTCGCTACCGTGGTCATGTCTAGTATATAGTATATATGTATATGTATTTCGTTGTACCTCCTCACTTCGGTGACTGAGGTCAACGCCTTGACTTGCTTGCTCTATCACTTCGGTGATAGAGGATTTAGCTTCGTGTGGTCGCCATCTTGCTCGTTTCCTGATTTCCTTGGTTACCTGTACTTGTTGTACCTTGCATATATGTTTTTAACTAAATGATGCCTTTACTCATGAAAGTATTACTTAGACAGGTTTAACTGTTTCCAAGGTAAATGTTTTATCATTAAATGTTTTTACCTTTTATCCACCTGCCAGACCGTCGTGTCTGACCCCTTTGCTTTGGTACTCAGGTCCCGTTGTCGGTTATCTCGAGGAGGAGCCAGAGGAGGCGGTCGGAGAACCGCAGCCGCTAGTTGAGTGGCGTGCTGACGATGTTATGTAAACATCGGGCTGCCGAGTTGCGAAACATTTTGGGGGATTGTTTGGATAGTTTTCTGGTGGTTATTGTTTTGTTCATATTGGCCCTTATTGGCCTCTATTTTTGGGAATTGTAATTAACTGATCTTCTGATTAAACTTGAATATGTACTTCTGGGTTATGCTTTAGGACATTGCTTACTCTGATACTCATATTCAAATGTAATCAGCCTTATTATTTTGGAAATGAAATACATGCACGATTTACCATACGCTTCCGCAATTATACTATATGACTATGTGTGTTGGAATATCCTCACCGCGGACACCTGTGGGAAATCACGTGCACGGGTAGTGTGTGTTCGTTTGTTAACCCGTGTACGCTTGATCATAAATATACCTTTAATTATTGTCATCACTCCATATGATCACATCATTGGCTTCATCACAATCAGTCCCGATCCCGGATTTGGTCCGCGGACCCGGTCCGGGGTCGCGACAGCGGTGTTGGGAGCTTATATATGATGTTTAAATGTTTGGGATTGGTTTGTTTGGAGCCCCATTGCAGTGGGAAACCTAAGAGGCAATATATAAAGCCCCGATTGAAAAAGAAACCCCCACCACAAAGATTCATCAAAGTTTTGAAATTACCAAGGCATATAAAGAGCCCGGAATGTCTCCAAAACTCAAAGAGTACCAAGTCTATATTGAAATCGACATACGGGACCCCTATTCACCTTGAACTAATCTTGAATCCTGATACTTGTCCCGAATTTTGGAAAGTTCAATTGTATTCCATTGTTTCTGAATTTTTATATGCACTCCCAAAATTCATGGTTTATGATTTGTAATTCCTGAAAATACTGAAATTACAAGTGTAGCATTTTGATAGCCCTGATGTGCGTTACTCTATATTGAAGTGATATTTGTGCCTTCGAGTACCCCCGTCCCAGCCGTTTATATGATTGCATCTTATGTATTTTTATACGTGCCCCGATTTCTATTGTGTGACATATGAGTCGACACCACTAAGCTTGGACGACCTTGTCGGGTTGATCCACCGACTTGTAGGTCCCCCTCCCGTTCCACCAGCTGCAGTTTGGATTCTGATAGCGGTTTATTACCGTGGTTCCGTCCTGATACCCGGCTTGCTACCGTGGTTCCCGATACCCGGCTCGCTACCGTGGTCCCGTCCCGTATAATTATATGTATATGTATATTTCGTTGAATCTCATCACCTCGTGTGTTAGATATCAACGCTCCGATATGCTCTTGTCACTTCGGTGATAGAGGACTTAGCTCTGTGTGGTTGCCATCTCGATAACTCCTGATTCTTTGATACCTTTACAGGTTTTTATATTGCATATCTGTTTTGGATAAATGATTTGTTCCTCTCATAGAAATTATTGTTTAAATAGGTTTTAAATGTTTTTCCAAGGTAAATTCACTTATTATTGTATTGTTATATCCTTTCACCCACCTCCCAGACCGTTGTGTATGACCAACTCTTTGGTAATCAGGTCCAGACACCGGTTACCCCGAGGCGGAGCTTGAGGAGGCGATCGGTGAACCGCAACATTTAGTTGAGTGGAATGCTGATGATGTCGTCTAGATATTTGGTTGCCTCAAGATACGATACACTTTTGGGGATTGTGGATAACATATTCTTTTGAGGAACTGTTTGGTTGTACTGGCCTTTGTTGGCCTTTATTTTTGGGGGAACGATAATTAATCGATCTTTTGTAAAAATATTAATCTCTACTTTTGGGAAAAATGCTATTGATCATTGCTCACTCTGACATCAAGTTATTTCTTATGTGCCATTAATCTTGTTATATCGAAATGATAAATGAGTTTGATTTGCTAGACGCTTCCGCACTTAGACAAAAATATTATGTTCATGTGAGATACTCACCGTGGACACCTGTGGGAAATCATGTGCATGGGTAGTATCTATTCTTCATTGACACGTGTACGTATTAAATATTCTATGACATCAATCCGTTATCCAAATAATCATACATCATTTATCTCATGCGTCCTGATCCCAGATTAGGCCCGCGGGCCCTGTCCGGGGTTGTGCAGATAATAAGAGATGGATCCAATTTAGTTGGACGGATTTATTCCGATAGATCGATGGATATATTTGATAGAGGGGCCTACTTGTAGTAATTGGAAAGTTTATGGTTTACTTGTAATTATTCCTAAGACTGGAGTGCAATTGCATTTAATTAGTGGACTTATTTGCAATTAACTGTGGGTCCAAAGTTCACATGAGATGTGGAGTCCATATTCTTAATTTAAGCCAGATTCTAAGAAATCTCTAGTAGTCCCCATGCTAGCCCTAATAAAAGAAAGTTACTAATCTCATTAGAACTCTTAGGTCACGTTTGGCAACCAAATCTTTAGGGAAAATATTTTCAGTTTCCCTAAAGATGTGGTAAATCTATGTTTGGCAATTGTAAAGTCTTGAGGATCTAGACGAATGAAAATCTTCATTTGTTAGGATTTTTAGATCCGACCACCCCCAATAAGATTTGAAAATTGTCACTTAAGTATATTTGCATGGTGAACCCCATTTTTCTCAGCTGTATGCATCGATACACATCAATATTAATATGAAATCCTCAACTATATAAATCCCCAATAAGAAATCTATCCCAGTGGTAGTAAATAATCATCAGATTTATGGATTCCTTGCTTGTTACCAAACATGCTCTTAAGGAAAAGAGTAAGATACTTAATAAGAATAGAAATGAGACTTCTAATCTTGGTCTAAGAGGAAGTGTGCCAAAAACTATAAATAAGATGTGAGGATTAGAGATCTCTACACACAATAATCTCTCAAGTTCCTCTCTCTCTTCCTCCTCTCTATCCTCTGGTTTCCTACTAGAGATTCAGGGTTTTTCTTCTACTTGGAGATCCTACCATTCTCCTTTAGAAGTTCTCTAAGAGGGTCATAATGTGGAAGAACACAAAGGCAAGGGATATCAAATTTTGCGAAAAAAGTTTTCGTAGAGATCAAGTTCTCAATTAGAGCACAACCGAGCTCCATATGTATAGATATATTATCTATTTGAATTAGTAGATCTAGTTATGCTTGTTGTTTATTTATCTATCTAATTGATGGATGTTTGATTTTAATGCATGAGATTAGGGTTTTAGATCTTGGGTTTTTGGCCTTGTGGATTTTTGATCCCTGTATTAAATGGGTCAAAAGTTTTGAATATCTATCCACGAGGCCCACCTACTTCCAACATCCATGACATCTTTAACAATTGGCATCAGACTCATGGCAGTGCATGACTCATAACATGGAAGACATGCATGGACAAAGCAAGTGGGGCAGAAAGCCAACAGAAATGCAAAGGTGGTTGTGACAGGCGACAGTAGCAATTGCTGCTGATATTTCTTGATAAACAATATCTGCCACATTGGTCCAATGTGGCTGAATCCAGAGAAGGTTGAGAAGCTTCGACTATCTTCAGAAAGCATATGTTTATATGCTCCTCAAGCTAATCTCAGAAGCTTGCAAATGAAGTTGTATTAGTGTCATATTTAACCTTATCCCTTTAATTGGTATCAGCTCTCCATTGTAGAATATAGTGTCACATCCTACACAATAAACAAGGGATTGAGACATCTCAGAATGATTAGATTACATACAGTAGCATTCTTCCAAGGATATGATTAGACTATGATACAATCATTCATCCCAATGTTCTCTACTTCTCTTTCTTCGACTTGGATTTTTTCATCTTCTTGTTCTTGGCATCAATGCTAGTCCAAGTATAGTCACTGGGAATAGCAAAAGGATCCAACCCCTGATGACTCATAGATTGCAATAGTGTGGATGCGGCACATGAATGCTCTTCTTGCAGTTGTCTGGGACTTGACACTGGAGTGAAGAACTGCTCTGCTGGTTGGAGGTCAACGAACTTGGAAAATGTCACCACAACTCTAACAGTCGGAACAACTGGAATGGCAACCTGTAGCAAATTCAAGCGAACTGCAATTAGAGGACTTGTAGGCAAACCAATCTCATCATCATTGTTTTCATATTCTACCATGCAATAGAGTTCAACAAAACAGTATAGGATTCAACAAGAGTAACAAGCATGTTATGAATAACTATCAATGTTTACTTGCACCCTACATACAAAATGAATGTCAGGAATGGGCACAAGAAGCTCCTATAAACATCGCCGTCTAAAAGAGTTCTACTAATACATAAACAAAGGCTGAGAAACTCTTGCAATCACGTTAAATAAATTGTAGGAACTAAAAAAAGGACGCGTTTTTGAACAAATTTATCAAAAGAGACTCTAACATCAACAGTTTGTCATATCATTGCGTTAAAACTTGATCAGTCAATTCAACTTGAGACATGTGAAGAATTGATGAAAAACTTGAAATTCGTAGGTCTGAGTCAAGAGTCAATTGACTAGGCCAGACTTGATCAAACCTCAGCATTAATTGTGAGCTTTCAGGTTTTCTAAGAACTAGGTGGAAGAATTCTATGTTTTCTCTGGCTCAGCTGGTTAAGGACATCATGTAGTGTCCGAGGGTGTTAAATCAATTCTCTAGTAGCAAATATATGGGCCACCCCCTTGTGGGGCCCAACTGGGGAAATGCCAATCATGATGAGCCCTAAGTATACAAAATATGATCCCCATTAATCATCCTAACAATTTGCTCCATGGCCCTCATTTTTAACAGCCTTAGGAGCCATCAGTTTTCTAAATTTTAATCCAATGGTACGTAACAGTTGGACGAGTGTTTTTTTTTTTTTTTTTTTTTTTTTTTTGTGTGTGGAGGGGCTGGGGTATACGTGTGGGACAACGCACCCAGGGATCAATCTTCAGGGGCTGTGTGAGATGAGACTTTCTTCCACTAGGGTGTCTCTCGTTTCCCCATAAACTTGAGGCCATGGATGAATGGGTTGCTTTTATATATGTGTTTTGTGTCTCCTCTCATATGCACCCTTAAATCTGTGGGTAGCTCATCAACAAGAGCAATATAAACATTTCTGAAAAGGTTTCCAGAAAGAAAAATATTTCATCAAACTTATTTTGTTGGTTTGCAGATAAACTATATCTAGACCAAAATCAATCATGCAATTGCATATTCAACCGTGTAAGAGGAGAAGCTTCAAAAAGAAAGATATTTGTGTCAAATGAGCTGAGAATGATCAGATCAAAGGCATAAAATATGGAGCTCAATTGCCTTTTCCCCTCCTCTGGGATATAAGAGTAGAGAAGATGAATAGGTAAAAAATAAAGTCAACTTACTATCACAATATGATAGATTCTGATATCTATATTCAATTATAGATCACAATACAGATTTTGCGGTGGATATAGCAAATGTGATTGTCGAGCCACTTAGATTGAATGGTGATACAGACCAAGTGCATCATTGGCCTAAGGGATAACGGAGGAAGATGAATAGGTCAGAACTCAAAATTGAAAATAACTTAGTATCACAATGTGATAGATTTTGATGTCTATATTCAATTATAGATTGAAACGCAGATTTTGAGTTGGATATAGCAAATGTGATTGTTTAGTGTCACTTAGATTGAATGGTGATGTAGCCCAAGTGCATCATTGGCCTACGGGATACAA
Source organism: Umbellularia californica (assembly GCA_028538565.1). Lineage (NCBI taxonomy): Eukaryota > Viridiplantae > Streptophyta > Magnoliopsida > Laurales > Lauraceae > Umbellularia > Umbellularia californica. The sequence goes on along the minus strand of JAPQWN010000006.1, from coordinate 47,443,446 downwards.
AAAGGAGGCCAAAAATAATAGGCCCACAACCACCTGCCATTGGGCCTAACAATAGTGGCAGCCAATTGGGCCAAGCCCAATATGACTGATCCACAGGGGCTAAGTCATGGTCAACTAGCCCACTGACCAAACTATGCCTACTTTTGTAGTATATAATCTCCAATGAAGTTTTCTAAATCTAGGATTCTTAGCTTATAAAATTGTATCTTAAATCTAACAAGATAATTGATTGGCATGTAATCAATAAAAGATAACTGATTGGCATGTGATCAATGATAGAGTAGAAAGAAAATCTTATTAAGCAGAAAGAGATGGACATATAATCAACTTCATGAAATGGAAAGGAAGTCCTGCCTAGACCCCAGGTCTTCACAGTTCACAATGGGGTATCATTGCTGAATTCAATCATAATTATAAGAGACATGGATTTTCATTGAATTCACAAATGAGTAATCACAAATGTATTTATAGAGGATGGGATGGCAATCTTACTAAGGGCAGCCAACAATGATAACTCCAAAGGCCCATGGTGAATGTGAAGACTCCATCCATCGTTGGATCCCATCAAATGGTCATTTTGGCAAAATGACAATAAGATCTGGTCCGTCATAAGAAGTCGAACGTTGGACATCAACCTAAAGGACATGCGGCTAAAAGAATCGTGCTAAAGGTACATGGGCCAAGTAACAAGAATAAAATTAGATAGACACTACATGAGAAGAGCATTGTGGGTAGCTTCAATAATTGACAAAAAAATAAAATAAAATAAAATAAAGAAGCATCTTTTGAGATGGTTTGGACATGTAAGCAGGAGGAGCTTGAGTAGCACCAAAACAGCATGTTGAAGTGCTACTGGATCAAGGAACTACAAGGAGGAGACCACTTAAGACCTGAACAGAGAAGACACACTTCAGAGTTAAAAGAGAACATGCACTTGCTTAGATTTGTGGGGTGAAGCAAAACTCACAAAGGTAATCTTGACTAGACATGATTAGGAAACCTTGCACAGAGAGGTTTTAATTCCTAGCAACAACATATAGCAGTACCTTGGGACTCTTCATCCTTGACTTGCATCTTTGGATAGATAGAACACCTTTATGCCATCTCAGAGGGATGGGATAAGATAATGAATAAAAAGATAATTAAAAACTATTTTTCAAGGGGGTAAAATGCACACACAAAGGAGGATAATTAAAAACCAATGTAGAATGTTGTGCAAATAATTTTATGCAAAAATGAAGAAAGACCTGACAAGCAGTCACACTTCAGACATTACCTTCACTGGAAATGTCCCCTGCGGAAATTTGGTGGTAAGCAACTCCCTCAACCGGCGAACTGCTTTCACCTTATTGGCAAGAATATCAAGCAATGGTAGCAACTCTTCCGTCTTGAGGGGAAACTGCTCTGTCAACCAAATCACAGGCCTCAGACTCTTCACATACTCACTTTCCTTCCCACTCGTAGCGGCCACTGCAGCTGTTGCCACCTTCTTCCTACACTTGTTTTTCTCCTCACACAATGAAGGAGAGACAACATCAACATCTACGCTCCTGCGTCCAGCTCTAGCTGACATCCATTCCCTACGCTCCTTCATCTTTCCATTGTTGTTATAAATGTAACCCCCCTTCTCAAAACTGCTATTCCTACGCCCAAAATCAAAATCATGCTTCTCCTTATTGAAACTGCTGTTCCTTCTCCTGCAATCAAAATCAAAATCAAGATTCGGGTTCTCAGCGACCAGGAAGTCCTCGTCAGAATCATCCTGAAAAACCAAGCCGCATTCCTCAGGACTAGGACTAGGACCTGCTGGAGGAGATGCCGCTGGCGGAGCAGTAGCAGCTTTTCGGGTCCGGAAGCTGAATTGGACGTTGTGAATCTCATAGACCCTGGCCTTCCACTTCTCAACAGTCTCTATTTTGTCCTGCCTCCGCCAATTCGTCCGTGCGACGAGCTCCGCACGAGTGACATCTATGCCGGGGCGGTAGACACTAGTCTGGGAGGACAAACCGGCCTCATCGACTGGCCCGCCGCCGGCATTCTCGAATGCGTCAATGATGGTCTTCTCGTCGCGGTTAAGGACGAGGAGGGCGCCGGAGGCGAGTCCGAGGGCAGGATCTTCCTCGCCGCGGAATATGAAGCTCTGCTCTACACGCTGAATCTTGAGACCGTCGAATCCTGCGAGAGAGGTGTCGGCGCGGAGATCGGCGTCGCGCTTCCAGACCCGGTACGTGTCGGACGGAGCAATGCGGCCGACGAAAGGGACGAGCGAACTCTCGAAGTGGAAGGAGATCTCCATGTAGAAATCTCGCATGCGGCGGAGGGCGGCGACAAGGCGGGGGAGGCGGCGGCGCCACTTGAGCCAGGCGGAGCAGTGGTGGTGGCGGATTAGGGTGACGGAGATGTCGGATCTGCGGCTGCAGATGGACTCCTGGAGGGCGTTCCAGCCGGCGGAGTTCTGCAGAGAGATATCGGCGCCGGCGGATGCGAGGGATCGGACGGCTGAGATATCGTTGAGACGAACGGCTAGATGGAGGGGGGTTTCGCCCAGAGGTACGTCGCGACGGTCCAAGACGGAGGAGATTTGGTCGGCGATTCGCTCTTGGAGAAGCGAGTCGGACTCGGTCTTGATTTGAGAGGGATCAGCGAGTCGGGGGAGTGAAGAGAGTAGACGGGAGAGGCGCGTGTGGTCGCCTAGAACGACCGCCACGTGGGCTGGGCTGTGGGAATACTCTTCCACTCGGATAGCTGCTGCTCCTCCTCCTCCTCTAATTGCCATTTCTATTAGATTGGATCAACCCACACACGTTGCTGTCCTTGTCCTTAGAATGTAGTCTTCTTCCAACGACGAAAAAAAAAACAAAAAAGAAAAACAGCTGAGGGCCCTGTGAATCCTTTGTTTCTTTTCTCTCTCTTTTTTGACTGCTTTGTTTGTATCTCGTCGGGTTTTGTCCGAGGGAGAGGAGGGTCTTAGACAGTATTGGGAAGTTTTTTCGCTTTTTCTTTCTTTTAATGTCGGGAAAGGGCATGGCTACAGCCGACACGTAATGGCGCGACTTTTGGTATTATAAAGTGCGAAACTCTAGGCCTTTTTTGTTTTGGAAAATTATAAAATAGGGATTATTTTTTTTTAGATTTCAAAATAGGACAAAATTAGAACAAAATTACAAAATGGACCTTAAGTTTTTTAAATGAATTTCAATTCAAAACATCCGGCGTACATCTAGCGAAATTGGATGAATTTCGGCCGATTACTTTCCTTCATTTTTCAAAACCCCAAAAGCACCCTTTAGGGCCTCTAAGTTGCAAAAAGATAGAGAGGGACGGTCTTTTTCTCTTGGCCCAGTTTAGTGCCTCCTTCAATCTTCCCCTTTCCTCTTCCTCTTTCCTTCCAGTTAAACTGGGAGGGATATCTGCCCAAAGAAGATAATGCTCCGTTGGGTGATGGTAAATGAGATGGGAATGTATAGACAAATACGAGAATAACATCCCACCGCAGGTAGCTCTTCATTTTCAACACAACCAACCAAGAAAAGCTGCCCACGAGGAATTCCATATTCCCTCTGCCACAAAAGTCATACCACTGAGTCCAGATCTAATAATACTGATTTTCCAATGGAAGAATAACTCGAAAAACTACCGATACTCTTGCATTGCTTGTGTAAATGCCTAAATATTTATGGACTTGTTTAGAAGGATCTAGAGATTTTTTGGAAAGATTGAATGGATGCCTGGAACCTAAAAGGAAAGGAGAAGACAAAGGTCAGAGACCTTGGCTGTAGTCAGCCGAAGACACTCTGATAACTAAGTTAGTTCAACAACTAAGCAAAGGATGAGTGAGTAGAGGAGAAGAGAGAGCTTAGAATATGAGTAAGATTGTGTTTATGCGTTATGCGTATTAACGTACATCTTCAGGGTCAGTATTTTGCATATATATAGGCGGGAGTCATATCAAACCTTCCCTGAGTGGAGGTAGTTCGAAGTAGTTCGAGGTAGGGTCCCATTGGACCATACCTTAATATGGATCCTGCTCTTTCAGGGACTGTTGACGCGACTATCGGATAAAGGCAACTCCTTATCTTTATCTGGTGTTTGTCCTATTTGTCATCATGTTCTGCAACGTGTTTGTTGCTTAACATAGACACAACTTGGCACTACTGCCTAGGTGCGTTAGTGCCGAGCTGCACTACTGCCGAGCTGCACCATTGCGAGCTGCTGGTACTTTTATTGAGACCGAGACAAACCTAGTGGTACTTTTACCAAGACTAGCATAATCTCGGTATTAGGGAAACGTCCCACACAATTGCCCCTGGCTCCTGACCTCTTAGAGTTCCCTAACTCTTTGAAGTCGGGAGCTAAGTATTATGATGGGAGAGCTCTTCTGAGTATTGAGTTTGCATTTTACCTCGACATCGGTTGCTGACATCTGATCCCTATCACGGTGTCGTTTCCTCTGCTCGAGATAATTAATAGCACGTGGCTGTCGGTTCGTCTGCCCGAGGTAATCAATAGTGTGCCTCGATCGATGCAAAAGATGTACTGGCGGCACCATGTGTTATCACCTGGTTGGTTGTCTAATAACTTCGAAGAGATGCGTGGGGCCCCCGAGGTGACGTGCGTTCTTGAAATTTGAAACGGCTCCCACCCCCTTTTTATTTATCGAGGTGCTTCTTTCTTCTTCTTTACTTTAGCATCCATTAGTAGAGAAAGATTCTGCTAAAAAGAGAAGTCCCATTGAAGCCCAGGTCTAGCGAACCCGAGTCAAGAATACTCCGAGTCTTGTCCTGTCCTGTCTTGTTTCTGTAAGGTCCTCTTCTTTCTTATCTTCTTCATTTCTACATTCTTATTTCTGCTAGGGTTTCCCCTGCCTTTCCTCTTCTAGGGTTTACTCCCCCCCGTTTTCTTTTCCTTTGTCTCTTAGTTCCTTCAGGCTTTAGGAATGGGCATTTACAGACACTGGCTAGAGGCCACAGCGGAGAAGCAGAAAACCGAGCTCGAAGCCACACTAAAGCAAAAGGCCGAGCTTGAGGCCACACTCCAGGTTGAGATCAATGCTGCATTTCATGATGGAGTGGCAGAGGCTACGAGAATATACGACGCCCAGGTCTTTAATGTGAGCCAAAAAGTATGGGAGCTCGGGTGGAAGGCTGCACTGAAGAAGGTAGGAGTCCTGGAAGACCATCCTTCATACAAGAATCTGCCTAAGTTTGCAAGCTCAGAGCCAAAACCGAGTTTCGCCCCCTCCTCTTCCGAGGCTCCTTCGACAGTGACCGAGACCGACGATGCTTCCATCGACGCCGATGCTTCTTGAAAAACTATTTTTATTGTATTTCTTTTCTTTTACTTCTGATGTAATGCATGGATATTGTAGTTCCTTTGATCTATGAATACAACTGCACTTCTTTCTTTTTCATGCTTACCTCCAAACACTTTTCTTTAGAATTACATGTGTTTGACCTCGGTTCCCTAACAGAGTTCCCTACATGTTTGGGAGATCAATTAAGTAGTTGAATTCGGTTCAATTAACCAAAACCACTGTACTCTTAAGTGCTTTAACTCAAGAAACTTTAAGTCATTGAGTTTGGTTCAATGACCGGGTCCTTGTACATTCTCAAGTTCCGTAACTCAAGAAACTTGAATCCGAATATCGAATTTGTCCGTAGCTTAGTTCATTAACCGAGTTTAACGGGAACAAATTAACCGGGTTAAGTTCTTTAACTTAAGGAATACAAGATTTTTACCTCGGTGATAAAATACTTGGTTTCGCAACCAAACGTTTTCCCAAACGCCGAGGTGAACTCCGAGTTCTCTAACTCGGCGTGCCTTAACCTTTTAAGGCTTTTCTTCGGTTCCCTAATGCTACGTAGCAATTAGGTAGGTATTTGCCAAGTTCAACAACTTAGCGAGAATTGAGAGCAACAAAGAGTGTTTCTTCTGAAAGGACTACCTTTATTGATCTCAAAAATTGAATACAATTGAAAGTAATACTTCTTGAGGTGCGTGGCATTCCACGGCTGTGGTAACTCTTTACCATCCATGTCCTCAAGCCTGTATGCTGACTGTCCGGCGGCCGAGACCACCTTGAATGGCCCGTGCCAGTTTGGTGCAAGCTTGCCTTCATTGGGGTTCTTGTCACCAGGAAGCATCTTCTTTAAGACCAACTCTCCGACTGATAACTTCCTTTCTCTGACCTTTTGATTGTAGCCCTTAGCCAATTGTTGCTAGTAGGCAGTTAGGCGGATAGCTGCTGCATCTCTTCGCTCCTCGACTAGGTCCAATTCACGAGCCAGGTTCACTTCATTTTGGCCTTGATCGAAGAGTTCCGTCCTTAGGGTTGGTAGACCAACCTCGAGTGAGATCACGACTTCCATTCCATAGGCCAAAGAGAAATGAGTTTCCGAAGTGGATCGCCTTGGAGTAGTTCTATACGCCCAAAGGACACTTGGAAGTTCTTCCACCCATCTCCCCTTAGCTCGGTCGAGCCTCTTCTTGAGTCCATCAAGCACCACCTTGTTTGAGATCTCGGCCTGGCCATTGCTTTAGGGGTAAGATGGAGTAGCGTAATAGTTTCTGATACCTAGCTCCTGACAGAAGTTTCTGAAGAGGTTGGAGTCGAACTGAGTCCCGTTGTCCGAGACTAAAGCTTGTGGAACTCCAAACCTAGTGATGATGTTCTTCCATACGAAGTTTTTTGAATCTTGCTCGATGATGGAAGACAACGGTTCAGCTTCTATCTATTTGGTGAAATAATCGATAACTACTATTAGCCACCTCTTGTTTCCTAGAGTTCGGTGAAGCGGCCCCACAATGTCTAGGCTTCACTGGGCAAAAGGCCATGGGTTGGAGACCGGGCTCAGATCCTATGCTGGTTAGTGAATGGAATGTGAGAATTTCTAGCACCTCTCTCATTTCCTGGCATACAGCTGAGCATCCTCTGCATGTAAGGCCACCAGTAGCCTTGGCTGATAGCTCGGTACACCAGTGATTGACCTCCAATGTGACTTCCGCAGATTCCTTCGTGAATTTCATAAAGGAAGTCTTCAACTTTGCATGGGTGAACACACTGAAGGTAAGGGCTAATGAAGGATTTCCTATAGAGCTTGCCATCCGGAGACAACCAAAACCGAGCTGCTTTCAGCCTGATTTTGTGAGCCTCGTTCTTGTCTTCAGGAAGCTGATCATTCCTAAGATAGGAGATGATTGGATCCATCTAGCTTGGACCGAGATCAATGCATAGAACATGCCAAGGTGGCTAAAGCTCTATACTTGGTTTCTCCAATGTCTCCACCTCGACGGTTCTTTTTCTCCCAACTTCAACAGCAGAAGCTAGGCTGGCAAGGGCATCGGCATGAGGGTTGGAATCCCTGCCGATCTGTTTGACTTCAACTCTCTCGAACTGAGAAAGGAGCTACTTTAAATGAGCTAGATAGGCTGCCTTCATTTTGTCGCGAGCTTAGTAGTCTCCGTTCAGCTGGCTCATCACCAGCTGGAAATCGCTGAAGATCACCAACCGCCATGCCCCCAGGATTTTAGCGTCATTGAGCCCTGTAATAAGTGTTACGTACTTAGCTTCGTTATTGGACGCCTTGAAGCTGAGTGTTAGGGCCTGCTCGATGACTAGGCCTTTAGGAGACTAGAGGACTATGCCAGTGCCAGCCCTTTTGGAGGTTGAGGATCCTTTGACGAAGACCTTCCAAGATGAATCAAAGAACTGCTTCCAAGATTGCTCTTCTTCTGTCTCGGTGACTTCAGCCTCATTCCCTTTGCCCCCTAGTTCGGTGTTGAGCTGGCTCAATGCTGAACTAGGAGAAACAAACTCCACAATGAAGTCTACCAACACTTAGGCTTTGATTGCCATTCTGGGCTGATACTGGATGTCATACTGTCCTAGCTCAACGGCCCACCTTGAAATTCTTCCAGAGAAGTCTGCCTTTCTGAAAAGGGACTTAAATGGATGTTCTGTAACAACCACGATGGTGTACGTCCGGAAGTAGTGAGAAAGTTTGCGAGAAGCACTGACGAGTGCTATTGCAAGTTTCTCTAGTGGTAGGTACTTGGTCTCGGCATCAAGAAGGATCTTACTTGTGTAGTAAATAGGCTTTTGTTGCCTATCTTCCTCCCTGATAAGTATCGAGCTCACTGCATGATCCGAGACGGCTAGGTATACATAGAGTGTTAGAAGTAAGTGGGCCTCGTGGACAGAATTTTAAAACTTTTGACCCAATTGACTCAGGGATCAAGTACCCATAAGGCCAAACACTATATCCAGGATGCATAACCCTCAATCTCATGATCATGTACAGTAAAAATTATATCCAAAAGATAGAAACAAGTAGCACTAAACATCCATAACGATCCACAACATGCAAGGAGTAGATCATAGCTTTGGAGCCTGGTAGTGCTCTAATGGAGAACTTGATGACTTTATTTGATGTAGAACTCTTATACAAAATAAAATCAGAATCTCCAACACCTCTTAGCCTTCCACGCTATGACCCGAATCAGATCTCTTTTCTCAATGAAGATGGGTGGAATCTCCAAGAGAAAACCCAACTCAAAACTCCAAGGAATTAGAAGAGGAATAGAGGAGAGAGATGAGCAACAATTGCACACAAAAGGGGCTAGAGGTTTTCTCCAAATTGATGGACGTCCAAGAGGGGTTAATTCCATTTTATAACCTTTCAAGCCTCCTCCTTTTCTAATTGAAATAGAAGTCTCACTTCCACAATAATTAGTAAGTATACTATTACCACTATTAGAAGTCCTACTCCAAATAGAAATAGTAACTTTCTAATTCCTTCCTTTTAGAGTTCAAGTAGGATTAGTATCTTTCTAATAACTTGGGCTAGCATGGGGACCACTAGGGAATCCATAGAAAGCTGGCTCCAACTGAGACACCGCAACCCCACATCTCACGTGCAATTCGGGTCCACAGTTAATTGCAAATAACACCATTATATAAATGCAATTGTACTCTAGTCTTATGAATAAATTACAATAAAGACCCTAAACTTCCCGATTACCACAAGTAGGCCCCTCTATCAATATCCATGGATCAATTGGAATAAATTTGTCTCTTCCAATCTTAGTTCCACATCTTATTATCCTTGAGCCCCAATTAATCACTGTGATCATCAGTACCATCCAATTAACTCTTAATCGAGATGGGTGCGCACTTACTAATGACAAATCCATTAATTGGCACAAGGGGATAATAGAGATAGATTCCATCTTGATCATTTAATGTTCTCACAATCCTACTACCACATACCCAAGACACCGAGGTGTTGACCTACAGTTGGCCTCACTCATTGGTGACTCAAAGCAAATGAATAGATAGAAACTTGGGTTCATCAATGTCTCAAGATTGAGAGCCTATTGCTAGGGAATTATGAGAGCAGACCTTATTATTGAGACAGAATTCCATAAGGTGCTTCTCATGGTCCTTCAATACATCCAATGTACCAGCACTATGATCTAGAATCTTACATTCTGATGATTGAGACAAATCACACTATCTCATAGTGATCAAAGTGCTGCAACCTTATCAGATGAGATGCCCAGTCTCATCACTGGTTGTGAAGATATTTAAGTATAAGATTTGTGACATATGTCTCCCGTGTGTGGATCTCATCCATACACATATATCACATCTAATATACTAATGGGACCCGGTTCAACTCATGAACCATTATGTCATATGTATTGGTCATGTGCATGAAGTAATTAAAATAACATTCATCTCATTAAAGTAAAGCATGATTTTATTGATAAATAAAGAAATTAATCAATTTATCACATCAACTGATGGATTGAGTCCATACAATCTAACATAGAGGACTTCTCCTTGCTTTGGGGTAAACAGTAAGGGTGGTGAAGCCAAGTAAGTCTTGAGCTCCTGCAGAGTTCGGTCGCACTCCGGAGTCCACTGAAATTTTGAGCTTTTCTTCAAAAGCTGAAATAAGGGTCGGATTTGTCAGAAGCCCGGCTGATGAAGCAGTTTAGCGTGACAGCCATGCCAGTGAGCTTTTGAACTTGCTTGGCCATAGTTGGACTCTGTATTCCCTGGATTGCTGAGATTTGGTCTGGACTTGCTTCAATTCCTCTTCTTGTGACCAGGCTTCCCAGGAATTTGCCAGAGCCGACACCAAACGCACACTTGGGTGCATTCAGTTTGAGCTGGAACTTCTTGAGGATGTTAAATGTTTGACTTAGGTCTGCCAAGTGGTCTCGCGACCTTTTAGACTTGACAACCATGTCATCAATGTAGACCTCCATCGTTTTTCCTAGTTGGGCCTGGAACATCTTGGTTACCAGCCTCTGGTAAGTTGCCCTCTCATTTTTAACCCAAAGGGCATCACATTGTAACAGTAGATGCCTCTAGGTGTTATGAACGCAGTCTTTTCTTCATCAGACCGTGCATTGAAATTTGATCGTAACCTCAATAAGCATCGAGGAAACTCATCCTGTCATGGTTGGCAGTTGCGTCAATCATCTGGTCGATCTTTGAGAGTGGAAAGCTGTCCTTGGGACAAGCTTTATTGAGGTCGGTGAAATCAACGTAGACCCTCCACTTCCCATTCTTCTTCTTGACCACAACTGTGTTGGCCAGCCAGTCCGGGTAATGGACCTCCCTGATTGCCTTGGCTTCTAGTAGCTTCTCGACCTCTTCAATCATGGCCTCTGTCTGTTGAATCCCAGTCATGCAAGCTTTTTGAACTACAGGTTTATGCTTGGGGTTCACATTCAACTTGTGGCACATGACTTCGGGGTCGATTCGAGGCATTTCATAAGGAGTCCAGGTAAAAACTTCTTTGTTCTGTAACAAGAAGTTTAGGAGCTCGGATCTCTCAGTTTCAGCGAGTTGGCTGCCGAGCAGAAAATATCTTTCAAGATCGTTGGGGTCGATCCTGACTTCGGCCAAATCTTCAATGCTCCTTTGTGTTGGAGCTCGGCCGACGTCCTCCAGCTCTGCTTCCAGTTCGGCCATATGTACCTGCTTCGGCTCTACTTCGCCAGGTACTACAGCCATCAAGCATTGCTTAGCCATGAGTTGGTCACCTCTGACCGTGATCACCTCAACTTTGCCATTTTCGTTCTCTAACAGGAACTTGAGTTTCTGGTGATGGGTGGAAGGCACTGCCTCCATATTATGTAGCCAGGTTCTCCCCATAATTGCATTGTATGGGGATGGTGCATCCACCACGAGGAAGTCGGCTGACATGGTGGCTCCTTCTACTTGGACTTCGAGGGTGATCTTCCCCTTGGGATATACTGGCTTAGAGCTGAAGCCCACCAAGGGGGTCCGCACCTCCTGCAAGTCCTCCTCTCTGAGACCTATCTTCTTGAAGCAATCAAAGTAGAGGATCTCTGATAAGCTCCAAAGATCCACAAGAATCCTCTATACCATGAAGTTCTTTAACCTCAAGGTCAAAATCAAGGGATTGTTGTGTGGGAGTTGGACCCCATCCGGGTCCTTATCCGAGAACCAGATTCTCGGCCCTTCCTTCCGAGCTTTCTTGGTAGCTGGTCCCAGCTCGGTAGTCATTACCTGTTTGCCGTGTGAAGCCCTCCTGGCTTCGGTGATAAGTCTACAAAACTAGGTCATTATGTCATCATTTCATTAGCATTTGTGGACTTAATTAGGTTTAATTGCATAGAATTGCATTTAATGTCATGATTACATGCATTTGGGGTTATTTTTGGAAAAAATGGTCAAAATTCATTGAAGCGCACAATTTTTGTGAAATTAAGTTTTTCTCATCTTATTTATTACCCCAAAATTAGGCTTTTGGTTTCATCAATGCATATCTTGATATTTTTCCCACCATGTGCTATTTTTGGAAAGATGGTCATTTTGGTGCATCACTAGGCATGTAGGGTCCCATACATGGTTCATAATTATTTTCTTACATATGATTAATGTCAAAATTGCCTCTTTCAATTTGTAGGAGAAATCAACATGGGCCCCACACACCCCATTGCAAACCAACATAGAAGCTTCCATTTGTGCACAATTATTCCCAGATTTTTCAGGGGCAACAACTTAAAATGGTTATAACTCTCAAACCAATTGTCGGATTGGCGCAATCTAGCCATCGTTGGAAAGATCTTTTCGAATAGATATCCGCGGAGCCCAAGATCACATAAATTAGAGCTATATTAAGGGAGATATGACCTCGGGAAGTTGTCTGCTACAGTTTTAGGCGGGAATTGCAAGAAATCTCAATATTTGGAAAGTTTCTTCCCTTTACATCGTCATGCAATTTTGAGAGATATTCTTGGAATTATACAAGGAAAGTGTATGCATCAAGAAACCTAATAAGGTAAGGAGATCTCTCAAATTTAAAAGTCTTTCCAAAGAAAGAAGCTAGCTTGGAGCCTAAGCAAGAATCTCTACACAGAAGGAAACAAGAGCCCTAAAGATGAGAGATTCTTTCCTAAAAAAAAAAAAGATTTGCAAAAAGCATAAAAGGGACTCATGGAAGGGCTGGACATTCAATGCCTTGTAATTTAAAAAAATTGGAAGTTTTCTCTCTCTCTCTCTTTCCACTCCCATCCACCCTCTCTCTAATCCCCATCTTCTTCTTCTCCATTCTAATTCTTTAGACATAATTTGAGAGATCATGCTGAGAGAATGATGTAGAGAGAAAAATCTTAATTTTTTTGTACTTCAAGATCAAGGAATAAAGATACTGCTTGGATCGATTCTGCGTATTCTTTATGTAAGTGTGTTAAATTTTCTCATTCTAGTTCTTTTATGTGTTTTGATTAGAGACAGTATTTCACATAATTAGATCTAGGGTTTGAAAATAAAATAAAAAGGATTAAAAGTAGAGAGACAACAAGTAACCACTTGCATTATTTTTTTCCTACTCTGAGAAGAGAGGATTGCATATTATCGCATTGTCAATACTTGTAGGATTGTCTAGTTTCTAAATCTTTGGTACATCTTTTCCACTTTTTATTTTCCCACCCCTTTTTTTATTTTTTAAATCAATATTCTGATTTTTTTTATTAATTATAGATTTAAAATCCCAACTTGCATATTTCTCTGTGTAGTAGAAACTTTATATTTTTGTTACTTGCATAATCTATGGTTGGAAAGTGTCTTTGTGCATGTATCATATTTAGAAATTGCATTAGAACAAGTTGTTGTTGCTGAAATCACAAGATTATTAACTGATTAGAAAGGCTAAATTCGGACTTGGGAGGAGAATAGAAAAAAATCCTGCACAGTTTCGGCAGAATTGGCCCAACTGAGTTACAAAAGTGCATGATTTAAAAATCAGTTAAACGTGAATGTTGCTTTGTGAATTTTCTTGGGCAATGGTATACTTGGGTTTGTTGTTCACAATTTATTATTACTTTGTTTGTATGGTTGATAATGTTTGAATAGTTGGTATCTACATCATGTGTGTATATGAGATAAAGATCATCTTTCTCAAGCAATTGACACAGACCAATAAAATTAAGGGGTTGCACTCAACTCTTTCCCAACATGTCAACACTCACCAACCAAGTTATATTTTTCTACTTTCATATATTATAATGAGTCTTCCCAAATTCTTCATTATCAATCCTATTTTGCTTAATGAAAATGGAGAAGGATTCTTAATTCAAATTTCTCTTTGTTTGTTCAGGATGTGAGTGGCCATGCTGCCTTGTCAGATGACTCCCTGGAATCTTCAATTTGCCAATTTGTACCTGCCATCAGGTCAGGAAGCTTTTCTAACATTGGTCCCCGAAGATTCATGGAGGATGAGCACATACAGGTCAGTAAGAACAGTGGAAGGTGCTCACTGAATGTGGAAAGGGACCTATGGATTTTTGAAACAGTTCCTGTTTTATATGTGTTCTCTGGGTATTCACAATTTTGACTCAAAATGTCAATCATTACGTTCTTGAGACTGTTCCATTGTGTTTTTTTGTGATCCTTGTGTTATTAGCATAGCTTTCTATGGATTTTGGATGTTGAAACTAGTTCAAACAGAGGAAACTAAAAACTACCTAGTCTCCTTCTTCATCTCCTTGTTTCTGCTTGTGGTGCATTTTCAGCTGATTCAATATAGTGTGACTTATGATAGGAAGATTATCATCAATGGTCAAAGAAAGATTCTCATTTCAGGATCCATTCATTACCCAAGGAGCATCCCTGATGTACTACTACTCTTCTTCTTCTTCATACTCTGCTTTTTCTTGTTGTTATTTTTTTTTATTTGCTGAAATGTGTTGTTTGTGTGTTTTCTATATTCACATTGTGGGATTTGTGGTACACATGCAGATGAGAGAGTATCTATGTAGTCAGAAGTACTGTAGGTGGCCTGTCAGAAATGGATCAGGAAATTCCATTATTTTTTTTTAAAAACAACAAATACTTAGTAACGGATATAAACCGTTACAAATAGAATACTTAGTAACGGACATCAACCGTTACAAATAGAATTATATGTGTCAGAAAGTGGGAATTACCAACAGTTTTATCTGTTGGAAACAAACTATGAACAAAATTAATAACCGTTACTAATAAATTGTAGCGATTGAAGATGTGTTGCTGAAATTAATTTCAGTCACATTTGATAACCGTTAGTAATATTTCTAACGGTTATTAAGTGTTACTAACTTCCGTTACTTTTCATTTGTAACGCAATTGTGTCAACGTAAAATAACCGTTACTAAATTTTTTTGTAATGGCTGTGGATCCGTTACTAATCGATTATTATCGTGTAGTGGTTCATGAACCATCCGAGTATTGATTCCAGCCATTAGATTTAGGCTCATATTATCTTAGATAGGTCGTACAGTCCCATAAAATTGGGCCTGTACAAGAGTTTCCATACTTAAAATTTTTCACAACATGCATCAGATTTTTAGAAACTTGCATAAAACTGTATGGTTAGTATTTATGGCATTATAGATCATTCATATTTGCATAAAAAGTGATTTTGGTAATTAGGATCTAATTTAGGAATTTTTTTTATTTATCTTATATTAAACTGGTTGTTTTGATGAGTTTGTTACTTTTGCAGGTTATAGTTAGAATATGGTTGAATAAACTAGGTTTCTTTCTTAGTTTAGGTTTATTTTTTATTTGGAAAGTTGTAATTGTTAATTTTCAATTTTTAGGAATTTTCTTGTAATTTGATTAATTTCTTTATTAGGTTAGATTTAGTTTCTAAATTAGGACATGTTAAAGTTGGAAAGTTTCTTAAACAACATTGCTCCCTGTTGTTGCGACCTCGGACCGAGATCCGGGCCCGCGACGCAAATGCAGTGCATTGTTAAAATATATTGCCTGTCTTCCCACAGGTTTCCGCGGTGAGGATCCCAAGACACGGGTCAAGCTCACACGAATAGGTATGTGGAAGCGTGTAGCAAAACGAATCACACAGATTTAGTACAAAACGAAATGTAACCCAAATAAGATATCAAGGCATGGTATCGAAGAGGAATGTCAACAAAGCAATCCTATCTTAATTTAAAGTTTCATAGTTAGACAAAAGTATGTTAATTCAAAATATACATCCATGAGAGGCCAACAAAAGCCAATACAACAAAATAAAATCCCAAAAGATGTCCCAAAACTAGGTGATGAGAAATCAAGATTCCGCACGACGTCTAGATGACGTCGTCGGGCTGCCACTCATGTGCTGGGGAAGACTCAATAGCCTCCTCCGGGCACTTCTCGTCAAATGCGATACCTCTTGGACCTGGACACCAAAATAAAATGCATCAAACACGAGTGGCAAATAAACAATTTAGGCATGAATTATGAAAAATAGTGCTAAAACAGTTCAAGATTAAAGTATACGTTTCAAGTTTACGAAACTAGCATGAATACTTATAATATCATGAAAAGATAAATCCACATTGAGCTCATCCTTTCTCTATCATGTAAAGTGGCAAGAGCAAGCACGCACGAAACACGACACGCAAGACACGATCCCACGATACACAAGGTAAACGGGGAGGCCGGCGGCGAAACCGGAAAGACACGCACGATGTGTAATATAATACACGACTAGTCTGCAGACAATCCACATGTTTAAGGACCCCCAGGTAGTGGATCAAGCTAGAAGGGCAGTCCAAGCTCAGTGGTATTCACTTATATCATGAATGCACAAAACATGGCGATACTCGTTCGAGAACACGACAAAACAAATGGGAACTCATTCATCAAACACGACACGGCAAGACTAGCAAAATAGCATAGCATACATGCTTAACAAACTTAAGAAATGATTCCCTTTTTGATTCTTGAAACACATCTTGAAACACGTCTTAAATACGAGCTTATACTTGAAATTCAAACGAATGCATGATGATGCATGAAGTATCAAAACAAGAGTTCAAACATAATTCTATCAAGTATAGGCTAAGACCAATCTTTGACCCTTATGGAATTGAAACCCAAATGTCGGAATTCTATATGGCTTGGTGTCCCCGAAGGTAAGGTACATTATGGAATTCCAATTTGCACAAAGTCAATTAGAAGTCTAAAACATAGTCTAGTTTTCAAATTCTAAGAAATTCAGAAAAGGATTGAAAATCCAAAACTGGACAGTCAGGTTCGCTCGAGCGGTCATACATTCGTTCGAGCGGACCCCAGATAGAAGTATGTTCGCTCGAGCCAACCTAAGGGTTTGTTCAAGCGGACAAGTTTCTGTCTGAAACCCTTCAAACAGAGGCATGTTCGCTCGAGCGAAACCGGTGGTCGCTCGAGCGAACAGGCTTCTGCCTGTGCGCGACTGGGTGCAAAAACTGCACTTCCCTTCTTCCATTTCTTTGCATTTTTCTTCCTTGTTCTTCTCACCTCTGAACCACACAAAACCCCTGAGCTACCATGCTCACCAAGGGTCAAAACAACATTCAATCATTCATTCCAAACCAAAACAATGCATAGATTACAAATCTAACATTTAACATAGATTTTAGGATTAAAAACCCAAATGTCATAAATATGCATGTTAGACCCCGACCCAGACCAACTCGATTAGTACTAATTAAGTAAACGTTTAGTCTTAAGTGAGTCTTAGTACTAGTTGGGTTAGAATGTGATTAGACTTAGTCTGGATTATAGCTTTGGGGATTTTGAGGACGTTTAGTATGAGTCAGACACGCTCAGGGACGCCCTGAGTGCACGTGTAAGAATGGGTTTTTGTGCTAGATCTTTGTTGTGGATGTGATTTTTAGTTCTCTTGAACGGTTTTATTATTTATGGTAATTTTTGTTTTCAAGCTGCATGCATGTGAGGCCCAGAAGCCCAAGTTTTGGCCCAATAGGGTAAATCTGTCTTTGCATGTAAATCTGGGCACACTTTTCGAAGTCGTGAAACTATGTCAAAATAATACTTTTCCGAAACTAGATTTTTCGACGATCGTTTTGTTCTTCTTCGTCGATTCCATCCGGGGTCCACAAGACCATGTTCCAAGCGTTCCAAGTTTCACTGCTTAAGGGACCCACCTCCAGACACTATATATACTCTCTTTCTCCTTCATTTGCCCTTTTTCCCAAATCCTGCAACGTTTTGCCCTAGAGTGGAGAGGTGAAGCAAGCTTCTTCTTGATCTTCTTTCCTTGAAATCATCTAGCTAGAAGGCTCCATTTTTCGATCCAAGACCACCATCCTCTTCCTCTCGTCTCAAGCTACAGCAGGAGTGTTTTTGGAGTCAAGCCACTGCACTATTCATCATCTTCTACTTTTCTTCTTCTTGTTTGGCTAGCTCAAGGTTGGTGTCCTTCTTCATTCTTTCCATTTGATGTTCTTTAGCTCACCTAGAGCTTGTTTTCATGGTTTGCAAACCCATTTTCGAAATGGGGATTTGTGGTGGCCAAAATGTTGATTTTTGCATGCTCCATTTTGGGGGTTTTGTGTAGATCTCGTGGAGCACCCCTTTCTTGTTGAGTTGTGAAGCTTTGGCTTGGCTTGGGTTAGAGGCAAGTAAACCTTTTAGTTTTCCCTAGTGCATGTTGAGTTTTTGGGCATTTTTACTTTTGGAAATGTTGTTTATCATCAAGCTTATCTTTCTTGCATGTCATTAATCTCTTTTAGCTTGTTTTAATCTTATTAAGCAAGAGTACTAATTTCTCTATCTAATGTAGAGGTTTCATCTTCAATGGAAGCATGTTTTCAATGGAATGGTTTGCAAGTTATTAGAGTTATGTTTTGAATGTAAATGGGTTTATGATTTTGATGTTTTGAATGAAATGTGAATGGATTTTGTGTGGAAATCATCCCTTGGAAAGCATGTAGGCTTGGGGAGTGTAGGTGGTAAGAATGTGGAAGTGAAGAAGTGAATGACGTGTGAAAGAAATTGATTTTTCGAAGTTCTACCGGTAGGGGTACTTCAACCGGAAGTTCTACCGGTAGAACATCTTCTACCGGAATTTCTACCGGTAGAGAGGCACGAACCACACCAAAAAGTACTGTTTTGAAGGATTTTGCAGGAATGAAAACTAGACTTGGTTTTAGACCCTTTTTATTGACCTTGTGCACTTGAAATTTCCAAAATGTAATATACCTTCGGGGACACCAAGTTTTATTGAATTTCGACATTTGGTTTTCAATTCCACAAGGGTCAAAGATGTGGTCTTAGCCTATGCTTGACAGAGTTATGTTTGAGTCTTTGTTTATGATGCTTCGTGCATCCTCGTGTTCTCGTTGATTTCCAAGTGCAAGTTGTTTTCAAGATGGGTTTCACGAATCGAAAAGGGAATCATTTCTTAAGTTTGTAAGCATTAATAATATGCTATTTTGCTAGTCTTGTCACTTCGTGCCCGTTAAATGATTTCCCTCTTGTTTCGTCGTGTTTTCGATCGCGTATTGCCATGTTTTGTGCATTCATGATATAAGTGAATTTCACTGAGCTTGGACCGCCCTTTTAGCTTGATCCACTACCTGGGGGTCCTTAAACTCGTGGACTGTCTGCAGACTAGTCGTGTCTTGAATGACACATCGTGCGTGTTCGTGGTCCGGTTCCGCGGCCGGATACCCCGTCTACCTTGTGTGGCGTGGGATCGTGTTTCTTGTCGTGCTTGTCTTGCGTGCTTGCTCTTGTCATCATGTATGACGGAGAAAGGATGAGCTCATGTGGATTTATCTTTTCATGATATTATATGTATTCGTGCTAGTTTCGTAAGCATTGAAACGTGTATTTAAACTTTGAACTGTTTTAGCATTATTCCAATTATTCATATCTAAATTGTTTATTTGCCAAACCGTCGTGTTTGATGCTTGTATTTTGGTGTCCAGGTGCCGGTGGTTTCGCGCGTGACGAGGAGTGCCCGGAGGAGGCTGTTGAGCCACCCCCAGCACTCGAGTGGCAGCCCAACGACGTCATCTAGACGCCGGTCGGGATCGTGATTCTCGTTTCACCTAGCTTGGGTTTTGTCGGGTTGTTCTTTTTGGGGTTCAGATTGTTGTATTGGCCCTTGTTGGCCTCTTGGGGGTTGTGTAACTTGGAAGTAAAACACTTTGTCTAAATGTTAAACTTTATTCATGCTAGGAAGGCTTTGATGACATTCTCTTTTGATACCTTGTCTCGATGTTAATTATTGATCTTGTATTGTGATTGCTTAAGAATGGTGTGATGAGTTTTGCTACACGCTTCCGCATATCAATTCGTGTGAGCTCGACCCGTGTCATGGGATCCTCACCGCGGAAACCTGTGGGAAAATAAATGAAATTATATCACAACAGCGGCGGCGGTGTGTTTTGAATAATCATGCCGTCGCGGCGCAGTCGCGGGCCCGGGTCCCGGTCCGGGGTCGCGACAATGCACATAAAGCCTAGAAAGATTACTTGCCTCAAGTCCAAATACCAAGCAAAACTTCACAAAACTCAACCAAAGGGAAGATCCACGAAATCTACACAAAACCCCCAACATAGAGCACGCAAAAATCACCATTTTGGTCATCACAAACCCCTATTTCGAAAATGGGTTTGAACATATAGAAAACAAGCTCTAAATGAGCTAAATGAACATCAAATGAAAAGGGGAATAAGAGCCCTAACCTTTAGCTAGTCAAACAAGAAGGAGAGAGCTAGAAGATGATGAATAGTGTCGGGGATTTGGCTCAAAACGGGGCCAGCTGTAGCTTGAGAAGAGAGGAAGAGATTGACAAAGTCGGATCGGGGATTGGAGCTCTCTTGCTAGATGATTCAAGGGCAAAAGACTAAAGAGAAAGCCTTCTTCTCCTCTTCACTCTAGGCCAAAACAATTGCAAGGATTTGGAAATGGGAAAAGAAGAAGAAAGAGAGCTTATATAGTGTTGTCTGGAAGGTGGATCTTAAAGCAGTTGAACTTGAAATGATTAAAACATGGTCTTGTGGGCCCCGGATGGAATAGACGAAAAAGAATAAAACGATCGTCGAAAATCTAGTTCCGGAGAAGTATAATTTTGACATGGTTTTATGACTTCGAGAATTGTGCCAAGATTTAGCATGAAAAGACAGATTTACCCTCTTGGGCAAAAAACTTGGATTTCTGGGCCTCAAATACATGTAGGCTAAAAACGAAAGTTGTCACAAATAATAAAACCATTCAAGAGAAATAAAAATCACAATCAAACAAAAAATCTAGAACAAAAACCCACTCTTACACGTGTACTCAGGGCGTCCCTGAGCTTGTCTGACTCAACTAAACGTCCTCAAAATTCCCAAAGCTATAATCCAGACTAAGTCTAATCACATTCTAACCCAGCTAGTACTAAAACTCACTAAAGACTAAACACTCACTTAATTAGTACTAATCGAGTTGGTCTGGGTCGGGTTCTAACATCCTCCACCCCTTAGGATATTTGGTCCACCAAATATAAATAATTATACCTCTGATAACAGGTGTGGATACTTCCTCTGGACTCGATCTCTTAATTCCCATGTGACTTCTTCTGGCTCGTGGTTCTCCCTAAGTACTTTGACCCAATGGATAGTCCGATTTCTCAATTCATGTTATTTGGTGTCGATGATTCTAACCGGTTTCTCCACATATGACGCGTCTTCTCGAATCTCTAAAGGTTCGTGTGGAATAATGTGAGAAGGACTGTGAACATACTTCTTGAGCATGGAGACGTGAAAAACATTATGTACTCTGGAGAGTTTCGGCGTTAACGCAAGTCTGTATGCAACATTTCCAATCTTGCTCAAAATCTCATACGGACCAATGTATCTGCTAGACAATTTTCCTTTCTTTCCAAATCTTAGAGTGCCTCTGACCGGCGAGACCTTCAAAAATACCTTGTTACCCACATCAAACTGTAATTCTCTCCGGCGAGTGTCAGCATAACTCTTCTGTCTGCTTCGAGTAATCTTCAGTCTGTCTTGAATCTGTTTAACCTTGTCGCTTGTCTCTCCAACTATCGTCGGTCTATGAAAGCTACGCACACCGACTTCCTCCCAGCAAATTGGAGTTCTGTATCTCCTACCATAGAGTGCCTCGAAAGGTGTCATTCCAATGCTAGAATGGTAGCTATTGTTGTACACGAACTCACAAAGTGGTAGGTTTTCATCCCACTAAACCTTGAAATCCAATACACAAGCACGTAGTATATCTTCAAGAGTCTGTATCGTCCGCTCTGACTGACCATTTGTCTGAGGATGATACGCTGTGCTGAACTGAAGTTTGGTACCCATGGATTCAAGAAGAGATTTTCAAAATCTCGAAACAAATCTGCTGTCTTTGTCGGAATTGATGGAGACGGGTTGTCCATGCTTACTAACGATCTCATCGATGAATAATCTTGCAAGTGGTGCCATGTGCATCATATTCCCAGTCTTCATAGGAATGAAGTGAGCAGACTTCGTAAGACGGTCCACTATAACCCAAATCGTATTGTTCCCTCTCTTGGTATTAGGCTAACCAGAGACAAAATCTTTAGTGATGTGCTCCCATTTCTACTCTGGAATCTCTAAAGGCTGTAACAAACTAGGAGGCTTCTGATGTTCTGCTTTGATCATCTGACAAGTCAAGCAACGAGATATAAAAGCTGCTATGTCTCGCTTCATGTTATTCCACCAAAATCTATTCTTCAAGTTATGGTACATCTTCGTGCTACCCGGATGTATAGAGTATCTAGTATGGTGGGCTTCAGTCATATTTTCATTCTTCAAATCATCTACATTTGGTACACACAACCGGTCATGAAAATACAACACCCCATCTGAAATCCTGAAATTTGGACGTTCTACAATCTGATCTACAATCTTGGCCAATTCTGCGTCTTGCAACTGACTATCTTTGATCCTTTAGATGAAGGTAGGCTCAGACACTGTCATATTTGCCAATAAAACACCTCTCCTCAAGTGTTGTACTTCCACTCCAAATTCTTCGAACTGTTGGAAAACACTAACTCCTCTCAAACTAGCCATAACTGCCGACTTCCTGCTCAATGCATCTGCTACGACGTTCACTTTGCCCGGATGATACTTAATTGGGAAGTCATAATCTTTTATATACTCCATCCACCGTCTCTGCCTCATATTCAATTCCTTCTGTGAAAACAAATACTGCAAACTTTGGTGGTCGGAATGAACTTCGAACTTCTCTCCATAAAGATAGTGCCTCCACATCTTCAAGGCAAAAACTACTGCTGCCAATTCCAAGTCGTGAGTTGTATAATTTTTCTCATGATTCTTCAATTGTCTTGAGCCATAGGCAATCACTTTGCCATCTTGCATCAATACACAGCCTAAACGAAGCATCCGTAAAAACAACAAATCCACCGCTGCCCGATGGTAATGTGAGGATTGGGGTTGTGGCTAACCTTTTCTTCAACTCTTGAAAACTACCTTCACACTGATCGGTCCATACAAAAGGTACATTCTTCCGGGTCAACTTCGTCAATGGTACTGCAATAGACGAAAAACCTTGGACAAATCTCTGATAGTATCCCGCTAACCCCAAAAAGCTTTTGATTTCTGTCACACTGCTAGGCCTCTTCCACTCAATAACTGCTTCTATCTTGGCGCGGGAGCTAGGTGCATGAATGACATTGATGATGCCTTTTGGCTCATCGCTGTCTTGATCGTCATCGTTTCGGCGATGAGCTCGGCTGTTATTCCTTCCTTCTTTTTTAATGTAGTCCCTCAAGTACCCGTCCTTGACGAGCTTCTCGAGGAGGGACTTGAAGGCCTAGCAGTCCTCTGTTCTATACCCATTTTACTTGTGATAGGCATAGAACTTGCTTTGATCACGGGTGGAAGGATCACCGTTCATTGGCTGCAACCATTTGAAGAACGACAGTGACTTGATCCTGCCGAGGAGCTTGTAGATGGGATCCTTGAAGATTATGTTCACAGCCTTGTAGGAGGCAACAACTGGTTTGGACTTCTTGCTGCCCCCCGAGATGAGAGCTGGGGTCCTCGCAGAGTTTGTCGATTGTAAGACCCTGACCCGAGTGACCCCGATTAGTACTAATTAAGTCGTGAGTTAGCTTTAAGCGTGATTAGTGGATTTTGGTTAAGTTGGGATTAGAATAACCTTTGTTATAGTTTTGGGGGATTTCAAGTGCCTTTGCGGTTAGTGGGGCTCTTTGGGGGTTCCTTTTATGACTTGCGTTGAATTGGGAGATTACTCGAGATTCCAATGATTTGTATTTTAACCTCGTTTCACTCATCTTGTTAATCTCTACAACTTTCATGTTGATCCCGTTCCCGCCCGGAACCTCGAAACTCGACTTTCCTAGCATTGAGGGCAAAACAGTCATTTTACGCCAAATCTGTACCCGAAATTTGATATCCTCGAAAACCGTGAAACATATATTTTTTGGAAACCAGAAATTTCGATGATCGTTTCTCCCTTCTTCGTCGAATGTAACTGAGGTCCCGAAGGTCATGATTTCGGCCCACAAAGATTTCAAGTGGTGGAGCCCATTATTGACTTGTATATATACACCAGACTCTTCTTCTTCTTTTCCCTTCTCCTTTTTCCAGCACAAAAGCCTCACCCATCTAGGCTTTTCCTCTTTCTCTCTTGCTCCTTACTCTCCCATTTCCAATGCCTCTATCAATCTTGCATCAATAGCTAAATGGAGATCACCATTCTCTTCCTCTCCACTAAAGCTTCTTCTTGATATCATTTTTGGGGGAAACCTTCCATTTCAAGACTCTCTTTTAGTTCACCTTGTCTATTTGAAGAACCTATAAGTAAGCTTTCCCAATCTCTTAGATTTGTGTTCCTCTAGCCTTGGAGATATTACATCTCCATTATTGTAAGCTTTCTTCTTCTTGTTCCTTGTTTTGACCCATTTAGGGTTTGCTTTTGGGGGTTTTTGTGTGTAGCTTGGAATCTTCGTTGGGAAGTGATTATAGTTTTTTTTTTACTGAACTTGGACCTAAGACAAGTGGATGATTTGATATTTCGAGCATTAAATAGTTTTTGTGAGAAATGGGTTGATTCCGTTATTTCTATTCATATTTAATGACTTGCATTGATTTCGAAGTAAATGCTCATGAAAGAGTTTTGGTAGTTTATTTATTGTCATAGAAATATGGTTTATAGTTCTTTACTTATCTCTTGAATGTGGCTAAAATGAATGCTTGTGATTGGTGGAACTTTTTTGTCTTGAGGTTGGATGGGTTGAAGAAGGAGGTGAATGGATAGTTGTTTGTAGAAGTTTTGATATGGGGGAAATGTTGAATGTTGAACTGGAGGAGCTTTTTAGCTCATTTTGTTGCAGGGAAATGAATGGAGAATGAAGGAAACTGATTGGATGAGAAAAGGCTCAAATACGAACTCAGTGGAAAATTCCCGCAGCTGGTGGTCACCTGTTGGCTAGCCGCCTGGTGACTGGAGGCTAACCGAATCAGGCTTAGTTACAATTCCAGAGAGTAGATTTTCCCTTTTTTAAGGTGCGGTCAACCTCGCGGTTAGCCAGCGGCTGACTGCCGAACTTATCGGTGGCTAACCGCCAGCCAACTGAACCAATTTCAGTTCCAATTCCAGTATGCTGCAGTCTGGTAAGCCAATCATGGTTAACCACGTGGTCAGCTAGCGGCTAACCGCCGAACCCATTGGCGGCTAACCTCCAGCTAACCTCCAGGTAACCGACCTTACCCAGGAACTTTGAAATGAAGAGAAGTGAAGGGGGTTTCCGTCCCAATCGTTTGTGAACCCTTTTAGAGAACGATGGGAATTGTTCACCTGGAGACATGGATGAAGCTCGTTTGAGAAAGAAACTACAAAGATTCATTGAATGTTTGAAATTACCAAGGTGTATAAGGAGCCCGGAATGTCTCCAAACTCAAGGAGTACCAAGTTTATACGGTCCTATCCACTTTGAGCTATCTTGAATCCCAGTACTTGTCCCGGAATTTTGAAAAGTTCAATTGTACTCCATTGTTTTTCGATTTTTGATTTACACTACCGAGATTAGTGATTATGATTTGTCATCCCTAAAATAATTGAAATTGTATTTATGCACTTTAAATATCCTGCTAGCCCTGTATATGCAGGACCAGACATGAATGTGAACTATGTGCCTATGAGCACCCCGTCCCGCCTGCTAAGGTGTTACACACCTATTTGTATATGTATGTATACGTCTTGATTTCTTGTTTGTAACCTATAAGTCGGCACCACTAAGCTTGGACAACCTCGTCAGCTTGATCCACTGACCTGGCGTCGCCCTCTTGCTCCTGCAAGCTGCAGTCTGGATCCTACTTGTCCCGTTACCCGGTTCCGCGGCCGTGGTCTTGCCTAGCTATATGTATATATGTATTTAGTTGGTTCTCGTCTCCTCGCGTGTCAGAGACCAGCACCTCTAGTGTGCTCTAATCATATTAGTGATGGAGGGTTTAGCTCAGTGTGGTTGCCATCTTGCTAGTTCCCGATTCCTTGGTACACTTACATGCTTTTTATATTGCATACATGTTTTGAGTAAATGATTCCTTTCTTTCGTGGAAATTATTGTTTAAACAGGTTTAAATGTTTTCTAAGGTAAATGTATTTATTATTGAATTGTCATATCTTTTCACCCACCTGCCAAACTGTTGTGTTTGACCCATCTTTGGTACTCAGATCCCGTTGCCGGCTATCTTGAGGAGGAGCTTGAGGAGGCGGTCGCGAACCGCAGTGATTAGTCAAGTGGCATGCCGATGATGTCATCTAGACATTCGGTTGCTTGAGTTACGTCACATTTTGGGGATTGTGAATGTTTCAAGTTTCAAGTCAAATCGACAATGTTTGACCCCACATCAACCATTAAATAGCAAAATCAAGCCTCTAGGTGGCGAGAACCATCGAGGCAATCACTCATCAAACAGAGCTCATGGGTGACTTCAAAAGGCTTCCAAAGGGCTACATGTCAAACTTCAGGTCATTTCGACAACATTTGACCGGAGCTAATGGATCGTCTCAAAATGACTCCAATAGGCTCCCTGTCAAACTTCAAGTCAAACAGACATTGGTTGACTACACATCAAAGCGCGGCATCTCCCTAGCAACAAAATCAAGTCTACTGGTGTTGAGACCCCACATGGCTTTAAAACTCAAACAAAAGCCTATGGTTGGTCTTATCTATTGCTCAGGAGGCTTCATCTCAAATTTCATGTCATTCCGACATCGTTTGACCTAGTTTGGCTTCTGACGGTAAATTGGCAGCTCTGCGCATCAAAGTCTACGGCTTTTCCAGAAAATTGGAAACTTGGCTCTCCGATATGCAAAGCTTTTCATCAAGTTTTTTACAGGAAAATCAAGCCAAAACATGTATGGAAATGTCAAGAAAAATACAGGAGAAAAAAGAATTGAAAAGATCGAGAAACGGCTGAAAAACGGTGACCAAAAAGGGGAAAAATCCCCATGGTCGCTGCCGGCCCTGGAAATTCGGGTCACCGGATTTTCACCGAAAGGGCCATTTTCCGACCCTTTTCGTGTTTCGAGAATTCCGGCCCCTGTGGTTTTCTGAAAAACTAATTTTTAGTGCTCAAAATCAGCCGATCTTCACCAACATCTCGGATCTACCATCAAGAGCATGTGATCATCATCGCACGCTTCAAAATCGCCAACCGGCCAACCAAGAAAGTATACTCTCTGTCCAACCGATCGAGAAATCGACAGGACAGATGTTATCGGCCCACTGGTATCAATCGGTGTCTTAAGTTGCATTGCCATCCGACATAAAAAAACATGTGGATCCATCGACGATCATTTCAAGAATAATTACAAAAGACGCAGCACGGTCGCGACTCTTCGAGCGCCCTGGTGGCCACTTAATGCAGTTAAATGAATTGTTAATGCAGTCATTAACTCATTATTTTATACGGCCCAATCAGAATCAAGGAAAAAGGAGTTCTAAGTCCAAGCAATCATGACAATAAATAATGAAACTCCTCATCATGGACTTTAAAGGCGATTAAATGCCTATCATTCTCCATCGGCCAATCAAAAACCAAGAAAAAGGAGTTACAAAATCATGAAAGAAAAACTTATAAATCCTCCCATCATGGAGCATCAATGCCCTCAATGCTCATAAACCCACCCTATGGCTACCAAAAGCCTATAAAAGGAGGGTCATTC
Source organism: Umbellularia californica (assembly GCA_028538565.1). Lineage (NCBI taxonomy): Eukaryota > Viridiplantae > Streptophyta > Magnoliopsida > Laurales > Lauraceae > Umbellularia > Umbellularia californica. The sequence goes on along the minus strand of JAPQWN010000006.1, from coordinate 47,415,938 downwards.
CAAGAAGAACGGATTTCGAAAAATCCCCAGAAAATCTCCAAAGTCCAGACACTGCGCAAAGAAGATTTGCTACTTTGAAGAAACTCTGTTGCAACAAACAGCATAAGGTGATTGAAGTCCCTTGGGGGGCCACCCCCCGAGGACTCTCACTTTTGTCCAACATGGCCTAGATGTGGCTTTTCAGACCGTCTACTCGGTTTTTTATTGGATATAGGACCTCCCCTTGGTCTTTATCCTCTAAAAATCCGAAGTCCAAGCCATGCCAAAAGAATCAAAGTATCATATGTTCTCATCTGAAGGACGATGGTGAAGTCCGTACATGACTTGCGACCGTCGGTCTTAATAAGTCCCTGCAATCTTTTGAGAAGTCAAAATTCCTTTTCTCACTTTTCTATTCTATTTTGTATTTTTTCTAAAGAGACAAAAAATTTCAATTCTTGTCTTTCATTATTGGTGAGATTTGTACATCGCCTTTCACGGCAAGCATCGCCTTTTACGACAAAACTGCCTTTTACGGCAAACAAAGAAAAATCGCCTCCTACGTCATTCAAAAAACCTCATCTCTTTTCTTAAATATATGTGCAATGGAAAGTTATAAAAAAAGTTAATTTCCTTTTCTACTTGTGAAGGTGGATTTCCGGATCACCATTTTTAAATTCCAAGTAGAATAGAAAACCTGGCATACCCGTACAAAAATGTTGATGCTCGCTTTTTCCCTCCGCCGGCCTCCCGGTAGCCCCAGGACGAAAGAGAGAGAGAGGGAGAAAAGTCGGGTCCATCATGGACCTGATCATGCATCAAGTGGCCCCACCTGGATTCCATGGTCGAAAACGCGGACAATCCTAAACTACCTGCGTTCCCTTGTTACAGATCCACTCCTTGAATTATGTGGTTCCACCTGCCCATCAAGGTCACTTGAAATAGTGGTCTCACATTTCTAAACACAAGTCTACAGAAGATAAAAAAGCGGTTTTGAAATCCAAACAAAAGTCCTGCGGCAATAGTAACATCAATACGAGAAAACTGATTGGGTCATCCCCAAATCTCCGATCTGATTGCAAAACAAAATCGCATTAGAAAATTATCATAAGAAAAGGCATAAAAGGATTTCTACATGCATACACACGCAAATCTACGAGAAAAACAATTATTAAATCTACAAATTATGATTAGATATTTTCCTTAATTCGAAGTTGAAGAAAAGAGCAATAGGGTTCCTAACCGATACCTAAACTGAGATTCCCACAGCGCTCGAGAATAATACTATCACCCATCTCACAAAGAAGATGGGAAAGAAATGCTCAGATAAACAAATCTACGGCACCCTTATCCAAATCTACCATTGGAAAGAAAAAGGAGATAACCCTAGAATATCAATCTACTTCTAATGGTATAAGGAGAGGGCAACCTGAGATAAGAAAGTTGAGGGAAGAATGATGGTATCCTCTCATCTTGATTATGATGGTTGGATCCTAAAGCTGCAATGGCTTAGGAAGTTGAAAGAGGAAGAAGACGAAAAATAACCGGGAGGAGTTGCAGAGATAAGTCGTGCAGTTATTTAAAATAAGAATTAGGTTAAAAGAGGATATTCTCTGGGCTTGAGTCATTGGGTGAAACTGCGGGTCAGGTCATCTACTCGTAAAACCAACTCACCGATCCACACATATAATCTAACGTGTGACCCACTTAATCCTACCCACTTAAATAACTAAAATACATTTAATTAAAATAATAGTAATATTCCAATTAAAATATAATAAAATATTATAAGCGGGATCGGGATCTTAATAGGCGCATGTCCATCACGAATCCAGTATCCATCTCCTCTCACTCTCATCCTCTCTTTCTCGGCCTCCCCATCTCCACTTCCATCTCCGTCCCAGACTTCACCGCCCTACACCTTCACGTCATCTTCAGCCTGCGCAGAAACTGTAAGACCCTGACCCGAGTGACCTCGATTAGTGCTAATTATGTTGCGTATTAGTGCTAAGCTCGATTAGTGGTTTTTGACTAAGCTTGGACTAGAATAGCTCTTATTTGGTTTTGGGAGAGTTTTAGTGCTTTGTGTTGGTGGGACCCTTTGAGGGTTCCCTTTTTGGTTGGCCTTACTATTGTGTGGGGGGGGGGGGGGATTATTCGTATTCCGGAGATTTGCATTTCTATCCCGTTTTACTCGTCTTGTTAATCCCTACAACTTTCATGTTGATCCCGAACCCGTCTGGAACCCCGAAACCCGATCTTCTTGTTTTGAGGGCAAAACAGTCTTTTTACATGAAATCTGTGCCCAACACTCGATATCCTCGAAACCCGCGAAACATGTACTTTTCCGAAACTAGATATTTCGGTGATCACTTTTCTCTTCTTCGTCGATTTCATTCGAGATCCCGAAATTAGCGATTTCAGCCCAAAGAGCTTTCCTAGTAGTGGAACCCACACCCATTGCTTTATATAGAGAACTCTTCTTCCATTCCCTTTTTCCAGCACAAGCTTATGAGCACAGCCTAGGGTTTCATTTTTCTTCTTCTTCTTCTTCTTCTTGCTTCCTCACCACCAAAACCCTACCAAATCTCACACCAAGCAAGAGATGAACCTCACCCTCTTCTTCCCCATTACTAGAGCTATTCATTGATACCATTTGTGGAAGGATCTACTCAACTCAAGACCCTCATTGAGCTCACCTTGTCCATTTGAAGAACTTACAAGTAAGCTCCTTCCCTAATATCTTAGATCCTTGTTCTTCTAGTCTTGGGAGAGCCCTATCTTCATTATTGTGAGTCTCTCTTCTTGTTTCTTAGTTTGACCCATTTTAGGGTTTGTTTTGGGGGTTTTTTTTTGGTGTAGCTTGGTACTTGGCTTGGAAGTGTGGATTAGAGCTTGGATTTCTTGTTTAGAGACCTTGAGGCAAGTGGATGTTTAATTTTAAAAGTGATTTCCATGATCAAATGTTTGTATTTATTGTACCATTTATGATGAGCTTTTACTTGCATTCAATGTGGCTTTAATGTTTTAAAAAGAGGTTGTTGAACCCATTCATTGTCTTGAAACATGATTTCTAGCTTTTGGTTGCATCTATTGTCCTTAAATCTTGAATTGTAGTTTTGAGTTCATCTTTTGTACAATGCCTAAGTGAACCCTTGTGATGATGGTTGTCCTCCTTCCCTTATAAATTGTATGAATGTCAATGGAGAATGATAGGAATTGATTTGGGGCAAAGGAAAGCTTGAATCTGAACCCAGGGAAGAAATTCCCGTGACTGGCGGTCAGCTGGCGGTCACCCAGCGGCTAGCCGCGTGGCGACTAGCGGCTAACCGAAGCAAGTTCGGTCACATTTCCAGAGAGCTGTAACCTCACGGTCAGCTCCGCGGTTAGCTTGCGGCTAACCGCCGTGTCCACCGACGGCTAACCGCCATCTAACCGTACAGTTACGGTCACTTTTCCCGAGAGCTGAAATTCCACGGTCAGCCTCACGGTCAGCCAGCGGCTAACCGCCAGATGCACTGGCGGCTAACCGCCATCTGACCGCAAGGTAACCGAAATTCCCCTGAATTCTATGAATAAAAGAAGGATTGAAGGGAGTTTTCACCCCATTGCTTGTGAACCTTTCTGAGAGCAATGGGCACCACTCACCTGGGATTGTGTTCGAAGCATAGGTGAAGTGTTTGTTGGTAGTACGTTAGAGAGAGAAACTACATCATCGAGATTCATTTAAGCATTGAGGCTACTATAGTGTATAAGGAACCCGGAATGTCTCCCAAATTCAAAGAGTACCAAGCTTCCTTTTTATACAGACATACGGGATCCCTATTCACTTGGGGGAGTTCTAACCCGACATTGTCTTGGTTTTTCAAAAGGGTAACTTACCTTGTTCTTCTTGAAATTTATGATTTGGAACCTGTCATCCCGAAAACTTTGGAAGTATACTTGTACTGTTTTGCTAGCTTTGATATACATGCCAGTCCTGATATGATAGCTGTGCCCCGAGCACCCATGTCCTGCCTGAATATAGTCTTGTACTTGATTTATTCTACACATGTCTTAATTTCCATGTTTTGACCTAGGAGTCGGCACCACTAAGCTTGGATACCTTGTTAGTCTGATCTACTGATTAGGTGATCCCCCTCTTGTCCCGCCAACTGCAGTTTGGATCTTGCTACCCGGTTATTTAACCGTGGTCTTGTCCTGATACCGCAGATTGCTACTGTGGTTCCTGATGCCCGGCTCGCTACCGTGGTCATGTCTAGTATATAGTATATATATGTTTATGTATTTCGTTGTATCTCCTCACTTCGGTGACTGAGGTCAACGCCTTGACTTGCTTGCTCTATCACTTCGGTGATAGAGGATTTAGCTTTGTGTGGTTGCCATCTTGCTAGTTTCCTGATTCCCTTGGTTACCTTAACTTGTTCTACCTTGCATATATGTTTTTAACTAAATGATGCATTTACTCATGAAAATAGTATTTAGATAGGTTTAATTGTTTCCAAGGTAATGTTTTATCATTAAATGTTTTTACTTTTATCCACCTGCCAGACCGTCGTGTCTGACCCTTTGCTTTGGTACTCAGGTCCCGTTGTTGGTTTCCCCGAGGAGGAGCCAGAGGAGGCGGTCGGAGAACCGCAGCCGCTAGTGGAGTGGCGTGCTGACGATGTTCTGTAAACATCGGGCTGCCGAGTTGCGAAACATTTTGGGGGTTATTGGATAGTTTCCGGTGGTTATTGTTTTGTATATTGGCCTTTGTTGGCCTCTATTTTTGGGAATTGTAATTAACTGATCTTCTGATTAAACTTGAATAGGTACTCTTGGGTTATGCTTTAGGACATTGCTCATTCTGATACTCGTATTCAAATGTAATCAGCCTTGATATTTTGGGAATGAAATACATGCATGATTTACCATACGCTTCCGCAATTATACTATATGACTATGTGTGTTGGAATATCCTCACCGCGGACACCTGTGGGAAATCACGTGCACGGGCAAGGAGTGTTCTTTTGTAACCCGTGTACGCTTGATTATAAACATATCTTACTTATGGTCATCATTCCATATGATCACATCATTGGCTTCATCACAACCATGTCCCGATCCCGGATTTGGTCCGCGGACCCGGTCCGGGGTCGCGACAGAAACCATTCCAAACTAGCCACCTGTTCAGATATGTCCCTCATCACCCTGCACAGAGACTTCCTCTCTTCCCCTGTTCTTCTTCCCTGCTCGCCCAGTGCGTCCACTCCACTGCTGCCCCTTCATCCATTCACGCGGAATGCCGAAGAAGAGGAGGATTCACGCAGAGGTAGGAAGAACACCGAAGGATCATTCAGGAAGAGGATCCACGTGCTAAACCCATCTCATTCGCAGATCAGTCTCGGGGCGGCCCTTTCTCGATCAGCATCCCCTTGCATCTCCCTTGTGCATAGATACCACCCAGAAGTACAGGTTCTCATCATCATCACCATCCAATACTTTTCATACTCAGCCAAACATCTCACAAGCCTTATAGCCATTACACCACCCAACCAAGAAGGCCCCACGATCAAAACCCATTCCACCGAACCGACCTCCATTTCATAGAACTTTTTTTTCACACACAACTCATCGATCTTCTTTCCACTCATGTATTTATCCCTTTAACCAAACAACCCCTACACCTTCTCACCACTTCACCCTTACGGAACGCCATCACCATTACACCCACCCCACTAACCAGATCATTCAACTTAAGTAACCAATCACAAATCTCTCTACCCACCACCACTTCACAAACGAGTCGTTGCCATCACCTTTACTCACCAAAGACTCACCAACCTTGTGCGGGGTATTTCCGTGATCCAAAAATTACTCCCAGTTCGGTAAAAGTACCAATTGGGCTTGCTTTGGGCCCGGCCTCTGTCAGCTCGGCGACAGCACCAGCTGGCACCGAGTCCAGGCCCACTTCGGTAAGAGTACTGAGCACTCTCCTTTCAGTTCGGCATCTCACAGTAGTTTACCGAGCTTGAGATCTTGCCTCGGTGACTTCCCCAGTTCGGCCAATTGCCGAGGTGAACACTGAGCGTCTAATCTCCATTATGGGATGGGACAACTACATTACAGAGCGCCTTGACAGATAGGGTGGCCGCCGAATACTGATAAGGGGTCACCCCTATCATGTCCACATTTATGTGACGGATTTGAGGAGAGATCCGATGGGACAGTACCCTCACCTACCCCCACCAAGGATCCTAGGTACGGGCTGATGGGACAAGTATCCTTACCTACCTCCACTATGGAACCTTCCACTTTTTTCTATATCTACCTATGGTAAGACCCATGAACAGGTCTGCAATATTCACTATACACTATGTTATCTTGCCTGAACCTTCTCCCCCACTTCACCCTAGTTCAGTGACTGCACTAACTCAAGTGTCGGAGTGCCTTCGGCTGGCAGCAGCCCGGGACCCTGACCTCTGTCTCCTCTCCCTTTCAGGTTTCAGGCCATCGGTGACGTCCCTGAACAGCTAAACATCATCTTCATAATCCCCATCACCATCTAAACCAAGTCCGTAATTTTTAGGCACGCACAATTTGGCGCCGTCTGTGGGAAAACGATTTGACAAAACCATATTTTCATCTTGAAAGCCATGCCTCCAAAGACTAGGAAGGGAAAGAGCGTTGTTGGACCATCCAGGTCCTTATCGCCAGAGACGTTTCTACCCCTCATGCCGCCTCCACTGGTGACGAACCAGGCAGGAGCAACTAGGCAAGCACCGCCTGATCCTCAGCAGAGGAGGGTTGGCGGAGAACCTAGGATGAGAAGTGTGGGATCACCTGTCACCCAGACGCATCCGTCGTGAGAGGTGCAACAACATCTCCTCGGCATGGCCCCGTACTGGAATGGGTTAGGCCTACTACATCTCAAGCGGAGCGTCCACGTCTGGATGTTGTCTTCCTGGAATTACCCCGTAAGGATGCTCCTCAGGGACAGTCCCAACGGGGTAAAGCATATGATGGCCTGCATGAGTTCTTGGAACTGTGATGCATTAGGTTCACTGGTCGGTTCTGTGTCATTCTGATTACTACCCGAAGCATTATGATTTGGAGCTTTTCTTGGAGGCATGATGCTGCAAGACAATTTGTTAGCACATAATTAAGCATAATTGGGTTGGTCAACTTGGTCTAGACGAACATTCTAACGAACTGACGAATCCTTGCCACGTTCCTAAGATTCCTAGTTTCTTTTAAGTGCCTGAAACAAGTCCTGCTCTGATACCAGTCCTGTCGCGACCCCGGACCGAGACCCGGGCCCGCGACGTATAGAATTGATTAATTAACATATGCCGCCTGTTTTCCCATAGGTTTCCACGGTGAGGATCCCAAAACACGGGTCGAGCTCACATGAATAGGTATGCGGGAGCGTGTAGCAAAACGTGTCCCACAATTCTTAAACAACAAGATGCAAGATACAATATAATATCGAGACTTGGTATCAAAAGAGAATGTCAACATAGCATTCCTATCATGATTAAGTTTCAACATTTAAACAAAGTATGTTAATTCAAGATTACATATCCCAGAGAGGCCAACAAAGGCCAATACAACAAAAAGAGCCCAAAAGATAACCCCCAAACTAGGTGAACGAGAAGTCAAGATCCCGCTCGGCGTCTAGATGATGTCGTTGGGATGCCACTCATATGTTGGGGGTGGTCAATAGCCTCCTCCGGGCACTCCTCGTCAAACGCGATACTTCCTGCACCTGGACACCAAAATAACAAGCAGCAAACACGACGGTTTGGTAGGTAAACAATTTAGGTATGAAAAAGAGAAATAATGCTAAAACAGTTCAGGATTTAAATACACGTTTCAAATTTACGAAACTAGCATGAATACTTATAATATCATGAAAAGATAAATCTACATTAAGCTCATCCTCTCTTCATCATACATGATGATAAGAGCAAGCACGCACGACAAGCAAGACAGGATCCCATGATACACAAGGTAAAAGGGGAGTCTGGCCGCGGAACCGGAACACGAACACGCACGATGTGTAACACAATACACGACTAGTCTGCAGACAGTCCACATGTTTAAGGACCCCCAGGTAGTGGATCAAGCTAAAAGGGCAGTCCAAGCTTAGTGGTATTCACTTATATCATGAATGCACAAAACACGGCGATACACGTTCGAGAACACGAAAAAACAAGTGGGAAATCATTTATGAAACACAACACGATAAGACTAGCAAAATAGGATAGTATAAGTGCTTAACAAACTTAAGAAATGATTCCCTTTTTCTTATTCTTGAAACACATCTTAAATACGAGGTTATACTTGAAATTCACACGAAAACATGATAATGCTTGAAGTATCTAAACAAATGTGTAAAGATAAGTCCATTAAGCATAGGCTAAGACTGTTCATTGACCTTTGTGAAGTTGAAACCCAAATGTCAGAATTCACATAGCTTGATGTCCCCGAAGGTAACGTACATTTTGGAATTCCAATTTACACAACGTCAATTACAAGTCTAAAGCATAGTCTAGTTTCCAATTTCTGAGAAATTCAGAAAAGAATTGAAAATCCAAAGCTGTGAGTGTCAGGTTCGCTCGAGCGGACCTGAGGTTTCGCTGAGCGGACAAGTATCTGTCCGAAACACTTCAAACAGAGGCATGTTCGCTTGAGCGGACCCTGAGGTCGCTCGAGCGAACAGGCTTCTGCCTGTGTGCGACTGGGTGTAGAAACTGCATTTTTCTTCCTTCTTCACTTCCACATTTGAACCACCTGCACCCCCGAAGCCTACATGCTTTCCAAGGGAAGATTTGTTAGACCCCGACCCAGACCAGCTCGATTAGTACTGATTAAGTGAACGTTTAGTCTTAAGTGAGTCTTAGTACTAGTTGGTTTAGAATGTGATTAGCCTTAGTCTGGATTATAGTTTTGGGGATTTTGAGGACGATTAGTATGAGTCAGACACGCTCAGGGACGCCCTGAGTGCACGTGTATGGATGGGTTTTCGTTCTAGATCTTTGATGTGGATGTGATCTTGTTTCTCTTGAATGGTTTTATGATTTATGGCAACTTTCGTTTTTAAGCTACTTGCATTTGAGGCCCAGAAACCCAAGTTTTGGCCCAATAAGGGTAAATCTGTCTTTGCATGTAAATCTGGGCGCACTTTTCGAAGTCATGAAATTATGTCAAAATTATACTTTTCCGAAACTAGATTTTTCGACGATCGTTTTGTTCTTCTTCGTTGATTCCATCCGGGGTCCACAAGACCATGTTCCAAGCGTTCCAAGTTTCACTGCTAAAGGGACCCACCTCCAGACACTATATAAGCCCTTTCCTTCTTCATTTTCCCTTTTTCCAATCTCTGCAACGGTTTTGCCCTAGAGCAAGTGAGTGGAGAGCCTTCCTCTTTGGTCTTCTCTCTTGGAAATGATCTAGCTATAGTGTTCCAAATCAAGATCCAAGACCACCATCCTCTTCCTCTCTTCTCAAGCTACAACTGGATGTTTTTGGGAGCCAAACCTTTCCACTATTCATCATCTTCAAGCCCTATTCTTGTTTGGCTAGCTCAAGGTTGGTGTCTTTCTTCATCTTTCCATTTGATGCTCTTAGGCTCACCAAGAGCTTGTTTCTCATGATTTCAAACCCATTTTCGAAATGGGGTTTTGTAATGGCCAAAAATGTTGATTTTTGTATGCTCCATTTTGGGGGTTTTGTGTAGATCTCGTGGAGCACCCCTTTCTTGTTGATTTTGTGAAGCTTTGGCTTGGCTTTGGTTAGAGGCAAGTAAACATTTTAGTTCTTCCTAGTACATTATGAGTTTTAGGGCATTTTACTCTTGGAAATGTATTCATCATCAAGCTTATTGCTCTTGCATGTTACTAACCTCTTTTAGTTTGTTTTAATCTTGCTAAGCAAGAGCACTAATTTCTCTATCAAATCTAGAGGTTTTATCTTCAATGGAAGCATGTTTTCAATGGAATGATTTGCAAGTTATTAGACATATGCTTTGAATGTAAATGGGTTTGTGATTTTGAGGTTTCGAATGAAATGTGAATGGATTTTGGTTGGAAATCATCCCTTGGAAAGCTTGTAGGCTTGGGGAGTGCAGGTGGTAAGAATGTGGAAGTGAAGAAGTGAATGAAGTGTGAAAAAAAATTGAATTTCGGAAGTTCTACCGGTAGAGGTATTTCTACCGGAAGTTCTATCGGTAGAAATGGCCCAGATTTCAGCAGAGAGTGAGAAAAACTGTGAACCGCAGTTCTACCGGAAGTTCTACCGGTAGAAACGGCCCAAATTGTGGCAGAGAGTTGAGAAAAACTGAGAACCTCAGTTCTACCGGAAGTTCTACCGGTAGAAGTGCTTCAACCGGAAGTTCTACTGGTAGAAGCACTTCAACCGGAAGTTCTACCGGTAGAACATCTTCTACCGGAATTTCTACCGGTAGAGAGGCATGAACCACACCAAAAAGTACTGTTTTGAAGGATTTTGCAGGAATGAAAACTAGACTTGGTCTTAGACCCTTTTTATTGACCTTGTGCACTTGAAATTTCCAAAATGTAATATACCTTCGGGGACACCAAGTTTTATTGAATTTCGACATTTGGTTTTCAATTCCACAAGGGTCAAAGATGTGGTCTTAGCCTATGCTTGATAAAGTTATGTTTGAACCTTTGTTTATGATGCTTTATGCACCATCGTGTTCTCGTCTGATTTCCAATAGCAAGTCGTTTTCAAGATGTGTTTCAAGAATAAAAAAGGGAATCATTTATTAAGTTTGTAAGCATTAATACTATGCTATTTTGCTAGTCTTGTCACGTCGTGCTCGTTAAATGATTTCCCTCTTGTTTTGTCTTGTTTTCGAACGTGTATTGCCGTGTTTTATGCATTCATGATATAAGTAAATTTCACTGAGCTTGGACCGCCCTTTTAGTTTGATCCACTATCTGGGGGTCCTTGAACTCGTGGACTGTCTGCAGACTAGTCGTGTATTATATTACACATCGTGCGTGCTCGTGGTCCGGTTCCGCGGCCGGATACCCCGTCTACCTTGTGTGGCGTGGGATCGTGTTTCGTGTCGTGCTTGTCGTGCGTGCTTACTCTTGTCATCATGTATAACAGAGAAAGGATGAGCTCTATGTGGATTTATCTTTTCATGATATTATATGTATTCTTGCTAGTTTCGTAAGCATTGAAACGTGTATTTAAACTTTGAACTGTTTTAGCATTATTTCAACTATTCATGTCTAAATTGTTTATTTGCCAAACCGTCGTGTTTGATGTTTGTATTTTGGTGTCCAGGTGCCGGCGGCTTCGCGCGTGACGAGGAGTGCCCGGAGGAGGCTGTTGAGCCACCCCCAGCACTCGAGTGGCAGCCCAACGACGTCATCTAGATGCCGGTCGGGATCGTGATTCTCGTTCACCTAGCTGGTTATGTTGGGTTTTCTTTTGGGGTTCAGATTGTGGTATTGGCCTTTGTTGGCTTCTCAGGGTTTTGTAATTGGAAGTAAAATACTTTGTCTAAATATTGAAACTTAATCATGATAGGAATGCTATTTTGACATTCCCTTTTGATACCAAGTCTCGATGTTATATTTTATCTTGCATCTTATTGTTATTGTTTAAGAATGGGGTGATGTGTTTTGCTACACGCTTCCGCATATCTATTCGTGTGAGCTCGACCCGTGTCTTGGGATCCTCACCGCGGAAACTTGTGGGAAAATAAAATACAAAGCGGCGGCGGTGTGTTTTGATTAATCATGCCGCCGTGGCAGTCGCGGGCCCGGGTCTCGGTCCGGGGTCGCGACAAGATTTCCACACAATTATCCACTCACATTTCAATCAAAACCTCAAAATCACCAAACCATTCACATTCAAATCATGTCTTTAATAACTTGTAAAGCATTCCATTGAAAACATGCTTCCATTCAAAACAAAACTTCTAGATTAAATAGAGTGATTAACAATCATGCTTATCAAGATTAAACAAACTAAAAGAGATTAGTAACATGAAAGAAAAGACAAGCTTGATGATGAAACGACATTTCCCATTGTAAAATGCCTTAAAACTTGAAATGTACTAGGAAGAACTAAAAGGTTTACTTGCCTTAGCTCAATGTCAAGGAAATCTTCACAAAACTCAACAAGGAGGGGAGGTCCATAAAATCTACACAAAACCCCAAAAATAGAGCACACAAAAATCACCATTTTGGTCACTACAAACTCCTATTTCGAAAATGGGTTTGAAGACATGGAAAACAAGCTCTAAGTGAGCTAAATGAACATCAAATGAAAGGAAGAAGAAGAATACCAACCTTGAGCTAGCTGAACAAGAAGAAGGGAGGTTGAAGATGATGAATAGTGAAATGGATTGGCTCCAAAAACACTCCAAACGAAGCTTGAGAAGAGAAGAAGAGAATGGCAGCCTTGGATCTTGATTTGGGACACTCTAGCTAGATGATTTCAAGGAAAGAGACCAAGAGAAAAACCTTCTTCTCTTCTTCACTCTAGGTCAAGAATAGTTGCAGGGAAATGGGAAGAAGAATGGAGGAGAGAGAGTAAGAGAATATTTATAGTGTTTGGAAGTGGGTCCCAAATGCAGTAGAACTTGAAACGATTAAAACATGGTCTTGTGGCCCCCAGATGAAGTCGACGAAGAAGAACAAAACGATCGTCGAAAAATCTAGTTTCGGAAAAGTATAATTTTTACATAGTTTCACGACTTCGAAAATTGTGTCCAGATTTAGCATGAATAGACAGATTTACCCTTTTGGGCCAAAACTTGGGTTTCCGGGCTTCAAATACATGCAGGCTAAAAATGAAAGTTGTCACACATAGTAAAACCATTCAAGAGAAATAAAAATCACGACCAAACAAAAGATCTAGACCGAAAACCCATTCTTGCACGTGCACTCAGGGCGTCCCTGAGCGTGTCTGACTCATACTAACGTCCTCAAAATCCCCAAAGCTATAATCCAAACTAAGTCTAATCACATTCTAACACAGCCAGTGCTAAAACTCACTTAAGACTAGACACTCACTTAATTAGTACTAATCGAGTTGGTCTGGGTCGGGGTCTAACATCCGACACCCCTTAGGATATTTGGTCCACCAAATATAAATAATTTTACCTTTGGTAATAGGTGTGGATACTTCCTTTGGACTTGATCTCTCAATATACAAGCACGTAGCATATTTTCAAGAGTCTGTATTGTCTGCTCTGACTGACCATCTGTCTGAGGATGATATGCTGTCCTGAACTGAAGTTTCGCACCCATGGATTCAAGAAGAGATTTCCAAAATCTCGAAACAAATCTGCTATCTTTGTCGGAAGTGATGGAGACGGGTTGGCCATGCACGATCTCATCGATAAATAATCTTGCAAGTGGTGCCATGTGCATCATATTCCTAGTCTTCATTGGAATGAAGTGCTCAGACTTCGTAAGACGGTCTACTATAACCCAAATTGCATTGTTTCCTCTCTTGGTATTAAGCAACCCGGAGACAAAATCCATAGTGATGTGCTCCTATTTCCACTTCGGAATCTCTAAAGGCTGTAACAAACCAGGAGGCTTCTGATGTTATGCCTTGATCATCTGACAAGTCAAGCAACGAGACACAAAAGTTGCAATCTCTCGCTTCATATTATTCCACCAAAATCTATTCTTCAAGTTATGGTACATCTTCGTGCTACCCGGATGTATAGAGTATCTAGTATGGTGGGCTTTAGTCATAATTTCATTCTTCAAATCATCAACATTTGGTACACACAACCGGTCACGAAATCTGGACGTTCTGAAATCTGACCTACAATCTTGGCCAATTCTGGGTCTTGCAACTGACTATCTTTGATTCTCTGGATGAAGGTAGGCTCAGACACGGTCATATTTGCCAATAAAACACCTCTCCTCAAGTGTCGTACTTCCACTCCAAGTTCTTCAAACTGTTGGAAAACAATAACTCCTCTCAAACTAACCATAACTGCTGACTTTCTGCTCAATGCATCTACTACAACATTCACTTTGCCCGGATGATACTTGATTGGGAAGTCATAATCTTTTATATAATCCATCCACCGTCTCTGCCTCATATTGAATTCCTTCTGTGAAAACAAGAACTGCAAACTTAGGTGGTCTGAATGGACTTCGAACTTCTCTCCATAAAGGCAGTGCCTCCACATCTTCAAAACAAAAACTACTGCCGCCAACTCCAAGTCATGGGTTGCATAATTTACCTCATGATTCTTCAACTGTTTAGAGCCATAGGCAATCACTTTGCCATCTTGCATCAATACATAGCCTAATCCCACGTTTGAAACATCCTTAAAAACAACAAATCCACCGCTGCCCGATGGTAATGTGAGGATTGGGGCTGTGGTTAACCTTTTCTTCAACTCTTGAAAACTACCTTCACACTGATCGGTCCAAACAAAAGGTACATTCTTCCGGGTCAAGTTCGTCAATGGTGCTGCAATAGACGAAAAACCTTGGACAAATCTCCGATAGTATCTTGCTAACCCCAAAAAGCTTCTGATTTCTGTCACACTGCTAGGCGTCTTCCACTCAATAACCGCTTCTATCTTGGCTGGATCAACTGCTAATCCCTATTTTGAAATGATGTGACCTAAGAAGGCAACTTGCTCTAGCCAGAATTCACATTTGTTCAACTTAGCATAGAGCTGGTGGTCTCTCAAAAGCTGTAACGACCTCCTCAAGTATTCTTTATGCTCTTCCTTACTCTTAGAATACACGAGGACATCATCAATAAACACTACTATAGAGTGATCTAAGAACTCTGCAAAAACCTTGTTCATGAGAGCCATGAAGACTGCGGATGCATTTGTCAAGCCAAAGGGCATCACTAAGAACTCATAATGCCCATATCTCGTTCGGAAAGCTGTCTTCGCCACATCAGATTCTCTAACCCGCAACTGATGATACCCTGATCTCAACTCTATCTTGGAAAAGTGTGCTGCTCCTTGCAATTGGTCAAATAATTCATCTATCCTTGGCAAGTGGAATTTGTTCTTGACGGTCACATGATTCAATCTTCTATAGTCGATGCACATTCTAAGACTTCCATCCTTCTTTTTCACAAAAAGAACTGGCGCTCCCTAAGGTGAAACACTTGGCCTAATGAAGCCCTTCCTCAACAATTCTTGTAACTGAAGTTTCAATTCACCTAACTCTGCAGGAGCCATCCTATAAGGTGCAATTGAGATCGTTGCAGTCCCTGGAAGGAGTTCAATAGTAAACTCAACTTCTCTAACTAGTGGTAAACCCGGGATTTCTTCTGGGAAAACATCCGGAAATTCACACACTACGGG
Organism: Umbellularia californica; assembly: GCA_028538565.1. NCBI lineage: Eukaryota > Viridiplantae > Streptophyta > Magnoliopsida > Laurales > Lauraceae > Umbellularia > Umbellularia californica. The sequence continues at coordinate 47,400,631 of JAPQWN010000006.1, read as the reverse complement.
GATATCCTCCACACCTTGGGACCTTTTATCCTCCGTGATAAATGCTATAATTGCCTCACAACCACTGCCCACCAATCTATTAGCTTTCAAAGCGGAAATAAAACCGCTGGAAGATTTCTTCCTATTGCCCGAAACATCAACTCTGTCTGTGGCCCTTGCAATCTGAATGTGATGGTCTTACCAAAACAATCCATGGTAGCATGGTAGGTCTCTAACCAATCCATGCCTAAGATAATATCAAAATCATGCATGTCTAAAATGATGAGAATGGCCGGTAAACTGATATCTCCTAACAAAATCGATTAACTAGGGTAATAGGTGGTACAACCAACCTGTCTACCTACTGGTGTAGTAACAGTCAAAATGTAATCCAATTCTGCATGTCGTGCATCAATCTTTTTTGCAAATAAAGGAGATAGAAAGGAGTGTTTGGATCCTGGATCAAATAAGATCTGGGCTTCTACTCTACAAACAATAAGTTTACCTTCTATGACGTCACCTGCTGCTTCAGCGTCAGCACGATTGATATTGTAATCGCGTCCCTGCTGGTTTGGCCTATTCTGCTGCTGATTCTGTCTCCCTTGATTGTTCCTGTTCTGAGGTGGACGAGCATTCTGATTCTATACTTGTCTGCCTTGTTGCTGCTGTTGCTGTGGTGGCCTCACTTGATTCTGAATTGGTGCTGCCTGATTCTGTGGTGCTGCCTGCCTTTGCTGCTGATATCTGTTGCCCTGACTCTGAAGGTTCGGGCAATCCTTGATTGCATGGTCCATTCCTCTACATTTGAAGCAAGCACCCGTTGCCTTGCGGCATTCGTGGGTAGGGTGATTCTTGCCACAATGATTGCAACCACTTCGTCTAAGTTGGTTCGGTTCTTGTCTTGGCTTCTTACCACTTTGCTGCCTTTGGTTATGCTGCTGATGTTGCTGCCTCCTATCCTGAATGATCTCATTGTTGAATTCTTCAAATTTATACGCCCGCCTAACTGCTTCATCAAATGTGGCTGGTGGAATCACTCCCGTAACATCCCTCTTGAGAATGGGATTTAGGCCTTCCAAAAACTTGGTGATCTTCTTATGCTCCGTATCAATCAACTCGGTAGCATAGCGAGCAAGCCTCTCAAACTTAGTAACATACTCCAGAACTGTCATGCTCCCTTGTTTCAGCTGTTGAAACTCCACTGCCTTCTGCGTCTTGACATGTGAAGGGACATCGTAAAATGTGCCTTGAAGGTCGTCCAAGCAACCTCATCTGCCATGGCTTGGTACGGTTCTTTAACTATCTGCCACCAAGAGTTACCAAGCCCATAGAATAGAGAAGCTGTGAGGTTCACCCTCCCCCTGCCTGTGTAGGTAAAAACATCAAAGATCTTCGCAGTGTTCGTGAGCCAATCATCTGCAGTTAAAGGGTCCTCTTGACCTGTGAACTCCTTGGGTCCCCTCTTTCGGAATCTCTCGAAGAGAACATTAAGGTCATTAACCTTATTGTGGTACACCACATTCTGTGCAACTTGATGTTGAGGTCTGTTTTGGAGGACTTCCAGAAGTTGCCTCTGAACTTGAGCCATCTCCACATCTTTCTTTGCCATCTGCTCCTGGAATTTGGTTTGAGTTTCATTAGCTTGTCTCTGTTGCTCTAACATGGCCTGCATGAGTTCTTGGAACTGTGATGCAGTAGGTTCACTGGTCGGTTCTGTGTCATTCTGATTACTACCCGAAGCATTATGATTTGGAGCTTTTCTTGGAGGCATGATGCTGCAAGACAATTTGTTAGCACATAATTAAGCATAATTGGGTTGGTCAACTTGGTCTAGACGAACATTCTAACGAACTCACGAATCCTCGCCACGTTCCTAAGATTCCTAGTTTCTTTTAAGTGCCTAAAACAGGTCCCGCTCTGATACCAGTCCTGTCGCGACCCCGGACCGGGACCCGGGCCCGCGACGTATAGAATTGATTAATTAACATATGCCGCCTATTTTCCCATAGGTTTCCACGGTGAGGATCCCAAAACACGGGTCGAGCTCACACGAATAGGTATGCGGGAGCGTGTAGCAAATCGTGTCCCACAATTCTTAAACAACAAGATGCAAGATACAATATAATATCGAGACTTGGTATCAAAAGAGAATGTCAACATAGCATTCCTATCATGATTAAGTTTCAACATTTAAACAAAGTATGTTAATTCAAGATTACATATCCCAGAGAGGCCAACAAAGGCCAATACAACAAAAAGAGCCCAAAAAAGATAACCCCCAAACTAGGTGAACGAGAAGTTAAGATCCCGCCCGGCGTCTAGATGAGGTCGTTGGGATGCCACTCATATGCTGGGGGTGGTCAATAGCCTCCTCCGGGCACTCCTCGTCAAACGCGATACTTCCTGCACCTGGACACCAAAATAACAAGCATCAAACACGACGGTTTGGCAGGTAAACAATTTAAGCATGAAAAAGAGAAATAATGCTAAAATAGTTCAGGATTTAAATACATGTTTCAGTTTTACGAAACTAGCATGAATACTTATAATATCATGAAAAGATAAATCCACATTGAGCTTATCCTCTCTTCATCATTCATGATGATAAGAGCAAGCACGCATGACAAGCAAGACACGCAAGACACGATCCCACGATACACAAGGTAAAAGGGGAATCCGGCCGCGGAGCCGGAACACGAACACGCATGATGTGTAATACAATACACTACTAGTCAGCAGACAGTCCACATGTTTAAGGACCCCCAGGTAGTGGATCAAGCTAAAAGGGCAGTCCAAGTCAGTGGTATTCACTTATATCATGAATGCACAAAACACGGCGATACATGTTCGAGAACACGACAAAACAAGTGGGAAATCATTTATCAAACACAACACGACAAGACTAGCAAAATAGTATAGTATAAATGCTTAACAAACTTAAGAAATTATTCCCTTTTTCTTATTCTTGAAACACATCTTAAATACGAGCTTATACTTGAAATTCACACGAAAACATGATAATGCCTGAAGCATCTAAACAAAAGTGTAAAGATAAGTCCATCGAGCATAGGCTAAAACTGTTCATTGACCTTTGCGAAGTTGAAACCCAAATGTCAGAAGTCACATAGCTTGATGTCCCCGAAGGTAAGATACATTTTGGAATTCCAATTTACACAACGTCAATTACAAGTCTAAAGCATAGTCTAGTTTCCGATTTCTGAGAAATATAGAAAAGAATTGAAAATACAAAGCTGTGAATGTCAGGTTCGCTCGAGCGGATAGGTATCTGTCCGAAACTCTTCAAATAGAGGCATGTTCGCTTGAGCGGACCCTGAGGTTGCTCGAGCGAACAGGCTTCTGCCTGTGTGCGACTGGGTGTAGAAACTGCATTTTTCTTCCTTCTTCACTTCCACATTTGAACCACCTGCAGCCCCCAAGCCTACATGCTTTCCAAGGGAAGATTTTCACACAATTATCCACTCACATTTCAATCAAAACCTCAAAATCACCAAACCATTCACATTCAAATCATGTCTTTAATAACTTGTAAAGCATTCCATTGAAAACATGCTTCCATTCAAAACAAAACTTCTAGATTAAATAGAGTGATTATCAATCATGCTTATCAAGATTAAACAAACTAAAAGAGATTAGTAACATGAAAGAAAAGACAAGCTTGATGATGAAACAACATTTCCCAATGGAAAATGCCCTAAAACTTGAAATGTACTAGGAAGAACTAAAAGGTTTACTTGCCTTAGCTCAATGTCAAGGAAATCTTCACAAAACTCAACAAGGAGGGGAGGTCCATAAAATCTACACAAAACCCCAAAAATAGAGCACACAAAAATCACCATTTTGGTCACTACAGACCCCCATTTTGAAAATGGTTTGAAGACATGGAAAACAAGCTCTAAGTGAGCTAAATGAACATCAAATGAAAGGAAGAAGAAGAATACCAACCTTGAGCTAGCTGAACAAGAAGAAGGGAGGTTAAAGATGATGAATAGTGAAATGGATTGGCTCCAAAAACACTCCAAACGAAGCTTGAGAAGAGAGGAAGAGAATGGTAGCCTTGGATCTTGATTTGGGACACTCTAGCTAGATGATTTCAAGGAAAGAGACCAAGAGAAAAACCTTCTTCTCTTCTTCACTCTAGGTCAAGAATAGTTGCAGGGAAATGGGAAGAAGAATGGAGGAGAGAGAGTAAGAGAATATTTATAGTGTTTGGAAGTGGGTCCCAAATGCAGTAGAACTTGAAACGACTAAAACATGGTCTTGTGGCCCCCGGATGAAGTTGACGAAGAAGAACAAAACGATCATCGAAAAATCTAGTTTCGGAAAAGTATAATTTTTACATAGTTTCACGACTTCGAAAATTGTGTCCAGATTTAGCATGAATAAACAGATTTACCCTTTTTGGCCAAACTTGGGTTTCCGGGCCTCAAATACATGCAGGCTAAAAATGAAAGTTGTCACACATAGTAAAACCATTCAAGAGAAATAAAAATCACGACCAAACAAAAGATCTAGACCGAAAACCCATTCTTGCACGTGCACTCAGGGCATCCCTGAGCGTGTCTGACTCATACTAACGTCCTCAAAATCCCCAAAGCTATAATCCAAACTAAGTCTAATCACATTCTAACCCAGCCAGTTCTAAAACTCACTTAAGACTAGACACTCACTTAATTAGTACTAATCGAGTTGGTCTGGGTCGGGGTCTAACATCCGACACTTCACCCAAAAAATGTCGGTGTATGGCGGCGACGGCAACCTGGACTGCAAGGTCTTCTCCTCCAGTCTAGGTGACTGCCCACTTCGATGGTTCTGCGCGCTCTCCGAGGGATTGATTTCGAGCTGGCAACAGCTCCGAAACTCCTTCGTCGAGGACTGCCATGCCTTCAAGGCACACCTCGAAAGGCTCGTGAAGGATGGGCATCTGAAGGACCTCATGAAAGGAGAGGGCAGAGTAAACCATGCTCAACAACGCCAACCCGATGAACGGGACAGTGATGAGCTGGTAGGGACCATCAACGTTATCCATCTAGCTCCCGCTCCTAAGGGAAGCGGCCGGGCTCTTGCTGAGGCCAGGAGGGCCCAGCACGGAAAACAAGTGACAACGGCTGAGCTCGGTCCCTCAGCAAAGAAGGCGTACAAAGAGAGACCAAAGATTTGGTTCTCTGATGAAGACTTGGATGGGGTCTAGCTACCACACAATGATCCGTTGCTCCTGACTCTGAGGTTGCAAAACTTCAATGTTAAAAGGATCTTAGTGGACCCCAGGAGCTCCTCGGAAATCCTCTATTTTGACTGCTTCAAGAAAATGGGTCTGAGAGAGGAGGACCTACAGGAAGCCCGTACCCCATTGGTGGGTTTCAGTTCCAAGTCTATATATCCCAAAGGGAAGATCTCCCTTAAAGTTGAAGTGGGAGGAGCTTCCATGACAGCAGACTTCCTGGTGGTAGATGCACCATCCCCATACAATGCCATCATGGGGAGGACCTGGCTGCATAACATGGAAGCTGTTCCCTCCACCCATCACCAGAGGCTCAAGTTCCCGTTGCAGAACGGAGATGGTAGCTTCGAAGTGATTGTAGTCCGCGGCGACTAGCAGATGGCCAAAGAATGCCTCATGGTTGTGGTTCCCGGCGAGTCCACATGGCCGAGCTCGAAGCCGAGCTCCTAAGCAGAAGAGCGTAGAGGACCTCACTGAGATTAGAATCAACCCTAACGATCCAGAAAGGTACTTCATGCTCGGAAGTCAGCTTGCAGACAGTGAAAGGGCCGAGCTGCTTGACTTCCTGTTACTAAATAGGGAGGTCTTCGCTTGGACCCCTTACGAAATGCCCGGCATCGACCCCGAGGCCATGAGCCATAAGCTAAATGTAGATCCCGGGCACAAACCTGTAGTCCAGAAAACTCGCAGGACTGGGATCCAGCAAGCAGAGGTAGTGACCGAAGAGGTCAAGAAGCTATTAGAGGCTGAAGCTATCAGGGAAGTCCACTACCCTGTGTGGCTAGCTAACACAGTAGTGGTCAAGAAGAAGAATGGAAGCTGGAGAGTCTGCGTGGATTTCACCGACCTCAACAAAGCTTGTCCCAAAGACAGCTTTCCCCTTCCAAAGATAGACCAGCTAATCGATGCCACCGCCGGGCACGATAGGATGAGTTTCCTCGATGCTTACCGAGGTTACCATCAGATTCCGATGCATGGGCTTGACGAAGAAAAGACTACGTTCATAACACCCAGAGGCATCTACTGCTACAAGGTGATGCCCTTTGGGTTAAAAAACGCCGGTGCCACTTACCAGAGGCTGGTAATAAAAATGTTCTAGGCTCAGCTCGGCAAGACGGTTGAGGTGTACATTGATGGCATGGTTGTCAAGTCTAAAAGGTCACAGGACCACTTGACTGGCCTGGATCAAACCTTCGCCGTCCTCAAACAATACAAGCTCAAGCTGAACGCCTCCAAATGCGCATTTGGCGTCGGCTCGGGTAAGTTCCTAGGCAGCCTGGTCACCAAACGCGGAATAGAGGCCAATCCCGAGCAGATCTTGGCGATCCAGGCCATCCAAAGTCCGACCACGGCAAAGCAAGTCCAGAGGCTTATAGGGATGGCAGCTGAACTGAATCGCTTCATCAGCAGAGCTTCGGATAAATGCCGTCCCTTCTTTCAACTCTTGAAGTAGAGCTCGAGGTTCCAGTGGACTCCGGAGTGCGAAAGTGCCCTTTAGGAGCTTAAAGGATACCTCTCTTCACCTCCCCTACTGTCCACCCTGACGCAGGGCGAGGTCTTGTACTTATACCTGGCCATCTCGGATCATGCAGTGAGCTCGGTGCTCATTAGAAAAGAAGACAGGTAGCAAAGGCCTATTTATTACGCGAGCAAAATCTTGTTGGATGCCGAGACGAGATATCTGCCACTGGAGAAGCTCGCACTTGCGCTCGTCAGTGCCTCCCGCAAGCTCTCCCACTACTTCCAGACATACTCCATAGTGGTTGTTACTGAACATCCACTCAAGTCCCTGTTCCGAAAGGCAGACTTCTCTGGAAGAGTGTCCAAATGGGCCGTCGAACTGGGACAGTATGATATCCAATATCAACCCAAAAAGGTAATCAAAGCCCAGGTGCTGGCAGACTTCATTGTGGAATTCACCTCTCCTAGTTCGGCACCGAGCCGCCTCGACACCGAACTAGGGGGCAAGGAGGTGGGGACAACAACCGAAACTGAGACAGAACAGGAGCGGTCCTGGAAACAGTTCCTCGGCTCATCTTGGAAGGTCTTCGTCGATGGATCCTCAACCTCCAAGAGGGTTGGCGCAGGCATAGTCCTCCAATCTCCGGAGGGCCTTGTCATCGAGCAAGCCCTAACTTTGGACTTCAAAGCATCAAATAACGAAGCTGAGTACGAAGCGCTGATCGCAGGGCTGGGCAGCACAAAAATTCTGGGGACACGACAATTGGTGGTCTTCAGTGATTCACATCTAGTAACGAGCCAACTGAATGGAGACTACCAGGCCCATGATGATAGGATGGCAGCCTACCTTGCCCACGCCAAGCAACTCCTCTCTCAGTTCCAGAAAGTCGAAGTCAGGCAGATCGGTAGAGATTCCAACTCTCACACCGACGCACTTGTAAACTTGGCCTCTGCTATCGAGGCAGGAAGAAAAAGGACTGTCGAAGTGGAGGCACTGGACAGACCTACCATAGAGCTCCACCCACCTCGGCATATCCTATGTCCCAACCTCGGCCCGAGCTGGTTGGACGAATTTATTTCCTACCTCAAGGATGACCAGCTCCCGGAGGACAAAAATCAGGCCCACAAAATCAGGCTGAAAGCAGCTCAGTTTTGGCTCTCTCCAGATGGCAAGCTCTATAAAAGGTCCTACAATGGTCCCTACCTCCAGTGCGTTCACCCGAGCAAAGTCGAGGACTTCCTTTATGAAATCCATGAAGGGATCTGCGGCAGTCACATTGGAGGTCGGTCTCTGGCTTACCGAGCTGTCAGCCAGGGCTACTGGTGGCCCTACATACAGAGGGACGCACAGGTCTATGCCAGGAAATGTGAGAAGTGCCAGAAGTTCTCTTACTCTCTCCATCAACCTGCACATGACCTGAGTCCTCTTTCCAGTCCTTGGCCTTTCGCCCAATGGGGATTGGACCTGGTGGGACCTCTCCACCGAGATCCAGGGAATAAAAAGTGGTTAATAGTAGCCACCGATTATTTTACCAAGTGGATAGAAGCTGAAGTATTGTCCTCCATCACTGAGAAGGATACTAAAAACTTTGTGTGGAGGAACATCGTGACAAGATTTGGAGTGCCTCGAGCCTTGCTCTCGGATAATGGGACTCAATTCGACTCCAACCTCTTTAAGAACTTCTGTCAAGAGCTTGGCATCAGGATTGATGTGAGCCTCGCCACAGAGCTTTACCTGGCCGAGGAACGAAGGGATGCGTCAGGCATCCACCTCGCTTCCTACCAGCAACAATTGGCCAGAGGATACAATCAGAAGGTCAAAGAAAGAAAGTTCTCACTAGAGAACTAGTCTTAAAGAAGACACTTCCAGCGGACAAGAACCCCACCGAGGGAAAACTAGCATTGAACTGGCATGGACCATTCAAGGTGATCTCGGTGGCTGGGCAGTCTGCATACAAGCTCGAGGACATGGAAGGTAGAGAGCTACCACGCCCATGGAATGCCACGCACCTCAAAAAGTACTACTTTTAGGTTGTACTTAATGATGAAAGTCAATGAAATCAGTTCTTATGGAAGAATGTGTTTTGCTACTTTCAAATTTCGCCAAGTCACGGAATTCGGCATATGCGGACAGCTCGGTCACGGGACTAGCTTGCATTTTGGCTCGGTCACAGGACTAGCCGCCCCTCAGCTCAGTTCTAGAATCAGCTGCCTTGGCTCGGTCATGAGACTGGCCACATCAGTTCGGTTACAAGATCGGTTACTTCGGCTCGGTCAAGAACCAGTCTGATTACAAAACCAAACTTGGCTAAGGTTGGCCCTCTATCTCCGGTCACAGGACCGAGCCCCCTTCGGCCTACCCAACTCATTGGCTCGTGACGGTTGCAGAACATAGCATAGTCACTTGAACTTGGTAAAAGGCCTATCTTATTATTGGCCTCAGCCGTAGGGCCGAACTCAGCCACTTATTTCCTGTTACTTATCTCATTTCCTGTTACTTATCTTGATTACAAAAAAAAGACAAGAAAGGAAGAAGACATTCACAGAGAATGGAATAAAAGTAAAATTCAAAGATACACAGAGATTGAAGAAAGATTTTTCATTGATCTCGGATATGTTTACATGTATAAAGAAAAAAGAAAAAATACAATTTTCCCCCCAAATTACAAAGAAATGAAAAAAGAAGATACATCATCATCATCTTCAACCCTTTCTCTGCCCCTCCCCGACCTTGGCGCTGATTTCTCCTTCAGATGTCGAAGCAGGAGGGGCGTCCGAGGAGGAAGACGGAACGTTTGAGCTAGGAGGACCCTCGGGGGAAGGGATTGGAACGGGCGTACGACGGACGAACTTGGGCGGGTCACGGTATACGGGGTGATCTTCGGAGATCCCTGCCTCTTTCAATGCAGCTCTGCACCCAAGCTCATATGTGTTGACACCAAAAAAGTCACTATGTCTCCTCAACATCAAAAAGCCTCGTGAAGCTGAATCTTGCAACAAAACAGGCAAAGCTACTTCAAGTATCAGATCTTGTCAGAATCAGACAAAAAATTGAAAGATCCTTCAAGACAACCAAAAGAGGGATATACCTGAGGTTTCGGGACATTCTGACATCGTTTGGCCCAACTTCGCTTCTCCGACAGCTAAAGAAGCGCTCCCGGCGGCGACATCATCAAAGACACCAAAACTTTGATCAGAGCCTACTGATGACTCCAGAATGTCTCCAAAGGGCTCCATGCCAAATTTCAAGTCAAACCGACAACGTTTGACCCTCCATCAATGCTCAGGCAGCAAAATCAAACCTCCCGGCGGCGGGAACCACCGAAGTCATCACTCATCAATCAAAGTACATGAGTGACTTCAACATGCTTCCAAAAGGCTGCACGTCAAATTTCAAGTCATTCCGACAACGTTTGACCAGGTTTCGATGTTCCGAAAGAAAATCAAGCCTACTGGCGGCGGAGCACCCCGGGACCATGACATCCAAAGTGGAGCTAATGAAATGTCTCAAAATGACTCCAATAGGCTCCCTGTCAAATTTCAAGTCAATCGGACATCGTTTGACCACATATCAAAGCTCGGCATTTTCCCCGCAGCAAAATCAAGTCAAGCATCGATGGGACCCCAAACGGCTTCAAAACTAAAATAAAAGCCCATGGTTTGTCCTATCCACTGCTCAAGAAGGTTCACCTCAATTTTCAGGTCATTCCGACATCGTTTGACCTAGTTTCGACTCTTGACGGAAAATCGGCTACAAAGTCTTCGATTTTCCCGAAAAATGGGAAACTTTGTGCTCCGGTTTTGCGCGGGTTCTCGTCAAGTTCTCTCCAAGAAAATCAAGTCAATAATTGAGGAAAAATGTCAAGAAAAATACAGAAGAAACAATGAACAAAAAGGACGGAAAAATGGCCGAAAACGAAGCTTGGCGACCAAAAGGGCCAAAGCCCTATGGTCGCCGGCGACCCTGGCCCAAGGTCGCCGGTGACCCTGCAAATTCGGGTCGCTGGATTTCGCACCAAAAGGCCTGTTTTCCGATCCTTTTCCCATTTCTGGTGTTCCAGCCTCTGTGATTTTCTGAAAATCCAAATTTTGATGCTTGAAAACCACTGATCTTCACCGACATCTCGGATCCGCCGTCAAAAGCATGAAATCATCACTGATCGCTCTAAGATCGTCAATCGGCTAACCAAGAAAGTAAACTTTCTGTCCTACCGATCGTGAAATCGACAAGACAGATGTCACCAGCCCACCAACATCAATCAATGTCTGAAATTGCATCGCAATCCGACATCAAACAATGTGTGGATCCGCCTGTGATGATCACAAAAAGAATCTCAAAAGACGCGGCGCGGCCCACGACTCTTCACATGCCCTGGCGACCACTTAATGTCGTTAATTGACCCGTTTATGATAACTTAACGCGGTCATTAACTCATTATTTTGGACAGCCCAATCAGATTCAAGCATTTGGGAGTTACAAATCGAAGCAATCATGGCATTAAACCCATGAAACTCCCATCATCATGAAGATTAAAGGCAATTAAAAGCCCACTACCCTTCATTGGCCAATCACAAGCCATGAAAAAGGAGTTACAAAATCAAAGAATAAAAACTTGTAACTCCTCATCAATTCTCTCATCATGGCCATCAATGCCCATAACCACCTCATGGCTACCAAAAGCCTATAAAAGGAGGTCCAAAAGAAAGAAATAGATAGACGAATCGATACACACATCGACTTGAAATTCTGCACTTGCACATTTGCATTCTTCCGAAGAAATCCAGACGAAGTCCTGCTGATCTGCTGCAAGAAACACCACAAGGTGATCAAAGTCCCTTGGGGGGCCACCCCCCAAGGTCCCCTCCTTCTCCAACATGGCCTACAAGCGGCTTTTCAGCCTGTTTACTTGGTTTTTCATTGGATATAGGACCTCCTCTTGGTCCTTGTCCTTTAAACAACCGAGGTTAGGAGCCAACCTGAAGAATCAAAGCATCTACCGTTCTCATTTGAAGGACGATGGCGAAGTCCATACATGACTTGCAACCGTCAATCTCAACGTGTCCCCACAATCTCTTGAGAAGTTAGATCCATTTTCTTCCTTTTCTATTGTAGTTTGTATTTATTAAAGATACAAAAAGAAATCACAATTCTTGTCTTCCATATTTGATGAGTTTCGTAAAATCGCCTTTCACGGCAAAATCGTCTTTTATGGCAAACAAACAAAAACGCCTCCTACGACATTCTAAAAAACAAGCTTGTCTCTTTTCTTAATATTTATGCAATTTGAAAAGTTAGGAAAAATGATTGATTTCCTTTTTACTTGTGAAGGTGAATCTCCGGATCATCACCATTCCAAATTCCAAGTAGAAAGTAAATCTGGCATACCCGTACAAAAATGTTGATACCTGCGTTTTCCCTCCTCCGCCGAGACATAGGGCTTTGGCCCTTTTGGTCGCCGAGCTTCGTTTTCGGCCGTTTTTCCATCTTTTTTGTTCATTGTTTCTTCTGTATTTTTCTTGAATTTTTTCCTCAATTATGACTTGATTTTCTTGGAGAAAACTTGACGAGAAGCCACGCAAAACCGGAGCACAAAGTTTCCCATTTTTTGGGAAAACCGAAGACTTTGTAGCCGATTTTCCGTCAAGAGTCGAAACTAGGTCAAACGATGTCGGAATGACCTGAAAATTGAGGTGAAGCTTCTTGAGCAGTGGATAGGACCAACCATGGGCTTTTATTTTAGTTTTGAAGCCGTTTGGGGTGCCATCGATGCTTGACTTGATTTTGCTGCGGGGAAAATGCCGAGCTTTGATATGTGGTCAAACGATGTCCGATTGACTTGAAATTTGACAGGGAGCCTATTGGAGTCATTTTGAGACGTTTCATTAGCTCCACTTTGGATGTCATGGTCCCGGGGTGCTCCGCCGCCGGTAGGCTTGATTTTCTTTCGGAACATCGAAACCTGGTCAAACGTTGTCGGAATGACTTGAAATTTGACGTGCAGCCTTTTGGAAGCATGTTGAAGTCACTCATGTACTTTGATTGATGAGTGATGACTTCGGTGGTTCCCGCCGCCGGGAGGTTTGATTTTGCTGCCTGAGCGTTGATGGAGGGTCAAACGTTGTCGGTTTGACTTGAAATTTGGCATGGAGCCCTTTGGAGACATTCTGGAGTCATCAGTAGGCTCTGATCAAAGTTTTGGTGTCTTTGATGATGTCGCCGCCGGGAGCGCTTGTTTAGTTGTCGGAGAAGCGAAGTTGGGCCAAACGATGTCGGAATGGCCTGAAACCTCAGGTGTATCCCTCTTTTGGCTGTCTTGAAGGATCGTTCAGTTTTTGTCTGATTTCGACAAGATCTGATACTTGAAGTAGCTTTGCCTGTTTTGTTGCAAGATTCAGCTTCACGAGGCTTCTTGATGTTGAGGAGACATAGTGACTTTTTTGGTGTCAACAAATGCCCCTCGAGGTACAGCGACGAGTAGCTTTTTGGAGTCGATCTGCCTCGAAGAGAAACTTGGAGGAGAGATTCTGACTTGAACAAGAGTCTTGAGCATTTTTTTTTTTTTGAATAGCCTTCTGAGTTTCCGGGGGAATTTTATGGTAGTGAGAGGGATCATGTACCATCTCAAGGCAAAGTATTGAAAATGACATGGGGTTTTTGGATTTTGGGTTTTGGGATTTTGGTTTTTGACCTTGTGACCTAACAAGCTGTATGTGGCAGGTTCGGGAGTCGGGGTTTGATTTTTTATTTTGACCTTGTTACCCAACAAGCTGTATGTGGCAGGTTGGGAGGGTCAGATTTGTTTTTTTGGTTTTGGTTTGGTTTGGATTTGTATTTTGGTTTTGGTCTTGTGACCTAACAAGCTGTATATGGCGAGCTAGGGGACCAAAATTTGGTTTTGTGAAATGTCAATTTCAAGATTTTGGCTCAATTTGGTTCATGAGGTTGGATGGTTTGATTTTTGGAAACTCATGAGGCTTTCTTTTTTTGTTTTTTTTCTTTTTGAATGGTCCCATCAACTCAAAAGAGGCATGGGACCCTTTTTTTTTTTTTTTTTTGCTCTTGGTAAGAGGAATATTTTGACTAAAAGCCACTTTTAGTGCCTAGGTGGTCAAACCTGGCTCATATGGGCTAACCCAAGGGACCTTAGGCTTTGGAGATGGCCTAGATCTCATATGGTGTCATTTTTGTAGAGAATATCTAAAAATATCTCTTTTGTGTAGATAATATCTAAAGATATCTTTACTTGGAGAGAATTTCTCAAGTTTCCTTCTTTTGTGGAAAGATTTTCTCAAAATATCTTTCTTTTGGGAAAGTAACTAAATTTGAGCACTTACTTGTTTTCTTTTCTCCTTGTTTCCTCTTTTGGTTTGCTCTCTTTTATAAAAGCAAGAGGGTTGGGTCTTTTGCTCCATTGCTTTCTTTGTTTGCAAGAAATCTTCAGGAGTGTTCTCCAAGATAAGAAGTGCTTTTTCTTCTTCAAGGATCTCCAAGCTTTTCTTCTTCTTCTCCTCAATGGCTTCAAGTAAGTTTTCTTCATCCACAAGAAATCCATTGTAGAAGTAGCTTCTTTCTTTCTTTGCTTTTTTTTTTCTTATTTTCCTTTTCTTTTTTTTTTCTTTCCTCTTTTTTTTTTCTTTCCAAGCACGTTTTTTCCTCTTTTTTTTTTCGTGCTTCTTCTTTTTTTTGTCCACGGTTTTCATCTTTTATTTCCGTGCTTTTTTTTTCTTTTGTTTTTTTTTTCACCATGTTTCTCCTTTTTTTTTTCACAGTTTTTTTTTTCTTTCTTTTTTTTCACATGCTAATTTTCCCTTTTTTTTTGTCAGCGTTTTTTTTTTTTTCTCTTTTTTTCCTTGGCTGCGGACCTAGCCGTATTGCCACCTGGCAGTGGGCCACGGCCTGTAGGCCCAAAAAAAATATTTTTTTTTTTGCTGAGATTTCTTTCTCTCTCTCTCTCTCTTTCTTTTTCTTTCCTTCTTTGTTTGCTCACTATGATAATGAGGTTATATAATTTCAATATGTTCATACATTTTTTTTTATGCATCAAGATAGAAGGCTAGAGTCTCTAGGTCAAGTCAACATGATTTTTGACTTGGACAAAGTTTGATTGGTTTTGACCAAATTGGGTTGGAATTGGTCAAACTTTGGTCAAGGTTTTCTTAGCTTCTAATGCATGATGATATTCTTTGATGCATGATTTTTTGTAAATGGAGTTGGAAGCATGATGATGCATACCTGAAAATCTTTTTCAAGTATTGAGATTTTGAGCTTGTAGCGATGTTGAGCTCTTTTTCGATCTTGCTGGATTTTGAGGAACTTTGCAATTTTTGGATTCTGAAGCTCGCAGCAATGTTGAGCTCTTTTCCAAATTTTGCGGAAATTTGATGAGATTGGCTCGTTCTCGCAGCAATGTTGAGTTCGAACCTTCTTTGAGAATTCTTTTGCACTGACCATGAGCTCGCAAAGATATTGAGTTCATCTTCAGGCTTCCTGTCTTTCTCGGGGTGTTTCCCTTTTCTTCGGAATTGCCTCGGAACCATGTCAAAATTTTGCTAGAATTTTTGAAGCAAACTGTCATTTTGATGATGATTGATCTTTTCTTTTCCATCTTTTGCAGGTAGTTCTTCTAGAACGAGCAAGGGTAAAGGTCCTGTTACTGACGCACCTCGTCGGTCTGCTAGATCTTATAATGCGGCCGTTCAGCAGGCTTGAGAGAAGGTCCAGTTTGTTGAGAAGAACTTAGAAGAGTGCGATTCCCTCAATCGTGATGAGATGAGATAGCGATTGATCGCTCTCAAAGATGAGGAATTCTACAAGATCATGGTAAGCAACCGTCCTTGGGTTATGAACGATCAGAGTATTGTTCTCAAGCCTACCTTTTTCTTTGGTGATGCAGTCCCCGACGACTTAACATACCAAAGGAGATGTTTTCAGTTCTCTTTCACAGTAGATGGTGAGGAGAGAACTATTTCCACCCGGTCGACTTTTGATCGGACCATCTCGATCCTAAGCCTTTCTCCCACGTTCCCTAAGAGGAAAGATCCTCCGAGCTGGGTGAAAAGGACCAGTGTGATCAAGACCGGGGTTTTTGTTTGCGGCCCTTCTGGTTTTGCAGAGAAGTCGCCTGTCCGTATGGACATGTTGATGGCAGCCAGTGGCCACCAAGGTTTTGATCATCCATCGGTCGATTTGAGACCGGTGGGCCTTGGCCTTTTTCGGGGTGACGACAGCAATTGGGTGAAGCCTTTTCGACTTCGTGGCCGTTTTAGTGCTGACTCGAGCTGGGAATCATGGACTGATCACACCCTGAGGATTGGCGAGGCCATTCTGCGGGAGGCCGAAATTTTTGTCACGGTTTGCACTTTTCGGCAAAGGGAGGCCGAAATTTTTGTCGCTGTTGGAGAAGACTTTGTCGATGACGAAGGGTTTCTCCCATTTTGGTTCAAATTTGCCTTTGGAATTATGGGCAAAGACTATTGGTCTTTTTACTACAAGAACCAAGTCGCCCTTTCTGTATGCGCATTGCCTGACCTTCGTGTCGAAAGATCCTGCCATGCGTGCTTGGTACAACTCAATGCTTTGTAGAGCTTCGATTCATCTTTCATCGAGATTATCCAGCTCTTGGAGTCTCAATTTGACATTGCTTTCTTGCGTCATGTCATTTTGCAAAGATACCCTTAAGGAAGGAATTTGTACTTCCAAAGGGACAACAGCTTCGCATCCATAGACCAAGGAGAATGGTGTACTATGGGTTGGTCTTCGAACGGTGGTTCGATAGGTCCACAAGGCTTCTGGTAATTTGTCACCCCAGTCTCTTTTGTGACTAGAGACCATTTTCTTGAGAATTTTACAGAGTGTCTTGTTGAAGGCTTCTGCTAGTCCGTTCGCTGCTGGATTATATGGAGTCGAAGGACAACTTTGGATTTTGTACTTGTCGCAGAACCTGTAGAATCTGTGATCCCGGAATTGTGGTCCGTTATCATGGACGAATCTTTTAGGTATGCTGAAGTAAGAAATAATGTTGGTGCGCAAAAACTGAAGGACTGATGAGGTCTTCATTTCGCTGAGCGCAAATGCTTCTGACCACTTGGAGAAATAATCCGTAGCGGCGAAGATGAAGCGATGACCTTTGCTTGATGGGGGAGAGACAGGACCTATGATGTCCATACCCCAGGCTTCGAAAGGCCATGACATTGGTGTTGGATGTAGCCATTCTGGAGGCATATGGACATAATCTCAATGAATTTGGCATTTTTGGCAGCGCTTGGCAAATTGGATTTCATCAGCTACCATGGTAGGTCAATAATAACCTAGCCTTTTTATCTAGTTGTAGAGCTTGAGAGTTTCCTCAGCCTCTTGTTGTGACAAGCAGCATAGGAGTATTCCGTTGAAGGGTTTTCTGTAAAGTGCTTTTGAAGGTATATCCAAATGAAAGTTCGGGGCTCGTCTTTGGATACTTACCCGCTCTTTTGGATCTTCAGGTAGGATTCCGAACATGATGTAATCAATGAACGGATCTCTCCAGTCGCCGATCGGAGGTTTGAGGATGGACATCCGACTTCCAACCACTTGGTGGCATTCAGCAATTGCTTGGTGTGTGTTAAGAGGAGGGAGAATCCTTCTTTGACACACTGTGATTTGCATGTTTTCCCCTTCTTGGATTGCCATGGATGCAGCGAGTCCAGCTAGGGCATCTGCACGGATGTTTTCACCTCTGAGTATGTGGGTGATGTGACAGATGTTGAATTTTTGTCGAAGCGACTGTGCCTTATTGTAGTAAGGTAGCAGATCAGGCTTTCTGACTTTAAATGTCTGATTCATCTGGTTGACAATCAGTTGAGAGTCTCCAAAAGCTTCTAGCATGGTGATGCCGGATTCGAGGGCGAGTTCCAATCCTACAATCAGGGCTTGGTACTCAACTGCATTGTTTGAACATGGTTTCAGTAGCGAGAAGGCGTGTGGAATCATGTATTTGTCGGTGCTAACAAAGAGGATGCCGATTCCCGATATTTGCTTTCCTGAAGGATTTATATAAGAAGAAGAGGGTTGATTGTAATTTTTATGGTAATCCCGGCCAGAACGGGTACCTCTACCAACTTTAAGAGCTTTTAGAGAAGGGACTTCTTTTGGAAGATCATTCTCAGGATCAAGGGGTCGATCCCTGTCGTTTGTTGAAGACGTCTCTGTAGCAGCATTGGCGTCTTCAGTGATTGTGTTGCATGGAGCAATTTCCGGGAACAAGTCCTGAACATCATCCGCCAACCTTTCTTTATTAGTCCAGACATCATCTATGAGATCGGGTATCTGGGACCAATCGACTGGGTTTTCATTGAAGAAGATTTCATTGGCAGGAGTTTCTTCAAGATGATCAACCGGGAGAGACTTGAGTTCCGATGTCATAGCTTCAGGAGACGTGGGCTGAGAGGATGATATCTCAGTGGAAGTCACCTGAGAAGATGTAGCTCCGGAAGATACACTACCGATTGGGGAGTACGTGTCTTCGGAAGTTTCAGAGGCACTATCATCCTGAGCTATCGCATTGCAGGTTATCCTGATAGGAGATGCCCCCATTGTAGACTGTTGGGAATCGGACTCATCTTCGAATGTAAGAGGATCATCGATCCAACTGTTTTCTCCATTTTCAGGAGTTGAGGGAGAAAGTTCCCCTTTGATTTTCAGGGACTTCCGGTTCTGGATCATGACGAAGATCATTGATGCGATCCCGCTCCTGCTCTATGGTAAGATGTTGCAAGATTCTTGCATATTCTTCAAGATCGGGCATAGGAGCCAAATCTTTTTCGTCATCCGCTCCTTGTGGTCCACCTATGTTGGGTTCCACTAGAGCATTGGCTGGTGCCAAGTCAACAGCGTTTTCAGCCTCTTGGTATTCTTCATCATCGGACCAGGATCCTTATGGCTACAATGGGTTATACCAGATTACTAACATAAGATGAGACTCGGGAATCCATTCCTCGTCAGAGAGGTATTCTCCTGTTTCAAGGGATTCTTCCCACTCATCGATCTCACTGGCAGTATCACTGGACTCGTATCCATCCATGGGGAATCCAACTACCGAGTTACAAGAGTATGATGCCCTCTGCACGGTTTCATTTTTGTATTGAGGTGGCATGAAATCATCAAGGGTGAATTTTCTTACCGCCTTTGAAGCTTTGGGAAGGGACTCTTCCGTCGTGAAGCAGTGGAAGAGGTTTCTGCCTTTTCAAGGACTTCTTGTTTTGGTTGAGACTTCTGCTGCTGTTTGAGCTTGCGGAGTTGTCTCTTGGCTTGCCTTCGCTGTTGAGCGGTTGGCTTTGTTTTGACGATCTCCTAATTTTCATCTTCTAGGAGATCGGGATGCACCCATATAGGTTGTCCATCTGATGTTGGATAAGGAACCAACTCTTTCGACGCTTGAGCCATTTTTATCACCTTGAATGAAGTAGTGATATTCTTCTTTGGTGACTTTGAAGTTTGCCCACATGACACCATGTTGACAGCGGCGGAGCCGTAATTTTTGTCAAAGGTGATGACTCCGTTTTTCCACATCTCATTAATCTTCTCTCTCACAACGAAGCATTGACTGAGAGGATGTGAGATTATCTGATAGTATGGACAGTATCGGGGATCATTGGTTTTGCCAACATCTCCCGGTCTTTTGGGCTCTGGCAAAGTGAGTTTGCCATTTGCTAGGAGAGCCTCAAAGATTTCTTCAACATCTTCACCGAACGGGTATTTCTTTTATACATGTTCTTTGAAGGCATCAGAGAGTTCAGGTCTTTTACCTGTAGCTTTGTTTTCAGCTTTCTTTGGCTGCTGAGGAGCTGACTTAGTTTGCACATTGAGAACCTCATTTTTCTTTGGTTTTGTGGTTGTAACAACAGTCGGCTCTTTCTTTGATGATTTCTGACTATTAAGGTCTTTAATCACCATTTCAGCTTCCATGAAGCTTCAAGGAGTTCTCCCAGGTTCTTTGATTTGTTGTCGATGATCATGGAGCGAATTTTTGCTCTTCTATTATTACGGCAGATGTCGACTAGCGACGCTTGTGGCAGTACATCTGAGCATTTGTATGCCATTGCCTTCCACTTGTGAGTGAAGTCATATGTTGACTCATTCTCTCCCTGTTTTAGGCTGCAGAGTTGAGCCATGGTAATAGGATGGTCCTCACCTTAGAAGTGGGTCAGGAAGCGTGTCTCCAGCATAGCCCAGTTCTGGATGGAGTTCTCCGGCAGAGTGGACTACCAATCAAAGGCTGTACCTTTTAGGGTACTAGCGAAGAGGCAAATCTTGAGGGCATCTTGATCCGCAATAGCTCCTGTTAGGATTTTAAAGTGGATGACATGTTGTTTGGCTGAACCTTTTCCCGTATATGTTTGAATTTTGCAGGGAACGGAACCGAGTCCATCCATAAAGGGTAGGGTGGCTTGATCCCATGTTCTTTCAATGTATCCTCTTCTTTTGCTTTTGTGAGGATATCGTCCACGTCCTTTTTGGTAAGGGCGCATGACTCATTGTTTTCTGCATTGCCCTCATCATCTTCATGATTTGGAGGACCTTGGTTGTTAGGTGGTGGATGCTGTAGAGTGAGAAGAAGGTTTTTCGTCAGAGCTTCAATTCTCTGTTGTCCTTGTTCCAACTGTTGGATGCGTGCGGTTACGTCATCATGCAGTGGAGGCGGCTCAGAACTTGTAGCCAAGACGTTCATCCCTCGGGACTCGAACGAAGAAATCGTCCTGGTGACTAAGCCGGGGCTCATTCTTCTTGATGAAGAATCTGAGGAGTGGTTATTCCGGTGTCCTTGGCTTGGAGGAGTGGAGGATTCTTCCGGATGTGCTCGTGTCCGAGAGACACTGCGAGTCACTAGACGCCTAACATTGATTTTGGTTGCTGACTTTTGTCGGTTTTTGGTTTTGCAAACCATATGGATAGCAACGAATTGGTCGGGTCTTTCTTTTTCGACCCATTTGCTTGAGACATGGAGAGTAGAATGCTGGGTTCTTTGCCTCTCAAGTATTTTTTGTTGATATGCCGCACGGCGACACATACGACGAGCAATTTGAGCTTCAGTCAGCTCTGGCCGGGCTCTCGCGATGAAGGATGTAGTCCCCCGTGCGCAGCAGCCGAGCTTATCTTCTTTGAAGTTGGGCAAGGACAGAATCTGGATGCGGTCCTTTGCCTGTCGCAGTGAAGATTTGAGTTTTGCGAGCTCGGCCCCTGTTGTGATGAAGGGTCGACTTGCAGGAGTGCGGGCTTTAGCATGTTTTTGCGGAGGCCTAACAATGCAGGATTTTATTTTAGGCTTGTAGGAGCAAGCCGGCTCATGCTGATTTTGTTTGTTCTTTGGGCGGAGGGTGAGTTTCTCCTCTTTCATGTAAGAGAGGGTATAACCGATTCTCCTTGAGAGGGGCCAGGTATGCTGGCTTTGCAGATGTTCGGGACCTTCGTTGCTTTGGTGAAGATCTCGGGGACCAGGTTTTGGGGCAAACCTGGTTTCTTGTGGGTTGAGGCTTTGTGGGAGCGCCATGGGCTTCAGGCTTCTCGGTGTTCGCCTTTAGTGTCATGTTAGTGACACGTTACGGGGCGGTTTTCTGCTTCTTGACAGGTACAGTTTCTTCTGCGGGGAGTGGGAATGGTCCCAGCGACCCGAAGACGATGGTCCGGGGAATTGAAGTTGACCCGGTGTTTGGAGAGTTGTCGAGGGAGATGACGCTTCGGCAACTGGCAGAGCGCTTAAGCTTGTTTTGCTTGTCTTGAAGCATAAGCTGGTACTTGTTCTCATCGAAAGTGATGGTCAATGAAGCTGCCATTGTTAGTTTTGTAAAACTTCTGAAACAAGACCAAATCCATTAGTAATCACAAGAATATGGTGATCATAAATGGAAAACAACTATGGTTTTGTCTTTTCAAATCACTTGAGGGGACATGACCCAGCCCAAGGAAGATGAAGAAGGCAAAAGCCATAGAGGATACCATTGTTCTAAAATGCAAGTATGGTAAGCTCAGGGTGAGCGTATCAGTGACTGCTAGAAGCAATTGTGGACCGTAATTCAAATTACCAAGAAGCAAAGCTAACTCGAAGTAAAATGATATAAGGTTGGAGATACAAATGTGTCGATTGCGAATACAGTAGACCCGAAAGGGCGTACTAGCACCGCTAGGCACAAATGTTGCAAATCGCATCCTTGGGAAGGACAAGAGATGGGATTTTTTGAAAGGTCAAATTTGGATTCATAAAGGAGAGCAAATGGTGTTCCAATCCGAACAAAGGCTCAACATTTCTGCGAGCGCTAAATCCAGAAGGGAAGGAGTCATAATTTCTCGGATGTGAATCCAGTAATGACGGAAGTTTTTTTTTTTTTAAAGTCACGATTGAATTCATCAAAGAGAGCAAATGGTGTTCCATTCCGAACAAAGGCTCAACATTTCTGCGAGTGCTAAATCCGAAAGGGAAGGAATCGAGATTTTTCAATTTTGAACTCAAAAGTGACGGAAGTTTTTTTTTTTTTTTTTTGAAAAGTCACGATTGAATTTATCAAAGAGAGCAAATGATGTTCCATTCCGAACAAAGGCTCAACATTTCTGCGAGCGCTAAATCCGAAAGGGAAGGAACCAAGATTTCTCAACTCTGAACTCAAAAGTGACGAAAGTTTTTTTTCGAAGTGATTTTTTTTTTTGAAGATTTTGTTTTTGAAGATGCACATAGGTTTCCAATCCGATCTTATGCAACCCTAGTAGATAGATCAGCCCCTAGGTAAGGGTAAGATTACTTAATGAACCCATTTGAAGGACCTTTGCCTCGAACAATCTAGCTGTCTCCACACTCTGGCCAAGGCTTTTCTTAAATCCACTTTGGTCAAAGAAGGCAACTGGTGGAACCTTAGTGTTTTTTTTTTTTGAACTTTTTTTTTTTGAATATTTGTAATGAACTCATCAAAGAGAGCGAATGGTGTTCCAATCCGAACAAAGGCTCAACATTTCTACGAGTGCTAAATCCGAAAAGGAAAACCAAAGTTTCTCAAATTTGAATTCAAAAGAAAGAAAACTCTTTTTTTTTTTTTGAAATTATAATTTTTTTTTTGAAATCTCAATTGGACTCATCAAAAAGAAAAGATGGCCCAATCCCCGATATGAATGATAGCTGCAAACATTTTTGTGAGCTATCAAGTTCGAAGAGGAGAGGATCAAAATTTCTCAAAGTTGAATTTTGAGAAAAAGAGATCATTTTTTTGAAAGAATTTAAAATGAAGTTTTTTTTTTTTAAATCCCAATTGGACTCTTCAAAGAGAAAAGATGGCCCAATCCCCGTTATGAACGATAGCTGCAAACATTTCTGTAAGGTATCAAGTTCGAAGAGGGAAGGATCAAAGTTTCTCAAAGTTGAATCTAAGATAAGAAATCAGATTTGTGTTTTTTTTTTGAAGTGAGAAAGAGCAATTGAAATCATCTCATGATTTTTTTTAGATGCAAAATCAAACATAGGCCACCAACTAGAAAGGAGCCAAGGGATCAAAGCATCACGTTCTCAAGTCAACGAGTCCCACCGGGTGTGCCAACTTGATGGACCCGCGTTTTCCCTCCTCGGCCGAGACCCAGGTTAGCCCCCGGGGTGCGGAAGGAGATGATGGAAAATCAAGGGTCCATCAATATGCCCTCTTGCACACGCCGTCGAGCTGATCCTCGTAGGTCTTCGTCGCCTCCCTTACCCCGTCCAGATAAGCAGCGTCCACCTCGGCCTGCAGAGACTCCTCGAGTTCGGCCATCTCTTTCCGCATGGTCTCCCTTTCGGCCCTCTCTTTTTTCAGACTGGTTTCAGCTTCGGTCTTTGATTTGGCTAAGGCTGCCAGTTCGGCCTGAAGTTTCCGCACTTCAACCTCCAACTCAGCAGCCCTCCTCGCCCTTACATCGACCGCCCCCCTCGGGTCGCTCGTCTCGGTCCTCAGCCTGATGATCTCGGCTCCCGCCGAGTCCATCTCCGAGGCGAGCTTCTTATTCTTCTCCTCCAACTCCCGTACCCGCTTCGTACTCGCCTCAAGGGCAGCCGCAATCTTCCTCCTCTCACCCTCTAGTTGAGAGGCCTTGGAGGAACCTTGCAGGGCCCTCGTCAGTACCACCTCAAGCTTCTGAACACCATGCATAGAAACGGCCAGTTAGAATATTACCAAGATTGAAGGCTTCAAAATAAAAAAGACAAAAGGAGACCAGACTTACTGATATCAGCGTTTGCGACGTTGCCATCACCAAAGTCATGTCCTCAAGCTTCTCAAATTTCTCCATGTCTTTAGGGAGGCAGCAGGCTCTGGTAATCGCGGCCAAGACAGCAGAACCGTCACATAGCAGGTCATTGATCGTCAGGGGCCTTCTCGGCTCCAACATCAAGTTCGGCTCGAAGGGGGGGCACAAATGACCCTTTTCGTCGGGTCGAGCCTGGCGGCCTTCTCCTGAGAAGCTCCCTCTAGCTTCTCAAACTTCTCTGGAGGAACAACCTCCTTCATTAGCGGGGTACCCCCTTTTTTGGGAGGGACAACCCCCTTCTCCAGTGTGGCTCTTTTCTCCATAGGGGCGCCCCCCTTCCCGAGCTCCTTCTTCGTCAGCCCCTCCTGTCGAGGCCTTTTCTCAGCCGGACCTCCCTTCTTGCTGCCCTCGGCGGGGCGCTTCTGAGGGCCCTCTGCTAGGCGCTTCATGAGCCCCCCTGAGGGAGCGTTAGGCGTGGAGTAAGGCCCCTTTCCGCCGGAGGCTGGGGGGATCGACGCCAGCGAGGCCGGATCCCCAAACGCCTGGGATTCCAAGTCCACATACTGGACGGCGGGACGGCGTTTTTGCAGTGGCATCTCCTCTTCCTCCTTTTCCTTCAAGATCGAGGGAAAGGCGTCCACTGCCTGTTGAGGGTCAACGGGCTGCTGCGCTGACGCCGAGGTGGAGGCTTCGGCTCCGAGGTCGGGCTCTGGCTTCACCTCAACAAATGGATGGAGGGGTGCCGAGGTGGAGGCACCTTCCTCCTGGGCCGAGATCGGGCTTTACGTCCGGCTTCTCCTCCTCGGGATGTTCACCAGGAGGAAGGTGCCCGGGCCTTTGAGGAATGAAGGAGTTGTAGATGGGCTTGTAGTAGACAAGGTCCCAAGCCGCGCGTCCGCTGTGGCCTTGGTACTTCTTTACTTCCTTCAGCCACCCAACGTTCCGCTTCCGCCTAACCCTGCGCGCTTCCCTCTTCCTCTCGCTGTTACCTGCTCGACAAACAAAAATTATGAGTTCGGCAGGATAGGGAATGAGAAGGTATGAGATCTTTTGAGCTCGGCATTTACTTGGGGGTTTCCAGAGACGACGGGGTATCTTGAAGAATCTGACCATGGTGGGATCAGACGCCTCGAACTCCTAGTCTCCGGAGACGAACAGGCGATCGTCCCAGGCGTATCGGCTCGAATCTTCCAAGTCTTGGACAAAAAGCTCTGTTTTTGGTTTGCCGCGGAGATAATAGTGGTTATCGGACCTCGCGGCCTTGCATATATCATATACATCCTCGATGTCATGGACACCAAGGTTAATCCTTAAAATTCTATTCAGCTCGGCAATGCCCATTATTATTTTGTAACTGTTGGGCATCAGCTGGCAAGGGCAGAGCCTCCATGTCTGAAGGC
Source organism: Umbellularia californica (assembly GCA_028538565.1). NCBI lineage: Eukaryota > Viridiplantae > Streptophyta > Magnoliopsida > Laurales > Lauraceae > Umbellularia > Umbellularia californica. The sequence continues at coordinate 47,375,322 of JAPQWN010000006.1, read as the reverse complement.
ACTCCCTCAAAAGTGGATGGACGGGGAACCGGACCCCTCCTTCCACTACAGACACCAAGGGGAACAGCATCCAGCCATCCCGCCAGGTTATGCCGTCAAAACAGTCCTCTAGGTCATCTATCCTAACGAGGACTTCCTCTGGTGTTCTGAACATCCTCCTAAAGCTGACTAAGGCCTGAGGGGTGTCCATCCAGTGCCTATAGGCTCCTACTCCTGTGGACCGAGGCATGACTACAAGAACCCTAATAGAAGTTCTAACACAAACAAGATAAGCACAAAAGGAAAAAACGAAAGAAGACTCACAAAAATCAGAAAGCATAAGAAGTTGCAGAGACAGTATCCTTTCGTAGAAAGCTCTCACAGCGAAGGTCTCCTCCTTTCTCAGAATGCAAATCTTAAGGTGCCAAAGTAGAAGGATTAAGAAGACGCCCTATTTTTATAAAACAGGGAAGGCGTCCGTTCGAATCCCTAGGGCACGCTGACAGGGCGTCGCTTCGAGAACCGCACGCGTCGCTTCGGTTTAGCCATACAACCTATCAAGTGATGACACATAACAGCCTATCAAGTGATGACACATAACAGGACGGTGCGCCTTCCGCTTCCGTGCAGCCTTTGCAATCAATTATCCCGGGCAGACGAAGCGACGTTGGCGCCTTCGGCCAGTAGAGCAACGCAATCAAGATCAAACGTCAGCAGCCGCCAGAGCTACAAGCTCTGTATGAGGAAATTTCCCATCACTCAGCCCCCAACCTCGGAAAGTTACATAACTACCGAAGTCAGGGGTTGGGGGGCAATTATGCGGGGTATTTCCGTGATCCAGAACTTACTCCCAGTTCTGTAAAAGTACCAATTGGGCTTGCTTTGGGCCCGGCCTCTGTCAGCTCGGCGATAGCGCCAGCTGGCACCGAGTCCAGGCCCATTTCGGTAAGAGTACTGAGTACACTCCTTTGAGTTCGGCATCTCACAGCAGTTCCCGAGCTTGAGATCTTGGCCTCGGTGACTTCCACAGTTCGGTCAATTTCTAAGGTGAACACTGAGCGTCTAATCTTCATTATGGGATGGGACAGCTACATTACAGAGCGCCCTGACAGATAGGGTGGCCGCCGAATACTGATAAGAGGTTGCCCCTATCACGTCCACATTTATGTGAGGGATTTGAGGAGAGATCCGATGGGACAGTACCCTCACCTACCCCCACCAAGGATCCTAGGTACGGGCTGATGGGACAAGTATCCTCACCTACCTCCACTATGGAACCTTCCACTTCTTTCTATATCTACCCATGGTAAGACCCATGAACAGGTACGCAATATTCACTATACACTGTGTTATCTTGCTTGAACCTTCTCCCCCATTTCACCCTAATTCAGTGACTGCACTAACTCAGGCGTCGGAGTGCCTTCGGCTGGCAGCAACCCGGGGCCCTGACCTCTGTCTCCTCTCCCTTTTAGGTTTCAGGCCATCCGCGACGTTCCTGATTGTAAGACCCTGACCCGAGTGACTCGATTAGTGCTAATTAAGTTATGTGTTAGTGCTAAGCTTGATTAGTGGTTTTGACTAAGTTTGGATTAGTATAGTTCTTGATAGCTTTGGGGAATTTTTAGTGTCTTGTATTTAGTGGGACCCTTTGGGGGTTTCCTTTTGATAGTCTTGCTCATTTTTGAAGGTTACTTGATATTCCCCTAATTCTTGTCTTGATCCCATTTTACTTATTTTGTCGATCCTTACAACTTTCATGTTGAGCCCGTAACCGTCCGGAACCCCGAAACCCGATCTTCTTTCTTTGAGGGCAAAACAGTCCTTGTACATGAAATCTGTACCCAAAACTTGATATTCCCGAAACCCGCGAAACATATACTTTTTGGAAACTAAATATTTCGACGATCACTTTTCTCTTCTTCGTCGATTTCGTCCGAGGTCCCGAGATTAGTGCTTTAAGCCTCCAAAGATTTCCTAGAGATGGGACCCACACCCCACTTGTACATAAGGAGATCCTTCTCTTTCATTTCCCCTTTTTCCAGCCTTAGAGCAACAAGAGTCTAGGGTTTCCTTCCCTTCCCTTTCTCCTTGCTTCTTCACCACCAAATCCCTATCAAACCTTGCACCAATCAAGAAATGAACTTCACCTTCTTCTTTCTCATTACTAGAGCTATACATTGATGCCATTTTTGGAGGAATCCATCCACCTCAAGACCCTCATTGAACTAGTTTGGTGATTTTGGAAAGCTTCCTAGTAAGTCCTCCTTCCAATCTCTTTGTTTTGTGTTTTTCCTATCCTTAGAGAAGCTCCATTTCCTTTATTGTGAGCTCTCTCTTCTTGTTTCTTGGTTTGGCCCATTTTAGGGTTTGGATTTGGGGGTTTTGTGTAGATATCATTCTTGGCTTGGAGGAAGAGATTAATAGCTTGATTTCTTGCATAGAGAACCTTGAGGCAAGTGGATTGAATGGATAGTTTAGCTTTCAATGATTTTATGATAAATGTGTTTGAATTACTACCTCATTAATGCCTTGTTTTATTGCATTCAATGATGTTAAATGCGTTGAATGGGGTTGGTAAGCCTCTTTATTGTCTTGAAACAGGATTTTTAGCTTTTGGTTTCATCTATTGTCTTTAAATCATGGATTGTAGTTTTGAGTTCATCTTTTGTACAATGCCTAAGTGAATCCTTGTGATGATGGATGTCTTCCTTCTTTTGATGATTGTATGAATGTAAAGATGGAGAAATTGGTTGATGGTTGAGTAGTGATTGAAGGGAGTTGAGAGTCTCCCATTATGTTGTAGAAAAGAGGTTAAAAAGAGTTTTGAGAGAAGGGAAGAATGGAAGAGCAAAACCGTCCCGAACTCAGTTCTGGACAGTTCGCTAGAGCGAACTTGACACTTCGCTCGAGCGAACTGCCCAGGAAAGGGTTCGTGCCATTCCAGAGAGCTGTTCGCTCGTGCGAACCCAGTGTCCGCTCGAGCGAACTCTTCCAGCAGCCATCCAGTGAGTGGTTGGGTCGAGCGCACAAATCGTTCGCTCTTGCCATCCTGAATTGGGCAGGTCCGCTCGACCGAACATATGTCCGCTCGAGCGAACCTTCCCAGAAACCATTCCAGAGGCTCATCCGCTCGAGCGAACTGTAATGTCCGCTCGAGCGATGGTTGCTGTTGCACAAGGGATGTGTTTGGAGCTGAAGTGGAACATTTTCATGATTGCGAAAGGTTCATTGGGAGCCTTGTTGTGTCAAGAGAACTATAGGGTGATGTATGGAGCCCGGATGAGAACGAAACCATTATCACAAGCATTCATTGGAGTTTTGGAGACTTTCAAGTGTATAAGGAGCCGGAATGCCCTCAAACCCAAGGAGTACCAAGTTTTATTAAATAGACATTCGGGATCCCTATGCACTTGAATCAACTTCGAACCTTGATACTCATCCCGATATTTCGAAAGTTTATTTCACTCTTTTATTTCCGAAATTTACGAGTTAGGATTTATGAACCCCGAAAGCACGGAATTGTATTTGTAGCCTTGTGCTATCCCCGATGCGCATGACCCGATACTGAAATGATGATTGTGCCTTCAGCACCCCGTCTTGCCCGCTTATAGCCTTGCACTGGATTTGTTTTATACTCATCTCGATTTATGTGATTTGTCCTATGAGTCGGCACCACTAAGCTTGGATGACCTTGTCGGTCTGATCTACCGACTTGGAGATCCTTTCCCGTCCCGCCAGCTGCAGCTTGGATCCCAATACCCGGTTTATTAACCGTGGTCCCGTCCCGATTCCCGGCTCGCTCCCGTGGTTCCCGATATCCGGTTCACTACCGTGATTCCCGATACCCGGTTTGCTACCGCGGTCCCGTCCCGTATTATTGTATATGTATATGTAACTTGGTTGCACCTCCTCACTTCGGTGACTGAGGTCAACACCCATTACTCACGTCACTTCGGTGATAGAGGATTTAGCTTTTTGTGGATGCCATCTTGATTGTTTCCCGATTTCCTTGGTTACCTTACATGTTTTATTACCGCATATGTGTTTCAATGAAATGATTCATTTACTTTTGAAAGTCATTGTTTAAATAGGTTTACATGTTTTCCAAGGTAAATGTTTTATTATTAAATGTTTATATCTTTTCATCTACGTGCGAGACCGTCGTGTCTGACCCTTTGCTTTGGTACTCAGGTCCCGTTGTCGGTTATCCTGAGGAGGAGCCAGAGGAGGCGGTCGGAGAACCGCAACCGCTAGTTGAGTGGCGTGCCGACGATGTTATGTAAACATCGGGCTACCGAGATGCGAAACATTTTGGGGGTTGTTTGGATAGTTTCTGGTGGTTATTGTTTTGTCTATATTGACCTTTGTTGGCCTTTATTCTTTTTGGGAATTGTAATTAAATGTTATATGTTCCAACCTTAACAACATTTTGGGTTACGCTTTAGAGCATTGCTGATTCTGATACTTGTTATATAAATGCAACAAGTCTTATGTTTTATGGAAATGATTTTCATGTTGGATTTGCCATACGCTTCCGCAAATATACAGAATGTTTATGTGTGTTGGAAATATCCTCACTGCGGACACCTGTGCGAAATCACGTGCACGGGAAATGTGTATCCTTTTATGAACCCATGTACGAATGGGCATTTAACATATCTTTATTTATGATTGTCACTCCATATGATCACATGCCCATCACATCATTGGCTTCACTCAATTAGTCCCGATCCCGAATTTGGTTCCCGAACCCGGTCCGGGGTCGCGACAGACTGGTATCAGAGCAAGACGTGTTTCAGGCAATTAAAAGAAACTAGAAATCCTAAGGACGTGGCGAGGATTCGTTAGATCTTCCGTTAGTTAGAATCGCGTGAGCAATGTGTGACCCTATTCTTGATTGTTATGTATTAACAACTTGTTTTGCAGCATTATGCCACCACGTAAGCGCCCGGTAAATGGCAACCCCACAGCGAGTAACAGTGATTATACAGGACCAGTTGAGAATACAGGGCCAGTTGGGGAAGATGGAGTGGGAAGTTCTATGCCAAATCAGTTCCAACAGATGATGCAAGCCATGCTCGATCAACAGCGTCAAGCTAATGAGAATCAGACTAGACTTCAAGAACAAATGCTAAAGAAGGATGAGGATCATGCCAGAGAGTTGGCAGAGATGCAAAGGCAGTTGTTGGAGGTGTTACAGAGAAGGCCAGAGCCAGTCCAGCCTTAACCTGCAATTGTCATCAATCAGAGAGAGCATGACCCCAATGCTTTATTTGAGAGATTTAGAAAGAGGGCACCCAAAGATTTTGTGGGCTCAGAAGATCCCTTGACTGCAGATGATTGGCTGGATCATACGGAGAACATCTTCGAAGTCTTCAGATGCACAGGGGGTGAGAGAGTAAAGCTGGCAACGTCCTTATTCACCGGGTTGGCAGATATCTGGTGGAAAACTGTAAGGGAAGAGTATAGGACAATGGCTGACGCAGTTGCATGGCAGAATTTCAAGATACAGTTTCGTGACAAGTATGTACCACGCACATCAGGAGGCAGAAGGCAGTAGAGTTTCAACAGCTTGTCCAAGGCAATACGACCGTTCAAGAATACCTCACTAAGTTTGAGAGGTTGTCAAGATATACACCCGAATTAGTGGACACAGTGGAGAAGAAAATAACCAAGTTCCTTGAAGGACTTCATCCCATCATCGAGAGAGATGCTACGGGAGTCATACCACCGGTCACTTTTGAAGAGGCGATCAAAAGGGCCTACAAGTTCGAAAACTTCCACCACAAGGTCCTTAGATCTCAAGGCAAAGGACAAGGGCAGCCCTAGCAAGAGCAGCATCATCAGCAAAGGAACCAGCAAAACAAGAGGCAGGGGCAAGACCAGAATATACAACTCGTTTGTTCCACTGTGGCAAAAACCATGAGAGTGCCCAATGTCGTACCATCACCGGAGCGTGCTTTAGATGTGGCTCCATGGATCACCAAATGAGAAATTGCCCAAGACCGAACAGGCAGAATCAGCATCCTCACGGAGCACCGCGTCCAGTACCGCCACAGAATGCACTGGTAGTGCAGAATCAGGCAAGGCCACTTCAGCAGCAGGCACCACCGCAACAGTACAGACCCCAACAGCAGCAGCAGCAGGCCCGTCAGCAAGGGCAGCAATAGAATCAGCGTCCACCACAACAGAACAGAAATGCCTTTCAAGGCCGGCCACAGCAGGCACCTATCAGGCCACAGCAGCGAGGACAAGTTTATGCAGTCAACAGAGCTGATGCAGAGGCGGCAGGCAATGTTGTGGAAGGTACACTTCTTGTTAGTGGAATAGAAGTTAAGATATTATTTGACCCTGGCTCCACGCATTCTTTTATATCCCATGCATTTTCTAGACTGATTGATGTGCATGGTAGAGATCTTGAGTACATTTTGACTGTGGCAACCCCGGTAGGGAAACAAGTTGTGTGTACTAGCTATTACCCTAGTTGTACAGTCCGGATAGGAGAAGTTGTGTTACCCGCAGATCTTATTCTGTTGGAGATGAAGGATTTTGATGTCATCCTAGGGATGGATTGGCTGGCAGGGTACCATGCCACAATGGATTGTTTCCATAAAACCCTCACATTCAAGTTGGATGAGACACCAGCAGGGGTGTTATTCCAGGGAGAGAGGAGAAATCCTCGTGCAGGGTTTGTCTTAGCGTTGAAGGCTGATAGACTCTTGAGAAGTGGATGTGAAGCCTATTTGGCGTTTATCACGGAGGATAAATGGTCCCAAGGGGTGGAGGAGATCCCTATTGTTTGGGAGTTCCTGGATGTATTTCCGGAGGAGATTCCGGGATTACCACCCATGAGAGAGATTGATTTCACCATTGAGTTGTTACCGGGGACCGCTCCGATTTCTGTTGCACCATATTGAATGGCTTCGGCGGAATTGGGAGAGTTGAAGATACAGTTACAAGAGTTGTTGGACAAAGGTTTTGTGAGGCCAAGCATCTCACTGTGGGGAGCTCCAGTTTTGTTTGTGAAGAAGAAGGATGGTTCGATGAGAATGTGTATTGATTACCGGAGATTGAACCAAGTGACCATCAAGAACAAATATCCACTGCCAAGGATAGACAAATTGTTCGATCAGTTACAAGGTGCCTCGTACTTTTCGAAGATTGATTTGAGATCCGGTTACCATCAGCTGAGAGTTAGAGAATCAGATGTGTTGAAGACAGCTTTCCGGACAAGATATGGCCACTATGAGTTCCTAGTGATGCCATTTGGGTTGACCAATGCACCGGCAGTGTTCATGGCTTTGATGAACAAGATCTTTGCACAATATCTGGATCAGTTTGTAGTGGTGTTCATAGACGATATTTTGGTGTACTCCAAGACCAGAGAAGAGCATGAAGAGCATCTGAGGATTTCATTGTAGCTTTTGAGAGAGAACCAGTTATTTGCGAAGCTCAACAAGTGTGAATTTTGGCTAGAGCAAGTGGCATTTTTGGGACACATAATCTCTAAGGAAGGTTTGTCAGTAGACCCGTTCAAGATTGAGGTAGTAGTGGAGTGGGAAAGACCGAGAATGTGTCAGAAATCAGAAGTTTTCTTGGTTTGGCAGGATATTACCGGAGGTTCGTACAAGGGTTTTCGCCGATTGTAGCACCGTTGACAAAGTTGACCAGGAAGAATGTACCCTATGTGTGGACAGACCAGTGTGAAACTAGTTTCCAAGAGTTGAAGAAGAGATTAACCACCGCACTAGTCCGGAAGCGGCGGATTTACCATCTTTACCGATGCTTTGAGCACTGGACTTGGTTGTGTGTTGATGCAAGAAGTAAAAGGTTGTAGCATATGGGTCTCGACAGTTGAAAGATCACGAGAAGAACTATGCGACCCATGACCTTGAGTTGGCAGCAGTCGTCTTCGCGTTGAAGATGTGGAGACATTACCTGTACGGAGAGAAGTTTGAGGTCCATTTGGATCACCGCAGCCTACAGTACCTATTTTCTCAGAAGGAATTGAACATGAGGCAGAGGAGATGGATGGAATATATCAAAGACTATTATTTTCCAATCAAATATCACCCGGGGAAAGCGAATGTAGTTGCCAATGCCTTGAGTAGAAAATCAGTGGGCATGGCGAATCTAAGTGGCACTTGTATTTTCGATCAATTTGAGGAATTGAGAATAGACCTCCAGCCACTAAGGAAGGGTATCATTATGGCTAACATGTCAGTGTCAGAGCCTTCGTTCATCCAGAAGATTAAGGACAGTCAGTTGCAGGATCCAGAGTTGGCCAAGATTGCATAACATATAGCAGAACGTCCCAATTTTCATATTGTTGAGGGAGTTCTTTATTATCGGGATCGCCTGTGTGTGCCAAACATTGAAGATTTGAGGAATGACATCATGGCAGAAGCTCACAGTGCGAAGTATTCCATGCACCCGGGCAGCACAAAGATGTATCAGAATTTGAAGGGCAGATTTTGGTGGAACAACATGAAGAGGGAGATTGCAGCATTTGTATCTCGTCGCATGACGTGTCAGTTGATAAAGGCAGAACATCAGAAGCCTCCAGGTTTGTTGCAGCCACTAGAGATCCCGTAGTGGAAGTGGGAGCACATTACCATGGACTTTATTTCGGGACTACCGAGGACTAGCAGAGGCAATGATGCGACATGGGTGATTGTGGACAGACTCACCAAGTCAGCTCACTTTATCCCCATGAAGACAGGGAAGAAGATGCACATGTTACCCCTGGCAGGGTTGTTCGTTAATGAGATCGTCAGTAGACATGGACAGCCAGTTTCCATCACTTCAGACAGAGACAGTAGGTTCGTCTCGAGATTTTGGAAGACCCTACATGAGTCTATGGGTACGAAGTTACAGTTTAGTACAGCTTATCACCCTCAGACAGATGGTCAGTCAGAGAGGACGATTCAGACCCTCGAAGACATGTTACGTGCTTGTGTGTTAGACTTCAAGACTCAATGGGATGCGACTCTACCGTTATGTGAGTTTGCCTACAACAAGAGCTACCACTCTAGCATTGGGATGACACCTTTTGAGGCTTTGTATGGCAGAAGGTGTAGGACACCTGCTTGTTGGGAAGAAGTTGGCACCCGCAGTTTCCATGGACCGTCCATAGTGAGTGAGACTACTGATAAAGTGAGACAGATCCAAGAATATTTGAAAGTAGCCCGGAGTAGACAAAAGAGCTATGCAGACTCTCACCGCAGGGATCTACAGTTTAAAGAAGGAGACAAGGTTTTCTTGAAGGTGTCAACTACCAGAGGAACATTGAGATTTGGGCAGAAAGGCAAGTTTTCACGGAGGTACATCGGACCGTACGATATCATGAGTAAGATAGGTGATGTGGCTTATAGATTAGTCTTGCCACCCAAGTTATCCAGTGTACACAATGTTTTCCATGTATCAATGTTGAAGAAGTACGTCCCCGATCCTTCACATGTCCTCCGGCATGAACCGTTAGAGATCAGAGAAGATGCTACCTATGTTGAGAAGCCCATTCAGATCATAGACACGAAGGAGCAAGAGTTGAGGTCACGGACTATTCAGTGGGTGAAAGTACTTTGGGAGAATCATGGGCCGGAATAGCCAACGTGGGAATTGCGAGATCAAGTACAGAAGAAGTATCCACATCTCCTCCCCGAGGTGAGTTTTATATTTCATTTGGAGGACCAAATGCCCTAAGGGGTGGAGGATGTAAGACCCCGACCCGAGTGACTCGATTAGTGCTAATTAAGTTATGTGTTAGTGCTAAGCTTGATTAGTGGTTTTGACTAAGCTTGGATTAGTATAGTTCTTGATAGCTTTGGGGAATTTTTAGTGTCTTGTATTTAGTGGGACCCTTTGGGGGTTTCCTTTTGATAGTCTTGCTCGTTTTTGGAGGTTACACAATATTCCCCTAATTCTTGTCTTGATCCCGTTTTACTTATTTTGTCGATCCTTACAACTTTCATGTTGAGCCCGTAACCGTCCGGAACCCCGAAACCCGATCTTCTTGCTTTGAGGGCAAAACAGTCATTGTACATGAAATCTGTACCCAAAACTTGATATTCCCGAAACCCGCGAAACATATACTTTTTGGAAACTAGATATTTCGACGATCACTTTTCTCTTCTTCGTCGATTTCGTCCGAGGTCCCGAGATTAGTGCTTTCAGCCTCCAAAGATTTCCTAGAGATGGGACCCACACCCCACTTGTACATAAGGAGATCCTTCTCTTTCATTTCCCCTTTTTCCAGCCTTAGAGCAACAAGAGTCTATGGTTTCCTTCCCTTCCCTTTCTCCTTGCTTCTTCACCACCAAATCCCTATCAAACCTTGCACCAATCAAGAAATGAACTTCACCTTCTTCTTCCTCATTACTAGAGCTATACATTGATGCCATTTTTGGAGGAATCCATCCACCTCAAGACCCTCATTGAACTAGTTTGGTGATTTTGGAAAGTTTCCTAGTAAGTCCTCCTTCCAATCTCTTTGTTTTGTGTTTTTCCTATCCTTACAGAAGCTCCATTTCCTTTATTGTGAGCTCTCTCTTCTTGTTTCTTGGTTTGGCCCATTTTAGGGTTTGGATTTGGGGGTTTTGTGTAGATATCATTCTTGGCTTGGAGGAAGAGATTAATAGCTTGATTTCTTGCATAGAGAACCTTGAGGCAAGTGGATTGAATGGATAGTTTAGCTTTCAATGATTTTATGATAAATGTGTTTGAATTACTACCTCATTAATGCCTTGTTTTATTGCATTCAATGATGTTAAATGCCTTGAATGGGGTTGGTAAGCCTCTTTATTGTCTTGAAACAGGATTTCTAGCTTTTGGTTTCATCTATTGTCTTTAAATCATGGATTGTAGTTTTGAGTTCATCTTTTGTACAATGCCTAAGTGAATTCTTGTGATGATGGATGTCTTCCTTCTTTTGATGATTGTATGAATGTAAAGATGGAGAAATTGGTTGATGGTTGAGTAGTGATTGAAGGGAGTTGAGAGTCTCCCATTATGTTGTAGAAAAGAGGCTAAAAAAGGGTTTTGAGAGAAGGGAAGAATGGAAGAGCAAAACCATCCCGAACTCAGTTCTGGACAGTTCGCTCGAGCGAACTTGACACTTCGCTCGAGCGAACTGCCCAGGAAAGGGTTCGTGCCATTCCAGAGAGCTGTTCGCTCGTGCGAACCCAGTGTCCGCTCGAGCGAACTCTTCCAGCAGCCATCCAGTGAGTGGTTGGGTCGAGCGCACAAATCGTTCGCTCGTGCCATCCTGAACTGGGCAGGTCCGCTCGACCGAACATATGTCCGCTCGAGCGAACCCTCCCAGAAACCATTCCAGAGGCTCATCCGCTCGAGCGAACTGTAATGTCCGCTCGAGCGATGGTTGCTGTTGCACAAGGGATGTGTTTGGAGCTGAAGTGGAACATTTTCATGATTGCGAAAGGTTCATTGGGAGCCTTGTTGTGTCAAGAGAACTATAGGGTGATGTATGGAGCCCGGATGAGAACGAAACCATTATCACAAGCATTCATTGGAGTTTTGGAGACTTTCAAGTGTATAAGGAGCCGGAATGCCCTCAAACCCAAGGAGTACCAAGTTTTATTAAATAGACATTCGGGATCCCTATGCACTTGAATCAACTTCGAACCTTGATACTCATCCCGATATTTCGAAAGTTTATTTCACTCTTTTATTTCCGAAATTTACGAGTTAGGATTTATGAACCCCGAAAGCACGGAATTGTATTTGTAGCCTTGTGCTATCCCCGATGCGCATGACCCGATACTGAAATGATGATTGTGCCTTGAGCACCTCGTCTTGCCCGCTTATAGCCTTGCACTGGATTTGTTTTATACTCATCTCGATTTATGTGATTTGTCCTATGAGTCGGCACCACTAAGCTTGGATGACCTTGTCGGTCTGATCTACCGACTTAGAGATCCCTTCCCGTCCCGCCAGCTGCAGCTTGGATCCCGATACCCGGTTTATTAACTGTGGTCCCGTCCCGATACCCGGCTCGCTCCCGTGGTTCCCGATATCCGGTTCGCTACCGTGATTCCCAATACCCGGTTTGCTATCGCGGTCCCGTCCCGTATTATTGTATATGTATATGTAACTTGGTTGCACCTCCTCACTTCGGTGACTGAGGTCAACACCCATTACTCACGTAACTTCGGTGATAGAGGATTTAGCTTTTTGTGGATGCCATCTTGATTGTTTCCCGATTTCCTTGGTTACCTTACATGTTTTATTACCGCATATGTGTTTCAATGAAATGATTCATTTACTTTTGAAAGTCATTGTTTAAATAGGTTTACATGTTTTCCAAGGTAAAGGTTTTATTATTAAATGTTTATATATTTTCATCTACCTGCCAGACCGTCGTGTCTGACCCTTTGCTTTGGTACTCAGGTCCCGTTGTCGGTTATCCCGAGGAGGAGCCAGAGGAGGCGGTCGGAGAACCGCAACCGCTAGTTGAGTGGCGTGCCGACGATGTTATGTAAACATTGGGCTACCGAGATGCGAAACATTTTAGGGGTTGTTTGGATAGTTTTTGGTGGTTATTGTTTTGTCTATATTGGCCTTTATTCTTTTTGGGAATTGTAATTAATGTTATATGTTCCAACCTTAACAGCATTTTGGGTTACGCTTTAGAGCATTGCTCATTCTGATACTTGTTATATAAATGCAACAAGTCTTATGTTTTATGGAAATGATTTACATGTTGGATTTGCCATACGCTTCCGCAAATATACAGAATGTTTATGTGTGTTGGAAAAATCCTCACCGCGGACACCTGTGCGAAATCACGTGCACGGAAATGTGTATCCTTTTATGAACCCGTATACGAATGGGCATTTAACATATCTTTATTTATGATCGTCACTCCATATGATCACATGCCCATAGCATCATTGGCTTCACTCAATTAGTCCCAATCCCGGATTTGGTTCCCGAACCTGGTCCGGGGTCGCGACACTGATCAGCTAAATAGCATCTTCATAATCCCCATCACCATCTAAACCAAGTTCGTAATTTTTAGGCACGCACAAACCTGATCATTGTTTCTCCTATCCACGGATCCCACACATCATCTCCATTACAAAAAGCGCAACCTGAATCCAAGCCCAAAACTCACACAACACAATCACTTGAGACCAAATCTGAACTCCTTTCACTATGCCATCAAGTCGTACAATCTCCATCACCACCAGAACCTTCATCCCACCTACAAACCAAGTCCACTTTCAGTCCCCACCTATCCCAGCCATATCTCATCCACATAAAACTGTGCATGAGACATAAGAACCTGAGCCCATCTTATCTAACCCAACCTGCTCATTAGCCCATTGTTGATCCACTTGCTAACCCCAAACCGAACAAAAAAAAAAGCCCATTTATCATCACCACATTGCGTCACCGAGTCACTTTAACACCCTCATCCAAACAAGTCAGCCCACTTGCGTAATACATCAGCCCTCTTTTCCATTCTCAACTTCTGCCTAAAGAGTTCCTATCTCGGGACCCCTTTCAAGAGAGGATTTAATATCAAGAAGAGAGTAAGAGAAGAGATCGACCCCACATCACAATAAGGATAAAAAGTCAAACAAGGAGGTTTCAACAGTTGGATTCGGGATTTTTATCATCATGCTAGTGAGATCTGTCCACTCTTTCGGCTTCAATTTGTTTATTTTTTTAATCTAGTATAATAACACAGTGCATCTTAGATTATTATTATCATTATCATTTTCACATCCATTTATTTTCATCATATTCATTTTAACATGTTCACATTGGTCTCATAACTAGCTTAATTGTGTGCATCCTAGATTTTATATTACCACTATTATCGCATTCATTTTCATTCATCATTACGTATTAATTGTAAGGTCCCCGACTTTATTGGGTCAGTTGGGCCCAATAGTAGGCCCGTTGACTTGTTTAGCTTGTAATTTTTATAATTAACTGTATTGTTAGGTATTTAAGTGGGTTTAGATCTTGAGCGAATTTCTTTTAGTATTAGAATAGTGTCTGTGAAGTTTCGTCCAATTTCGAGTTCGTTTGATCCTAGCAGAGGGTAGTTTGCAATTTAGGGAAAATTGAGTGTTTTTTCAGAAAATTTCATTCGCCGTAATGTTTGGGTTCGTTGGAAAGGTCTCGTCACGTTAACCATTTTTGTCTCTTGGCTCGTTGCGATCCGACGATCAGAAATCCTTCAAGTGGTCCATTCCTTCATCGGACCCACTTAAGGGTAACTTGGTCTTTTTCCTCTTCCTATCTTCTTAAGCAGGGAGTAACCCTTATCTTTTATTCATTCTTTACAACGAACAAAAGTTGCCAGCAGCCCCTTCTTCCTCTTCATCTTCTCAAGCCCAAAACTCTACCCGGGAGAGATTACCTCTGCAATCTGAACCGCATATCTTCATCCTCTCGATCTCCTCTTTCCATTGATACCAGTTGGTAAGCCTTTTTCCTACCACCAGTCTTTCAATCATCTTCTCTTTTGGTTAGATTTAGGTTGTTCCTGATCTTTTCCTCTCTTTCTTTTTCCTTTGCATTCTAGGTTGCTTTTGAGTGGGTTAGATTGGTGGTTTTTGCTGTAGAAGGCTTTTCCTTAAGTTTTTCCCCATTTCCATCTTCTCACTAGTTAAGGCAAGTAGATATGCAATTTATAATCCATATGTCTGTATTGTTTCCTATTGATTGATTATGCTTTTATGTTAGATTTCCCTAATTCCAAGCCGTTTTTTATATTGATTTGGGATTAACATGCTAGATTAGGTTTTTGAAAATTGGGTTTGTAAACTTGTAATTGGTATCCCTAGAATGTTTAAATTGTTATAATGGATGTAAAATGATGGCAATGGAATGGAGGTGAGCTTGGAGGCTCCTCTTTGTGCAGGCTTAGCCTTTGGAAAGACTAAAAAATGGAGGAAATGAACTAGAGTGAAAAAGTTTCAGAAAATGGCCTGAAATTGTTCTGAATGCATGAAGTCAGTCAGTTGTCAGTCATGGTTCGTTCAGTTGAAGTTGAGTTCGGTTAACTGAGTCCTGGTTCGGATCCAATTCCAGAGAGCAGTATTTAGCTCCTTAGGGGTGTCAATCAGCCGAATTCAGCTTTGGTCAACCGAACAATGGAGTTCGGTCCACCGAATTGAGGCGGAAAGTCTGGAATTCTAGACTTCTTTGCGGGACGGCATGGCTGAACCTCGGTCAAGGTTCAGTCAACCAAACTCAGACTCGGTTCCAGTTCCAGAGAGCAATATTTAGCTCTTGATGAGTGTCGGTCAACCGAATTCAAGGATTCAATTTATTTTAGAAACCTCGGTCAAGGTTCAGTCAACCAATATTAAGGCTGATAGAAGGTGAGCCGAAATGCCCAGTTGCCTTGTTTATTTTAGAAATGAGACTGTTAACCTAGGTTTAGGCCTTAGGTATTGGAAACCATAAACCTACTCTCACTTCACCATTAATGGGGATTGTAATTGAGGCACGTGGCTTGGT
Organism: Umbellularia californica; assembly: GCA_028538565.1. NCBI lineage: Eukaryota > Viridiplantae > Streptophyta > Magnoliopsida > Laurales > Lauraceae > Umbellularia > Umbellularia californica. Next base: position 47,359,845 of record JAPQWN010000006.1, on the reverse strand, counting down.
GTGCTTCGATGGTTGTCTAGGTATTCATGTATCATGCATGGCTTAACCAAATGCGTATGGAATTGTCTTAATAAATGCTTAGCATGATAGTATACCAAGGAATTCTCCTAGAAGCATCGTTGAAACAATTTCACATGCACTCCATTAGAACAGGTACAGTATAGGGATGAATCCACTTGCCTAGGTTTGGACTATAATTCCTCCTGGACTTGTTAATTGTATCCATCGATATTGTTCCTTTTACATTCTCTTGGCATAACACAATTAATTATGAAACATAAATCCTTTTAGAATTAGAACTTGGACCTGACTTAGAGTGTATCTTAGGAACCATGCGTCATGTGTCGATGAACATGACTGGCTAGATTGTAAGGGATTATCATGTGGTTGGACTTGTCTTGTATTTGACTCGAATGCGATAATCCTTATGAGCATGTCCTGTATATTGAACTAGCCAGACTTGCTTGTCTTTGTTTTCCTTATGTAAACACCACTTCATTATTATACCACTTCATTATTATTGCATATCATGGCCAACTACAGTTTGAGGTTTTATTGATAGGCTGGCTACTTGAACATCGGGATGGGCAGCCAGCGTAGGACAGCGTCCATGGTATTTAATAGCTGGAAGCGGGTTAGGACTGTGTTGTTATTCCCAGGACCGAGAGTTAGGATCCCCCTGGAGCCGGACTTTGGTATCAGTAGTCCGGTTTGGATTGTTACTAATACCCCAGGAGGTGGCTAGGACATCCTTGGAGTTTCCCTCTTGATTCTTTCATTACATAACATGGATAGTGGTTATTGCTAGATGATGCTAGGATTCCTGTTATTGCTTCTGATGATTATTACTATTCATGCTTTTATGCCTAGCTTCAATTCCTTGTATTCACATGATTTTTATACTCCTCATTAGTCGGATATTTGATACATACCATGTTTATTATATCTTGATAATCTATTGCTCAACATGTCGTTAATTTTGCTTCTTGGTGTGCAGATACCCCAAGTGACTACTACTATGAGGATCAGGCCAATGATGAGATCCCAGAGGATCTCCAACAAGCAAAGGAGGAGCGAGAGTGGCGTACTGATGATGTAGAGTAGCGTCATCATTCCCGACACGAGAGGGACTCACATGGGACTTCACTAGATTTTATTGATTCATTAATTATCTCTTGTTAGACCTTTCTCTTTATAGACTTTGTAGTTCTTTCAATGGCCTTGGATATTGGATGGCTATTGTCAATAATTTAACTTCCTTGTTTAGCCTTACTACTCCTTTGCAACATTAATCATTAATGAGTGTTATTATTCCTTCGCTTTATATTCAATATGCCTGGATGTATATGGATTCCGCAGTTCTTTTATTTATTGAGGTTTGAAACATAATATCCTTACAGCGGACTTACGATCCTTGGACTTAAAGGACAAAAATTTTAATTAGTCCTAAATTTCACTCCCTGAAGCCAGTTTATTCTCTAATCGGGTTTGGGGGATGTGACATTAATTCATAGACTTGTCATCATTTTCATCATTAGATCCCATTCTCCCTTTTCGATAATTAGTCTTTTAGGGATTAGGAGAGGGGCGGTAGGCGGCTTGGCCCTTTTAATGGGGTTTGCCCATTTATGCACTCCAATGTAAAAGAGATGAATGGTTAGATTAGGCTCCATGCACACCCCCAGTTAGGCCCTTCTAGCCATTTATTAAAAAAAGTCCAAAAAAAATAATCAGAAAATCCCAAAAATCAAAAAATATTTTACATTTCTTTTCTTCGTCAAACATCCGCCAATTTTCACCATTGAGCTTCATGCTATTACGGTAGGCTATACTTGATTCATGAATTCATTGATATTTGAAAAGGAATTTTTGGTACATGCTATGTTTTCAAAACCATCTTCTACCCATGCTTTCATTATTATCTCAATACACTGAGTAACACCGACCCTTAGGTGTTAGTGACCGTGACATTGTCCACCATTCTACGCGACTCCCTAGGCCTCACGACAATAGCCTCCTAGTAAACTCCCTATGATTAACAGTGGCACACAGGTCCCTCACTCTCTCCTAAGTTAGGTTAGCTTAGTGTGTATCCATCCCCAACGTGCCCTAAGCGATTGTTGGTTTTAAGATGGGCCTGACGGACGATAGTCCACTTCTCTAGGTGATCTTTCCCTAGATCGTCTGGGTGCCCTAGTCCTCCCATCTTTAGATCAACATTGTACTGGGCACCTAGGCTTTTATTTTGAGCATCATGTCAGATGTGCTTTTGACCTTTACTTAAGCATCCTTACATATGCATGTTTTTAAGTAAAGCCTACCCTTTTCCCGCCAAGGGATTCGAGGAGGGTATTTGGTGAACGGAGTTGATCACCCTCAATGAATATTGGTACCCAACCGTTTTCTATTTTATTTTACTTCATTCTATTTTTCATTATTTTCTAGTATTTTTCTCTTTTTAGTTGAATGAAAATAGATAAACTATGCTTGACTTTTGTTTTGGGTTGCAAATCTTTGAATTGAGATTATCTTAGAGCTTATAGTTGCCAATTACACCTTTCACCACATGCAAGTCCTGTTTGGTATAATTTATATTATGACTTGTGATCGCATAGGAATCTTCACAGCAGCCTAAAATTTCAGCTGCCCTATTTTTGCGTCATTTATTATATTATAAATATAATTTTTATATATGAGAACTACAGGAAGAACTTCGTAGCTACTGTGTACAGATTTTGAAAGTGTAGACTGCATTTGATGAACTTGAACACCAAGTTGTTGTGCTTCTTTTGATGTGATGATTTTTCTGTAGACTCTCAGACCTCAGAAATTTCATAGAAATCCAAAATCTCAGCAATAACAGGTTCGTGGAATTTACTAAAAATCATGTATCAAGTCTGGCACGCAATGGAACATCTGTAGTGAAGGAAATTCTGAATCTTTCACTATTTTTTTTTCATTGATTGTTTAATCGGAATCGTACCTTGATTTTTTTATGCTTATGTATATCTGAATAACCTTTCCATTAAGTCTGGAATCATGAAGTTTTAATCTAAAACGGATTTTCTAAAATTTCTAGACCAAACCAGTCAAAGCTCACAAATTGCTCTACAGCAGATTTCTAAAACCCATCTATTGTTTTCGGTGATGGGTTAAAGTGGTTTTTAGGTTGAATTGAGATTCACTTATTTTTTTTTAATATTATCATGTCAGTTTTCTTTCATTGAGATTTGGTTTCAACTGATTTCGATCTTTCAAAAAATTATTTAAAATCTTACAGCGGGACTGTCTCATGGACCAAATTCTGCAGTGCTGAAAATCCAGCAGGTTAACTTGGCCTTGTGTGCATAATCATGAAGGATTATGTTAAGACAAAATTCATGAAAGTTTTATAGGAGCCTCCTCTTCGGGTCCATTAAATCCTATAAAATTTTTAGAATAATTGGAGGTCTATAGAAATTATAAGAATTCGGAGAGTGGACCTGTGTCATGGGCCAGATTTTGCAGTGCAGAAATCCCAGCATTTTTATTCAGATTAGTGTCCACTATTTCATAAGGTTTCAATTCTCAGAAAAATCCAGAACTAAATATGGGACTTTATCAACATATAAAATGACTCCTCATGAAATCTGAGACCTATCCAAGTTATAGAAAAATAATTAAAAATTGGGCAACAAGCATGCAGCAACCCATATATTTCAGGATTTTGTTACCTATTTCATATTTCAGCTATTTTTCTTTCTTTTCTTCCAAATGCATGGAACTTAGTCTTCTCACTCATCTTGAATTTTAAAGATGGACCGAACCCATAACAATGACCCAAAATAATATTGATGAGACCATCACGCGTCGCCGGCTGTGTTGTGATGAGTGGGACCCTTAATTTCCCGCATGGACGCGATCAAACGGAGTCATGGCTATTTACCATGACTGGCAATCACACTTTTTTACTATTTCTAGAATTAGTCAGGAATCCTTGGAATCGGTTGCTACTTTCGAGTATCCCTTTATATAACACTGTATTTCCACCCACATCGGGTCTGGAATTTACGTCCGACAATGTGATATATGAAAAATATGAATTATATGTAGAATATCCAAAATAAATAGCGCGTGTGTGTGTGTGTGTCGGGGATTGGGGGGGGGGGGGGGTGAATTTGAATATGCCTTGAGTTGGGTTTGGGTCGAAACCAACCCAACCTGCCATGACCAGCTTGAGCTAAAGGTAAGGGTGATTAGAAGGATCCTAGGAAAGCTGGCAAAAAGAGGGAAATGAAGAACTAGATTGGGGGAGAAACGTCCCAAGATCAAGGGGCCCAACCGTTACCAGTTACCACGATGAAGAGACTGGGAATGTGTGCGGTGAGGGGGCGGAGATCCAGGGTGAGATCAAATAAGGGGAAAGCAGAATCCATGAGAAGGTACACTGAAAAATCTAACCAAATAGCCATAGAAAATTCCCCAAGGTCCATTGCTAACTTGAGCATCGGAGGGACCTTGGTTGGACCATCCGATCAGGCTTTCACTGTGTTTGTTTTTGAAGTAGGAGACCTATCCAGAGACATTGCGCGAGACAGAAGAGGGAAGATAGACATCGAATCAACGGGCCGAGCTAACCTATCCATCTTCGGCCCACACAAAAATTGATTTTACAACTGGCGTTGTCTGTGGAAAGCGAAGAAGGGAAATAAACCATTGACGCTTCTTCTTGCTGAAAGACATGACAGATCAAGAGCATGACCTAGGATCACAGCCTCAGAGTGGATGATCTCCCTCTCAAATAGAGGAAGCCCAGGACAGGGGGCAGCGAAAACGGTCACAAAAGGACCCTTTGACTAACCACTCCGGTGGCACAAATGTTGAATATGTACTATATACCGAAAGCGACCGAACCGTCCCCTTTGCGGATAGGAAGGGATGGATCCAGTTAGAAGTCTTGTAAGACCCCAACCCGAGTGACCACGATTAGTACTAATTAAGTCGTGTGTTAGTGCTAAGTGTGATTAGTGGAATTTGGCTAAGTTGGGACTAGAATAGCTCTTTTACAGCTTTGGGGGAATTTTAAGTGTTTTGTGTTCAGTGGGACCCTTTGGGGGTCCCTTTTTGTTAGTCTTGCATTCACGTGGGGTTATCAGAGATTCCAGCGATTAGTGTTTCGATCCCGTTTTACTCATCTCGTCGATCCCTATAACCTTTATGTTGATCTCACACTTGTTCGTGACCCCGAAACCCGACTTTCTTAGTATTGAGGGCAAAACAGTCATTTTACACCCAATCTGTACCCAAAAGTTAATATCCCCGAAACCCGTGAAAAACATACTTTTTAGAAATTTGATATTTCGGTGATTATTTTTCCCTTCTTCGTCGAATTCGTTCGAGGTCCCGAAAGTCGTGATTTCAGCCTCCGAAGATCTCTAGTGGTGGAGCCCACACTCAACTTGATAAAAAGAGAACCTTTCTCTTCCATTCTCTCTTTTGCAACTCAAGAGCCACCTAAGCTAGGGTTTCCTTCTTCTCTCTTTTCTCCTTGCTTCTCCACCACTAAATCACCACCAACCTTGCATCAAAAAGCCAAATGGAAACCACCATCTTCTTCACTTCTTTGAGAGCTCTCCTTTGATGTCATTTGTGGAAGAAAACACCCAATACAAGACCTTCCTTGAGCTAGTCTTACCCATTTGAAGAGTTTCCAAGTAAGTAATCCCTCTTTTCTCTTGTATATGTGTTTCCTAGCCTATGGGAAGTCTCCATTTTCATTACTGAAGCTTTCCTCTTCGTGTACCTTGTTTTGACCTATTTTAGGGTTTGTATTTGGGGGTTTTTGTTTGTGCTTATAGGTCATCTTGTGAGAGCTTGATTTCTTGTTTAGAGACCCAAGGCAAGTGGAATGAATAGATATTTTGGGTTTTGAATGGTTTTATGTGGACATTGATGATTTGACCATGCTTTCCATGGTTTTATTGACTTGCATTGAATTTGAAATGAATGCTCATTAATGGATTTGGTTAGTTCATTTAATGTATTGGAAAGGTTGATTTAAAGCCCTTACTTATTTCTTAATTGTAGCACAAATGAATGTTTGTGAATGGGGTTTCTTGTCTTTTTCTTTGATGGTTGAATGAACATGGAAAGGAGGAGATTTGGGTGTACATTGATGGGAGTTTGTCGATGGTTGGATGATGTCTGGAGGGAGTTTGAGCCTCCCATTTTGTTGTAGAAAATGAGGCTCAATGGGATTTGTAGGAAGAAGAAAGAAATGGGAGAACAGAGCTGTCCCGGAACCAATTTCTGGGCAGTTCGCTTGAGCGAACTGACAGGTCATTTGAGCGAAGTGTCCAAAAAAAAGTCCGAACCATTCCATTGGACAGTTCGCTCAAGCGAACTTCATATCGCTCGAGCGAACCCTCCCAGAACTCATTCCAGAAATGGTTAGTTCGAGCGCACGGATTGTTCGCTCGAGCCAACCTGAACTGGACTAGTTCGCTCAAGCGACCATCAGCTCGCTCGATCAAACCCTTCCAATGACCATTCCAGAGACCACTCCGCTCGAGCAAACTGTCACGTTAGCTCGAGCGATGGGTACTATTCACTTGGGGACAAGTTCAGAGCAAAATCAAAATGTCTGTATGATTAAGAGAGGTTCGTTGAGAGCCTTAATCTAATGGGAAATGTACTGACGATATAAGTAACCCAATTGGAACCGCATCACGAACACTCATTTAAAGTTTTGAAAATTCTAAGGTATGTAAGGAGCCCGGAATGTGTCCAAACTTAAGGAGTACCAAATGTCTATAGTAAATTGACATACGGGACCCCTACTCACCTTGAACTAGTTTTGAATCTCGAGATTTAGAAAGTCCAATAATATTCCATTATCCCCGAATTTTGATATGCACTCCCGAAATACATGATCTATGGTTTACCATTTCCGAAGACATTGGAATCATACTTGTAGTATTTTTTACTGATCCTGACGTGCATTGCTTGATATTGAAAGAATACTTATGCATTTGAGCACCCCCGTCTTGCCCGGCTATATACTTGCAGTGGATTTATTTTACACATGTCTTAATTTTTCTATTTGGCTTATGAGTCAGCACCATTAAGCTTGGATAACCTTGCTGGTCTGATCCACCGACTTGGAGATCCTCCTCTTGTCCCACCAGCTGCAGTTTGGATCCCGCTACCCGGTTTATTAACCGTGATCTTGTCCTGATACCGCGGATTGCTACCGTGGTTCCTGATGCCCGGCTCGCTACCGTGGTCCTGTCTCTTATATTTTATATGTATATATGAATTTCGTTGAACCTCCTCACTTCAGTGACTGAGGTCAACGCCTTAATATGCTTGCTCTTGTCACTTCGGTGATAGAGGATTTAGCTTCGTGTGGTTGCCACCTTGCTTGTTTTCCTGATTCCTTGGATACCAGTACATGTTTTATTACTGCATACATGTTTCCAGCAAATGATTCATTTCCTTTATGAAAGTTATTGTTTAAATAGATTTAAATGTTTTCCATGGTAAATGCATTTATTATCGAATGATTATGTCTTTTCATCCACCTGCCAGACCGTCGTGTCTAATCCATTTCTTTGGTACTCAGGTCCCGTCGTTGGTTATCCCGAGGAGGAGCTAGAGGAGGCGGTCGGAGAACCGTAGCAATTAGTTGAGTGGCGCACTGATGATGTTGTTTAAACATCTGATTGCCTCGAGAGACGCTACATTTTGGGTTGTGGCTAACTATTCTTTTGGTGGTTATTGTTTTGTGTATATTGGCCTTTGTTGGCCTCTATTTTTGGGAATGTAATTAAATGATCTTTTGTTTAAACTCTAACATTACTTTTGGGAAACACCAATGATCATTGCTCATTCTGATACTTGTTATTCAAATGTAATCAGTCTTATTATTATGGAAATGAATTACAAACTTGATTTGCTATACGCTTTCGCATTTAACAAAAATATTCACTGATGTTGAGATATCCTCACCGCGGACACCTGTGGGAAATCACGTGCACGGGTAATATGTGTTCTTTATTAACCCGTGTATACATTGGCCCCAACAATATCATTATCTTATCTTTCCATTATCACTCATTTAGTCCTGATCCCGGATTAGGCCGCTAGCCCGGTCTAGGGTTGCGACAGAACTAGTATCAGAGCGAGACGTGTTTCAGATAATTAAAAGAAACTAGAAATCGTAAGGACGTTGCGAGGATTCGTTAGACTTTTCGTTAGCTAGAATCGTGTGAGCAATGTGTGACCCTGTTTTCGATTTATATGTGCTAACGACTTGTTTTGCAGCATCATGCGACCTCGTAAGCGACCATTGAACGGTAATCCCACCACAAGTAACAGTGAAGACACAGGGCCAGTTGACGAAGATATAGTTGATAACAATATGCAAAATCAGTTTCAACAAATGATGCAGACTATACTTGATCAGCAGCGTCAAGCAAATGAGAACCATGCTAGACTGCAAGAGCAGATGCTTAAGAAAGATGAGGATCATGCTAGAGAATTGGCAGAGATGCAGAGACAATTGCTAGAAGTATTGCAAAGAAGGCCAGAACCGGTTCAACCTCAACCTGCAATCGTCATTAACCAAAGAGAGCACAATCCAAATGCATTGTTTGAACGGTTTCGGAAGAGAGCATCGAAAAATTTTGTTGGGACAGAAGACCCATTGCTGCAGATGATTGGTTGGAACACACAGAGAATATCTTTGAGGTTTTCATATGTACCGGAGGTGAGAGAGTACAACTTGAAGCATCACTCTTCACCAGCTTGGTAGACATTTGGTGGAAGACAGTGAGGGAAGAATATAGGACTATGGCTGACACAGTGGCTTGGGTAAACTTCAAGAGGCAGTTCAGAGATAAATATGTGCCCCCCCCATGTCAAGAGACAGAAAGCAGTGGAGTTCCAACAGCTTGTCCAAGGGAGTATGACAATGTTAGAGTACCTCACCAAGTTTGAGAGATTGTCTAGATATGCCCCGGAGTTGGTGGACACTGTGGAGAAGAAGATTGCTAAGTGCTTAGAAGGACTTCACCCCAACATTGAGAGAGATGCCACAGGAGTAGTACCACCTGTCACCTTTGAAGAGGTTGTCAAGAGAGCCTATAAGTTTGAGAACTTTCATCACAAGATCCTCAGAGTTCAAGGCAAAGGACAGGGGTAACCTTAGCAGTAGAACGACCAGCAGAGGAACCAACAACGCAAGAGGTAAAGGCAAGACCAAAACGTTCAGTTAGTTCGTATTCACTGTGGGAAGAACCATGGGAGTGCCTAGTGTCGTATAGTCTCAGGAGCATGTTCTAGATGTGGCTCCATGGACCATCAAATGAGAAATTTCTCGAGACCGAATAGGCAAAATCAGCAACCTCAAGGAGCACCACGTCCAGCACCACCCCAAAATACAATGGTGGTCCAAAACTAGGCAAGGCCACTTCAGCAACAGGCACCGCAACAACAGTATAGGCCCCAGTAGCAGTAACAGGCCCGTCAGCAGGGACAACATCAGAATCAGCGTCCCCCACAACAGATTAGAAATGTCCCTCAAGGTAGGCAGCAGCAGGCTCCGATTAGGCCACAACAACAGGGACAAGTATATGCAGTTAATAGAACTGATGCAGAGGTAGCGGGTAATGTTGTTGAAGGTACACTTCTTGTTTGTGGGATTAAAGCTAGGATATTGTTTGACCCTAGCTCTACGCATTCTTTTATATCCTATGCATTTTCTAGATTGATTGATGTGCATGGTAGAGAACTTGAGTATATCTTGACCGTGGCTACCCCAATAGGAAAACATGTTGTCTATACTACTTATTACTCCACTTGTACAGTTAAGATATGAGAGGTTGTGTTACCCGCAGATCATATTCTGTTGGAGATGAATGATTTTGATATCATCCTAGGGATGGATTGGCTGGCAGGATACCATGCCACGATGGATTGTTTCCATAAGACCCTCACATTCAAGTTAGATGAGACACCGGCAGGGGTGTTATTTCAGGGAGAGAGGAGAAATCCTCGTGCAGGGTTTGTCTCAGCGTTAAAAGATGATAGACTATTGAGAAGTGGATGTGAAGCCTATTTGGCGCTTATCACGGAGGATAAATGGTCCCAAGGGGTGGAGGAGATCCCTATTGTTTGGGAGTTCCCGGATGTGTTTTCAGAGGAGATTCCAGGATTACCACCTATCAGAGAAATCGATTTCACCATTGAGTTGTTACCAGGGACCGCTCCGATTTGTAATGCACCATATCGGATGGCAATGGTAGAATTGGGGGAGTTGAAGATACAATTGTAAGAATTTTTGGATAGAGGTTTCGTTAGGCCTAGCATTTCGCCGTGGGGAGCTCCGGTTTTGTTCGTAAAAAAGAAAGATGGTTCGATGAGAATGTGTATTGACTGTTGGAGACTGAATCAAGTGACCATCAAGAACAAATATCCATTGCCAAGGATAGATGAACTGTTTAATCAATTACAAGGTGCTTCGTATTTCTCGAAGATTGATTTGAGATCCAGTTACCATCAGCTGAGAGTCAGATAATCAGATGTGTTGAAAACAGCTTTCTGGACAAGATATGGCCACTATGAGTTCCTAGTGATGCCATTTGGGCTGACTAATGCACCAACAGTGCTCATGGCATTGATGAACAAGATATTTACGCAGTATCTGGACCAGTTTGTGGTAGTGTTTATTGACGATATTTTGGTGTACTCCAAGACCAAAAAAGAGCATGAAGAGCATCTGAGAATAGCATTGCAACTTCTGAGAGAGAACCACTTGTATGTAAAGCTCAACAAGTGTGAATTCTGGCTCGAACAAGTTGCATTTTTGGGACACATTATCTCCAAAGAAGGATTGTCAATAGATCCATCCAAGATTGAGGCAGTAGTGAAGTGGGAAAGACCGAAGAATGTGTCAGAAATCAGAAGTTTCCTTGGATTGACAGGGTATTACCGGAGGTTTGTACAAGGATTTTCGTCGATTGCAGCACCGTTGACGATGTTTACAAGGAAAAATGTACCTTATGTGTGGACAGATCAGTGTGAGGCCAGTTTACAAGAGCTGAAGAAGAGATTGACTACAGCACCAATCCTTTGCCATTCGGAAGCGGCGGTTTTACCATTTTTACCGATGCTTCAAATGTAGGACTCAGTTGTGTGTTGATGCAGGAAGGAAAAGTAATTGCATATGGGTCCCGGCAGTTGAAAGATCATGAAAAGAACTATGCAACCCATAATCTTGAGTTGGCAGCGGTCATCTTCGCGTTGAAAAAATGGAGACATTATCTCTATGGAGAGAAGTTCGAAGTTCACTCCGATCACCACAGCCTATTGTACTTGTTTTCCCAGAAGGAATTGAACATGAGGCAGAGAAGATGGATGTAATATATTAAAGATCATGATTTTCCAATCAAGTACCACCCGGGGAAAGCGAATGTAGTTGCCGATGCTTTGAGCAGAAAATCAGTGGGTTTGGCGAATTTAAGTGGCACCTGTATTTTTGAGCAGTTTGAGGAGCTGAGAATAAACCTACAGCCACTGAGGAAAGGTGTTATAATTGCCAATATGTCAGTGTTAGAGCCTTTCTTTATTCAGAAGATCAAGGATAGTCAGTTGCAAGATCCAGAGTTGGCTAAGATTTCAAAACATATAGCAGACCGTCCAGACTTTCGTATCGTTAATGGATTTCTTTATTATCGAGATCGTTTGTGTGTGCCTAACATCGAAGATTTGAGGAATGACATCATGACAGAAACTCATAGTACGAAGTATTCCATGCACCCAGGCAGCATTAAGATGTATCTGAACTTGAAGGGCAGATTTTGGTAGAACAATATGAAGAGAGAAATTGCAGCGTTTGTCTCTCGCTGTATGACGTTTAAGCTGATAAAGGCAGAGCATCAGAAGCCTCCAGGGTTGCTACAGGCATTAGAGATCCCGGAATGGAAATGGGAGCACATTACCATGGACTTTATTTTGGGACTATCGAGAACTAGTAGAGGCAATTATCCAATGTGGGTTATTATGGACAGACTCACCAAGTCATCTCATTTCATTCCCATGAAGACAGGAAAGAAGATGCATATGTTACCCCTGGCAGAGTTGTTCGTTAATGAGGTCGTCGGTAGACATGGACAGCCAGTTTCTATCACATCCGACAGAGACAGCAATTCGTCTCGAGGTTTTGGAAGACCCTACATGAGTCCATGGGTACGAAGTTACAGTTCAGCACGACTTATCACTCTCAGACAGATGGCCAGTAAGAAAGGACAATCCAGATCCTTGAGGATATGATCCGTGCTTGTGTGTTAGATTTCAAGACTCAATGGGATGAGACTCTACTGTTGTGTGAGTTCGCTTACAACAACAGCTACCACTAAAGCATTGGAATGGCGCCTTTTGAGGCTTTGTATGGTAGAAGGTGTAGGACACCTGTTTGTTGGGAAGAAGTTGCACTTGCAGTTTCCATGGACCAACCATAGTGAGTGAGACCAGTGACAAAGTGAGACAGATACAAGAACGTCTGAAAGTAGCCCGAAGTAGGCAGAAGAGTTACGCAGACTCTCACCAAAGGGATCTACAGTTTAAAGAAGGAGATAAGGTTTTCCTGAAAGTGTTACCTACGAGGGGAACATTGAGATTTGGGCAGAAGGGCAAGTTATCCAGGAGATACATTGGACCGTATGACATTGTGAGCAAGATTGGTGATGTGGCTTATAGATTATCCTTACCACCTGAGCTTTCTGACGTACACAACGTCTTCCATGTGTTAATGTTGAAAAAGTATGTCCCCGACCCTTCACATGTACTCGTACTCCGGCATGAACCATTGGAAATTCGAGAAGATGCTACATAGTAGAGAGGCCTGTTCAGATCATAGATATGAAAGAGCAGGAGTTGAGGACACGAACCATTCAATGGGTAAAGGTGCTTTGGGAGAATCATGGTCCAGAAGAAGCAACGTGGGAACTACGAGATCAAGTTCAGAAGAAGTATCCACATCTCCTACCCGATGTGAGTTTTGAATTTCATTTGGAGGACCAAATGCCCTAAGGGCTGGAGGATGTAAGACCCCGACCCGAGTGACCACGATTAGTACTAATTAAGTCGCGTGTTAGTGCTAAGTGTGATTAGTGGATTTTGACTAAGTTGGGACTAGAATAGCTCTTTTGTAGCTTTGGGGGAATTTTAAGTGTTTTGTGTTCAGTGGGACCCTTTGGGGGTTCCTTTTTGTTAGACTTGTGTTCACGTGGGGGTTATCCGAGATTCCAGTGATTAGTATTTCGATCCTATTTTACTCGTCTCGTCGATCCCAACAACCTTTATGTTGATCTCGCATTTGTTCGTGACCCCGAAACCAGACTTTCTTAGTATTGAGGGCAAAACGGTCATTTTACACAAAATCTGTACCCAAAAGTTGATATCCCTGAAACCCATGAAAAATATACTTTTTGGAAACTAGATATTTCGGTGATTGTTTTTCCCCTTTCGTCGAATTCGTTCGAGGTCCCGAAAATCTTGATTTCAGCCTCCAAAGATCTCTAGTGGTGGAGCCCACACTCAACTTGTATAAATAGAGAACCTTTCTCTTCCATTCTCTTTTTTCCAGCTCAAGAGCCAGCCAAGCTAGGCTTTCCTTCTCCTCTCTTTTCTCCTTGCTTCTCCACCACCAAATCACCACCAACCTTGCATCAAAAAGCCAAATGGAAACCACCATCTTCTTCACTTCTTTGAGAGCTCTCCCTTGATGTCATTTGTGGAAGAAGACACCCAATACAAGACCTTCCTTGAACTAGTCTTTCCCATTTGAAGAGTTTCCAAGTAAGTAATCCCTCTTTTCTCTTGTATATGTGTTTCCTAGCCTATGGGAAGTCTCCATTTTCATTACTGAAGCTTTCCTCTTCTTGTACCTTGTTTTGACCTATTTTAGGGTTTGTATTTGGGGGTTTTTGTTTATGCTTGTAGGTCATCTTGTGAGAGCGTGATTTCTTGTTTAGAGACCCAAGGCAAGTGGAATGAATAGATATTTTTTGGTTTTGGATGGTTTTATGAGGACATTGATGATTTGACCATGCTTTCCATGGTTTTATTGACTTGCATTGAATTTGAAATGAATGCTCATTAATAGATTTGGTTAGTTCATTTAATGTCTTGGAACTGTTGATTTATAGCCCTTACTTATTTCTTAATTGTAGCACAAATGAATGTTTGTGAATGGGGTTTCTTGTCTTTTTCTTTGATGGTTGAATGAATATGGAAAGGAGGAGATTTGGGTGTACATTGATGGGAGTTTTTCGATGTTTGGAGGAAGTTTGAGCCTCCCATTTTGTTGTAGAAAATGAGGCTCAATGGGATTTGTAGGAAAGAAATGGGAGAACAGAGCTGTCTCGGAACCGGTTTCTGGGCAGTTCGCTCGAGCGAAGTGTCCAGATAAGGTCCGAACCATTCCAGTGGACAGTTCGCTCAAGCAAACCCTCCCAGAACTCATTCTAGAGAATGGTTAGTTCGAACGCACGGACTATTCGCTCGAGCCAACTTGAACTGGACAAGTTCACTCGAGCGACCATCAGCTCGCTCGAGCAAACCCTTTCAGTGACCATTCCAGAGACCACTCCGCTCGAGCGAACTGGAACGTCAGCTTGAGTGATGGGTACTGTTCACTTGGGGACAAGTTTAGAGTAAAAGCAAAATGTCTGTGTGATTGAGCGAGGTTCGTTGAGAACCTTAATCTAATGGGAAATGTACTAACGATATAAGTAACCCAATTGAGAAAGGAACCCCATAATGAACACTCATTCAAAGTTTTGAAAATTCTAAGGTATGTAAAGAGCCCGGAATGTCTCCAAACTCAAGGAGTTCTAGGTGTCTATAGTAAATTGACATACAGAACCCCTACTCACCTTGAACTAGTTTTGAATCCCGAGATTTAGAAAGTCCATTAATATTCCATTATCCCCGAATTTTGATACGCACTCCCGAAATACATGATCTATGGTTTACCATTTCCGAAGACACTGGAATCATACTTGTAGTATTTTTATTGATCCCGATGTGCATTGCTTGATATTGAAAGGATACTTGTGCCTTTGAGCACCCCCGTCTTGCTCGGCTATATGCTTGCACTGGATTTATTTTACACATGTCTTGATTTTTCTATTTGACCTATGAGTCGGCACCACTAAGCTTGGATAACCTTGCCGGTCTGATCCACCGACTTAAAGATCCCCCTCTTGTCCCACCAGCTGCAGTTTGGATCCCGCTGCCCATTTATTAACCGTGGTCTTATCTTGATACCGCGGATTGCTATCATGGTTCCTGATGCCCGGCTCGCTACCGTGGTCATGTCCCGTATATTATATATGTATATGTGAATTTTGTTGAACCTCCTCACTTCGTTGGCTGAGGTCAACGCCTTGATATGCTTGCTCTTGTCACTTCGGTGATAGAGGATTTAGCTTCGTGTGGTTGCCACCTTGCTTGTTTTCCTGATTCCTTGGATACCAGTACATGTTTTATTACTGCATACATGTTTCCAACAAATGATTTGTCGCGCCCCCAAAACCGGGATCCGATCTCGGGGACGCGAGCATGGGGAGAATTTGTAGTATTTCCCCTCCCAGGATCCGCGTGTGTGAGGATAACACATTCACAACACATCAAAATATTTCGCGGAAGCTATACAAGACGTTACGACCCGGAATCCGTATCCATCGGGTTCCGTGTCGTACTCAATCTGTCAGCACAAAATTGTCATAGACATATTTAAATTCAGACTGGAACAATTCATAATATCAAGATATACAAAGCTGACAGTAACAGGCTTATCATTACCCAACATATTCAAGTTTCAAATTAACAAGTGCATTGATTACAATTCCCAAGAAACAGGCTAACAAAAGCCGTACACAAAAACAAGCTAGAACAAATACTACCCAATGGTGTAACGTAACTCCGGAGTCAAGCATGACGTCAACATGACATCGCTGACACTACAAGACTGCAAAACTCGTGGCTCAACAGCCCTCCGCACGCGAACTAGCTCAAAACAAGGACCTGCTATCTAGAGCACCAAAGCAGAAGTATATCAGACACGACGGTCTGGCAGGTAATCAATATAGGCAAGAGCATAAACAAAACCGAAGTTTAAAGGAAACAAGAACTAAAAACACTTCATTGAACTTGAAACAAGTTTACAAGATTTAAAAACAATGCATGTACAAGATACTTATCGAGAAATCACTAGTGCATGCACGATATACGAAACAAGGTATGAATACATATAATATCATGAAAAGATAAATCCACATGAGCTCATCCTTTCTCCGTCATACATGATGACAAGAGCAAGCACGCAAGACAAGCACGACAAGAAACACGATCCCACGCCACACAAGGTAGACGGGGTATCCGGCCGCGGAACCGGACCACGAACACGCACGATGTGCCATTCAAGACACGACTAGTCTGCAGACAGTCCACGAGTTTAAGGACCCCCAGGTAGTGGATCAAGCTAAAAGGGCGGTCCAAGCTCAGTGAAATCACTTATATCATGAATGCATAAAACATGGCGATACACGTTCGAGAGCACAACAAAACAAGAGGGAAATCATTTGTCAAACACGTCACGACAAGCTAGCACGATAGCATAATATAAATGCTTAACAACTGAAGAAATGATCCCCTTTTTCTTTCTTGAAACACGATTCTTGAAACACGTCTTAAAACAAGCTTATACTTGAAAATCAAACGAGGACACGATGATGCATGAAGCATCAAAACAAGAATTCAAACACGAAATCTATCAAGTTTAGGCTAAGACCAATCATTGACCCTTGTGGAGTTGAAACCCAAATGTCGGAGTTTTTAACAAGATTTGGTGCCCCAGAAGTTATAGTACATTTTGGAATTTCAAGTGCACAAAGTCAATAAAAAGGTCTAAAACCTAGTCTAGTTTTCATTCCCGCAAAAATCTTCAAAAACAGTACTTCTGGTTGTGGTTCACGCCTCTCTACCGGTAGAAATACCGGTTGAAGCGTCTCTACCGGTAGTACTACCGGTAGAACCACCTCTACCGGTAGAACTTCCGGTTGGAGCACTTCTACCGGTAGAACTTCCGGTAGAACTCATGCTCCTTAACTTTTCTCACTCTCTGCCGAAATCTGGGCTATTTCTACCGGTAGAACTTCCGGTAGAACTTGGGGTTTTTCAATTTCCTCGCTCTCTGTCAGATTTTGGGCCCTTTCTACCGGTAGAACTTCCGGTTGAAATACCTCTACCGGTAGAAATTCCGGTAGAACTCAGGGTTCACGGTTTTCTCAACTCTTTGTCAAATTTTGAACCATTTCTACCGGTAGAACTTCCGGTAGGGTTCTGAAGCTCATTTCTTTCACACTTCTCTCCCTTCTTCACTTCCACATTTGAACCACATGCACTCCCCAAGCCTTCATGCTTTCCAAGGGATACATTTACAACATTTGGCATCATTCCATCCACAATTAAACCCATTCATTCTATAACAAAGACATCAAAGCATTTTCATGTACAAAATCATAAAACTTACAAGACTAAACATGATTCAAGAGCTTGAAAAATCAATGCTAACAAGACAAATGAAGAAGCCCAAAACTCATGACTTGAAAGAGCATGAACATGACTTGCATAAATTAAACATGGAAAACATGTCTTAATGAAATGTTAAAACCCAAAATGAAAGCATAAGACAATAAACATAAGAAGTCCTATGAAGATCACTTGCCTTTGTCCAAATGCCAAGCAAATCTTTCACAAATCCAAATCAAAGAGTTGATCCACGAAATCTACACAAAAGCCCCAAAATAGAACACACAAAAATCACATTTTGGCCACTACAAACCCCCATTTCGAAAATGGGTTTGAAAACATAGAAAACAAGTTCTAAATGAACTAAAAGAACATCAAATGAAAAGAGGAACAAGAGCCCTAACCTTTAGCTAGCTGAACAAGAAGAAAGGAGGTTGAAGATGATGAATAGTGTCGGGGATTTGGCTCAAAAACGGATCCAATCGAAGCTTGAGAAGAGAGGAAGAAAATGGCGGAGTCGGATTTGAGATTGGAGCTCTCTTGATGGAAGATCCAAGGGAAAAGACCAAGAGGAAAAAGCTTTCTCTCCTCTCCACTCTAGGGCAAACCGGTTGCAGGAAAATGGGAAGAAGAAGAATGGAGGAGAGAGAGAAGAAGGGTATTTATAGTGTCTGGAGGGTGGGTCCCAATGCAGTAGAACTTGAAACGATTAAAACTTGGTCTTGTGGACCCCGGGTGAAATCGACGAAGAAGAACAAAATGATCGTCGAAAAATCTAGTTTCCAAAAAGTATATTTTCCCCAATTTCTGAAATTTTTCGAAATTCATGGACAGATTTAGTGAAAATTGTCATTTTTGCCCTTTTTCTCGAAAAACGCGATTTCTGAGTATTAAATCAAGATGGTCAAAACATGAAAGTTGTTTATAACAATAAAATGAGTCAAAAGGAATAGAAATTGGAATTTTTAGAAACCAAGAATAAATTCTCACAAAATACAATTTACAAGGGTCGGGTCAAAACAAAGTCAATGGTCTTTTAAAACTCTCCAAAGTTATGAAAAATCTATTCAAACTCAAAAACAAAGTCAAATCATCTCTAATCTTGTTTAAAAAGCTAAATCATGGTTAAAACAATGCTAAACCCAAAAATTGAGGGTCGGGGTCTTACATCCTCCCCCCCTTAGAATCCATTTGGTCCTCCAAATGGTCTAAACCAAATCAAAAATCAAAAACTCGAAAGATCAAGGAAAACACTGAAGACCCGAAGACTAAAGAAAACACTGACACCCTAAGTTGAACCTCGGAAACTGAGCTATCCCTGATCAATCCTGACAAAGAGAAGCGCCGGCAACAACACGTCTGATTCGATTGAAAACTTCACACTATCACACATATCTGTCCAACAACCTGCTCTTCTAACAATCCCAATGTTCAATAACTTCTCTAGTCATCCTTCTGTGGTCATTTGACGTCCTTACACTGGATCATCTCTTACTAACTTCGTTAATCACCGTCTGTCCGAGGAACAACGAGTTCTGTCTCATTCTATCACCCTGAAATTTATGCCAAATGCTATACCGAGATGTACACGATGATCCTGACATTTTCATGTAGATGTGATCGTAGACATGCTTTCTCTGAAATAATCTTCATCCCGGAGAAATTCTGGAATCCCATATATCTGATCTCACTGTACTACTCAGATTCTGGTTCCTTGTCTTCGAAGAATTGGCGAAGCTGAAGTGCTACCACGTACCAGTCTCTTCCATCCTCTATCTATGTTATCCAAATTCTTGAAACTATGCTGCCACGTCTTATAAAATTCTATAAGTGTCCTGTTTCTGATTCAGTCGGTTACAACTCAGATACTTCACTACTACAAACCAGATGCTAAACTGCCATAACCTGCTGAGCTGCTTTGAGTTTCAACACTTTGTATGGTTTGCCTCTTTCAAATCTTATTTCTAAATCTCTTACCATTGACATGTATAACTGGTCTTAGAATTCAAATCTGTGTTCAAAGTCTTGGAGTCCAACCTTTCTGTGCTATACTCAAAGTTCCTGTTTACATCTGATTATATCTGCCTATTGTTCTAGATCTCTTATCTGAAGATGCGTTATCAACAAAACATCTGTCAACTTGGTATCCTTCTATGGAAAGCCAAAATCTTCAACCCAAGCCTTGAAACAATTCTACCACTTGCTCTTACTAATTCTCCTCTCTACCCTTGGTTTCGGAAAATTGGTGACGCTGAGTACTACCAGATGTGTCTTACTTCAGGCAATGTCGTCCAGTCCTCGGTACACTTCTGCCATCTCTGTTTGCTTGTTCAAACCAAGAGGTTCACAACTCTGTAGGTTTCCAGCTCTGACCAAACCTGCTAACATTCTAACAGTCATGCTACTCCACATTTCCAAACTTCGTAAGGTGTGCTTCTATCAAACTCTGTCTCTGTCTTCCGGTCTTTTACCCAGGCATGCATAGCTGACCTTGCGAGCTCGATTCGTGTCCACAATCCTAGAATAAAGTCTTTCTTCAAAATAACCAAAAGTTCTTGTTACTCTGACTCTTTCTGTCCAGTTGCCATTGGTCCTCTGCATAGTAATCGATTCCTAACCAAACGTGTTTGTTCACTTCGCGTCACCTCAACGGTTACAACTCCGCATTTAAATCTCGAAACTGCTCAAATCAAACCTTGGTTGCTCAATCTTCTGCCTCTGTTTCAGGTTCACCATCCTCAAGTCTCGCACATGTTTCATTCTTTTCTATATCTTTCAACTGACCTCGTCCATGAGTTATGATTCTTCAGCTTGCATCTGTACTCTGCCCAAACTAATGTTCCAAGAGTCGGTAAAGTCTGCAAAATTTGCTCTATCATGTAACCAGGTAACAATCAATTCTGCATACTACTATCTACACTTTGCCAAAAACTGAATTCTCATGCTTCTAACCGTTCACTGATACACCTCGCTGAGTCAACTTCACCACCATAGCTACAATTGTTGAACTTCCTCGAACAATTCTCCGTCACAAATTCATCAATACTCGAGAAGTTTCTAACTTTCTCACATCTTCTTGGAGCCGTACCACTGAAAATCACCTCAAACCTCATAAAGTCCACCACTTATCCGGCTTTTGGAGTCTTCTAACTTAGGAAGATAATCCAAGTTTATCCAAAAATCTGCACTTACTTGTCTAACACACCATCTGACGATACACGATCAACTATAATTGGATCTTGATATGCTATTCACATAACTTGCTGACTAACAACTACTCACAAATTCCCTCGCTAACTCCATCTGCGACATCGAAAAGCTGAAAATTCTGCCAAAGTCCTTCGAGAACCACACGCTAAGTCCACAAAATGCCACAAAACATCGACTCTTTGCCACAAAAACAAGCAAAAGATACTAAATATGGGTACGGATACATTAAATCCTCCCCCACTAGAAAAGAATTTGGTCCTCCAAATTCCCTAACAACAAGGACAAGAGCACGAGACAAAGAGGGTCTCCCCCACTAGAAGAAAACAAACCGAGCTGATAAAACAATGGCTAGCCAAAACAAAATCCACACGACCTAAGGAGTCCTCACCACACGTCTTAAGGTTACTAGAGTGTTTTATTTCCTAGAAACCTGCCCGCTCTGATACCAGTCTGTCGCGCCCCCAAAACCGGGATCCGATCT
The DNA here is from genome assembly GCA_028538565.1 of Umbellularia californica. NCBI lineage: Eukaryota > Viridiplantae > Streptophyta > Magnoliopsida > Laurales > Lauraceae > Umbellularia > Umbellularia californica. The sequence continues at coordinate 47,338,577 of JAPQWN010000006.1, read as the reverse complement.
CGGGGACGCGAGCATGGGGAGAATTTGTAGTATTTCCCCTCCCAGGATCCGCGTGTGTGAGGATAACACATTCACAACACATCAAAATATTTCGCGGAAGCTATACAAGACGTTACGACCCGGAATCCGTATCCATCGGGTTCCGTGTCGTACTCAATCTGTCAGCACAAAATTGTCATAGACATATTTAAATTCAGACTGGAACAATTCATAATATCAAGATATACAAAGCTGACAGTAACAGGCTTATCATTACCCAACATATTCAAGTTTCAAATTAACAAGTGCATTGATTACAATTCCCAAGAAACAGGCTAACAAAAGCCGTACACAAAAACAAGCTAGAACAAATACTACCCAATGGTGTAACGTAACTCCGGAGTCAAGCATGACGTCAACATGACATCGCTGACACTACAAGACTGCAAAACTCGTGGCTCAACAGCCCTCCGCACGCGAACTAGCTCAAAACAAGGACCTGCTATCTAGAGCACCAAAGCAGAAGTATATCAGACACGACGGTCTGGCAGGTAATCAATATAGGCAAGAGCATAAACAAAACCGAAGTTTAAAGGAAACAAGAACTAAAAACACTTCATTGAACTTGAAACAAGTTTACAAGATTTAAAAACAATGCATGTACAAGATACTTATCGAGAAATCACTAGTGCATGCACGATATACGAAACAAGGTATGAATACATATAATATCATGAAAAGATAAATCCACATGAGCTCATCCTTTCTCCGTCATACATGATGACAAGAGCAAGCACGCAAGACAAGCACGACAAGAAACACGATCCCACGCCACACAAGGTAGACGGGGTATCCGGCCGCGGAACCGGACCACGAACACGCACGATGTGCCATTCAAGACACGACTAGTCTGCAGACAGTCCACGAGTTTAAGGACCCCCAGGTAGTGGATCAAGCTAAAAGGGCGGTCCAAGCTCAGTGAAATCACTTATATCATGAATGCATAAAACATGGCGATACACGTTCGAGAGCACAACAAAACAAGAGGGAAATCATTTGTCAAACACGTCACGACAAGCTAGCACGATAGCATAATATAAATGCTTAACAACTGAAGAAATGATCCCCTTTTTCTTTCTTGAAACACGATTCTTGAAACACGTCTTAAAACAAGCTTATACTTGAAAATCAAACGAGGACACGATGATGCATGAAGCATCAAAACAAGAATTCAAACACGAAATCTATCAAGTTTAGGCTAAGACCAATCATTGACCCTTGTGGAGTTGAAACCCAAATGTCGGAGTTTTTAACAAGATTTGGTGCCCCAGAAGTTATAGTACATTTTGGAATTTCAAGTGCACAAAGTCAATAAAAAGGTCTAAAACCTAGTCTAGTTTTCATTCCCGCAAAAATCTTCAAAAACAGTACTTCTGGTTGTGGTTCACGCCTCTCTACCGGTAGAAATACCGGTTGAAGCGTCTCTACCGGTAGTACTACCGGTAGAACCACCTCTACCGGTAGAACTTCCGGTTGGAGCACTTCTACCGGTAGAACTTCCGGTAGAACTCATGCTCCTTAACTTTTCTCACTCTCTGCCGAAATCTGGGCTATTTCTACCGGTAGAACTTCCGGTAGAACTTGGGGTTTTTCAATTTCCTCGCTCTCTGTCAGATTTTGGGCCCTTTCTACCGGTAGAACTTCCGGTTGAAATACCTCTACCGGTAGAAATTCCGGTAGAACTCAGGGTTCACGGTTTTCTCAACTCTTTGTCAAATTTTGAACCATTTCTACCGGTAGAACTTCCGGTAGGGTTCTGAAGCTCATTTCTTTCACACTTCTCTCCCTTCTTCACTTCCACATTTGAACCACATGCACTCCCCAAGCCTTCATGCTTTCCAAGGGATACATTTACAACATTTGGCATCATTCCATCCACAATTAAACCCATTCATTCTATAACAAAGACATCAAAGCATTTTCATGTACAAAATCATAAAACTTACAAGACTAAACATGATTCAAGAGCTTGAAAAATCAATGCTAACAAGACAAATGAAGAAGCCCAAAACTCATGACTTGAAAGAGCATGAACATGACTTGCATAAATTAAACATGGAAAACATGTCTTAATGAAATGTTAAAACCCAAAATGAAAGCATAAGACAATAAACATAAGAAGTCCTATGAAGATCACTTGCCTTTGTCCAAATGCCAAGCAAATCTTTCACAAATCCAAATCAAAGAGTTGATCCACGAAATCTACACAAAAGCCCCAAAATAGAACACACAAAAATCACATTTTGGCCACTACAAACCCCCATTTCGAAAATGGGTTTGAAAACATAGAAAACAAGTTCTAAATGAACTAAAAGAACATCAAATGAAAAGAGGAACAAGAGCCCTAACCTTTAGCTAGCTGAACAAGAAGAAAGGAGGTTGAAGATGATGAATAGTGTCGGGGATTTGGCTCAAAAACGGATCCAATCGAAGCTTGAGAAGAGAGGAAGAAAATGGCGGAGTCGGATTTGAGATTGGAGCTCTCTTGATGGAAGATCCAAGGGAAAAGACCAAGAGGAAAAAGCTTTCTCTCCTCTCCACTCTAGGGCAAACCGGTTGCAGGAAAATGGGAAGAAGAAGAATGGAGGAGAGAGAGAAGAAGGGTATTTATAGTGTCTGGAGGGTGGGTCCCAATGCAGTAGAACTTGAAACGATTAAAACTTGGTCTTGTGGACCCCGGGTGAAATCGACGAAGAAGAACAAAATGATCGTCGAAAAATCTAGTTTCCAAAAAGTATATTTTCCCCAATTTCTGAAATTTTTCGAAATTCATGGACAGATTTAGTGAAAATTGTCATTTTTGCCCTTTTTCTCGAAAAACGCGATTTCTGAGTATTAAATCAAGATGGTCAAAACATGAAAGTTGTTTATAACAATAAAATGAGTCAAAAGGAATAGAAATTGGAATTTTTAGAAACCAAGAATAAATTCTCACAAAATACAATTTACAAGGGTCGGGTCAAAACAAAGTCAATGGTCTTTTAAAACTCTCCAAAGTTATGAAAAATCTATTCAAACTCAAAAACAAAGTCAAATCATCTCTAATCTTGTTTAAAAAGCTAAATCATGGTTAAAACAATGCTAAACCCAAAAATTGAGGGTCGGGGTCTTACATGATTCATTTCCTTTATGAAAGTTATTGTTTAAACATATTTAAATGTTTTCCAAGGTAAATGCATTTATTATCGAATGATTATGTCTTTTCATCCACTAGTCAGACCGTCGTGTCTGATCCATTTCTTTGGTACTCAGGTCCCGTCGTTGGTTATCCCGAGGAGGAGCTCGAGGAGGCGGCCGTAGAACAGCAACAGTTAGTTGAGTGGCGCGCCGATGATGTTGTTTAAACATCCGATTGCCTCGAGAGATGCTACATTTTGGGTTGTGGCTAACTATTCTTTTGGTGGTTATTGTTTTGTATATATTGGCCTTTTGTTGGCCTCTATTTTTGGGAATGTAATTAAATGATCTTTTGTTTAAACTCTAACATTACTTTTGGAAAACGCCAATGATCATTTCTCATTCTGATACTAATTATTCAAATGTAATCAGTCTTATTATTATGGAAATGAATTACAAACTTGACTTGCTACACGCTTCCACATTTAACAAAAATATTAACTGTTGTTGAGATATCCTCACCACGGACACCTGTGGGAAATCACGTGCACGGGTAATATGCGTTCTTTATTAACCCGTGTACCCATTGGCCCTAACAATATCATTATCTTATGTTTCCATTATCACTCATTTAGTCCCGATCCCAGATTAGGTCACTAGCCCAGTCTGAGGTCGCGACAGAACAGGAATGCACAACAAGGGAGACAAAACCAGAATCGGAGCAGACCTCAACAACAAGGACGCGCATAGCATCTTAATCAAGTAGACGTGGATGCAGCGGGCAACTTAGTTAAAGTATACTTTTTGTTTGTGGAATAAAAGCTAAAGTATTATTTGATCCTGGATCCACACTTTCATTTCTATCTCCCAAGTTTGCTAAATTGATTGATGTGCCAGTTAGCAAACTAGACTTTATTCTAACTGTCACAACACCAGTAGGAAAACAAGTCGTGTGTACTACATTTTACCCTAGTTGTACAGTTAAGATAGGTGATGTCACATTCCTAGCAGACCTTATCCTGTTATACATGCATGACTTCAATGTCATTTTGGGGATGGATTGGTTGTCTGGACATCAAGCTTGTATGGATTGTTTTAACAAAACTATTCCCTTCAAGTTGGATGGAGCATCACCAGGGGTAGAATTTCATGGAGAGAAAAGGGTTTCACAGGTTGGTGTTATTTCATCATTGTCAGCAATTAAATTATTAAGAAGCAGATGCGATGGATTCATAGCATTCGTTACAGAGGACAAACAGTCCCAAGGGGTGGAGCAAATCCCCGTAGTGTGCGAATTTCCAGATATATTCCTGGAAGGAAATTCCAAGATTGTCACCAGTCAGGGAAGTGGAATTTACCATAAGGCTTATGCCAGGAACAACTCCAATTTCCATCGCACCATATAGAATGGCTTCAGCAGAATTGGGTGAATTGAAATTATAGTTGCAAGAGTTATTGAAGAAAGGTTTTATCAGACCAAGTATATCACCATGGGGAGCTCCGGTGTTGTTTGTCAAGAAGAAAGATGGAAGCTTGAGAATGTGCATAGATTAGAGAAGATTGAATCAAGTAACCATTAAGAACAAGTACCCATTGCCAAGAATAGATGAGCTATTTGATCAATTGCCGGGAGCAGAGTATTTTTCGAAGATAGACTTGAGGTCCGGATATTATCAGCTGAGGGTAAGAGAATCGGATGTACTGAAGATAGCCTTCTGGATAAGATATGGGCACGATGAATTTTAGTAATGCCCTTTGGACCGACGAATGCACCAGCGGTGTTTATGTCTTTAATAAACAAGATCTTTGCACTTTACTTAGACCAGTTCACCGTTTTCTTCATTGATGATATACTAGTATACACTAAGTCTAGAGAAGAGCATGAGCAGCACCTGAGGACATCGCTGTAGTTGCTGAGGGACAACCAGTTGTATGTAAAGCTCGAGAAATGTGACTTTTGGCTGACACGGGTTTCTTTCCTTAGTCATATCATTTCCAAAGAAGGTTTAGCAGTTGATCCAGCAAAGATAGAAGCAATCATCAATTGGGAGAGGCCAAAGAATGTAACCGAAATCAAGACTTTTCTAGGTTTAGCGGGCTACTACAAAAGGTTTGTTTATGGATTTTCATCTACTGCAACACCTTTGACCAAACTAACCCGAAAGAGCATGCCATTGGTGTGGACTGAACAATGTGAAGAAAGTTTTGAAGAGTTGAAAAAGAGGTTAACCACAGCTCCAGTTTTCACTTTACCTTCAGGTAGTGGTAATTTTCTAGTTTATACGGATGCTTCGATCGTGGGACTTGGATGTGTATTAATACAAGATGGCAAAGTCATAGCGTATGGCTCAAGGCAGCTGAAGGAGCACGAGAAGAATTATGCAACGCATGACTTTGAATTAGCAGCAGTTGTATTTGCATTGAAAATGTGGAGACACTACCTCTATGGAGAAAATTTTGAAGTTCATTCAGACCACCGCAGTCTACAGTATCTATTTTCTTAGAAAGAATTAAACATGAGGCAGAGGAGATGGATGGAGTATATCAAAGATTATGATTTTCCAATCAAATACGATCCAGGAAAAGTAAATGTCGCGGTAGACAAATTGAGCCGATAGTCTGGGAGCATGGCTAGTTTGTGAGGAATGGGTATACTCCAATAATTCGAAAAATTGAGAGTTGAGTTTCAACCGATGAGACAAGATGTTATGCTAGCAAACATGTCAGCGTCTAAGCCTACTTTCATTCAGAAAATCAAGGAGACATAGTTACAGGATCCAAACTTAGCAAAAATTATGGAGCACATTTCAAATCGCCTAGATTTCAGAATCGTAGATGGAGTATTGTACTTGCGTGACCGATTGTGTGCTCCAAATATTGATGACTTGAGAAATGAAATCATGAATGAAGCCCATAACACCAAGTATTCTATTCACCCGGGGAGTATAAAGATGTACCATAATTTGAAGAGCAGATTCTAGTGGAACAATATGAAGAGAGAAATTGCAGCATTTGTGTCGCGACGCCGGACCGAGGTCCGGGCCCTCGACGGGCGGCGATGAGATTAACTAACACAAAACACACCGCCGCTTTTTCCCACAGGTTTCCGCGGTGAGGATCCCAAGACACGGGTCGAGCTCACACGAATGGGTATGCACAAGCGTGTAGCAAAACATGTCACACAATTCTTAGACAATGAGACACAAAAAAAAATTATATAATATCGAGACTTGGTATCAAAAGAGAATGTCAACATAGCATTCCTATCATGATTTAAGTTTCAACATTTAACAAAAGTATATTAGTTCAAGTTACATGACCAAGAGAGGCCAACAAAGGCCAATACAACAATTAGAATCCGAAAAGAATATCCCAACTAGGTGAGCGAGAAATCAAGGTCCCGACCGGCGTCTAGATGACGTCGTTGGGCTACCACTCATGTGCTGGGGGTGGCTCAATAGCCTCCCCCGGGAACTCCTCGTCAAGCGCGACATCTCCTGCACCTGGACACCAAAATAACAAGTATCAAACACGACGGTTTGACAAATAAACAATTTAGGCATGAATATGAGAAATAGTGCTAAAACAGTTCAAGATTTAAATACACGTTTCAAGTTTACGAAGCTAGCATGAATACTTATAATATCATGAAAAGATAAATCCACATTGAGCTCATCCTTTCTCCGTCATACATGATCACAAGAGCAAGCACGCACGACAAGCACGGCACAAAAAAACATGATCCCATGCCACACAAGGTAGACGGGGTATCCGGCCGCGGAACCGGATCACGAACACGCACGATGTGTAATATAATACACGACTAGTCTGCAGACAGTCCACATGTTTAAGGACCCCCAGGTAGTGGATCAAGCTAAAAGGGCAGTCCAAGCTCAGTGGTATTCACTTATATCATGAATGCACAAAACACGGCAATACACGTTCGAGAACACGACAAAATAAGAGGGAAATCATTTATCAAACATGATACGACAAGACCAGCAAAAGAGCATAATATAAATGCTTAATGAACCTAAGAAATGATTCCCTTTTTTATTCTTGAAACACATCTTGAAAACGAACTTGCACTTGGAAATCAAACGAGAACACAATGATGCATGAAGCATCAAAACAAGAGTTCAAACATAAATCTAACAAGCATAGGCTAAGACCAATCTTTGACCCTTGTGAAATTGAAGCCCAAATGTCGGAATTCTATAAAGCTTGGAGCCCCCGAAGGTAAGATGCATTTTGGAATTTCAAGTGCACAATGTCAAATGAAAGTCTAAGGCATAGTCTAGTTTTCATCAAAATTCGGCTAGCTGGCGGTCACCTAGCGGCTAATCGTACAGGGGTCTGGCGGCTAGCCGTTAGCTGACCGTTGGATCATAATAGGGAAAACACATCTCTCTGGAAAAGTAGCCGAAATGGCTCACGGTTAGCTGGTGGCTAACCTCCACGGCTAGCTGTGAACTAACCATGAGGTCACCGTAGACCTGGGCAGATTTTTGCAAGTTACTGGAAAAGTAACCTCCCAATGTGGTCGGCTGGCGGCTGGCCGCATTAGAAAATGCGGTTAGCCGCTGGCTGACCGCCAGGCTTGGGCTGGGCGAATTTCAAGTCAGAAATTGCAATTTTCTTTCCTTCTTCAGTTCCATATTTGAACCATCTGCACTCCCCAAGCCTACATGCTTTCCAAGGGATGATTTCCACACCAAAAATCCACCCACATTTCAATCAAAACTTCAAAATCATTAAACCATTCGCATTCAAATCATGTATTTAATGACTTGTAAAGCATTCCATTGAAAACATTCTTCCATTCAAGATAAAACTTCAAGATTATATAGAGTAATTAGCACCCATGCTTATCAAGATTAAAACAAGCTAAAAGAGATTAATAACATGCAAGAGAAGATAAGCTTGATGATGAAACAACATTTCTAAAGATAAAACACCCAAAACTTGTAATGTACTATAAGGGACTAAAAAGTCTACTTGCCTTGGCCCAATGTCAAGGAATTCTTCCCAGAGCTCAACAAGAATGGAGATCCATGAAATCTACATGAAACCCCCAAAATAGAATACACAAAATCACTATTTTGGACATCACAAACCCCCATTTCGAAAATGGGTTTGAAAACATGAAAAACAAGCTCTTTGTGAGCTAATGAACATCAAATGAAAAGATGGGTCCAAGCTCTAACCTTGAGCTCGTTGAACAAGAAAAAGAGAGGTTGAAGATGATGAATAGTGTCGGGGATTGGCTCCAAAACGTGTCCAGCTGAAGCTTGAGAAAGGAGGAAGAGAATGGCGGAAACGGATTTGAGATTTGAGCCTTCTTGCTAGATGATTTCCAAGGGAGAAAGACCAAGGAGAAACTTCCTTCACTCACTTGCTCTAGGTCAAAAGTTGCAGAGATTTGGAAAAGAATGGAGGAGAGAGAATAGGAGAGTATTTATATGGGTTGAGAGGTGGGTCCCTTTCCATCTGAATTTGAAACACTTAAAACATGGTCTTGTGGACCCCGGATGAAATCGACGAAGAAGAACAAAACGATCGTCGAAAAATCTAGTTTCGAAAAAGTATAATTTTGACATAGTTTCACGACTTCAAAAAGTGTGCCCAGATTTAGTATGAATAGTTAGATTTACCCTTATTGGGCCAAAACTTGGGTTTCTGGGCCTCAAATACATGCAGGTTAAAAATGAAAGTTATCACAAATGATAAAACCATTCAAGATTAATATAAGTCACAACCACAACAAGTATCTAGAACAAAAACCCATTCTTACTCGTGTACTCAGGGCGTCCCTGAGCGTGTCTGACCCATACTAAACGTCTTCAAAATCCCCAAAGCTATAATCCAGACTAAGTCTAATCACATTCTAACCCAACTAGTACTAAGACTCACTTAAGACTAAACACTCACTTAATTAGTACTAATGAAGTTGGTCTGGGTCGAGGTCTAACATCCTCCACCTCTTATGATATTTGGTCCACCAAATATAAATAACTTTACCTCTGGTAACAGGTGTGGATACTTGTTCTGGACTTGATCTCTCAATTCCCATGTGGCTTCTTCTGGCTCGTGGTTTTCCCAAAGTACCTTGACCCAATGGATGGTCCGATTTCTCAATTCATGCTCTTTGGTGTCGATGATTCTAATTGGTTTCTCCACATATGAGGCGTCTTCTCGAATCTCTAAAGGCTCACGTGGAATAATGTGAGATGGACTATGAACATACTTCTTGAGCATGGAGACGTGAAAAACATTATGTACCCCGGAGAGCTCCGGCGGTAACGCAAGCCTGTAAGCAACACTTCCAATCTTGCTCAAAATCTCATATGGGCCAATGTATCTGCTAGACAATTTTCCTTTCTTTCCAAATCTTAGAGTGCCTCTGACCGGTGATACTTTCAAGCATACCTTCTTACCCACTTCAAACTGTAATTCTCTCCGGCGAGTGTCAGCATAACTCTTCTGTCTGCTTCGAGCAATCTTCAATCTGTCCTGAATCTGTTTAACTTTATCGCTTGTCTCTCCAACTATCGTCTGTCCATGAAAGCTATGCACACCGACTTCTTCCCAACAAACTGGAGTTCTGCATCTCCTGCCATAGAGTGCCTCAAAAGGTGCCATTCCAATGCTAGAATGGTAGCTATTGTTGTACGCAAACTCACAAAGAGGTAGGTTCTCATCCCACTGAACCTTGAAATCCAATACACAAGCACGTAACATATCTTCAAGAGTCTGTATCGTCCGCTCTAACTGACCATCTGTCTGAGGATGATACGCTGTGCTGAACTGAAGTTTGGTACCCATGGATTCAAGAAGAGATTTCCAAAATCTCTAAACAAATCTGCTGTCTCTGTTGGAAGTGATGGAGATGGGCTGGCCATGTTTACTAACAATCTCATCAATGAATAGTCTTGCAAGTGGTGCCATGTGCATCATATTCCTAGTCTTCATCGGAAGGAAGTGAGCAGACTTCGTAAGACGATCAACTATAACCCAAATCGCATTGTTTCCTCTCTTGGTATTAGGCAAACCGGAGACAAAATCCATAGTGATGTGCTCCCATTTCCACTCCGGAATCTCTAAGGGCTGTAACAAACCAGGAGGCTTCTGATGTTCTGTCTTGATCATCTGACAAGTCAAGCAACGAGATACAAAAGCTGCTATCTCTCTCTTCATATTATTCCACCAAAATCTGTTCTTCAAGTTATGGTACATCTTCGCGCTACCCGGATGTATAAAGTATCTAGTATGGTGGGCTTCAATCATAATTTCATTCTTCAAATCATCAACATTTGGCACACACAACTAGTCACGAAAATACAACACTCCATCTGAAATCCTGACGTTCTGCAATCTAATCCACAATCTTGGCCAATTCCGGGTCTTGCAACTGACTATCTGTCACAGCCCCGCCCAACTCAGCATGAAATTGTCCGCTTTGGCCCACGTGCACGCACGGGGACTTCCCAGGAGGTCACCCATCCTAGTACTGCTCCCGCCCGAGCACGCTTAACTACGGAGTTCTTACAGTTTCCGGGGCCGCACGGTTTTAAAAGGCCTCATGCTAAGTTAATACGGGGTTTGACTTATAAGCCCAGGGTTAGGACTTGGATATTTCTAATGCGGGCTAACGGAGACTCACCGTTTGAAGCCCGTGGTTGACACGCTCCGCCCCGTGGTTAAGGGTGCCGCCCGGACCAAGTTCTCACATTCTCCCCCACCGGAAATAGAGCCGTCCTCGGCTCTGATACCAATTGTCACAGCCCCGCCCAACTCAGCATGAAATTGTCCGCTTTGGCCCACGTGCACGCACGGGGACTTCCCAGGAGGTCACCCATCCTAGTACTGCTCCCGCCCGAGCACGCTTAACTACGGAGTTCTTACAGTTTCCGGGGCCGCACGGTTTTAAAAGGCCTTATGCTAAGTTAATACGGGGTTTGACTTATAAGCCCAGGGTTAGGACTTGGATATTTCTAATGCGGGCTAACGGAGACTCACCGTTTGAAGCCCGTGGTTGACACGCTCCGCCCCGTGGTTAAGGGTGCCGCCCGGACCAAGTTCTCACACTATCTTTAATTCTCTGGATGAAGGTAGGCTCCGACACGGTCATATTTGCCAATAAAACACCTCTCCTCAAGTGTTGCACTTCCACTCCAAGTTCTTCAAACTGTTGGAAAACACTAACTCCTCTCAAACTAGCCATAACTGCTGACTTTCTGCTCAATGCATCTGCTACCACATTCACTTTGCCCGGATGATACTTGATTGGGAAGTCATAATCTTTAATGTACTCCATCCACCGCCTCTGCCTCATGTTTAATTCCTTCTGTGAAAACAGATACTGTAAACTTCGGTGGTCGGAATGAACTTCAAATTTCTCTCCATAGAGATAGTGCCTCCACATCTTTAAAGCAAAAACTACTGCCGCTAACTCCAAGTCATGAGTTGCATAATTAACCCATGATTCTTCAACTGTCTCGAGCCATAGGCAATCACTTTGCCATCTTGCATCAATACACAGCCTAATCCCACGTTGGACGCATCCGTAAAAAAAACAGATCCACCGCTGCCCGATGGTAATGTGAGGATTGGGGCCGTGGTTAACCTTTTCTTCAAATCCTGAAAACTGCCTTCACACTGATCGGTCCAAACAAAAGGTACATTCTTCCGGGTCAACTTCGTCAATGGAGCTGCAATGGACGAAAAACCTTGAATAAATCTCCGATAGTATCCCGCTAACCCCAAAAAGCTTCTGATTTCTGTCACACTGCTAGGCCTCTTCCATTCAATAACTGCTTCTATCTTGGCTGGATCAACTGCTAATCCTTCTCTTGAAATGATATGACCTAAAAAGGCAACTTATTCTAGCCAGAACTTACATTTGTTCAACTTCGCATAGAGCTGGTGGTCTCTCAAAAGTTGTAATGATGTCCTCAAGTGCTCTTCATGCTCCTCCTTACTCTTAGAATACACGAGGGCATCATCAATAAACACTACTGTATAGTGATCTAAGAACTCTGCAAAAACCTTGTTCATGAGAGCCATGAAGATTGCGGGCGCATTTGTCAAACCAAAGGGCATCACTAAGAACTCATAATGCCCATATCTCGTTCGGAACGCTGTCTTCGCCACATCAGACTCTCTAACCCGCAACTGATGATACCCTGACCTCAAGTCTATCTTGGAAAAGTGTGTTGCTCCTTGCAATTGGTCAAATAATTCATCTATCCTTGGCAAGGGGTATTTGTTCTTGACGGTCACATGATTCAATCTTCTATAGTCGATGCACATTCTAAGACTTCCATCCTTCTTCTTCACAAAAAGAACCGGTGCTCCCCACGGTGAAACACTTGGCCTAATAAAGCCTTTGCTCAACAATTCTTGCAACTGAAGTTTCAATTCACCTAACTCTGCAGGAGCCATCCTATAAGGTTCAATTGAGATCGGTGCAGTCCCTGGAAGGAGTTCAATAGTAAACTCAACTTCTCTAACTAGTGGTAAACCCGGGATTTCTTCTGGAAAAACATCCGGAAACTCACACACTACGGGGATATCCTCCACCCCTTGGGACTGTTTATCCTCCGTGATAAATGCTATAAATGCTTCACAACCACTGCCCACCAATCTGTTAGCTTTCAAAGCTGAAATGAAACCACTAGAAGACTCCTTCCTATTGCCCTGAAACATCAACTCTGTCTGTAGCCCTTGCAATCTGAAGGTGATGGTCTTACCAAAAGAATCAATGGTAGCATGGTAGGTCTTTAACCAATCCATGCCTAAGATAATATCAAAATCATGCTTGTCTAGAATTATGAGGTTGGCTGGTAAACTGATATCTCCTAACAAAATCGGACAACTATGGTAAAAGGTGGTACAAACAACCTGTCTACCTACTGGTGTAGTGACAGTCAAAATCCAATTCTGCATGCTGTGCATCAATCTTCTTTGCAAACAAAGGGGATAGAAAAGAGTGTGTGGATCCTGGATCAAATAAGATCTGTGCTTCTACTCCACAAACAAGAAGTTTACCTTCTATGACGTCACCTGCTGCTTCAGCGTTAGCACGGTTGATATTGTATGCGCGTCCCTGTTGGTTTGGCCTATTCTGCTGCTGAATTTGCCTGCCCTGATTGTTCCTGTTCTGAGGTGGACGAGCATTCTGATTCTGCACTTGCCTGCCTTGCTACTGCTGTTGTTGTGGTGGCCTTACTGGATTCTGAACTGGTATTGCTTGATTTTGTGGTACTGTCTGCCTTTACTGCTGATATCGGTTGGCTTGACTCTGAAGGTGTGGGCAATCCTTGATTGCATGGTCCATTCCTCCACACTTGAAACAAGCACCCGTTGCCTTGCGGCATTCGTGGGTAGGGTGATTCTTGCCACAGTGATTGCAACCACTCTGTCTGACCTGGTTCCGTTCCTGTCTTGGTCTCTCAAACTTCGTAACATACTATAGAACTGACATACTTCCTTGCTTCAACTGTTGAAATTCGACTGCCTTCTATCTCTTAACATGAGAAGGGACATACTTGTCGGTGAAGTGTGTCTTGAAGGTCATCCAAGCTAGCTCATCTGCCATGACCTGGTATGACTCTTTAACTGTTTGCGACCAAGAGTCAGCAAGTCCATAGAACAAGGAAGTTGTGAGGTTCACCCTCTCCCTGCCCGTGCAAACAAAAACTTCGAATATCTTTGCAGTGTTCGTGAGCCAATCATCTGCAGTCAAAGGGTCCTCTTGACCAGAGAACTCCTTAGGTCCCCTCTTCCGGAATCTCTCAAAGAGAGCATTAGGGTCATCAACTCTATTGTGGTACACAACATTTGGTGCAACTTGATGTTGAGGCCTGTTTTGGAGAACTTCCAGAAGTTCCCTCTGAACTTGAGCCATCTCCTCATCTTTCTTTGCCATTTGCTCTTGGAATTTCGCTTGAGTTTCATTGGCTTGTTTTTGTTGATCTATCATGGCTTGCATTAGTGCCTGGAATTGAGTAGCGGTAGGATTCTCAGACAGATCCGTCTCATTGTTATTACTACCCGAAGCATGATGGTTTGGAGCTTTTCCTGGAGGCATGATGCTGCAAGACAATTTGTTAGCACATATATAAGCACAATTGGGTTGGTCAACTTGCTCTAGACAAAAACGTTCTAGCGAACTCACGAATCCCCGCCACGTTCCTAAGATTTTCTAATTTCTTTTAAGTGCCTAAAACAAGTCCTGCTCTAATACCAGTCCTGTCGCGACCCCGGACCGAGGCCCTGGCCCGCGACGGGCGGCGATGTGATTAACAAACACAGAACACACCGCCGCTTTTTCCCACAAGTTTCCGCGGTGAGGATCCCAAGACACGGGTCGAGCTCACACGAATGGGTATGCGGAAGCGTGTAGCAAAACATGTCACACAATTCTTAGACAATGAGACACAAAAGAAATTATATAATATCGAGACTTGGTATCAAAAGAGAATGTCAACATAGCATTCCTATCATGATTTAAGTTTCAACATTTAACAAAAGTATATTAGTTCAAGTTACATGACCAAGAGAGGCCAACAAAGGCCAATACAACAATTAGAATCCGAAAAGAATATCCCAACTAGGTGAGCGAGAAATCAAGGTCCCGACCGGCGTCTAGATGACGTCGTTGGGCTACCACTCATGTGCTGGGGGTGGCTCAATAGCCTCCCCCGGGCACTCCTCGTCAAGCGCAACATCTCCTGCACCTGGACACCAAAATAACAAGTATCAAACACGACGGTTTGACAAATAAACAATTTAGGCATGAATATGAGAAATAGTGCTAAAACAGTTCAAGATTTAAATACACATTTCAAGTTTACGAAGCTAGCATGAATACTTATAATATCATGAAAAGATAAATCCACATTGAGCTCATCCTTTCTCCGTCATACATGATCACAAGAGCAAGCACGCACGACAAGCACTGCACGAAAAACACGATCCCATGCCACACAAGGTAGACGGGGTATCCGGCCGCGGAACCGGATCACGAACACTCACGATGTGTAATATAATACACGACTAGTCTGCAGACAGTCCACATGTTTAAGGAACCCTAGGTAGTGGATCAAGTTAAAAGGGTAGTCCAAGCTCAGTGGTATTCATTTATATCATGAATGCACAAAACACGGCGATACACGTTCGAGAACACGACAAAACAAGAGGGAAATCATTTATCAAACACGACACGACAAGACTAGCAAAACAGCATAATATAAATGCTTAATGAACTTAAGAAATGATTCCCTTTTTTATTCTTGAACCACATCTTGAAAACAAACTTGCACTTGGAAATGAAACGAGAAGACGATGATGCATGAAGCATCAAAACAAGAGTTCAAACATAAATCTAACAAGCATAGGCTAAGACCAATCTTTGACCCTTGTGAAATTGAAGCCCAAATGTCGGAATTCTATAAAGCTTGGTGCCCTCGAAGGTAAGATGCATTTTGGAATTTCAAGTGCACAATGTCAAATGAAAGTCTAAGGCATAGTCTAGTTTTCATCAAAATTCGGCTAGCTGGCGGTCACCTGGCGGCTAACCGTACAGGGGTTTGGCAGCTAGCCATTAGCTGACCGCTGGATTAGAATAGGGAAAACACATCTCTCTAGAAAAGTAGCCGAAATGGCTCACGGTTAGCTGGCGGCTAGCCTCCACAGCTAGCCGTGAACTGACCGTGAGGTCACCGTAGACCTGGGCAGATTTTTGCAAGTTACTAGAAAAGTAACCGCCCAATGTGGTCGGCTGGCGGCTCGCTGCAATAGAAAATGTGGTTAGCCGCTGGCTGACCGCCAGGCTCGGGCTGGGCGAATTTCAAGTCAGAAATTGCAATTTTCTTTCCTTATTCAGTTCCATATTTGAACCATCTGCACTCCCCAAGCCTACATGCTTTCCAAGGGATGATTTCCACACCAAAAATCCACCCACATTTCAATCAAAACTTCAAAATCATTAAACCATTCGCATTCAAATCATGTATTTAATGACTTGTAAAGCATTCCATTGAAAACATTCTTCCATTCAAGATAAAACTTCTAGATTAGATAGAGTAATTAGCACCCATGCTTATCAAGATTAAAACAAGCTAAAAGAGATTAATAACATGCAAGAGAAGATAAGCTTGATGATAAAACAACATTTCTAAAGATAAAACACCCAAAACTTGTAATGTACTATAAGGGACTAAAAAGTCTACTTGCCTGGGCCCAATGTCAAGGAATTCTTCCCAAAGCTCAACAAGAATGGAGATCCACGAAATCTACATGAAACCCCCAAAATAGAATACACAAAATCACTATTTTGGCCATCACAAACCCCCATTTCAAAAATGGGTTTGAAAACATGAAAAACAAGCTCTTTGTGAGCTAATGAACATCAAATGAAAAGATGGGTCCAAGCTCTAACCTTGAGCTCGTTGAACAAGAAAAAGAGAGGTTGAAGATGATGAATAGTGTCGGGGATTGGCTCCAAAACGTGTCTAGCTGAAGCTTGAGAAAGGAGGAAGAGAATGGCGGAAACGGATTTGAGATTTGAGCCTTCTTGCTAGATGATTTCCAAGGGAGAAAGACCAAGGAGAAACTTCCTTCACTCACTTGCTCTAGGTCAAAAGTTGCAGAGATTTGGAAAAGAATGGAGGAGAGAGAATAAGAGAGTATTTATATGGGTTGAGAGGTGGGTCCCTTTCCAACTGAATTTGAAACACTTAAAACATGGTCTTGTCGACCCCGGATGAAATCGACGAAGAAGAACAAAACGATCGTCGAAAAATCTAGTTTCGAAAAAGTATAATTTTGACATAGTTTCACGACTTCGAAAAGTGTGCCCAGATTTAGCATGAATAGTTAGATTTACCCTTATTGGGCCAAAACTTGGGTTTCTGGGCCTCAAATACATGCATGTTAAAAATGACATTTGTCACAAATGATAAAACCATTCAAGATTAATAAAAGTCACAACCACAACAAGGATCTAGAACAAAAACCCATTCTTACTCGTGTACTCAGGCCGTCCCTGAGCGTGTCTGACCCATACTAAACGTCCTCAAAATCCCCAAAGCTATAATCCAGACTAAGTCTAATCACATTCTAACCCAACTAGTACTAAGACTCACTTAAGACTAAACACTCACTTAATTAGTACTAATCGAGTTGGTCTGGGTCGGGGTCTAACAATTTGTGTCCTGATGCATGACTTGTCAGTTGATAAAGGCAGAACATAAAAAACCTACAGGTCTTTTGCAGCCATTAGAGATTCCACAGTGAAAATGGGAACATCTTACGATGGATTTTATCTTGGGTTTACCGACGCCTAGCAAAGGAAACAATGCCATATGGGTCATAGTTGACCGACTGATGAAGTCTGTGCGTTTCATTACGTTAAAGACAGGAAAGATGATGCAAATGTTATCACTGACAGAAACATTTGTTAACGAGATAGTCATCCGACACGGTCAACCATTCTCCATCACATCGGACATAGATAGCAAATTTGTCTTGAGATTCTGGAAGACTCTGCATGAATCCATGGGTAAAAAACTGGATTGGTTTTTGGTATTTATTTCATTACAGGTTGATGTCAATTCCATTCAGGTCGTATATTTAAATGTATGGAGTTTTAGTTTTCTTGCATTAGCTCAAAGACTGGAAGCTTAGTTTGAAATCCTTGAGTTTCTATGATTTGAATTCTGAATTTCTGTTTGCTTCTTTCTTATCATGTGATTTAGTTGTGTTTTATAGTCTTAATAGATGGTTGGAATGAATGAGATGTTGGAGGTTTAATGGAGATAATTGTAGAAGTTTTGCACTCAGTTTTGTGTCATTGGGAGGTGAATAAATTCTGAATACAAGGAGGAACGGAAGAGTCAACATGAAGTTGCTTGTTTCGGGCTTGGCAGAAGGCTCGCCTGCTTGAGCGAGCCTGGGTTCCCTCTAGCGGGTTTGCCTTCTGTGACAGGCCCGCTCTAACGGGCCTGTTACCTGGCCAAGATTTCTTTTTGTTGCAAATTGAGGCCCTGTTGGGTAGTTTTTTAGACCGGTTTGAGTATGAAAATTCTGTAATGACCCAGATTGATTGGGGATTTAAATTTGAGGTATGAAACACACTGTATGATGGAGAAGTGGAAAGAAAGTTTAAAAATTTATTACCGGGGATTTTCTGAAGTCTCCATATACACTTTGTGCCCTCGAATGTCGGAAACCTTCAAAGACGCCAACTTCTTCACTCATAAACCGACATGGAGACACTAAGTGTGTATCGAGACGGCCCTGGTAAGCCCATCAAACACTACTAATCATCTCATTTCAAGTTAGAATAATTCCAATATTTTGATTATTTGTCAGTCAGTTTGAGATATTTTAAATATGAAATTGTTTTAATTGTACAGAAATGGTTTATTTGATTTATTCTTTACATATGCTCCATTTCAATTGCATTTTATGATTTTAAATATGGCATTTATAAAACTTGTACATCTTATATGTTTTATTCTGCTAGACCGTCGTATCTGATACTCTTTTGTTTGGTGTCTGATGTCGGACCCGCAGATAGAGGCGGAGCACATAGTTGAGGTGGTAGACCCGCCAGCGGAACGCGAGTGGCAGCCAACGATGTGATGCAGACGTCGTGTTGGAAATTGAGCTGGGACAACATTTTGGGGAATGATGTTTATTTTGGGAACTTAGTTTATGGCCTTGTCGGTCTTCTTTTGGGATGTAAAACTTAATACACTTTCTTGATCCTCACAACTCTAACCTTAACTTTGGGCTATGCTCTTAAGTATATATTTCTCTTTTGATACAAAACTTGTGCAATTATTTTATGTTTCATTTGATTTTTATTTTGCTACATGTTTCCACACATTACTATTTGTGGTGTAATTGATTAATTGGTTGTGATGGATAGTTTGGGATCCCGGAATCCTGTGGGAAAATAATTAGTGCGTGCGGGCGGAATTTTCTGGCCCATCGCACCACGACCCCGGATTAAGGACTTGGCTATCAGGTCCTCAGTTCGGGGGCGGGGCACTAAGTGCCGCCAACAATGCCAATTTCATGGAGACTATGTCCACATGCCTCTAGAATGGTTACATCCTACAACGATCTCATGGCCTTTTGAAGCCTAGGGTATGGACATCATAGGTCCTATCTCTCCCCCATCAAGCAAAGGTCATCGCTTCATCTTCGCCGCTACGGATTATTTCTCCAAGTGGTCAGAAGCATTTGCGCTCAGTGAAATAAAGACCTCATCAACCCTTTAGTTCTTGTGCACCAACATTATTTGTCGCTTCGGCATACCTAAAAGATTCGTCCATGATAACAGACCACAATTCCGGGATCACATATTCTACAGGTTTTGGGACAAGTACGAAATCCAAAGTTGTTCTTCGACTCCATATAATCTGGCAGTGAACGGACTAGCAGAAGCTTTCAACAAGACACTTTGCAAAATTTCAAGAAAATGGTCTCTAGTCACAAAAGAGACTGAGGCAACAAACAACCAGAAGCTTTATGGGCCTATTGAACCACCGTTTGAGGACCAACCCATAGCACACCATTGTCATTGGTCTGTGGATGCGAAGCTGTTGTCCCTTTGGAAGTACAAATTCCTTCCTTAAGGGTATCTTTGCAAAATGACATGATACAAGAAAGCAATGTCAAATTAAGACTCCAAGAGCTGGATCATCTTGATGAGAGATGGCTCGAAGCTCTACAAAGCATTGAGATTAACCAAGCACGCATGGCATGATCTTTCGACAAGAAGGTTAGGCAACGTGCCGACAAAAAGAGAGACTTGGTTCTTGCAGTAAAAGGCCAATGGTTTTCGCCCACAAATCCAAAGGCAAGTTTGAACCAAAATGGGAGGGACCCTTCATCATCGACCAAGTCTTCTCCAATGGCGCATATGCTCTTCTAAACATGGAGGGAGACAGATGTATGCTGCCCATCAATGGCCAGTTCTTAAAGAGATACTACCCTTGAAGAATTCTGATACCAGGTCAGAGCGACGCCTACACCGCCAAAGCCTATTCATAGGTACTTGCTCGTCAAACCCACTCCTTTTGGAATTTTCATCTTTACGTTCAAATTTCTATAAAAAAAACCCTTTTAAAACAATGTTTTTTTCATCTTTACGTTGAAATTTCTAAAGAAAAACCTCTCAAAACAATGTTTACTTTCATAGTTTCATTGTTAAAAAAAAATCCAAAAATCCAAGTTTAGGAACTTCTTCCCGAACTTAACCAAAATTTTCGATCCTTGAACCCAAAATTCATGATTTGAAACAAAAATCAGGACTCAGGGATTTCCACCCTAGTCCGCCCTGGCTTATACCATAAAACGTGGTTTTAAGTCAAAATTTATGACCTCGTGTCTTTAAACAAAAATGGTTTTTTCAAAAACCGCAGGGAAGCGACATGCAGTCGATGCTCGTAAAACCTAAAAATCGGAAGGATACGAACCCCATTCAATACTTCCTGTCACGCCCCTGAACTCGGACCCTGCAACAGCCCTACCTCGGGGGGTGTGAATGGGAATTAAGTTATAATTATATTTTCTCCCAAGTTCCACATGTGTGAGGATAACACGTTCAATCACACTTTGAATATTTTGAAGAAGCTTTTGTGGCGTTGCGACCCAGAGTCCGTGGCCATTGGATTCCGTGTCGCACTCAACCGCTAGCATGTAGCTATTATATCAAGAAACATATCAGACTAGGATTAACCATCGCAACCAAATATAGAGTTGACAGTAACAGGATATTACATTCCCACATATTTCAAGTTACAAATTATCAATGTGCGTTACTTAACAATCCCAACAAAACGCTAAAAGAAGCCATACAATAACAAGTTAGTAACCACTACTCATATGTGACGTAGCTTTGACGTCAAGCTCAATGTCTACATGACATAGCCGACAAAACAACCTGTAAACTCATGGTTCCACAGCCAATTAAAGCATTCAGCTCGGGACCGGGAAATCTAAACCTGAGTACCAAAATAGTGGGTCAGACACGACGATTCGCAGGTGGATGAAAAGATAATAAATATACCGAAGAATAAAGCAAGTAATAAATCATGTTATTTGATCAGAGGCTGTATATAATTAAAACGGGTGGAAAATCATGGATATCTGACAATTCCTGTATTCATATAAAACGGGTGTAAAACATGGATGTTTAACAAGGCATGTATTCATTTAAAAGCATGTACAAACATGGAGATATGACAAAACAAGTATTCATTTAAAACATCTGTAAAAGCATAAATATTTGACAAACGGGTATTCCTGACATGTGTTCATTTAAAATATCTATAAAAGTATGAATATTTGACAAATCAGGTATTCCTGACATGTGTTCATTTAAAATATCTGTAAAAGCATGAATTTTTGACAAATCGGGTATTCCTGACATGTGTTCATTTAAAATATATGTAAAAACACGAATATTTGACAAATTGGGTATTCCTCACATTGCAAACTGTAAGACCCCGACCCGAGTGACCTCGATTAGTGCTAATTATGTTGTGTATTAGTGCTAAGCTCGATTAGTGGTTTTTTACTAAGCTTGGATTAGTATAGTTCTTGATAGCTTTGGGGAATTATTTTAGTGCTTCGGGTTGGTGGGACCCTTTGGGGGTTCCCTTTTTGGTTGGCTTTACTTTTGTGTGGGGGATTGTTAGTACTCCGGTGATTCGCATTTCTATTCCGTTTTTCTCGTCTTGTTAATCCCTATAGTTTTCATGTTGATCCCGTACTCGTTCGGAACCCCGAAAACCCGATTCTCTTGCATTGAGGGCAAAACAGTCATTATGCATGAAATCTGTACCCAAAACTTGATATCCTCGAAACCCGCGAAACATGTACTTTTTGGAAACTAGATATTTCGACGATCACTTTTCTCTTCTTCGTCGATTTCGTCCGAGGTCCCGAGATTTGCGATTTCAGCCCATAGAGCTTTCCTAGTAGTGGAGCCCACACCCATTGCTTTATAAGAAGAGCCCTCTTCTTCCATTTCCTTTTTCCAGCACAAAGAGAACAGCCTAGGGTTTCTTGGCTTCCTTTTCTATTCTTCTTCTTGTTTCTCCACCATCAAGCACCACCCACCTTGCATCAATCAAGAAACGGATTTCACCTTCCTCTTCCTCACTACTAGAGCTACCCATTGATACTATTGGTGGAAGGAAACCACCCATTTTAGAACTCTCTTGAAGCTCATCTTGCCTTTTGAGGACTTTCCTAGTAAGTTTTCTCTTCCAATCTCTTGGATTTGTGTTCTCCTAGTTTTAGAGGAGCCCTATTGTCATTATTGAAGCTTACTTCTCTCTATTCCTTGTTTGACCCATTTTGGGGTTTGGATTTGGGGGTTTTGTGTAGATAGCATTCTTGGCTTGGAGGAAGGGATTATTAGCTTGATTTCTTGCATAGAGAACTTTGAGGCAAGTGGATTGAATGGATAGTTTAGCTTTCAATGGTTTTATGACAAATGTGTTTTAAATCATGGCTTCATTAATGCTTTGTCTTAATTACATTCAATGATATTAAATGCTTTGAATGAGGTTGGTAAGCCTCTTTATTGTCTTGAAACATGATTTCTAGCTTTGTTTTCATCTATTGTCTTTAAATCATGGATTGTAGTTTGAGTTCATCTTTTGTACATTGCCTAAGTGAATCCTTGTGATGATGGTTGTCCTCCTTCCCTTATAAATTGCACGAATGTCAATGGAGAATGATAGGAATTGGTTTGGGGGAAAGGAAAGCTTGAATCTTAACCCAGGGAAGAAATTCCCGTGACTGGCGGTCAGCTGGCGGTCGCCCAGCGGCTAGCCGCGTGGCGACTAGCGGCTAACCGAAGTAAGTTCGGTCACATTTCCAGAGAGCTGTAACCCCACGGTCAGCTCCGCGGTCAGCTTGCGGCTAACCGCCGTGTCCATCTACGGCTAACCGCCATCTAACCGCACAGTTACGGTCACTTTTCCCGAGAGCTGCAATTCCACGGTCAGCCTCACGGTCAGCCAACGGTTAACCGCCGGATGCACTGGCGGCTAACCGCCATCTGACCGCAAGGTAACCGAAATTCCCTGAATTCTATGAATAAAAGAAGATTGAAGGGTGCCTCCACCCCATTGCTTGTGAACCTTTCTGAGAGCAATGGACACCGCCCACCTGGGATTGTGCTCGAAGCGTAGGTGGAGTGTTGTTGGTAGTACGTTAGAGAGTGAAACCACATCATCGAGACTCATTTAAGCATTGAGGCTACTATAGTGTATAAGGAACCCGGAATGTCTCCCAAATTCAAAGAGTACCAAGTTTTCTTTATTATACAGACATACGGGATCCCTATCCACTTGGGCTAGTTTTAACCCGACATTGTTTTGGCTTTTCAAAAGAGTACTTTACCTTGTTCTTCTCGAAATTTATGATTTGGAACCTGTCATCCCGAAAACTTTGAAAGTATACTTGTACTGTTTTGCTAGCTTTGATATACATGCCAGGCCTGATATGATAGCCGTGCCTTGAGCACCCCGTCTTGCCCGTATATAGCTTTGCACTGGATTTGTTTTATACTCGTCTCGATTTATGTGATTTGTCCTATGAGTCGGCACCACTAAGCTTGGATGACCTTGTCGGTCTGATCTACCGACTTGGAGATCCCTTCCCGTCCCGCCAGCTGCAGCTTGGATCCCGATACCCGGTTTATTAACCGTGGTCCCGTCCCGATACCCGGCTTGCTCCCGTGGTCCCCGATATTCGGTTCGCTACCGTGATTCCCGATACCCGGTTTGCTACCGCGGTCCCGTCCCGTATTATTGTACATGTATATGTAACTTGGTTGCACCTCCTCACTTCGGTGACCGAGGTCAACACCCGATACTCACGTCACTTCGGTGATAGAGGATTTAGCTTCTTGTGGATGCCATCTTGATTGTTTCCCGACTTCCTTGGTTACCTTCCATGTTTTATTACTGCATGTGTGTTTTCGATGAAATGATTCATTTACTTTTGAAAGCCATTGATTTAACAGGTTTACATGTTTTCCAAGGTAAAGATCTTTATTATTACATGTTCTTATCTTTTCATCTACCTGCCAGACCGTCGTGTCTGACCCTTTGCTTTGGTACTCAGGTCCCGTTGTCGGTTATCCCGAGGAGGAGCCAGAGGAGGCGGTCAGAGAACCGCAGCCGCTAGTTGAGTGGCATGCTGACGATGTTATGTAAACATCGGGCTGCCGAGCTGCGAAACATTTTGGGGGATCGGTTGGATGGGTTCCTAGTGGTTATTGTTTTGTATATTGGCCTTTGTTGGCCTCTATTTTTGGGAATTGTAATTAACTGATCTTCTGATTAAACTTGAATATGTACTCTTGGGTTATGCTTTAGGACATTGCTCATTCTGATACTCGTATTCAAATATAATCAGCCTTGATATTTTGGGAATGAAATACATGCATGATTTACCATACGCTTCCGCAATTATACTAAATGGTTATGTGTGTTGGAATATCCTCACCGCGGACACCTGTGGGAAATCACGTGCACGGGTAACGAGCGTTCTTTTGTTAACCCGTGTACGCTTGATTATAAACATATCTTAATTATGGTCATCATTCCATATGATCACATCATTGGCTTCATCACAAACAGTCCCGATCCCGGATTTGGTTCCCCGAACCCGGTCCGGGGTCGCGACACAAACCCAGTTTATATGCAGACCCTGCAAATTGCCCTTCTTCAGGGGAGCCACAATCGTGAGGACGGGTGGAAACCACATAAAGCTAAATCTTCTATCACCGAAGTGACAAGAGTATATCGGGGCGTTGATTCAGTCACTGAAGTGAGGAGATTCAATGAAAAAATATATATACATATAATAATACGGGATGGGACCGCGGTAGCGAACCGGGTATCGGGAATCACTGTAGCAAACCAGGTATCGAGAATAACGGTAGCGAACCGGATATCAGGAACCACGGGAGCGAGCCGAGTATCAGGACGGGACCATGGTAATAAACCGGGTATTGGGATCCAAACTGCAACTGGAGGGACGGGAGGGGGACCTCCAAATCGGTCGATCAAACTGACAAGGTTGTCCAAGCTTAGTGGTGCTGACTCATAGGTCAAATAAAAGAAACCAGGTTATGCATAAAAATACATCATGTGCAAGTATATAAACGGGCAGGACGGGGTGCTCAAAGGCACATGTATTATTCCATTTCGGGCAAGGTATAACCGGGCTAGCAAAATGCAAAAATACAATTTCAGTGCTTTCAAGAATGATAAATCATGAATATTCGGAAATGTATGTCAAAATTTGGTATCAATGAAAACACAATTGAACTTTCAAAATTGCGGGACAAGTATCGAGGTTCAAGACTACTTCAAGGTGAATAGGGGTCCTGTATGTTGATTTCAATATAGACTTGCTACACCTTGAGTTTGGAGACATTCCGGGCTCCTTATACACCTTAGGGATTTCAAAAGTTTCGATGAATCTTCGTAATGTGGATTCTTTCTCAAACGGGTTTGATACATTGCCTCATAACTCTTCTGATATAAACAGATTCCATTAAAATCCTTTTCCAAACATCACATCATGAAGGTAAGGTTCTAAATAGCTCCTTCCCCCTCTCCAAAATCTCCTTTTGTGCTCCATAAGTGGTCCATACCCGAGAAGGGGTGCACTCGAGCGGACTAAGGTGTGCTTGAGCAGACCTGGACTGTGTAGGAAGGCTGGCAAACAGAACGTCTACGCGCTTGAGCTGCTGAACATCCACTCGAGCGGACAGCTTGCGCGCTCGAGCATACCTCTGGCCGCTCAAGCAGGCAATCATTCTGCTACCCGAGCTACAGTCGAATTGATTGCGCGCTTGAGCGGCCTGATGTCTGCTTGAGTGAGCAGTCAAATTCTGTTGCTCGAAAAAGGCCATCCCGGCCTTCTCCTCCTTCTCCTCCAATACATTTTTCCTGCAAGAAAGGCCTCCTCGCCTCCCAATAATAACCATCAAAACTTCAATAAACATTTAAATCCAAACATCTTATTCTCAATCACATTCGACCACAAAAGTGGAGAGAAAATCCAATATCACAAGGATTCATTTATACCACAAACAAGTAATAAATGAAAGGTTATAAATGCAATGTTTCCAAGAGTTAAACCAACTAACAAGATTCCTTAATGAGCATTTTTTTCAAATCAATGTAAGTTAAGAATAACAAGAGTAAGAATAGCAAAATCAACACATTTCTCATAAAAGCTATTTAATGCTCAAAACATCAAATCATCCACTTGACTTTGGTTCAAGCTTATGGAAAATAATCTCTAATCGCACTCTTCCAAGCCAAGAACAAAAGCTACACAAAACCCCCAAAACAAACCCTAAAATGATCAAAATCACAAGACAAGAAGAGAAAGCTTACAATAATGGAGATGGAACCTCTTCAAGGCTAGAGGAACACAAATCTAAGAGATAGGGTGCGTTACTTACTTGTAGGTTCTTCTAAAGCATAAGGCTAGCCCAGAGAAGGTCTTGGGATGGAAGGTTTCCTCCAAGAATAGTATCAATGGAGAGTTCTCAAAGAGATGAAGAAGATGATGATTTCCAGTTAGCTTTTGGTGCAAGATTGGTAGAGTTATTGTAGATGGGAGAGCAAGAAACGAGAGAAGAAAGACCTAGCTTAGGGTTGCAGGGATTTTGAGCTGGAAAAGAAGAAGAAGGAAAGAGAAGAAGGGTTCTCTTATATAAGAAAGAATAGTGGGTTCAACCTCTAGAAATCTTGGGAGGCTGAAATCACGACTTTTGGAGCTTCGAATGAATTGGACGAAGAAGGGAAAAACGATCACCAAAGTATCTTGTTTTTAAGAAATATATTTTTCAAGGATTTCGGGAACATCGAATTTTGTATCCAGATTTGGTGTAAAAAGACTGTTTTGCCCCTGATATTGGAAAGGTCGGGTTTCGAGGTCTCGAACGGGAACGGGATCAACACGAAAGTTAAAGAGACTTACGAGATGAGTAAAATGGAAATTGAAATACAATTTATTGGAATCTCGAGTAATCCCCAAGTACACGTAAGTCACTAAAAGAGCCCCCAAAGGGTCCCAACTAAGTCAAGAAGGCACTCAAAATTCCCCAAAGCTATATCAAAAGCTATTCTACTCCCAACTTAACCAAGATCCATTAAACTCACTTAGATCTAACACACAACTTAATTAATACTAATCGAGGTCACTTGGGTCATGGTCTCACACTTCCAAAACCTTAAAATAACAAGGAAGCGACACCTCGTCGAGACTTGCAAAAAAATTGAAAAATCATGGAGACACAACATTCCAGTTGATATGCACAACCCAAATTTCAAAAACAAAAAAAAGGTTCGAGAAAATCTTAAATTTCAAAAATCATGGGGAAACGACATCAAGTCAATACCTGTAAAACAAAATTTTTTGAAAAGCAGGGAAGCGACATTCAGTCAATACTTGCACCCCAATCTGCGAGGACGCAACATTCCATCGATACTCACAGCCGAATGAGCAAGGAGGTGACATTCCATCGATACTTGCAATACCATTCAGCAGGGAGGTGATTCTTATTCAATACTTGTAAACTAAAACAAAAAACCTGGCTTTTATACCAAAAACTCGGCTTTCACGCCAAAAAAAAAAAAAAAAAAGGTTTTTACGCCAAAAATCTAAAAATTTGGCTTTCACACCAACAAAACAAAACTTGGTTTTAAAAAAATCTGGCTTTCAGGCCAAAAACAAATTTTGGCTTCCATGCCAAAAGCAAATTTTGGCTCTCATGCGAAAAAAAAATTTTGGCTTCCATGCCAAAAAAAAATTTCAGCTCCCATGCCAAAAACAAATTTCGGCTTCCATGCCAAAAACAAATTTTGGCTCCTATGCCACAAACAAAAAATCTAGCTTTCACGCCAACAAAAATTTTTTGGCTTCTATGCCAAAAACAAATTTCGGCTCCCATGCCAAAAACAAATTTCGGGTTCCATTCCAAAAACATATTTCGGCTCCTACGCCACAAACAAAAAATCTGGCTTTCACTCCAACAAACAAATTTTGGCTCCTATGCCAAAAACAAATTTAGGCTCCCATGCCACAAACAAATTTCAGCTCCCATGCCACAAAAAAATTTCGGCTTCCATGCCACAAACAAAACCAGCTTCCATGCCACAAAATTTTGTCTTTCACGCCGCAAACCCAAATTTGGCTTTCATGCCATCACAAAATTCGGCTTTTATGCCATCCCAAATTTTGGCTTTTACGCCTCAAAATTTGGCTTTCATGCCATCTCAAAATTCGGCTTTCAAGCCATAAAAAAACCAAGGTTGTTGCCACAAAATCTGGCTTTCATGCCAAAACAATCCTTTGACAAGAGATTTTCACAAAATGAGAACCTTTTGATCAAGATTTCAAACAAAAATTCTCATCCAACTTTTGCTTATTTTCATAAGAAAAGAATTTAAATAAAAGGTATATAGAGTACCAAAAATGTTTTTACATGGTGGTACTAAAGAAAAGAAGAAAACAGTTTGTTACAAAAAAAAAAAAAAAAAAAGAAGCTCAGTCTAATATGGTCTTCAACCAAAGATTCAACTCCTCAAGCAGACTCTTGGCCTTAGCCTCAAAAGCTTCCAGGCCACGCTTCTTCAAAATATTTCCATAAAATGCGACAGAACGCCGCGACCCATCTTCAGCACGGGGAAGTTCTTCCCAGAGAATTTGCCATTGCTCAAATTTCTGAGTCTTCCTCCGGAAATTGCTGTTAGCCTCCTCAACTTGGTGAATCAAAGTCCCCTATTTAGCACGAGCTTCCACAATGGCGGTCCATTTGACAGCAGCTTGTTCCTCTAATAGCTGGAGACAATGCTTGGCCTCGATGACCTCCCTATCAAGATGATGCAGGTCTTGTGTTAGCTCGATGATAGCCAACTCAATGACATTTCTCTACCGAATGAACTGCTTCCGAGTCCATGAGATCTCATCTAGTTCATATTTCACCTCGCCGGAAGGCTTCCAAAACATCTCATTGAAGAAGTCACCATTTGGGAAGCTCTTGGTCTAAGTCCACTTGTTGCCCAAAGCGATGACTTCATCAACAAAAGCCTTTCAACTTGCAATGTCCAAACTGACATCTTCGCTATTAGCAAGAATGTCTTGCACATGCTTGATCATGCAGAAGCCAGCTTCCAAGTGGCCAGAAGAGAGAGTTTCGACCCATGAGCTCAAGACGCTCTTCAACACTTTCTTCGCATACTGAAGAGACGACCCGGATGAAGGTTCGCCCCTCTCCATCGGTCGACTGCCCATGTCATGCCCTATTGGAGGAGTAATCATGAAACTTTTTCCAATTGAAGACACTAGCGAAGGAATCTGCTCAAAAGGTTTCACCCATGCCGCATTGAAACTGGTAGAAGAAGTCCCTACTTCTAGATCAGTTGTAGGCATCCCCTGCTCTGGCCCTAAGGAAGACGAAGGAACTTCTCCTGTTACCTCACAATCTGCTGGCAAAACACAAAAAGGGTATGAATATGATCCTGTTGAAAAACCATTATCATCAGGGTTATTACTACAAATAATTTCTTCGACGACCGGCGGAATACTTTTTGCCTCCATGAGCTCATCAGAAGCATCGTCAAATGTCACATCCATGGATGGCTCGAAGTTGTCAGAATCCTCTGACAAGTCAACTGGCAAGAAAGCAAAAAAATATGTCAGTAGATGACGGTAAAGAAAACAAAAAGAAGTAAAAGCAAAAGAAAATCATACCAGGTGAAGGTTCTGGAATCACTCTAGAGTCCCTTGGTTCTCCTTTAAATGCCACAATTGGATCTGTCATCACCTCATCGGCTAGAATCTCGAGCATCGCCAAGTCATCATCTTCTGCTAAAAGAAAGAGAGCAGCAGATCAAAACAAATATTTTTCTCTATGAAAGAAAAGGAAAAAGGGAAAAACATACGGTCATCAGCAGTCTCTTATTCTCGACTCCTCTTTTCCGGAGGCTCATTAGCATCCCCTGACACCTCTTCAGCAATGGTGAGAGGAACTTTCATATCAGGAGAGTCTTTTGCCGTCTCTTATTACAGCGCTGCCTTCTCTTCCTCTTACTTCTATGGGTCGGTTTGCTTGAAGTACCCCCACCATTGTCAAAATCAGGACTTTCACTTGATTCCTCACCGGATGGTCTACTTTTCCCAGTGGACTCCACGGAAGCCTTCGTTCGTTCCGCTTGCATCCAAGCTAGATCTCGGCCTCCTCCTCCTCCTCTAGTTGTTTCAAGACCTCACCAAGTATCTCTTGTACAGCTCCTGATCTGATGACGTCCTGTTGACCGAGAAAGCCTATCTTATGCTTCTCTCTAGAATAGAAAGCCAGAACCTCCTCTCGTCGGATGCCATTTGATCTGCCAAGACCCTTCCTAGAAGATTACTTGACATCAAACTTTTTCTTGGAAAGCCCCTGGTACATCGAAAAGCTCTCCACAAACCATTTCTTGAAGCCAGCAGTCCAGAGAGTAGGCAACACAGGATAAGAAATCATGGTGGTAGTGCCCTCCGCACTGTAAAAGGCCCATGCATTCCTCCCTTCCTGCAAACCTCCAAAATGATTCACCATGCTCGAAGGCGCTCTAACAATGCCTTGAGAGAAGCACAAGTGCAGCACAAAACGCGAGGGGACATATGGCTGGATGTCGATGAAAAGAAGTTTACGATACACCATCGTACCAATACGTATGTTGAAAAGCCACCACTTTTTAGCGTTTGTTAGAGAATAGTGTCTTCCCAACCCTACCTTGGTGGAATCCCAAGAGACACCAAAATAAAAAACCTTCTTCCGCAAATCCGGAGCAAGCTTCACTAAAGACTGCCCAATCTCGACGTCCCTGAGCCGTCGGATCCTCAAACGGGCAGACAAAAGATATTCAGAAACGGCTGTTCCTGTAGCCAATCGAATCATAAAAGGGTCATCATCCTGTGCAACTCTTAATCGATGGAAGCCGGGACAGTAGTACACATACCACGAATAAAAAATATGGGCTGAAAATACCCTGTTCATAGGGAGCCCAAGCCGAACCAGAAAAGTAGCAGCTTGACACAAATAGGAGTAAAGAACAGGCACCAAAGCCAGCCGCTCTGCGAATGCTATCTGACAAGACGAAAAAAAAAAATAATGTGGCCTGATGTGCGTTTCATCTCCTCTAGCAAAAACAGCCTCACCTAGCCAATAAGTGAGGTAAACAACAACATCTCTCCGCAGTGCAATGTTAGAATAAATGGCGTTTGTGCTTGCAAAGAATTTTTTAAAACTTTCTCTCATGACGGAGATCTTCTTCAAACCCGGGTTTTTAGCCCTAGTATCCTGGGCCATACTATCAGAAGACTCCATGCTGTCAAAGAAGTTGGCGGACAAAGAGCTACAACTCTTCCAACTGCTGCACCTAACTTTCGAGCCCTCCTTCTCCTTCAAAAAATCGTAAAAGGCGACAAGCTAAAAGTACAAAAGCCTGAACTCCTCAGATTGCTCTTTAAGGACGCTACCAATAAGCATGAACTCCTCATAGAGTTTGCTGAGGATAGGCAGCTCGATGATGGCGCTCAATCCTTTCAAAGAAAAATCAATCTCACCATTTGTAACAATGAAGGTGTTGATTTGTGGAAGGAATGACTCCAATATGGCCATGAAGGCTTCATTGGATAAAACCACGGTTTGCCGAAAAGGGCGAACCGCGTCAAAGATCTCGGCCTCCTTCAAAATGGCCCCACCAACCTACAGGGTGTGATCCGTCCATGATTCCCAACTTGAGTCAACACTGAAATGGCCACGAAGTAAAAAGGGCTTCACCCAATTGCTGTCGTCACCCCAGAAAATACCAAGGCCCACCGGTCTCAAATCAACCGACGGATGATTAGAACCCTGGAAGCCGCTGGCTGACATCAACATGTCCATACGGACAGGCGACTTCTCCGCATATCCGGAACGGCCGCCAACAAAAACCCCGTTCTTGATCACATTAGTCCTCTTCACCCAGCTTGGAGGATCTTCCCTCTTAGGGCATGTGGGAGAAAGGCTCATGATCGAGGTGGTGTGATCGAAGGTCGACCAGGTAGAAATAGTTCTCTCCTCACCATCTGCCGAGTAAGAGAACTGAAAACATCTTCTTTGGTATGTCGAGTCGTCAGAGACTGCATCACCAAAGAAGAAGGTAGGCTTGGGCACGATGCTCTGATCATCCGTGACCCAAGGACGGTTGCTTACCACAATCTTATAGAATTCCTCATCTTTGAGAGCGATCAATCGTTATCTCATCTCATCACGGTTGAGGGAGTCGCACTCTTCCAACTTCCTCTCGACATACTGGACCTTCTCCTAGGCCTGATGTACGGTCCGTATTAGAAGATCTGGCAGACCGGCGAGGTGCGTCAGTAACAAGCCCCTTATCCTGAAGGAACTACCTGCAAATGATGAAAAAGACAAAAATCAATCATCGAAATGATAGAATTTTACTAAAAAGAGATTCTAGCGAA
This sequence comes from Umbellularia californica, assembly GCA_028538565.1. Taxonomy (NCBI): domain Eukaryota; kingdom Viridiplantae; phylum Streptophyta; class Magnoliopsida; order Laurales; family Lauraceae; genus Umbellularia; species Umbellularia californica. Next base: position 47,305,847 of record JAPQWN010000006.1, on the reverse strand, counting down.
ATTTTGGCATGGTTCTGGGGCAATTCCAAAGAGAAAGGAAACACCCTGTATCGACCCCGGACCGGGCCTAGGGACCAAATCCGAGATCGGGACTAATGTGGTGGTGATGGTTGGATATGCGATCATATGGAGTGATGACAATAATTAAAGATATGTTTATGATCAAGCGTACACGGGTTCATAAAAGTACACACATTACCCGTGCACGTGATTTCCCACAAGTGTCCGCGGTGAGGATTTTTCCAGCACAAATAAACATTTAGTAAGATTGCGGAAGCGTATGGCAAATCAAGCATGTAAATCATTTCCATAATAACAAGACTGATTGCATTTAAATAACAAGTATCAGAATGACCAATATTCTATAGCGTAACCCAAGAATACTGTTAAAGTTAGAACATATATCATTTAATTACAGTTCTAAAAAATAGAGGCCAACAAAGGCCAATATGGACAAAACAATAACCACCAAAATGTATAGTTTCTAACACCCCCCAAAATGTCACGCAACTCTCGAGGCAACCGAATGTTTAGACAACATCATTGGCATGCCACTCTACTAGCTGTTGTGGTTCTCCGACCGCCTCCTTTGGCTCCTCCTCGGGGAAACCAACAACGGGACCTGAGTACCAAAGCAAAGGGTCAGACACGACGGTCTGGCAGGTGAAAAAAAAAAAAAGGTAAACACATTTCATAATAAAATATTTACCTTGGAAAACATTTAAACCTGTCTAAACAATACTTTCATGAAGTAAATGCATCATTTAGTTAAAAACATATATGCAAGGTAAAACAGGTAAAGGTAACCAAGGAAATCAGGAAACAAGCAAGATGACAACCACACGAAGCTAAATCCTATATCACCGAAGTGATAAAGCAAGCATATCAAGGCGTTGACCTCAGTCATCGAAGTGAGGAGGTACAACGAAATACATATACATATATACTATATACAAGACATGACCACGGTAGCGAGCCGGGCATCAGAAACCACAGTAGCAATCTGCGGTGTCAGGACAAGACCACGGTTAAATAACCGGGTAGCAGGATCCAAACTGCAGTTGGCAAGACAAGAGGGGGATCACCCAGTCAGTGGATCGGACTAACAAGGCATCCAAGCTTAGTGGTGCCGAGTCATAGGTCAAAACATGAAAATCAGGTCATGTGTAAAACAAATCAAGAGCAAGAATATAACCGGGCAAGACGAGGGTGCTCAAGGCACAACAGTCATGTCATGTCAGGCATGCATGTCAAGACTAGTAAAACAGTTCAAGTGTACTTTCAAGGCCTTCGGGATTGATAAATCATAACTCATAAATGTCAAGAATAAACAGGTGAAACAACTTTCGAAATATCGAAACAGTACCGGGTTTAAAACTCATTCAAGGTGAATAGGGATCCCGTATGTCTGTATAATAAATAAAACTTGGTACTCTTTGAATTTGAAAGACATGCCGGGTTCCTTATACACATTAGTAGTCCCAATGCTTAAATGATTCTCTGTGATGTGGTTTCTCTCTCGAATGGGCCCCCAACAAACCTCTCATCTCTACTTCGAACACATTCCTAGGTGAGCGGTGCATATTGCTCTCAGAAAGGTTCACAAGCAATGGTGTGGAATCTCCCTTCAATCCCCCTTTATTCATAAAATTCAAGGAATTTCGGTTACCTAGCGGTCAGCTGGCGGTTAGCCACTAGAGGATCCGGCGGTTAATCGCTGGCTGACCGTGAGGCTGACCGCGGGGTTATAGCTCTCTGGAATTGTGACCGTAACTATGCGGTTGGCTAGCGGTTAGCCGCCGATAGATTCGGCGGTTAGCCGCTAGCTGACCGCGGAGTTATAGCTCTCTGGAAAAGTGACCGAAACTGCTGCGGTTAGCTGGCGGTTAGCCGCCAGGCACCAGACTGATGGAACGCGCTCCGAGGCGCCCGCTGGGGCGGCTACCGGGGTCGGCGGAACGTGGGAGTCCGTCGGGTCCGGCCCTTTCGCGCCCTGGCGGGCCCTGAAGCGTGCATCAACATTTCTTTTGTGTGGGTGTGCCAGATTTTCTATTTTACTGGGAATTGCAAGTGGTAATCCGGAGATCAACCTTCGCAAGTAAAAAGGAAATCAACTTCTTTCAAGTTTTCCATTGCACAAATATTTAAGAAAAGAGACATTTTCTTGGTTTGCCGTGAAAGGCGATTTTGTTTGGCATTTATAGCCGATTTTGGCGTTTATAGCCGATTTACAATTCTCATCAATAATGAAAGACAAGAGTTGTGATTTTTGTCTCTTTTAGAAAAATACAAACTACAATGAAAAGCAAGAAAAGGAAGATCTAACTTTTCAGGAGATTGTGGGGGACTCGTTCAGATTGACGGCGCAAGCCATGTATGGGCTTCGCCATCATCCATGCAGATGAGAACAGAAGATGCTCTTGATTCGCTTGGCTTGGCTATAACCTCAGGTTTTTAGGGGACAAAGACCAAGAGAAGGTCCTATGTCCAATAAAAAGCTAAGTAGACGGGCTGAAAAGGCACGTCTAAGCCATTGGAGGCAGCAGGAGAAGGCAAGGACCTTGGGGGGGTGCCCCCCAAGGGACTTTTGTCACCTTGTAGTGGTGGCCGGTGCAGAACTTCAGCAGAGTTTTTCTCTCTTTTTCTTTCTCTCAGATCTCTTTCTGATCTTTTTTTCTGATCCTCTGATTTTCTCCTCTTTTTTCCGATCTCCATTTCAATGGAATGCTCTCCTATTTATAGGCCTTTGGTAGCCATTTAGGAGGGTTTATGAGCCTTAATGGCTTTAATGGGAGGAGTTACAAGATTTATTTCTTGATTTTGTAACTCCTTTTTCCTTGAATCTGATTGGCCGATGGAGATTAAGGGCTTTTAATCACCTTAATTACCATAATGGGAGGAGTTTCATGGTTTAAATGCCATGAATCAATTGACTTGTAACTCCCAAATGCTTGCTTCTGATTGGGCCGTCCAAAGAAATGAATTAATGACTGCAATAAAGCTAGTCAATTAACCACATTAATTGGTCGCCGAGCAGTCGAAGAGTCGCGGGCCATGCCGTGTCTTCTGGAATTCTTCTGGCGACGATCGTCGATGGATCTACATGCTGATCGACATCGGATGAACATGTAACTTCAGACATTGATAGCTAAGAGCGGGCCGGTGACATCTGTCTTGTCGATTTCACGATCGGTCGGACAGAAAGTGCACTTTCTTGGTCGACCGGTTGGCGATCTTGGAGCGATCAATGATGATTTTATGCTTTTGGAGGTTGACTCGTGATTTTGACGGATGTCGGAGGATATGATTCAATTTCAAGCACTAAAAATCACATTTTCAGGAAACCACAGGGGCCAAAGTGCGCGAAACGCGAAAAAAGACGGAAAAACGGGTCACCGGCGGAAAATCCGGTGACCCGGACCTCCATGGTCGCCGGCGACCATGGACCGGCGACCATGGGCCATGGTCGCAGGGGCCTGCGACCATGGGCCATGGTCGCAGGGGTCTGCGACCCTGGGGGATTTTTCCCCTTCGGAGCCCGTTTTGCGGTCGTTTTGAGGTCTTTTTCGTCGCCGTTTTCTCCTGTATTTTTCTTGACATTTCTTCTCATTTATTGGCTTGATTTCCCTGTAGAAAACCTGATAAGAATCCTTGCATTTTTAGAGTGCAAAGTTTCCAATTTTCCGGGAAAGCCGAAGACTTTGTTGCGTAGAGCTGCTGATTTTCCGCCAGAAGCTGAAACTTGGTCAAACGATGTCGGAATGACCTGAAATTTGAGGTGAAGCCTCCTGAGCAATAAATAAGACCAACCATAGGCTTTTGTTTGAGTTTTGAAGCCGTTTGGGGTCCCGTCAATGCTTCACTTGATTTTGCTGCGGGGAAAATGCCGAGCGTTGATATGTGGCCAAATGATGTCCGATTGACCTGAAATTTGACGGGGAGCCTATTGGAGTCATTTTGAGACGTTCCATGGGCTCCGTTTTGGATGTCATGGTCCCGGGTTGCTCCGCCGCCGGTAGGCTTGATTTTCTCTCGGAGCATCGAAACCTGGTCAAACGTTTTCGGAATGACCTGAAATTTGACGTGCAGCCTTTTGGAAGCATGTTGAAGCCACTCATGCACTTGGTTTGATGAGCAAAGGCTTCGGTGGTTCCCGCCGCCGGGAGGCTTGATTTTGCTGCTCGAGCATTGATGGAGGGTCAAACGTTGTCGGTTTGACTTGAAATTTGGCATGGAGCCCTTTTGAGACATGCTGGAGTCATCCGTAGGCTCTGATCGAAGTTTTGACGTCTCCGATGATGTCGCCGCCGGGAGCGCCATTTTAGCTGTCGGAGAAGCGAAGTTAGGCCAAATGATTCTGAAATGGCCCGAAACTTCATATGTACTCTTCTCTTGGCTATCTTGAAGGATCTTGCAGTTTTTGTTTGATTCTGACAAGATTTGATTTTATGAGAAGTTGCATTGCCTATTTATGGCAGGTTGCGACTTCATGCAGCTTTCTTGATGTTGAAGAGGCAAAGTGACATTTTTGGTGTCAACAAATGCCCCCTCGAGGTACAGCGACGAATTGCTTGACTTTTGTAGTCGATGTGCCTCGAAGAGATTTTTGAAGGAGAGCTTGTGTCTTGACCAAGAGTCTTTGAGCAATCTTTCCTTTGGTAGAGTAGCCTTTGAGCTTCCAGGGGAATTTTATGGTAGTGAAAGGAATCACACACCATCTCGAGGCAAAGTTTTGAAGATGACATCAGGGATGTGGATTTGGGTTTCTGTTTTTGACCTTGTGACCTAACAAGCTATATATGGCAGGTTAGGGGATCGGGTTTTGGTTTTGACCTTGTGACCCGACAAGCTGTATGTGGCAAGTTGGGGGATCATGATTTGGTTTTTGGTTTTGGTCTTGTGACCTAACAAGCTGTATGTGGCAAGTTAGGGGACCAGGATTTGGTTTTTGGTCACTCTTTGGGACTGTGTGGGTCCATTGGAGTGGTTTGGATTTTTGTGAAATGTCAATTTCAAGATTTTGGCTCAATTTGGTATATGAGGCTGGATGGTTTGATTTTTGGAAGCTCATGGGGCTTGGGATTTTTTTTTGTATGGTTCAATCAACTCAAAAGAGGCATGGAACCATTATTGTATGCTCTTGGTAAGAGGGATTTTTTCTGACTAAAAGCCCATTTTTTCTTTTTTTTTTTTTTTTTTTAGTGCCTAGGTGGTCAAACCTGGCTCATATGGGCTAGCCCATGGGACCTTAAGCTTTTTAGGATGGCTTAGATCTCATGTGGGGCCATTTTTGTAAAGAATATCTAAAGATATCTCATTTGGATAGAGAATATCTAAAAATATCTTTATGGGAGAGAATCTCTCATATTCCCTTAATTTGGGAGAGAATATCTCAATGTATCTTTCTTTTTGGGAAAGAATCTTCAATATCCTTTTTTGTTGGAGAGAATCTCTCATTTGATTGATTTTGGGAGGAAATCTCTCAAAGACATCTTTCTTTTTGGGAAAGAATCTTTCTAATTCCTTCTCTTTTGGTAAGGTTACTTAATTAGTAACACTTACCTTTCTTCTTTGTTTCCTTTTTTGATTTGCTCTCTCCTATAAAAGCAAAGGAAGGTAGGATCTCTTGCTCTTATTGCTTTCTTTTGCAACAATCTCAAGGGAGCTCCAAGACCAAGAGTTCTTCTTCTTCAAGGATCTTCAAGCTTTTTCCTTCTTCTTCTCCATCAATGGCTTCAAGTAAGTTTTCTCTCTTTTTCTTTCAAGAAAACTCCATGTAGAGAATAGGATGGTAAAAAAAAGAAAGTTTCTCTCTTTTTTTTTCTTCTTTTTTTTTTCTTTTCTTTTTTCTTTTCTTTCTATTCTTCTTCTCTTTTTTTTTCTTTTCTTTTCCACGTGATTTCTTTTTTTCACGTTTTTTTTTTTTTTTTTTTTTTTTCTCTTTTTTTTTGTGGGCCGTACGGACAGATCCGTACGGATCTGGTCCGTACGGCCACGTGGCCTATTTTTTTTTTTTTTTTTTTTTTTGCTGTTTTCTTTCTTCTCTTTTTTTTTGTTTGAGAAAGTTTCTTTTTTTTTTCTTTTCTTTCTCCCCTTTTTTTTTTCGAGAAAGTTTCCTTTTTTTTTTTTTTTTTTTTTTTTTTTTGCTCATCATGATAATGCGTTTTTTGTGCAAATCTAGATGTTCATGCATGTACTATTTGTAGATTGAGCATGATAGCATACCTGAAAATCTTTGCAAATTTGGGAATTTGGAGCTTGCAGTGATGTTGAGCCCTTCTTGATTTTGCGGAGATTTTGAGGTTTCGAAAGTTTGGAGTCTCGGAGCTCGTAGCGATGTTGAGCCCATCTTCAAACTTTCTATTTCCGTCGGGGTATTTCCTTTTTTCTTTGGAATTGCCCCGGGGTCATGCCAAAATTTCGCCAGATTTTTAGTGGGACAAAGTGACCCTTTTTTCTTTTTAGCGAAATTCTGTCATTTTGATGACGATCTTTTTTTTTTTCCGACCTTTGCAGGTGGTTCCTCCAGAGCGAACAAGGGTAAAGAGCCTGCTACAAGCGTACCTCGTCGATCCGCCAGATCTTCTAATGTGGCCGTTCAGCAGGCCTGGGAGAAGGTCCAGTTTATTGAGAAGAACTTGGAAGAATGCGATTCCCTCAATCGTGATGAGATGAGACAGCGATTGATCGCTCTCAAGGATGAGGAGTTCTATAAGATCATGGTAAGCAACCGTCCTTGGGTTATGGACGATCTGAGGGTTTTACCCAAGCCTACCTTCTTCTTTGGAGATGCAGTCCCTGACGACTTGACATACCAAAGGAGATGTTTTCAGTTCTCTTACACAGCTGATGGTGAAGAGAGAACTATTTCTACCCGGTCGTCTTTTGACCGGACCATCTCGATCCTGAGCCTTTCTCCCACGTGCCCTAAGAGGGAAGATCCTCCGAGCTGGGTGAAGAGGACCAGTGTGATCAAGACCGGGGTTTTTGTTGGTGGACCTTCCGGTTTTGCGGAGAAGCCACCTGTCCGTATGGACATGTTGATGCCAGCCAGCGGCTACCAGGGCTCTGATTATCCGTCGGTCGATTTGAGACCGGTGGGCCTTGGCGTTTTCAGCGGTGACGGCAGTACTTGGGTGAAGCCTTTTCGACTTCGTGGCCGTTTCAATGCTGACTCCGATTGGAAGTCATGGACTGACCACACCTTGCTGATTGGGGGCGCCGTTTTGAAGGAAGCCGGGATTTTTGACGCGGTCCGCGCTTTCAGGGAGACCGTGACTTTTTCCGATGATGCCTTCATGGCTATGTTGGAGTCTTTCCTCCCTCAGACCAATACCTTCGTTGTTACGAACGGTGAGATTGGTTTTTCTCTGAAGGAGTTGAGTGCTATTACTGGATTGCCCATCCTTGGCAAACTCTACGAGGAGTTCATGCCGATTGACAGCGTCCTTGAGGAGCAGTCAGAGGAGTTCAGGCTCCTATACTTTCAGCTCGTCGCCTTCTATGATTTTTTGAAGGAGGGCTCGAAAGTGAGATCCAGCAGTTGGAAGAGTTGTGGCTTTTCATTCTTTAACTCCTTTGACGGTCGAGAACCTTCTGATAGCATGACCCGGGAAGACAGGAAGAAGACTTCGGCCATGCAGGAAGAGTTGAAGGGTTTCTTCGCGAGCACAGATGCCATTTGTTCTGACATTACACTGCGGAGGGATCTTGCTGTTTACCTCACTTTTTGGCTGGGTGAGGCTATTTTTGCTGGTGGAGATGGGACGCACATCAGGCCGCATTGTATTTTTCCGGCTTGTCAGATGGCGTTTGGAGAGCGGCTTGCTTTGGTGCCCGCTCTTTACTCCTACCTGTGTACCGAACTGCAGGCTGCTGCTTTTTTGGTTCGGCTTGGGCTCCCTATGAATAGGGTATTTTCAGCCCATATCTTTTATTCGTGGTTTGTATACCACTGTCCTGGCTTCCACCAGCTGGGTGCTGCACAGGATGATGATCCTCTGATGATTCGATTGGCTAAGGGAAAAGCCGTATCCGAATCACTTTTGTTTGCCCGCATGAGGATCCGACGGTTCAGGGACGTCGAGATGGGGCAGTCTTCAGTTAAGCTTTCTCCGGAGTTGCGGAAGAAGGCTTTTGATTTTGGTGCCTCCCGAGACTCTACCAGAGCAGGGTCGGGAAGGCATTACTCTTTGACCAATGCAGAGAAAGAGTGGCTTTTCAGCATACGAGTCGGCACGATGGTGTACCGTAGACATCTTTTCGTCGACATCCAGCCGTATGTACCTTCTCGCTTTGCGCTTCAGTTGGGCTTCTCTCAAGGCGTTGTTGGAGCGCCTTCGAGTATGGTGAAGCGTTTTGGGGGTTTGCAGGATGGCAGAAATGCATGGGCTTTCTATAGTGCTGAAGACACTACTGCCACGATTTCTTATCCTGAGCTGTCGACTTTCCGAACTGCCGGCTTCACGAAGTGGTTCGCGGAGAGCTTTTTGGCATATCGGGGGCTTTCCAAGAAGGAGCTTGATGTAAAGCTGTCTTCTGGAAAAGGCATTGGGAAGTCGGATGGCGTCCGGCGAGAGGAAGTTTGGGCCTTCCTTTCTGGAGAGAAGCACAAGATAGGCTTTCTCGGTGACCAGGGCGTCATTGGTTCTGAAGCTGTTCGGGAAGTACCTGATGAGGCTTTGGAGCAGCTAGAACAGGAGGAAGCCGAGCTCGACGCTTGGATGCAAGCGGCACAGAGGCGAGCTTCCGCGGAGTCTACTGGCGAGAGCAGACCATCCAGTGAGGAGTCAAGTGAGAAACCTGACTCTGATAGTGGGGCGGGTTCTTCTAGGAAGCGAACCCGTAGAGGTAAGAAGAGGAGGAGTCATCATCGCAGCGAGGGGCCACATGAGGACTCTCCTGACATGGAAATCCCTCTTACCATCAACGAGGAGGTGCCAGAGGCTGTCGACGAGCCTCCAGAGAAGAGGAGTCGTGGGGAAGAGACCATTGGTGAAGGTATGATTCTTCCTTTTTCGTTTTCTACTTCTTTCATAGGGCTTTCCCTGTTCTGATTTGTTTTCTCACCCTGCTGCTGCTTTTTTTTTTTAGCAGAGGATGAAGACTTGGCGATGCCTGAGGTTCCGACCGATGAGGCGGTGATGGAGCCGGTTATGGCATCTGAAGAAGAACCTAGGGACTCTGGAATGACTCCGGAATCTCCGACTGGTATGACTTCCTTCGCTTTCTCTTTTTTTTGTGCCTGCGACTTGATTTGCTAACATTTTTCTTGTCAGCTGACTTGCCACAAGATTCTGATGACTTTGAACCATCAATGGACGCAAATGTTGATGATGCTTCCGATGAGTTCATGGAGGAAGAGAGTGTTCCGCCAGTCGTCGAAGAAGGTACTTCGTAGTGATGACCCTGATGGTTTTTTTTTTTTTTTTTTTTTTTTTTTTTTTTTTTTTTTGAACAGGATCATGTTCATACCTTTTTGTGTTTCATTTGCAGGTTTTGAAGTGACAGAAGAGAGTCCATTGCTTTCTTCAGAACCAGAGCAAGGGATGCCAGAGGTCGATCCGGAGGTAGAGACTCCTACAACCAGTTCTGACGCGATAGAGGAGATACCTCATGCTGAGATTCCTTCTCCAGTGGCTCCAAGTGAAAAGAGTTCCTTTGTTACTCTTCCGATGGGACATGACATGAGCAGCCGATCAGCGGAGAAGGGTGAACCTTCATCCAGTTCGTCTCTTCAATTTGCGAAGAAGGTGCTGGCTCGGGTTTTGAGTTCTTGGATCAAGACTCTCCTTTCTGGACACTTGGAAGCAGGATTTGGCATGATCCCACATGTGCAGGAGATTCTCACTGATACCGAAGAGGTTGGTCTAGATGTCACAGGTGCCAGGGCGACCGTTGATAGGATCATTGCACTGGGTGACAAGTGGTTTGAGACCATGGGCTTCCCTGACGACCAATTCTTCAAGGAGATGTTCTTGGACCCTGCTGATAAGGCTAAGTCTGACCTGAATGAGGCTACACAAAGCAAGAAGCAGCTAGTTCGGGAGAAGAACAAGGAAGAGCTAGCCATCATCGGATTGAGGCATGACCTTAACGTCCTTGATAGGGAAGTTGAGGAGGCCAGAAAACGTCTTGAGCATTTGAAGGCACAAGTCGATGCGAAGTGGGCTGCTATAACAGAGGCTCGTGACAGGGAGAGTACTCTGATCCGCAGGGTTGCAGATGCCGGTCAAGTTCTCGAGAGGAGGACTCTAGAAAACGAACGATGGCAAACTGCTGGGGAAGAGCTTCCCGGTGTAAAAGAAGGGTTACGGCATTCGCCAGCATCTCATGGCAAGTTCCTGAAGAAGCGTGCCTTGGAAACTCTCACGGCTGAGGCCAAGAGTTTGCTTGAGGAGCTGAAGCTTTGGCTGGAGACCATTTTTGGCTGAGCTCCTGATTTTTTATAGCAGAAACCATTCTTCTTTTTTTGGTACCACATGTATTTTTTTGGTACTTTTCTCTTTTTTTTTTTTTGGTACCACATGTATTTTTTGGTACTCTCCTTTTTTTTTTTGTTTTGGTACCACATGTATTTTTTGGTACTCTCTTTTTTTGTTTTCCCTACGCTCACTCAAATCTTTTTGTGATGAAAGCGATTGCTAAATGGGATTTGATCAAAAGTTTTGTCATTTTGTGAAAATCTTTTGTCAAATAATTGTTTTGGTAGGGGAAACGAATTTGGCGTGAAAGCCGGATTTTTGTGGCATTTACAGCCAGTTTTGACATGAGAGTCAGGTTTTTTTTGTGTGGCATTTATAGCCGATTTTTGAGATGGCATAAGAGCCAAAAATTTTGTTCGTGGCATGGGAGCCAATTTTGAGATGGCATGGAAGCCGAAATTTTATGGCGTAAAAGCCAAAATTTGGGTTGGCATGGAAGCCGGTGTTTGTTTTGTGGCATCTATAGCCAGTTTGGTGGCATTGATAGCCAATTTGTGGCATTTATAGCCGGTTTGGTGGCATTGATAGCCAATTTGTGGTATTTATAGCCGGTTTGGTGGCATTGATAGCCATTTTTCGAAAGCCAAGTTTTAGTTTGTCGGCGTGAAAGCCAATTTTTCATGGCATTGATAGCCGGTTTGTGGCATTTATAGCCGGTTTGGTGGCATTGATAGCCGGTTTTTGGGCAAAAGAGCCAGGTTTTGGCGTTTATAGCCAGATTTTTTTTTGCTTTCAAAATGCAGGTATCGACTAAATGTCGCCTCCCCGCTGAATGGTCTTGCAAGTATCGATGGAATGTCGCTTCCTTGCTCATTCGGTTCTGCGAGTATTGATGGAATGTCACTTCCTCGCGGGTTAGGTTTTGCAAGTATCGATGGAATGTCGCTTCCTCACGAATTGGGGTGCAAATATCGACTAAGCGTCGCTTCCCTGCTTTTCCCAAAACTTTTGATTTTGCGGGTACTGACTTGATGTCGTTTCCCCGTGATTTTTGAAATTTGAGGTTTTCTCGAACCTTTGAAATTTGGGTTGTGGATAGCAACTGGTATGTTGCATCTCCACGATTTTTGAAATTGGGTTGTGGATATCAACTGGTTTGTTGCTTCTCCACGGTTTTTGGATTTTGCAAGTATCGACGAAATGTCGCTTCCCTGCGATTTTGGGTGCAAGTATCGATGGAATGTCGCATCCTTGCTTTTTTTCAAAATTTTTGTTTTGCGGGTACTGACTTTGATGTCATATCCCCACGATTTTTGAAAAACCATTTTTTTTTTGTTTAAAGACACGAGGGTCGTAAATTTTGACCTAGAACCATTTGGCGGTAAAAGGTAAGGTGGACTAGGGTGGAAATCCCTGAATCCGGATTTTTGTTTCAAACCAAGAATTTTGGTTCAAGGATCGAAAGCTTTGGTCAAGTCAGGGAGAGGCTCCTAAACTTGGATTTTTTTTGTTTTTGAACAATGAAACGATGAAAGTAAGCATTGTTTTTGAATCTCTAGAAATTTTGACATTTGATATGAAAATTCTAAAGAGAGTGGGTTTGACGAGCGAGTACCTGAGAACAGGTTTTGGCCATACAGGCATTGCTCTTACCCAGTTGGGTAAGTCTTCAAGGGTAGTACCGCTTCAAGAACTTGCCGTTGATAGGCAGCATACATCTGTCGCCTTCCATGTTTAGGAGGGCATATGCGCCGTTGGAGAAGACCTTGTCGATGACGTAGGGTCCCTCCCATTTTGGTTCAAACTTGCCTTTGGACTTGTGAGCGAAGACCATTGGTCTTTTTACCGCAAGAACCAAGTCACCCTTTTTGTAGGCGCGTTGCCTGACCTTTTTGTCAAAAGATCCTGCCATGCGTGCTTGGTAAAGTTCAATGCTTTGTCGAGCTTCGAGCCGTCTCTCGTCGAGATTGTCCAGCTCATGGAGTCGCAATTTGACATTGCTTTCTTGAGTCATGTCATTTTGTAGAGATACCCTCAGAGAAGGAATTTGTACCTCTAGGGGCACGACAGCTTCGTATCCATAGACCAAGGAGAATGGTGTGCTATGGGTTGGTCCTCGAACGGTGGTTCGATAGGCCCACAAAGCTTCAGACAGTTTATCGCTCCAGTCTCTTTTGTGACTAGAGACCATTTTCTTGAGGATTTTGCAAAGTGTCTTGTTGAAGGCTTCTGCTAATCCGTTTGCTGCCGGATTGTATGGAGTCGAAGGACAGCTTTGAATTTTGTATTTGTCGCAGAACCTGTAGAATCGATGATCCCGGAATTGTGGTCCGTTATCATGGACGAATCTTTTGGGTATGCCAAAACGACAAATGATATTGGTGCGTAGGAACTGAAGAACTGATGAGGTCTTCATTTCGTTGAACGCAAATGCTTCTGACCACTTGGAGAAATAATCCGTTGCGGCGAAGATGAAGCGATGACCTTTGCTTGAAGGGGGAGAGATAGGACCTATGATGTCCATGCCCCATGCTTCAAAAGGCCATGAGATTGCTGTAGGATGTAGCCATTCCGGAGGCATGTGAATGTAGTCTCCATGAACTTGGCATTGTTGGCAGCGCTTAGCAAATTGCATTGCGTCGGGTACCATGGTAGGCCAGTAGTAACCCAACCTTTTGATTTGGTCGTAGAGCTTGGGACCAGCCTGATGAGCTCCACAAAGACCAGCGTGAACTTCTTTGAGTGTTTCTTCAGCTTCTTGTTGTGACAAGCAGCGTAGGAGTACTCCATTGAAGGATTTCCTGTAAAGGATCTTTGAAGGGATATCCAAATGAAAGTTTGGGGCTCGCCTTTGGATGCTTACCCGTTCTTTTGGATCTTCAGGTAGGATTCCGAACATAGTGTAATCAATGAACGGATCCCTCCAGTCGCCGATTGAAGGTTGAAGGATAGAGATCCGACTTCCAACCACTCGGTGGCATTCAGCAACTGCTTGGTGTGTGTTAAGAGGAGGGAGGATCCTTCTCTCGCACACCGTAATTTGCATGTTTTCCCCTTCCTGGATCGCCATTGATGCGGCAAGTCCGGCCAGGGCATCTGCACGGATGTTTTCACCTCTACGAATGTGGGTGATGTTGCAGATGTCAAAATTTTGCAGAAGTGATTGTGCCTTGTTGTAGTAAGGCAGCAGATCAGGCTTCCTGACTTCATATTTCTGATTCATCTGGTTGACGATCAGTTGAGAGTCTCCAAAGACTTCCAGCATAGTGATACCAGATTCGATGGCGAGTTCCAATCCTAGGATCAGAGCTTGGTATTCAGCTGCATTGTTTGTGCATGGTTCCAGTAGCGAGAAAGCGTGTGGAATCATGCATTTGTCGGGGCTAACAAAGAGGATGCCAACTCCCGAGATCAGCTTTCTGTTTTCATTTGTCCTGGTTGCACCGTCAAAGTACATGTCCCAGGAGGCATTTGGCGAGAAAGTCTCCACGTTGTAGACAGGTTCGTCTGGGAGATCATCTCTGAGTGGTGAATCTTTAGGCAATGGATGCTCTGCGAGGAAATCTGCTAGAGCTTGGCCTTTGATTGCTTTTTGTGGCACATACCTAATATCAAATTGTGACAAGAGGATGGACCATTTTGCCAGTCGGGCATTGAGAGAACCGGCCTTTGTGACAAGGACCTTCAAGAGGTTGATCCTCGAGACCAGGTAGACTGTGTTGGAAAGCAGATAGTGACGTAGCTTTTGTACGGCGAACATCACTGCAAGGCATTCCTTTTCGACTGGAGAGTAGCGATGCTCTGCACCTACTAGCATGCGGCTGAGGTAGTATAGAGCAGCTTCTTTTCCCTCACCATTCTCTTGTGCAAGCAAAGCGCCTACAGAATGATCAAGAGCTCTTGTGTACAAGATGAATGGTTTTCCAGTGGCAGGGGCAGCTAACACTGGAGGTTTGGTCAGGTATGACTTGATATCTTGAAATGCGGCTTCGCAGTCGGTATCCCAGACAAAGTCTACACCTTTTTTCATCAATCGAGAGAATGGACGGCATTTCCCCGAAAGATTGGAGATGAACCGTCTAATGTAGGCCAATCTCCCTTGAAGCCCTTTTAGTTCCCTTACGGTTCTTGGAGAGGGCATTTCTAGAATAGCCTTGACTTTTATGGGGTCAAGTTCTATTCCAGCTTTCCGAACAAGGAATCCGAGAAACTTACCCGACGAGACGCCGAAGAAGCATTTTAGAGGATTCATCCGCAGTTTGTGTTTGCGAAGTCGGAGGAAGACTTCCCGAAGATCTTTGAGATGGTCTTCTTTTCTTCTGCTTTTGACGGCGAGGTCATCAACGTAACATTCGACCGTCTTGTGCTGCATATCTTGGAATATTTTCATCATAGCCCTCTGATATGTGGCACCAGCATTTTTCAGACCAAATGGCATGACAGTATAGCAATATACGCCAAATGGAGTCCGAAATGAAGTGTGTTTTTCATCCTCGGGATGCATCTTTATCTGATTGTAACCAGAGAAGCCATCCATGAATGTCATTCGCTCGAATCCACAGGTATTGTCAATCATCACCTCCGGTATGGGGAGCGGGAATTCATCTTTAGGGCAAGCGCTATTCAAGTCTCTATAGTCAATACAGACTCTGATCTGCCCATTTTTCTTTGTCACGGGGACAATGTTGGCCAACCATTCTGGATGTTGTTCCTCACGGATGAAGCCAACGCTTTTGAGTTTTTGAACTTCTTGTTCAATTTTATCCATCACATCTGGACGGAATCTTCTTTGGCCTTGTTTGACAGGCTTGATTTCTTCTTGAAGATTGAGTTTGTGGACTGCTATTTTGGGGTCTAAACCAGGCATTTCAGCATAGGACCATGCAAAGCAATCAACGAACTCACGAAGAAAAGCGATATACTCGGGTAACTCATCATCCTTTATATTCTTGCTTATGAATACAGGACGTGGGTTATCTGGTGTTCCCAAGTCTATCTTTTCAACAGGATCTTCTGTCGGAAGGTTCGAAGGTGGTTCCTCCACAATATTTTCGGAGGCTTCCAACTCAACGAAACCTTCTGGAGTTTCAACTGCATTACCAGGCCAAGGCTCTGTTCCTTTCAATGGATTTTCTTGATTGGTGATCTCCTCAAGGCTTGCTATGAGATAGTCCCAATCGCCTGTTGAGTCTGGTATTTCTTTTGGAGACGAGGGTTCTTCTGGGTCAGGATGCCACAAGTCTGTATTATCGGACGATTCCTCTTTATCTTCAGAGAAATCATACCAATTGGATGAGCTTCCTGGATCTTTGTCAGGTAACTCTTTAAAGAGATATCCAGGGAGATCGATGTCTTCGTGGACTTGAGATGTTGAGGCTTGGTCGGTAAAACGACTTTTAAGCCTTTGTGTCAACTGTCTCAGGGGAGTGTCGGGATCATACCCTAACCCATATGAAGACTTTTCTACATGACCGTAGAGTCTCCAATCTTCCAGCTGGCTTTTGGTCAAGGCGGGCTCCAATGGCGTGAGAATACCGCGTCTTTCTCCCAAACCGACTGGGTTTTGAGCGTCATAGCCCATTTTCTTCATAATTGCTTGTGCCACAGGACTATATAGAGATAGCTGAGGCATACCTTCATTTTGGAAAGGTTCCAGCATGGAGTTTGATGAAGAAGCGTCCGATCTATGGAAGAAGATCGGCCTTTGCTTTGGTGATGTTGCCGGAACAACAAAGGTAGCAGACGTAGGATCTTCTACATCTGCAGGTGTCTCCATCGGAGTGAGAGCAGGCTGAACTTGCTGAGTGTCAGCTTGGCTTGACGATGCATCGTCTTCTGGCTCTGAGTCCGAGTCTGTGTCTTGCATGATAGACACGAGAGAGACAACAAATTTGCCCCCAGGCTTTTGTTTCGCCTTCTTCACTTTAGTCGTGATGACAAAAGGTTTTGAAGATTTGAGGGAGATGAGGAAGGGAGATTGACTACTCTCTTCTAATTTGCCGGAGGGTTTGTTTTCTTCCGGTGATTTTTGAGGAGCCTTGCCTTTATCTTTCTGGAGATTTTCAGCAGGGGGTGCTATTTCCTCTTCTTCTTTTTCTCCTTCATACATCTGGGAGTCTGCGAAGTGGACTTCTTTACCTTTGAAGGGTTTTCTGTCCGCAAAGACACGATGTACCATGCCGTCGTCGCCGACGAACTTGATGCATTGATGTAGAGTTGAAGGGACAACACCGTTCTCGTGTATCCAAGGACGTCCGAGAAGGATGTTGTAGCATGAGGGGGTTTTTATTGCATACACAGTGACCTCAGAGATAAGATCACCGATTTGCAATTTGAACCTGATTTTGCCGATAGGCCTTTGAGCGCTCCCATCGTATCCAAAGATAGATACAGATGTGTGGCTTAGCTTGCTGGGTGGGATGCCCAACTCTTCAAGAGCCGAAGTGGAGATAAGGTTGAGTGCAGAACCTGGGTCGATCTGAACTCTGTGTATCGGTATTTCTTTGATGTACCCTGTGAAGTACAGGGGTCGGTTGTGCCTTGCTTCGCCAAGTAGGAGGTCTTCCTTAGTGAAGGCGATGGTTGCATTGGCTGCCTTTTGAACCGAGAGGCATTGGATGCATGATCCCTCAGTTTTCTTTTCTCCCTTTGAGGAAGTTTCAGAGTTTTTGACCCGGTAGTCCATTTCAATTTGGAGGACTTGCGGGGCATGTTTGTCGACATCCTCATTCAGTTTTTGTAGTTCTGAGATGAGATTATCACGAGTGCGTGGAGACATTCGTAATAAATCCAGGATGTGAAGACGTGCAGGTATGTGTTTGAAGTGCTCAACCAAATCATACTTGAAAGCCTCCTTAGGGCCTGCATGTTCATCATTGTTGCCACTGGGGGCGCTTACAACATCTTTTCCCGAAGGATTTACATAAGTAAAGGAAGATTGGTTGTAATTTTTGTGGTAGTCCCGGCCCGAACGGGTGCCTCTACCAACTTCGAGAGCTTCTTGAGAAGGATCTTCGTTTGGAAGATTGTCTTCAGGATCAAGAGGTTGTCGTTTTTCATCTACTGGGGATGTATCTGCAGCAGAGTTGCCATCCTCAGTGATTGTGTTGCACGGAGCATTTTCCGGGAGCAAGTCCTGAACAGCATCCAGCAGCTTTTCTTCTTCGTTGACCCATCCATCACCCCAAGTTGGGTTTTCTTCATGATGATGAGTCGGGAAGAATGTGTATCCTGAAGTCACAGTTTCAGGAGAAGAAACCTGAGAGGGTGTCATCTCTGTGAAAGTCACGTGAGACGAGGCAGCTCCAGAGGATACATTGCTAGGCGTCGTCGGAGTGTAGGTAATCTCATCAGACGACGCTTCAGAAGAGCTATAATCCTGATATATTACATTACAGGAAGCTCTGATAGAAGATGTTGCCTGCTCGGAGTCAGACTCATCCTCGGATGTAAGAGGATCGTCAATCCAGCAATGTTCTCCATTTTCAGGAGTTGAGGGAGGAGGTACCTGATGGGCTTCAGGGACTTCCGGCTCTGGATTGTGAGGAATCTCGTTGACGCGGTCTTGCTCTTGTTCTAGAGCGAGACGCTGCAAGATCCTTGCATATTCTTCAAGATCAGGCATGGGAGCCAGATCCTCTTCTTCGTCTTCTCCGTGTGGCTCAACATAGTTGATTTCCACTGGAGCAATGACAGGTGCTGGGTTAACAGCATCTTCTTGTGCAGCCTCTTGGTCTTCTTCATCATCAGACCAGGATCCTTGTGGTTGCAAGGGGTTATACCAGATTACTGGTATAAGGTGAGTTTCAGGAACCCATTCTTCATCGGAGAGATATTCTCCTGTTTCAAGAGATTCCTCCCACTCATCGGTGTAGTTGGGCTCGAATCCATCGTCGGTGTCGCTGGACTCGTATCCATCAATGGAGAATCCAACTACCGAGTTGCAAGAGTATGATGCCCCCTGCATGGCTTCTTTTTTGAATTGAGGTGGCATGAAATCACTGAGAGTGAAGTTTCTTACCGCCTTTGAAGTCTCTGGAAGGGACGTTTCTGTTGCCCCGAGTGAAGTGGTAGAGGAGGCCTCTGCTTTTTCATGGACTTCTTGTTTTGGCTGGGTCTTCTCTTGCCGTTTGAGCCTGAGGAGATGTTTCCTAGTCTGACTTCGCTGTTGAGCTGTTGGCTTTGTTTTGACGATCTCCCAGTTTTCATCTTCCTGGAGATCGGGGTGTACCCATATAGGTTGTCCGTCTGGTGTCGGGAAAAGAACCAACACTTCGGACGTTTGAATTCTTTTTATCACCTTGAAGGAAGTAGTGATCTTCTTCTTCGGTGATTTTGGTGTTTGTCCACATGACACCATGTTGACGGAGGCAGTCCCATAGTTTTTGTCAAAGGTGATGACTCCGTTTTTCCACATCTCGTTTATCTTCTCTCTCACAACAAAGCATTGATTGAGAGGATGCGAGACCATCTGGTGGTATGGACAGTACCGAGGATCATTGGTTTTGCCAACGTCTCCAGGTCTTTTGGGCTCTGGCAAAATGAGTTTGCCATTTGCTAGGAGAGCCTCAAAGATTTCTTCGACGTCTTCATCGAACGGATATTTCTTTTCTACTCGCTCTTTGAAGGCATCAGAGAGTTCAGGTCTCTTACCTGCAGCTCTATTTTCAGCTTTCTTTGGTTGCTGAGGAGCTGACTTAGTCTGCACATTGAGAACCTCCTTCTTCTTTGGTTTAGAGGTTGCAACAGCAGTCGGCTCTTTCTTTGATGATTTCTGACTGTTGAGGTCTTTGATCACCGTTTCAGCTTCCATGGAAGCTTCCAGGAGTTCCCCCAGGTTCTTTGATTTATTGCCGATGATCATGGAGCGGATTTTAGCTCTCATGTTGTTTCGGCAGATGTCGACTAGCGACGCTTGTGGCAGTACATCTGAGCATTTGTACGCCATTGCTTTCCACTTGTGAATGAAGTCATAAGTTGACTCATTCTCTCCCTGTTTTAGGCTGCAGAGCTGAGCCATAGTAACAGGATGATCCTCACCTTGGAAGTGGGTCAGGAAGCGTGTCTCCAGCATAGCCCAGTTCTGAATGGAGTTCTCCGGCAGAGTGGAGTACCAATCGAAGGCCGTACCTTTTAGGGTACTTGCAAAGAGGCGGATCTTGAGTGCATCTTGATCCGCGATAGCTCCCGTCAAGATCTTGAAGTGGATGACGTGCTGTCTGGCCGATCCTTTCCCCGTATATGTTTGGAGAGTAGGATGTTTGAATTTTGTGGGGAACGGGACCGAGTCCATCCATAAAGGATATGGTGGCTTGATCCCATGCTCCTTGAGTATATCCTCTTCTTTTGCTTTGGCGAGGATACTGTCTACGTCCTTTTTGGTGAGGGCGCGTGACTCATTTTCTTCTCCATTTCCCTCGTTATTGCTATGATTTGGAGGAGGCTCATTGTTCACCTGATTTTGGACAACGAGGAGAAGGTTTTCCATCAGAGTTTCAATCCTCTGCTGGCCTTGTTCCAACTGCTGGATGCGTGCGAGCGCATCATCTCGAGGTGGATTCTGAGGTGGCGGCTCAGAACTTGTAGCCAAGACGTTCATCCCTCGGGATTCGAACGAAGAAATCGTCCTGGTGACCGAGCTGGGGCTCATTCTTTTTGATGAAGAGCTTGATGAAGGATTACTCTCCCGTCCTTGGCTGGAAGGGGCAGGAGATTCTTCGGGATGTCTTTGTGTCCTGGTGATGCTACGGGTCACCGGACGTCGGACATGGATTTTTGATGCTGACCTTTGGCGTCTTCTGGTTTTTCCAACCATATGGACGGCAGCAACTTGGTCGGGTCTTTCTTTTTCGACCCATTTGTGGGAGACTTGAAGTGTAGGAGGCTGGGTCCTTTGCTTCTCTAGTCTCTTTTGTCGATATGACGCACGGCGGCGTGCTCGACGAGCGATTTGAGCTTTGGTCAGCTCTGGCTGGGCTCTGACGATGAAGGATGTGCTCCCTCGGGCGCAGCAGCCGAGCTTGTCTTCTTTGTGGTTGGGCAAGGACAGGATGCGGACCCGGTCCTTTGACTGTTGCAGCGAAGCTTTGAACCTTTCGAGTTCGGCCCCTGTAGAGATGAAGGGTCGAACTGAAGGAGTGTAGGCCTTAGCAGGTGCTTGTAGAGGCCTAGTGATGCATGATCTGATTTTGGGCCTGTAGGAACAAGCCGGCTCATGCTGGGTTGACTTGGGAGTCAAGTTGGAGATGGGTCTCTCCTCTTTCATGTAGGCAAGAGGGTAGAACTGGTTTTCTTTGAGTGGGGCCAGGTATGCTGGCTTGGTGGAAATTTGAGACCTTCTTTGTTTTGGGGAAGGTCTTGGAGACCAAGTCTTGGGATAGACCTGGTTGTTTGTTGGTCGAGGCTTCGCGGGGGTGCCGCGGGCTTCGGGCTTTTGGGCGCTCGCCTTTGGTGTCACGGGAGTGACACGTTGAGAGGCGATCTTCTGCTTTTTAGCAGGCGCAGCTTGTTCTTCGGGAAGTGGGAATGGTCCCTGTGTCCCGAAGACGATGGTCCGGGGAGTCGAGGTCGACCCGGAGTTTAGAGAGTTGCCGAGGGAGTTGATGCTTCGGCAGCTGGCAGGGCGCTTATGGGTGCGCGTGCTTTGCTTCTGTTGAAGCATGAGTTGGTGCTTGTTCTCATCGAAGATAATGGTTAAGGCTGCCATTGTTAGTTTCGAAAAAGTTCTGAAACAAGACCACATCCATTAGTAATCACAAGAATAATGATCATAAATGGGAATTTCTATGCTTTTGTCTTTTCAAATCGCTCAAGGGACATAACCCAAGCAATATGAGGAAGGCAAAAAGCCATAGAGGGTACAATTGTTCTGACAGCAAGTATGGTGAGCCCAGAATGAGCGTTCCAGTGACTGCTAGAAGCAATTGTAAACCTAAATTCGACTTATCGAGAAGCAGGGCTTGCTCGAGATAAGAAGAATATAAGGTAGGAGTTACAAATGTGCCGGTCACAGATACAGTAGACCCTGAAAGGGCGTACCAGTATTGCTATGCACAAATGTTGGAGATCGCATCCACGAGATGGGATTCTCTTTTTTTTTTTGAAATGTCAAGATTGGATTCATCAAAGAGAGCAGATGGTATTCCGATCCGAATACGGGCTCAACGATTTCCGCGAGCACCAGTACCCAGAAGGGAAGGAACCACAATTTCTCGGATCTGAATCTAAAATGACGAGAGTTTTTTTTTTTGAAGATTTTTTTTTAAGATTTTCATTTTTTTTTTTTTTTAAAAAAATCTTTTTTTTTTGTTTAAGATTTTTTTTTGAAAATCCTTTTTTTATTTTTTATTTTTTATTTTTTTTTATTTTGATTTTTTTTATTTTTTTTTTTTGAAAATCTTTTTTTTTATTTTTGATTTTTTTTATTTTTAAGATTTAAAGACGAGAGAGTACACATAGGCCTCCTAACCCGGTCTTATGAAACCTCAATTGATAGAATTGCCCCCAGGTAAGGGTAGGATTACTTAATGAACCCATTTGGAGGACCCTTGCCTAGAACAGTCAAGCTGTCTCCACACTCTGGACAAGGCTTTTCTTGAATCAATCGTGATCAAAGAACGCAATTGGTTTAACCTTAGTGGTCTATGTCCCTTTTTTTTTATAAAAATCCCAAATAGACTCATCGAAGAGAAACGATGGCCCAAAACCTTAGTCGAACGGGCTCAACATTTCTGCAAGCACCAAAGAACGATAGGATAGGAACAAAGTTTCTCAATTTTGAATCCAAACTAAGAAAACTAATTTTTTTTTATTTTTATTTTTTTTTAATATTTTTTTTGAAATCTCTAATGAACTCATCGAAGAGAAACGATGGCCCAAAACCTTAGTCGAACGGGCTCAACATTTCTGCAAGCGCCAAAGAACGATAGGATAGGATCAAAGTTTCTCAATTTTGAATTCAAACTAAGAAAACTGATTTTTTGATTTTTTTTTTCTTTGAAATCTCTAATGAACTCATCGAAGAGAAACGATGGCCCAAAACCTTAGTCGAACGGGCTCAACATTTCTGCAAGCGCCAAAGAACGATAGGATAGGATCAAAGTTTCTCAATTTTGAATTCAAACTAAGAAAACTGATTTTTTTTTTTGAAAAGAGAAAGAATGGAAACAAACTCAAAGAAATAGAAATTTCCAAAAAATCCCATCTCATTTTTTTTTAGGATGCAAAATCCAACATAGGCTACCAGCTAGAAAGTAGCCAAGGAATCCGGAAAAGAAGTATAAGCATAGAGCAAAAAGTATGATATGCAAATATTTCATTTCCAAGCACCGTGTTCTCAAATGAACGAGTCCCACCGGGTGTGCCAGCTTGATGGAACGCGCTCCGAGGCGCCCGCTGGGGCGGCTACCGGGGTCGGCGGAACGTGGGAGTCCGTCGGGTCCGGCCCTTTCGCGCCCTGGCGGGCCCTGAAGCGTGCATCAACATTTCTTTTGTGTGGGTGTGCCAGATTTTCTATTTTACTGGGAATTGCAAGTGGTAATCCGGAGATCAACCTTCGCAAGTAAAAAGGAAATCAACTTCTTTCAAGTTTTCCATTGCACAAATATTTAAGAAAAGAGACATTTTCTTGGTTTGCCGTGAAAGGCGATTTTGTTTGGCATTTATAGCCGATTTTGGCGTTTATAGCCGATTTACAATTCTCATCAATAATGAAAGACAAGAGTTGTGATTTTTGTCTCTTTTAGAAAAATACAAACTACAATGAAAAGCAAGAAAAGGAAGATCTAACTTTTCAGGAGATTGTGGGGGACTCGTTCAGATTGACGGTCGCAAGCCATGTATGGGCTTCGCCATCATCCATGCAGATGAGAACAGAAGATGCTCTTGATTCGCTTGGCTTGGCTATAACCTCAGGTTTTTAGGGGACAAAGACCAAGAGAAGGTCCTATGTCCAATAAAAAGCTAAGTAGACGGGCTAAAAAGCCACGTCTAAGCCATTGGAGGCAGCAGGAGAAGGCAAGGACCTTGGGGGGGTGCCCCCCAAGGGACTTTTGTCACCTTGTAGTGGTGGCCGGTGCAGAACTTCAGCAGAGTTTTTCTCTCTTTTTCTTTCTCTCAGATCTCTTTCTGATCTTTTTTTCTGATCCTCTGACTTTCTCCTCTTTTTTCCGATCTCCATTTCAATGGAATGCTCTCCTATTTATAGGCCTTTGGTAGCCATTTAGGAGGGTTTATGAGCCTTAATGGCTTTAATGGGAGGAGTTACAAGATTTATTTCTTGATTTTGTAACTCATTTTTCCTTGAATCTGATTGGCCGATGGAGATTAAGGGCTTTTAATCACCTTAATTACCATAATGGGAGGAGTTTCATGGTTTAAATGCCATGAATCAATTGACTTGTAACTCCCAAATGCTTGCTTCTGATTGGGCCGTCCAAAGAAATGAATTAATGACTGCAATAAAGCTAGTCAATTAACCACATTAATTGGTCGCCGAGCATTCGAAGAGTCGCGGGCCATGCCGTGTCTTCTGGAATTCTTCTGGCGACGATCGTCGATGGATCTACATGCTGATCGACATCGGATGAACATGTAACTTCAGACATTGATAGCTAAGAGCGGGCCGGTGACATCTGTCTTGTCGATTTCACGATCGGTCGGACAGAAAGTGCACTTTCTTGGTCGACCGGTTGGCGATCTTGGAGCGATCAATGATGATTTTATGCTTTTGGAGGTTGACCCGTGATTTTGACGGATGTCGGAGGATATGATTCAATTTCAAGCACTAAAAATCACATTTTCAGGAAACCACAGGGGCCAAAGTGCGCGAAACGCGAAAAAAGACGGAAAAACGGGTCACCGGCGGAAAATCCGGTGACCCGGACCTCCATGGTCGCCGGCGACCATGGACCGGCGACCATGGGCCATGGTCGCAGGGGCCTGCGACCATGGGCCATGGTCGCAGGGGTCTGCGACCCTGGGGGATTTTTCCCCTTCGGAGCCCGTTTTGCGGTCGTTTTGAGGTCTTTTTCGTCGCCGTTTTCTCCTGTATTTTTCTTGACATTTCTTCTCATTTATTGGCTTGATTTCCCTGTAGAAAACCTGATAAGAATCCTTGCATTTTTAGAGTGCAAAGTTTCCAATTTTCCGGGAAAGCCGAAGACTTTGTTGCGTAGAGCTGCTGATTTTCCGCCAGAAGCTGAAACTTGGTCAAACGATGTCGGAATGACCTGAAATTTGAGGTGAAGCCTCCTGAGCAATAAATAAGACCAACCATAGGCTTTTGTTTGAGTTTTGAAGCCGTTTGGGGTCCCGTCAATGCTTCACTTGATTTTGCTGCGGGGAAAATGCCGAGCGTTGATATGTGGCCAAATGATGTCCGATTGACCTGAAATTTGACGGGGAGCCTATTGGAGTCATTTTGAGACGTTCCATGGGCTCCGTTTTGGATGTCATGGTCCCGGGTTGCTCCGCCGCCGGTAGGCTTGATTTTCTCTCGGAGCATCGAAACCTGGTCAAACGTTTTCGGAATGACCTGAAATTTGACGTGCAGCCTTTTGGAAGCATGTTGAAGCCACTCATGCACTTGGTTTGATGAGCGAAGGCTTCGGTGGTTCCCGCCGCAGGGAGGCTTGATTTTGCTGCTCGAGCATTGATGGAGGGTCAAACGTTGTCGGTTTGACTTGAAATTTGGCATGGAGCCCTTTTGAGACATGCTGGAGTCATCCGTAGGCTCTGATCGAAGTTTTGACGTCTCCGATGATGTCGCCGCCGGGAGCGCCATTTTAGCTGTCGGAGAAGCGAAGTTAGGCCAAATGATTCTGAAATGGCCCGAAACTTCATATGTACTCTTCTCTTGGCTATCTTGAAGGATCTTGCAGTTTTTGTTTGATTCTGACAAGATTTGATTTTATGAGAAGTTGCATTGCCTATTTATGGCAGGTTGCGACTTCATGCAGCTTTCTTGATGTTGAAGAGGCAAAGTGACATTTTTGGTGTCAACACAGACGGCTAGCCGCTGGGTAACCGCTAGCTGACCGCCAGTCACGGGAATTCCTCACTGGGTTCAGATTCGAGTCTTCTCTTCCTCAAATCAACTTCTCCCATTATCCATTCACTTTCCTGCAGTAGCATGAGCTAAAAAGCTCCTCCAATTCCACCTTCAACACTTCTCCCATATCAAAGCTTCTACCAAGGATCCATCCAAATAACTCTATACATTTACCACATTCAATCACCAAGAAAAGAAGTGATCACATTTACAAAGATTCATTCAAGTTTTAGGCACAAGATATAACAAAGACTATCAATCACATTACAAGACAATAAATGGGCTCAACAACCCTTTTCAAAAGCATTAAAATCATATTGAATGCAAGTAAAACCAACCATTAATGAGACAACAATTACAACATGTTAATCATAGAAATCATTGAAAACTAAGACATCCATTAAATCCACTTGCCTCAAGGTTTCTAACAAGAAAATCCAAGCTTCTAATCACTTCTCCAAGTCAAGAACACAATCTACACAAAAACCCCCAAAAACAAACCCTAAAATGGGTCAAACATGAAACAAGAAGAGAGAGCTCTCAATAATGGAAATGGAGCTCCTCTAAAGATAGGAAAACACAAAACAAAGAGATTGAAAGGAAGACTTACTAGGAAGCTCTTCAAAATCACCAAACTAGTTCACTGAGGGTCTTGAGGTGAATGGATTCCTCCAAAAATGACATCAATGAATAGCTCTCGTAGTGAGGAAGAAGAAGGTGAAGTTCATTTCTTGATTGGTGCAAGGTTTGATAGGGATTTAGGATGGGGAAGCAACAAGAAGAAGAGAAAAGGGAAAGAAAAACCCTAGGTTGGTTGTTGTGCTGGAAAAGAGAAATGGAGAAGAGAACCTCTCTATACATACAAGTGGGTGTGGGCTCCACCATTAGAAGATCTCTTTGGGATGAAATCACTACTATCGGTGTCTCGAACGGAATCAATGAAGAAGAGAAAAGTGATAGTCGAAATATCTAGTTTCCAAAAAGTATATGTTTCGCGGGTTTCGGGGATATAGACTTTTGGGTACAGATTTCATATAAAAAGACTGTTTTGCCCTCAATGCAAGAAAATCGGGTTTTTGGGTTCCGGACGGTACGGGCTCAACATGAAAGTTGTAAGGATCGACAAAATAAGTAAAACGGGATCAAGACAAGAATTAGGGGAAAATCAAGCAACCTCCAAAAGCAAGCAAGACTATAAAAAAGGAACCCACAAAGGGTCCCACTAAACACAAGACGCTAAAAGTTCCCCAAAGCTATAAAAAAACTATACTAATCCAAGCTTATTCAAAACCACTAATCAAGCTTAGCACTAACACGCAACTTAATTAGTGCTAATCGAGTCACTCGGGTCGGGGTCTTACACACCCCGAGAAACATAGGAAGCTTGAAGATGAGCTCAACATCACTGCGAGCTCATGGTCAATGGAGGATTCTCAAAGAAGACTCGAACTCAAACATTGCTACGAGATCAAGCCAGTCTTCTCAAATCTCCGCAAGAATGGAAAAGGGCTCAACATTGCTGCGAGCTCCAAATTCCAAAACTTCCAAAGCTCCTCAAAGACCCTGCAAGAGTAGGAAAGGGCTCAACATTGCTGCAAGCTCCAAATCCCAAAACTTGTAGAAGACTTTTAGGTATGCATTATCATGTTTCCAATCCAATTTACAAAAAATCATGCATAGAAGGAAAGTTTTCATGCATTAGCTAGGAAACCTTTGACGAGAGTTTGGCCAATTCCAACCCAACTTGGTCAAAACCAGTCAAACTTTGTCCAAGTCAAAATTCATGTTGAATTGATCTAGAAATCCTAGCCTTTTCTTTAATGCATAAAAAAAATGCATGAACATCTATATTTTCATAAACCTCATTATCATGGTGAAAAAAAAAGGAGAAAAACCGTTAAAAAAAAGAGAAGAAGAAGAAAAAAGAGAAAGAAAGAAGGAAAGAAAAGAAAAGAAGAATTTCTCATTATCCTACTTCTACATGGAGTTTTCTTGATGGAAATAAAAACTTACTTGAAGCCATGGATGGAGAAGAAAGAGAACTTGAAGATCTTTGCAGAAGAAGAGAAGTTCTTGATCTTGGAGCACTCTTGAAGACTTTTGCAAAAGGAAAGCAATAAGAGCAAGAGATCCAACCTCCCCTTACTTTTATAAAAGGGAGCAAACCAAAGGAGGAAACAAGGAGAAAAGCTAGGAGGTAAGTGCTAAAAAAATTAGCAACTTTCCCAAAAGAGAGGAGATTTGAGATATTCTTTCCTAAAGAGAAGATTCTTTGATAAATTCTCTCCAAAAAGAAAGGGAATGTGAGATATTCTCTCCCAAAGAAAGATACTTTGAGAAAATCTCTCCCAAAAGAAAGGAAACTTGAGAAATTTTCTTACAAGTGAAATTCGGTCAAAATAAAGCATGAATGGATTTCTCATATTCTCCGGGCCAAGTGTTGAAAGTCCAAGATTTGAATCGATGTAACTAGGGTCCTGTATGTTAGGTTTGATATACATTTGGTACTCTTTAAGAATTGAAAACATTCCGGGGCCTTATATACATTAACAAATCTAAAAGACCTAAACAACACAGTCATGATGATGGAATTTCTTCTTCTGTACAATTCCTCACTCTCCTCCAATATAGTTCCCTATGGTTCTTCAAGAAGAAAACAATACAATTGCTGTCGGTCAGCTCCTCGGTTGGCTGTCGGTCAGCCGAACTGGGATGTCGGCTAGCCGACGGCTGACCAGCGCTGACTGTCAGCTCTACACACATCAGGAAGTTTGTTGCTCTCTGGAAAATGAACCGAAAGATCTGTCGGTTGTCTCTCGGTCGACCGAACTAGGGAGTTCGGTCAGCCGACAGCTGACCGACAGATTTCCTGATGGAAATCTGCTCTCTGGAATTGGAACCGAGAGGGTTTCGGTCCACCTCGGTTGGCTGTCGGTTAACCGACGGGCTGACCGACGGCTGACCGACGTTACTGCGGACACAGAATTCTGAAGTTGTTTTCAGTCCCTTCTTTCTCCAAACACTCCTCATTTTCAAGAGTCAGATCCCTGTAATAAAGTGAGCTAAAAGATCCTCCATTTCAAGCAATCAAAACTTCATTCTCAACACTTCAAATTCCCCATTCAACTACATCCATTCTTCCATCAAATCATCCATTCCATTCACATTCAACCAAAAGAAATCCATCACATGAAACAAGTCAAAACTTAATACAATCAAGATATCATTTTCAAGGAAGCAATGCACTAGAAAGATACACTAAAGAGTGTATTTCAAATCTCAATAAAAGCATGTCATGAAGTAAAGCATAAGTAATGAAAATCATTAATGAGAGCTACACATTTGTATAAAACATGATCAATGAAAATAAATCATTTCATCCACTTGCCTTAGGTCTCTAATCAAGCAAATCAAGCTCTAAACACTCTTCCAAGCCAAGGCTCCAAGCTACACAAAAACCCCCAAAAAGCAACCCATCTTAGAACCCTAAAATGGTGACTCATCAAAGAGAAGGAATAGGCTCAAACAAGCTAAGAAATAGGACCTAGGGGAAAGCCATTGCTCAAGAATAGAAGATGGAAAGAGATCCTTACCTCTAGGGCCATTAATCAACAAGAATGAGCTCGAAATAGGGGCTGCCCACCTTGGTTTCCCATGAAAATGGTGTCAAAAGAGAGAGGAGATGAAGGGGAAGAAGTTGCCGGAGTTTCCTCGTCGGATTGGTGGCTTGAAGGCTTCATTTGAGCAAGAGGAATGGAAGAAAAAAGAAGAAGAGGGGCTGCTGGTACTGTAGCATGGAGGTTGCAGTCGATGGAAATGGGAATGAGGGAGAAAGAGAGGAAGATGTCCTTTTTATAATGGGTGGTGTGGGGTCCACACTAAGTATAACTTGTAATAGAGATTAGGGGGCTTTCTAGACCTCGGATCAAGAAACTTAAAACATGAAAAGTGTCCGGAATAAAATTATCTTTCCAACAAGGTCAACATTGACATACTTCCGGGGTCCACATAAAAAGTCAACTGTTTGGTCAAAGGGGTTAAAGAATAGAAAATTTGGGATTTCTAGAAAAACTGATTTTAGGAGCTTCGAATGGGCACGGAGTGAACACGAAAGTTGTAGGGAATGGCGAGATTAGTCTAACGAAGCTTAAATGGGAATGAAAACACAATTTTTAGGAAATCAAAATAAATCCCAAGTTCACACAAAATCTCAATAAGAACCCCCAAAGGGTCCCACAAGTTAAGAAGGTTCCCAAAACTTTTCAAAACCAAGGAAAAGGGTAGTTAAACTAAGAAAGTTAAACAAACAACCACTAAAACCACTGAGAAAACTAAATCACGATTAAAACCACACTAAACCAGGAAATTAGGGGTCGGGTTCTCACAGATTGAAGCAGGCATCCCGAAGGTGGAGCATTCGTTTTGACCAGGCAATCAAGTCATTTGGTTTTTGTCAGAATCCGGAAGAGTCATGTGTGTACAAGAAAAGTGAAGGTTGTAGGATAGTTTTTCTGGTATTATATGTCGACGACATCCTTCTTCTCAGGAGAGACATAAAAATGTTGTCAACTGTAAAAGTTTGGTTGGCTAAGACTTTTGATATGAAGGACTTGGGAGAAGCTAGCTACATCCTAAGGAACAGACTCCATCGAGACTGGAAAAATAGGATGATTGGCTTATCTCAAGCTGCGTACATATATAACGTACTAGTATGGTTTGCTATGCAAGACTCCAAGAAGGGTATCACACCTTTCAGGCATGCAATGTACCTTTCCAAGGATCAGTGTCCTAAGACACCTGAGGAAAAGAAGCAGATGAGGTCGATACCATACGCTTCGGCTATTGGTAGCCTCATGTATGCTATGCTATGTACTAGACTGGATATTTGTCATGTAGTGGGCCTAGTTAGCATATATCAGTCTAACCCAAGTCCTAACCATTGGACTACTATAAAGTGTATTCTCAAATACTTGAAAATGACTAGAGATTACATGTTGATTTACGGTAATGATAAGGCAATTCCAATCGGATACACAGATTTTGACTTCATGTCAGAGAAGGATTACGGGAAATCCACATCTGGTTATGTGTTAATGATTGGCAGCGAAGCTATCAGCTGGATAAGTATTAAATAAGAATGTACCACTGATTTACACCTCGGAGGCTAAATATATAGCGGCTTGTGAAGCAACTAAGAAAGCAGTATGGCTCAGAAGATTCCTTCTGGAACTTGGAGTGGTACCTTTGGTGTGACAACCACTCACAGTTTATTATGACAGCAGCGAGGCAGTCGCTCAATTCAAGGAACTTAGGAGCCAAAAGAGCCAAAAGCATATACAAAGAAAGTATCACTTGGTCAGGGAGATTGTGCAGAGAGGTGATATTGCAATCACCAAGATAACCTTTGTAGATAATCTGACAAATCCCTTTACTAAGCCTTTGACCACCAGAGTATTTGAGCAACATGTAAACGGGATAGCATGGATGCAACCCTGACTGGTATTGAGCCCAAGTGGGAGATTATTAGATTGTATGGTTTCAATCCATCAGATGATGTAATAATCAATATAATCATGCTTTCCTTTCATGAGATGAATAGTATTTTATTACTTAATGCACATAACCAATACATATGACATGATGATTCATAAGATGAACCTGGACCCATTAGTATATTAGATGTGATATGTGTGTATGGATGAGATCCATATACAGGAGACATTGTCGCAAATCTTATACTTAAATATATTCACAACTAGTGATAAGATTGGGCATCTTATCTGATAAGGTTGCAGTACTTTGATCACTACGAGATAATGTGATTTGTCTCGATCATCAGAATGTATGATTTAGGATCATTATATTGGCACATTGGATGTATTGAAGGACCATGAGAAGCACATTATGAAACACTGTCTTTACTTTAAGTTCTGCTCTTATAATTCCCTAGCAATAGGCTTTCAATCTGGAGACATTAATGAACTCAAGCTTCTATCTATTCATTTCCTTTGAGTCACCAATGAGTGAGGCCAACTGTAGGTCGGCACCTCGATGTCTTGAGTACATGGTAGTGGCATTGTGGGAACATTCAATGGTCAAGATGGAATCTGTCATCATTATCCCCTTGTGCCAATTAATGAATTTATCATTAGTAAATGCGTACCTATCTCAATTAAAAGTTAATTGGATGGTACTGATGATTACTAGAATTAATTGGGTTTCAAGGATAATAAGATATGGATTCAATTTGGTAGACAAGACCAATTGATCCATGGATATGGATGGAGGGGCCTACTTGTGACAATAGGGAAGTTTAGGGTCTTCTTTATAGTTTATTTCTAAGACTGGAGTGCAATTGCATTTATATAGTGAAGTTATTTGCAATTAACTGTGGGCCCGGATTGCACATGAGATGTGGAGTTGCGGTGTCCCAGTTGGAGTAGCTTTCTATAGAATCCCTAGTGATCCCCACGCTAGCCCAAGTTGTTAGATAGTTAATTCTACTTGAACTCTAAAATGAAGGAATTAGATAGCTACTATTTCTATTTGAAGTGAGACTTCTAATAGTAGTAATAGTAAGTTACTAATTGTCGTGGAAGTGGAACTTCTATAATTATTAGAAAGAAGAAAGTTACTAATTCTTAATGGAAGTAGGGCTTCTACTTTAATTAGTAGGAGGAGTTGCTTTGAAACAATAAATAGGGGTGCAAGGGGCTGGATGTCCACTACTAGAACCATCCCATTGGAGTGCACGCCCAGCCCTAGTATTGTGCAAGTGTTGCATGCCCTTTGTCCTCTTCTAGTTCTCTTCCAGATTCCTTAGAGCTTCTAGTTGTTTTCTTCAGGAGATCCCACCAATCTCCTTTAAAGAAGAAATCTGATACGGAATTCTATTTTGTATGGAAGACTAAGAGGTTTTGGAGATCCTATTTTGCTACAAGAAAGAGTTTCTTCATCTAGCAAGTCTTTTTCTCCATTAGAGTACAACTGAGCTCACAAGGTATAATCTACTTCTTTATACGTTTTGGATTGTTTGTAGTTGCTTGGTGATGCTTTATTCTATCTTAGAGATAGTTTTCTACTGATTATGATTGATGAGTTTAAGGACTTGGATCCTAGATGTGGTTTATGGCCTTATGCGTACTTGATCCCTGAGTCAAGTGGGTCAAAAGTTTGAAAACCTATCCACGAGGCCCACCTACTTCCAACAAGATTGATATTGATTCAAATGCTATGCATTTTTTACGATCAGGATGCTATGCATATTTATAAACTTGTCTATCATCTACTCTCATTCGTATTGCATATCTTGATGATTTATATATATTGCTTGCCGACCGTCGTGTCAATGATGCTACTCTTAGTGCATAGGTACCGAGCCCTTCTACCTCGAGGAAGAGACGACAAAGGAGATTCAGACAGATCAGTCTGATGACCCCCTAGACTATTGTACGAACAATGTTGTTTAGTCGTATAGACCCTGTACTCGAGAGCCTTCATGCCTATCTTAGATAGAGTCATCTTTTGGTTTATTTTGATTATCTTTTTGGTTAGGCCCAAGTTTTATCGTGGCCTTTCATTGTAACTAATACTTTTGGTGAAATGTTTCAAACTTGAAGTTAGATAATATATTTCCATATTGCTCGTAACTATACATCTTGAGATACTGTCGTGACCCTGGACCGAGGTCCGAGCCCCGCAATGTCAATCAACAATTTCCCATAGTTTCCCTCGGTGAGGATCCCAAGGACACGGGACAAACTCACATGTACAATGGTTGCAGAAACGTGTAGCAAATCACGTCAAGACAAAAACATATGATATAATTCAAATCATCAAAACATGTATTTCAGAGGGAGAAATATATATATAGGACAATTCCCTATTACATTTAAGTTTAAGGTTAATAAAAGTATATTGTTAGGAAACAACCCAATATGAGGCCAACAAAGGCCAATACATTCCCAAAAGAATCAAAATATAAATCCCTCAACAAAATAACATGCGTCTCAAGGACCCTCCTGACGTCTAGATGACGTCATTGGGTTGCCACTCATGAGCTGGGGGTGGCTCAACAGCCTCCTCCTGACACTACTCCTCAAGGGCAAAGACGCCTGCACCTGAGCATAAAAAATAACAGGGATCAAACACGACGGTTTGGCAAGAAATCGATTTCGATTTAGACAAGTACTGAAAAAAATTAAAGAGAAAGAAACATTACTAAAACCATTTACTGAATTTAAACAAAAAACATAAATAAGATGCATTTCAAGTAAACAAAACTAGCATGAATACTTATAATATCATGAATAGATAATCCCACATTGAGTTCATCCTTTCTCTATCATATAAAATGAAAAGAGTAAGCAGAACAGAATAGAACAAAACAAGATCCCGTACCATGAAAGGTAGGCAAGTACTGGCCATGTTGCCAGAACAGAACATGATGTATATATATAATATACGACTAATCTGCAGAAAGTCCAAGTGTTTAAGGACCCCCAGATAATGGATCAGACTGAAGGGGCAGTCTAAGCTTAGTAGTGTTCATCATGAATCATGAATGCACAAAACAAGGCAAATATATGCAAAACAGATCTAAAATAGGGGAAATCACTTATCAAATCAGGGCAAAGTAAAACTGAACAGAAAGAGCATAAGCTATAGCAAAACAAAACTTAAGAAGTGATCCCTTATTGGTTCTTGAAATAGTTCAAGACATGACTGAAGCTTGTAGTTCAACACGTGTGCAATATGATATTCATTGTGTCAAGACTAAGAATTTAAACAAGTTTATCAAGTATATATTAAAGCCCTTTATTTGACCTTCGTGTTTTTTATTAACCCAAATGTCGTAATAAAACGGATTTGGTGCTCTCGTAGCTAGAAGACATTTCAGGTTCCAAATGCACAATATCGAGCTAAAAGCCCTTAAACATATTATGGTTTTCATTCCCCAAGAAATTCATTCAAAACAGGCCAAAATTGAATTTCGGTTGGCTTACGGTTACCTGTCAGCTAGCCGTGGAAATGCATATCGGCTAGCCATCGGCTGACCGCATGGTCCCAGACAAAAAAATGTAGCATACTGGAAATGTAACCGAACGTGCTCGGTCACTTGTAGGCTAGCCGCGAAGGTACATGTCAGTTAGCCGCCAGCTGACCGCCAGATCCCAGTCAGCTACAGAATTGTGTTTCTAACCGCGAGTCTCGGCGACCTGGCGGTTCCTTGGTGGCTAGCCATAGTCAAATTTTCGGCTAGCCGCAAGGGCTATCCAGAACTTTTGAGTTTACTGTGTTTCTAACTGAAACTGGGTCGGTTAGCCGCTGAGGTGACCGCCAATTGACCGCTCACTCGGGAAAGACCAAAACAGTTGCAGATTCAGATTATTTCTTCTCCAAACTAATAAGAATCCAACCAAAATGAAACTTGAGCCAAATAAAGGCATTCAAATTGAGCTAAATCATACATATGCAAGTTTGAAAGTGGATTTCCAAAATAAAACTTCACATTACTATATAAATACAAGAAAAAACCTAGAAATCACATTTGGGGATAAAAATGAAATCCATACTCAAACATACATTCAAAAAACTAAAAAAATCACTTGCCTTAGTAAACCCAACCACCCCAAAAAGAACTTCAAAAACCCATACATTTGAAAACAAGGGAACCCTTTTTGAAAAAGGGTTTGTAAACATGAAAAACAAGATCTTAAGGAGGTAAAAAGAACTCTATTGAAGAGATAGTTGAAGCTCTTACCTAGAGATGACCAAACAAGAAGGAAGGAAGGGGAAGAAGAGCTCGTCTAGTTGAAAACGCCCAACAATTGGGTCTATCGAAAAGCTTGGAAGGAGAGGAAGAAGATGGTGAAAGCTAAACTTCAATCCAAGTCCAAATGGTTGAGTTTTATGGAGGAGAAAAAGGAGAGAAAAAGGAGAGAAAAAGAGGAATAAGAAGAAGCTCTCCCAGCTCTTGCACGTTGAAGATCCACAATAAGAAATGAATGAATGAGAGTGAGGAAGGAAAAAGGGTTATTTGGCTTGAGTGAGTGTGGGTCCCATCATGTCTGGATCTTCTAATCGCTAAAACATGTTCTTGTGGGCCCCAGACAAGATCGACAAAGAAGGATAAAATGATCCTTGAAAAATCTAGTTTTTAAAAAGTATATTTTTGACATGGTTTCAAGATTTCGAAAATCGTGTCCAGATTTGGTGTGAAAACACAAATCCTACCCTTTTGGGAAAAACACAGATTTCTGGGTTTCGTACATTGACGGTTTAAACACGAAAGTTGTTGAAAATAATAAAAGTATTCAAGATAAATCAAAATCACAATCAAAATAGAAATCCATGATTATCCTCCCATGCTCACATGTGCACTCAGGGCCTCCCTGAGCATGTCTGACTCAACCAACACTCTCAAAATTCCCAAAACTAATACCCAAACTAAAACAACCATTATAATCCGACAAATACTAAAACCTCTCAAAACTAAACACTCACTTAATTCACACTAATCGAGCTAATCTGGGTTGGGGTCTGACAGATACCACTTGTATTTATGAAGCTTCTGCTATTGTTTTATGTATTCGAGGAAATGTTTATACCTCATAGCGATCTTCGATCCATATGGGACATGATTGGGGCTAAGTGTTGTTACCTATGTTGGAAAATTTTAAATAGCCATAACCTCACGCATTATCTCCGGTTTCACTTATGGGGGAGGGGGGGCATGACAGCTAAATTAGCTGCCCTAAAGAGTCATCAAATCCACCATGAAAATCATTTGCAAGTATGGCTGAAATCAACATGGAATTTGACTAAAACATAGAGTAGAAAATTAGGAAATTAAAACCATGAACATGCACCTCCAATTACCCAAATCAGTCACTTACCTTGGTTCAAAATGGTCCCAAATCACACTATAACATCGCTCCTTGAAGCTGGAAACACCTACTACAAAAACCCCAAAATTCCTATCTTGGAACACCCATAAAAGAGAAAATAAGAAGGAATGGAAATGGGGGCTTGCATGTTGGGTAGTGGGGCATAAAAGGGCTATAGATTCTCATACTGGAAGAGAGAAAGTGATTGCCTACCTGTAGGTGGTCCAACGAGCAAGAAATAGCTAAATAAGAGGGTTGCCCCAGCTTTGTTTTGCATAAAAATGGCACTTAGAGAGAGCTTGGAAGGTGGGGAAGAAGATAGCATACTTACCCTTTCAAATGGCAAGAGATTGATAAGGATTTGAGAGAGAAATGAGTAAAGGAAGATGAGCAAGGAGCTCAGTTCAGTCTCTGCTACTGCACGTTGGAGAAATGAGGAAGAAAGGGGGTGGGCAAGCATATACAAAGTCATGAGTGGAGCCCACAACTAATAGTTCTTCATGGGCTCGGAACTGGGCTTTCTAGGCCTTAGATGAAATTGACGAAGGAGACTAAAATGATCCTCAAAACGTCTAGTTTTTAAAAAGTATATTTTTTGACATGGTTCTGGAATTTCAAAATTTAGGCTCAGATTTCAATGTGAAAAGGTTGTTTTGCCCCTAGGGCTGGAAAAAGTGATTTTTAGAGTTTCGAATGCGATCGGGGTAAACAAAAAGTTGTTCAGGCTAATTTTTCCTATCAAAAGAAACCAAAATTGAAAATTTTCAAAATCAAGAACAATCCCCCCGCGCTGACACGTGCAACCAAGGTTGTCCCTAGGCTGCCAGACTAGGTCTAATGGCTCTCAAAATTCCCTAAAGCTATAGAAAACAGTTCTAATCCACAAACCAACTCAATTATACTCAAATCTTACTTAGAGAACTAACCCACAACTAAAAATACACTAATCATGAAAATCAGGGGTCGAGGTCTTACAAAAGATTGCTACATGATATGCATGGGAGAGCTTTCCAATAATTTCAAAATCTTGCACATAATGAAGGATTTCATGCATGGGACGTCCTTTACATGTATGAGACCCATGTGGGGACCCCACTTTGACTTAGAAGAAATCAGATTCATTGCATATCTTGTGCTGATGTGGATTCCCTTTTTGACATGGTCTTCATGGATAATTCTTACCTTTGAAAATTTTCAAACTATGGAAGGCTTTTATGTTAGACTTTTGGAACACTTGTGGGCCCTAAGTTATTGATATTTCTTACACATTGAAAGAAATAAATTTATCATTAATCACATGTAAGAAAATGTACACGAACCATGCATGGGACCCTAATAAGCCTAATGATATGCACCAAAATGACCGTCTTTCTAAAAATAGCAAATGGTGCCAAAAATAGCAAATATGTATTGATGAAGCCAAAAAGCTAATTTTCGGCGATGATTGAGATGAAAACATCCTAATTTCACAAATGTCATGCAATTCAGTGTATTTTGACCATTTCCCCAAAAATAGCTCCAAATACATGTAATCATGAAATTAAGTATAATTCTATGCAATTAAATCTATTTAGGTCCACAAATGTACATGAAATGATTACCTAATTACCTAATTTTGTAGACTTATCACTGATGTCTTACCGGTTGCATTCTTACTGTACAATACATCTTCAGACTGTTACAACATAAAAAGGATATAAGCAATGCTAGACAAGTATACACGAGATTACATCCCCATATTTCAAGTTCGAAATTACAAAAGATGTATTAATTACATTCTTAAAATAAAATTCCCCAAGTGAGTTGTCTCATGTGTCAGGAGTAGAGTTTATATGAGAACCTCTGCACCTCAGCCACTCGTCTCCTATGACACCATAACCGCCACCTTGGAAAACCACACTTGGGTACGGATCGGGAAACCTTACCTACAACACCAAGTGTAGATCAGATAGATTGCCTGGCAAGTATCCAAAATAAAAGGTATAGTTTGCAGGTACAAAGAAGAATATAAATAACATGTTGGTTAACCAGAGGTTACATAACAGTATGATTAGGCAAGTTAGTGCATCCTAAGTAAAATAGCATACTCATCATCGATAGATAAGCTGGCTACTATCTAGATGGAAACCGCATCGAACAAATCCTTAGAAGGGGAAGCATCCACTTGCCCCTAACAAACTGATAGTACCTCTTGACTCACCCCGGAGTTTACAACCGTCAGAAATCTTTGGCCCTACCATGGAGGTACCTGGTCTGTCCCATGCAGGGTAGGTACTTTAGTGACATTGATCACATACAAGACACTCCTACAGGGAGCAATAATACCAAAGTCTTACGCAAATAAATAAATAACAGCTAGGTGGTGCCGACTCGGGAATTCAAGGATAATCCAGTGTTTTCAGCTTCAGGGTGGTTCGGTATTCACATCAGTGTTCAGTCAGGGTACAGAGTAATTCTAGCTCTTCCAGTGTGCATAAATACGAGTATGGGGAAAATAGATAGTTTAGTCAGGTGCAAACAATTCATTACCGATGACAGTTCAATTCTGGGCTAGAAAAGCAGTCAATCTAGGAGGACTGGAAAATCCTAAATAAAAATGGATTGCATTTTAGTTAGAAATTCTGGCATCGAACTTGTGGCAAAAGAATAAGGTAATATGGGTAACTCCAGAGGGGCAGGGCAAATAAATGCTCGCAAACCAACCAAAGAAACCGCCTAGGGATCTGCGTCGACCCTGTTGGAAGTAGGTGGGCCTCGTGGACAAATTTTCAAAACTTTTAACCCACTTGACTCAGGGATCAAGTACCTATAAGGCCAAACACTATATCCAGGATGCATAACC
The DNA here is from genome assembly GCA_028538565.1 of Umbellularia californica. Taxonomy (NCBI): domain Eukaryota; kingdom Viridiplantae; phylum Streptophyta; class Magnoliopsida; order Laurales; family Lauraceae; genus Umbellularia; species Umbellularia californica. Next base: position 47,266,643 of record JAPQWN010000006.1, on the reverse strand, counting down.
CTCAATCTCATGATCATGTACAGTAAAAATTCTATCTAAAAGATAGAAATAAGCAGCACTAAACATCCATAACAATCCATAACATGCAAGGAGCAGATCATACCTTTGGAGCCCGTTAGTGCTCTAATGGAGAACTTAATGACTTTCTTTGATGTAGAACTCTTCTACAAAATAAAATCAAAATCTCCAACACCTCTTAGCCTTCCACGCTATGACCCGAATCAGATCTCTTTTCTCAGAAGATTGGTGGAATCTCCAAGAGAAAACCCAACTAGAAACTCCAAGGAACTAAAAGAGGAAGAGAGGAGAGAGATGTGCAACAATTGCACACAAATAGGGGCTGGACGCTTTCTACAATTAGATGGACGCCCAAGAAGGGTTAATTCCCTTTTATAACCTTTGAAGCCTCTTCTTTTCTTAATTGAAATAAAAGTCTCACTTCCACAACAATTAGTAAGTATACTATTACCACTATTAGAAGTCCTACTCCAAATAGAAATAGTAACTTTCTAATTCCTTCCTTTTAGAGTTTAAGTAAGATTATTATCTTCCTAATAACTTCGGCTAGCATGTGGACCATTAGGGATTCCATAAAAAGCTGGCTCCAACTGGGACACCGCGGCCTCACGTCTCATATGCAATCCGGGCCCACAGTTAAATGCAAATAACATCACTATATAAATGCAATTGCACTCCAGTCTTAGGAATAAATTATAATGAAGACCCTAAACTTCTCGATTACCACAAGTAGGCCCCTCTATCAATATTCATTGATCAATTGGAATAAATCTGTTTCTTCCAATCTTAGTTCCATACCTTATTATCCTTGAGCCCCAATTAATCACAGTGATCATCGGTACCATCCAATTAACTCTTAATCAGGATGGATGCGCACTTACTAATGACAAATCCATTAATTTGCACAAAGGGATAATAGAGATAGATTCCATCTTGATCATTCAATGTTCCCACGGTCCTACTACTACATACCCAAGACACCGAGGTGTTGACCTACAGTTGGCCTCACTCATTGGTGACTCAAAGCAAATGAATAGATAGAAGCTTGAGTTCATCAGTATCTCAGAATTGATAGCCTATTGCTAGGGAATTATGAGAGCAGACCTTATAATCGAGACAGAATTCCATAAGGTACTTCTCATGGTCCTTCAATACATCCAATGTACCAGTACCATGATCCAAAATCTTACATTCTGATAATCAAGACAAATCACACTATCTCATAATGATCAAAGTGCTGCAACCTTATCAAATGGGATGCCCAGTCTCATCACTGGTTGTGAAAATATTTAAGTATAAGATTTGTAACATATGTCTCTCGTGTGTGGATCTCATCCATACACATATATCACATCTAATATACTAATGGGACCCGGTTCAACTCATGAACCATTATATCAAGTGTATTGGTCATGTCCATTAAGTAATAAAATAACATTCATCTCATTAAAGTAAAGCATGATTTTATTGATAAACAAAGAAACTGATGGATTGAGTCCATACAATCTAACAATCTCCCACTTCGGCTCAATGCCAGTCAAGGTTGCATCTCATGCCCATTCCGTTTACATGTTGCTTAAAGACTTTGGTAGTCAAAGGCTTAGTAAAAGGATCTCCCAGATTGTCTGCAGAGTCTTTCTAGGTGATAGCAGTATCACCTCTTTGCACAATCTCTCTGACCATGTGTTACTACCTCTGTACATGCTTTTGGCACCTGGGTTTCTTAGACTTTTCGATTGCCCTGTTGTTATCACAGTAAATTGTGAGCGGCTGTCCTGCCAAAAGTACCACTCTAAGTTCCATAAGGAATCTTTTGAGCCAATCTACTTCTTTAGCTGCTTCTCAAGCAGCTACAGCATAAACACATAGCCAGAAGTTGATTTCTTGGAATCCTTATCTGACTTGAAGTCAGTATCTATGTAACTGACTGGAATCAACTCATTACTGCCATAAATCAACATGTGATATCTAGTCCTTCTCAAGTATTTGAGAACACATCTTACAATAATCCAATGGTTAGGACCCGGGTTAGACTGATATTTGCTGACTAGGCCCATTGCGTGATAGATATCCCGTCTAGTACAAAGCATAGCTAACCGTACTAGCACCTTATCTATGTATGCATATTGGGATAAGCCTATCGTCCTATTTTTTCGGTCTCAATGGAGTTTCATCCCTAGGATGTGGCTGGCTTCTCCCAAGTCCTTTATACCAAAAGTCTTAGCCAACCAAACTTTCACTGTTAACAACATTCTTATGTCTTTCCCAATGAGAAGGATGTCATCGACATATAAAACCAGAAAAACTACCCTGTCACCTTCATTTTTCATGTACACACATGACTCATCCGGATTTTGACAAAAACCAAATGACTTGATTGCCTAGTCAAAACGGATGTTCCAGCTTCAGGATGCTTGCTTCAGTCCATAAATGGACTTCTGCAGCTTGCAAACCTTTTTGCTCTTGGTTTTTAGCTATAAAACCGTCTAGTGGCACCATATAGATGTCTTCCTCAAGATCGCCATTGAGAAACGCCGTCTTGACATCCATTTGTCAAATCTCGTAATCGAGATGAGCCGCAATGGAAAAGAGTATCTGGATGGACTTGAGCATAGCTACCAGCGAGAAGGTTTCCTCATAATCGATACCACCCTCTTTCTAAGTATATCCTTTCGTAACAAGACTGACCTTAAAGGTCTTCACTCTTCCATCTGGTCCTCTTTTTCTCTTGTAGACCCACTTGCGCCCAATAGATTTAATATTGGTAGGCAAGTCCACAAGTGTTCAGACCTGATTGGAGTACATAGACTCCATCTCAGCTTTCATAGCATCTTGCCAGCGTCCCTAATCTAAATCATTGATTGCTTCATCATAGTTACAGGGATCTTGTTCCGGCTCTTCCGGGACTGCCTCGTAAGACTCTCACAAGAACGAGAACTTGTCAGGGGGTCTGACAATCATCCCACAACGACGAGGCACTGGTGTAACTACTAGGTCTGGTAAGGGCGGTTCTTCTTCAAGTTCGGTCATACCTGGATTTGAATTGATTGCTCTTGAATCTCTTTCAAGATCACATTTCCTAAAGATTTCTGATCCATCATATAATCTTGCTCCAGAAAAACCACATTAGTGCTGACCAACACTTTCTGCTCTCTGAGATTATAGAATAACCAACCTTTAGTTCCTTTAGGGTATCCTACAAACGTGCATACTTCCAACTTCGATTCCAACTTATCTATCTTAACCTTTAGCACATGTGCCGGACACCCCCAAAAATATGTAAATGTTGCAGATTAAGCTTTCGCTTGGACCACAACTCCCGAGGAGTTTTAGGTACAGACTTAGATGGTACGAGGTTTAGTATGTACATTGCAGTATCCAAAGTGTATCTCCAAAAGGATACAGGTACTCCTGAGAAACTCAGCATAGACCTGATCATATCTAAAAGAGTCCAGTTCCTTCTTTCTGCTACTCCATCTATTGAGGCATACCAGGAGCAAACAATTGGGATAGAATCTCATTTTCTGATAAGTATCCCATAAAATCAGCAGAGAGATATTCCCCTCCTCAATCTGATCGAAGAGTCTTGATACTCTTACCTAATTGCTTTTCCGCTTTTGCTCAAAACTCTTTGAACTTTTCAAAAAATTTTGGACTTGCGGTGCATAAGGTATATGTATCGATATCTTGAGTAATCATCTGTAAAAGTCATGAAGTACTCATATCCTCCTCTGGCCCTGACATTAATTGTTAGACCCCGACCCAGACCAACGCGATTAGTGCTAATTAAGTGAACGTTTAGTCTTAAGTGAGTCTTAGTACTAGTTGGGTTAGAATGTGATTAGACTTAGTCTGGATTATAGATTTGGGGATTTTGAGGACGTTTAGTATGAGTCAGACACGCTCAGGGACGCCCTGAGTACACGAGTAAGAATGGGGTTTTGTGCTAGATCTTTGATGTGGATGTGATCTTTATTTCTCTTGAGTGATTTTATTATTTGTGACAACTTTTGTTTTCAAGCTGCATGCATGTGAGGCCCAGAAGCCCAAGTTTTGGCCCAATAGGGTAAATCTGTCTTTTCATGCAAAATCTGGGCACACTTTTCGAAGTCGTGAAACCATGTCAAAAGTATACTTTTCTGAAACTAGATTTTTCGACGATCGTTTTGTTCTTCTTCGTCGATTTCATCCGGGGTCCACAAGACCATGTTTTAAGCGTTTCTAGTTCAGCTAGAGAGGGACCCACCTCTCAACCCATATAAAAGGTCTCTTACTCTCTCTCCTCCATTTTCTTCTTCCTTTTTCCTGCAACGGTTGCCCTAGAGTGGAGTGGAGAAGGCAGCCCTCTTCTTGACCTTTTCTTCCTTGGATCATCTAGCAAGAAGACTCCAATCTTCGATTCGTTTCCGCCATTCTCTTCCTCTCTTCGCGAGCTTCGATTGGGCACGTTTTAGAGCCAAACCCTTTCCACTATTCATCATCTTCAACCTCCATTCTTCTTGTTTGGCTAGCAAAAGGTTAGAGCTTGGACCCATCTTTCTATTTGATGTTCTTAGGCTCACCAAGAGCTTGTTTATCATGATTTCAAACCCATTTTCGAAATGGGGATTTGTGGTGGCCAAAATGTTGATTTTTTTGCATGCTCCATTTTGGGGGTTTTGTGTAGATCTCGTGGAGCACCCCTCATTGTTGGTTTTTGTGAAGCTTCCTTTGACTTTGATTTGAGGCAAGTAAACTTTATAGGATTTTCATATACATTGTGTTGTAGTTTCACTACTTCCATTTAAGACATGGTTTTTATGCTTGAACCTATTAATGTAGGTTATGTTTATTTTCTCTCAAGTCATTAGTTTGAGTTCCTTTACTTGTGTTATTGTTGATGATTCATCCAAGTTCTTAGAATCATGTTGGTTTTGTAAGTTTCATGAAATCGTTATGGGAATGCCTTGATGTTTCTCTTTGGAATAAATGGACAAATTGTGGATGGAATGCTCTTTAATGTGTGTAATGAACCCCTTGGAAAGCATGGAGGCTTGGGGAGTGCAGGTGGTAAAAGTGTGGAAGTGAAGAAGGGAGAAAAAGTTGTGAAAATTCTGAACAGAATGCACTGCCCGTGCCTGTCGGTCAGCTGTCGGTCAGACTTCGGTCGACCGACAGGTCGACCGACACCAACCGAAATCTGTCGGTTCGAATTCCAGAGAGCAGCATTTCTGTCAGGACATCCCTCGGTTCGCTGTCGGTCAACCGACAGGTCGACCGACAACCAACCGAGGATCTGTCGGTTCAATTTCCAGAGAGCAACATTTTCTGTCTGGTCATCTGTCGGTTCACATTCGGTCAACCGAGGATCTGTTGGTTCAATTTCCAGAGAGCAGCAATTCTGGGCTGGGATCTGTCGGTCAAGCCTTCGGTCGACCGACAGATCGACCTCGGTTAACCGACGGTTAACCGAGCGTTGACCGACAGTTACAAAAAGAACTGTGTTTGGAGAAATTTTGCAGGAATGAAAACTAGACTATGCTTTAGACCTCCATTTGACATTGTGCACTTGAAATTCCTAAATGTATCTTACCTTCGGGGACACCAAGTTATATAGAGTTTCGACGTTTGGATTTCCAAGTCCACAAGGGTCAAAGTTTTGGTCTTAGCCTATGCTTGATAGATTTTGTTCGGACTCTTGTTTTGATGCTTTATGCGTCCTCATGTTCTTGTTTGATCTTTTTCAAGTATAAGCTTGTATTTAAGACGTGTTTCAAGAATCGTGTTTCAAGAAAGAAAAAGGGAATCATTTCTTAAGTTTTGTTAAGCATTTATATAATGCTATTTTTGCTAGCCTGTCGTGACGTGTTTGATAAATGATTTCCCTCTTGCTTTGACGTGTTCTCGGATAAGTTTTGTCGTGTTTTATGCATTCATGATATAAGTGATTACCACTGAGCTTGGACTGCCCTTTTAGCTTGATCCACTACCTGGGGGTCCTTAAACATGTGGACTGTCTGCAGATTAGTCGTGTCTTGAATTGACACATCGTGCGTGTTCGTGGTCCGGTTCCGCGGCCGGACACCCCGTCTACCTTGTGTGGCGTGGGATCGTGTTTATCGTGTTGTGCTTATCGTGCTTGTCGTGCGTGCTTACTCTTATCATCATGTATGATGGAGAAAGGATGGGCTCTTTGTGGATTTACTAATCATGATATTATAAGTATACATGCTAGTTTCGAAAACGTGAAACGTGTATTCAACTCTTGAACTGTTTTAGCATTATTTTAACTATTCATGCCTAAATGGTTTATTTGCCAAACCGTCGTGTTTGATGCTTGTTATTTTGGTGTCCAGGTGCAGGAGTGTTCACGCGTGACGAGGAGTGCCCGGAGGAGGCTGTTGAGCCACCCCCAGCACTCGAGTGGCAGCCCAACGACGTCATCTAGACGCCGGTCGGGATCTTGATTTTCGTTTCACCTAGCTTGGGTTATGTTGGGTTGTTCTTTTGGGGTTCCATTGTTGTATTGGCCTTTGTTGGCCTCTTTGGGTTGTGTAACTTGAATTAATATACTTTTGTTAAACCTTGAAATGTTAATCATGATAGGAATGCTTGATGACTTTCCTTTTTGATACCTTGTCTCCATATTATATATGCTTCTTGTATCTTATCGTTCAAGATTGTATGAATTGTTTTGCTACACGCTTCCGCATACCCATTCGTGTGAGCTCGACCCGTGTCTTGGGATCCTCACCGCGGAAACCTGTGGGAAATCAAACAACAGCCGGCGGCGGCGTGCTTTGGTTGTCGGTTAATCATGCCGCCGCGCAGTCGCGGGCCCGGGTCCCGGTCCGGGGTCGCGACATTAATGGGTCCACACACATTAGTATGCACTAATTCCAATAAATCTTTGACCTTATTACCCTTAGATGAAAAGGGATTTTTGGTCATTTTACATTCCAGACAGCACTCGCAGACAGGCATTGGTTCTACCACCAATGAAGGTAAGATACCATCTTTCAGTAGCCTCCAATCATGTTTAAGTTTATATGACCTAGCCTCAACTGCTAAAGTTTTATTGGATTAGATGAATGTGACTTTCTCTTTAATGATGGTCTATTAATTGTTTCAGTATCGTGTATCTCATACATCGTGGGGTTAACAAATAAAGCCCATTGATTACCTTGCCAGAACATATAAAAGTACCATTCCTCTTTATGACAACTTCAGTACCAAAAATAATAGAATAACTTTTATTCACCAAACTAGAAACTGAAATTCAATTCCGCCTTAAAGATGGTACATATAATGTATCTGATAAAACCAATTTATTATTTGTGAAATATAAAGTAATGACTCCCATTGAAACAGCCTCTGCCTTAGCGTCAGATCGTAGGTTGATAATGATTTCTCCATCACTTAGCCTCCTTGTTTCCCTAAACCCTTGCAACGTATTACATATGTGATTAGTTGCCCCGGAGTCCACACACCAAAATTCTGAAGTACCAGTTGCAAAACTAACTTCAGAAATAAGTGACTCAATCATACCTGAGGTCTTCTTCTTATACAGATATTCTGGACAATTCATTTTCCAATGTCCTGTCTTACCACAATGGAAACACTTTCCATTTACTCTCGTACGCTTAGCCTTGGCCATACCACAAGTAGAACCATTCTCCACCTTAGGACCCTTGATGACTGATTTCTTCTTACTATCTCGGTCATTGTCTTTCGGCTTGGTCCTAGCATGAGGGGACTTTTCTGTCATGAGGGGATTTTGCTCTTTCTTCATGAATTCCTCAGTCACTACCAGCTGGCGAGACAGCTCAGCTATGGTCATTTCAAATTTATTATAATAGATCTCGAAATGATTGAAAGAATCCGGTAGTGACTGAAGGATCATGTTGATCTGCGATTCTGTATCAATCGTAACACCCTCATTCAGTGTGAAACTCATTTTCAACAAATATTCTTGTACTGGGGTTCCCTCAGCCATCTTAGTGTTTATCAGCACCTTCATAACAGCTTGCCTAGCAGGTCTAACTTGGTCCGGAAACATCTCCTTTAAGTTCGATATAATATCGTATGCTGGCTTATAGAATTGATGTTGGTGTTGTAAAACACTAGACATGGATGCCTACATAAAACATCTGGCCATCTCATTGTCTTTGGTCCACTTGGTGTAAAAGCCCTTTTTCATACTGTGATGCATCAGGCTGAGGCTCAGAAAGGGAGGGTATGGTAAGGACATATTTGCATCTTGAAGCTGTCAAGACAATATCCAGGGTCCTTTTCCAATCTATAAAGTTGGATTCCATCAACTTATTCTGGTTGAGGATGGTCGCAAGTGGATTGAAAGTATTCGAATACATGCTTGAATAAACTGTAGCACATAACCATACATTCAATAAAAGAATATAAATGACATTAGGGTTTAGTATTCTACTAAATTTATGTGGGAATCCTTATAACCATAAAATTCAGAATACATCGAAATCCCAATCCTCTGGGGTATGCCTCCTTGGAGAGTGCGAATACCACCTAGACTGGTGCGGATCAAAGTTAGTCAAAATTTGGATTAAGACTAAATATCCATGACTCCCTTCATTCATTATTATCTAGGTATCTCATACCAAATCATGTATGACTCTCAATTAGCCGCAGTTTCTAAAATACATGAGGCAAATCCTTAAGGATACTATATCATTATTTTAGTTAAGTGTGACCCACCAACTAGCATTGCATGACAATCGTTACGGGCAGCTCCTCCTTGAGGAGTGGGCCCCTACCCCGTCTTATTAACACTATCCATAGGAGATCCATATCTAGTAACCTGACAAATACAAGCCCTCCGTGGGGAACAGCCATTCTCAAGATGGCACGAGGCTAATACTTTCTTTACAATGGACCTATGGTGGAAAACCATGAGAATTTCTAAATATAAATGCCCTGCTCCCACTTAATATTTTAGAATTGAGGATTTCCTTATAGGTATATGGGCCCACAAATATAGACATCAAATCATCTCATGATATGACCAATGATTGGTTCCAAGTCAAGTTATTTTAAGAAAAGAGCAGTTTCTTAAATTTGTGTTACCAATGGATCCATCTCATGGGCCCACTAACTCTAATTAGAACTCTTTCCAAAATTAATTTGATTTGACCAATTTTGGAAATTGCTATGTTTGGATCAGATTTGGAAACTTTCTAAAACAAGCATTCATCCATAAATAGAAAGTGCTATAATTAGAAACTAGTCATCTCCTCCACATGGCCTAAGCGGAATAGACTTCTTGAACTTCTAGATTTTCCAAAGCTTTGGGATTCCTCAAACTCTTTGGGTATCTCCAAAACTCTTTCATTAGGAGTCCAGCTTCACTTTCCTTCTTCGTCTCGGACATCTCCAGAATTTACAAATTTGAAAAATTACATAAATTCCTATGTCTCTACAATGAGATTTATATGGTAATCTAAATATGGAAATAAAAGGGCTACAGGGAAATTCACCATGCATTCCTTTCACGGGAAACTAAGAAAACCATGATGTCCTTTACACTTAGCCTCAAATAAACCAATAACCATAAAAGAAAGTAAAAGTCATGTGGGCCATATGGAGAGGACTTTATCACCTGCAAGTTAGTATCTCATACAACAAAGCATCTCATAAAACTAGGTTACCGAACCACAATGGAAAAACAAGATGCCAAAAGTTTGCCACTTCTTTAAAACATGCCTTTCGCAGAGGGGGTCCCGGGGTGTCCCCTGGCGAGGGTCAAGCTGCCTGGTTAGCTCGTGGGGGTCCAAGGCACAACGCCCCCGACGGGGTTCAGGGGCAGCGTCTCCAACGGGGGTTCGGCTAGCTGAACTGGTCCCTACGGCTAGCCAACCAGACCTCTAAGGCTAGGGCTAGCCATAGTGATCTATACGGTTAGTCGACCTGACGAACCCAAAAATTTGGGTTTTTTCATATTCAACTCCTGTTGTTCCCTAATCACTTCTAAAGATCTCAGAAGACTACTAGTGGCTTCTTTCCATCCTTCCATTATGATTAAAACCTTTTGTGACATTCCAAACATGAATCTACTACAAAAAATAAGCAAACCCAATAAAGATCGATCCTTACATTGCCCTCGCTCTATCCTCTTCGCATCTCATGCAAAGATTAGAACAAGATTACTGATCTAACATGATTAGAGATGAGGTAAGGCTCTGATACCAATTGTTGGAAGTAGGTGGACTTCGTGGATAGATTTTTAAAACTTTTGACCCACTTGACTTAGGGATCAAATACAAACACTATATCCAGGATGCATAACTCTCAATCTCATGATCATGTACGGTAAAAATTCTATCTAAAAGATAGAAAAAAGTAGCACTAAACATCCATAACAATCCACAACATGCAAGGAGCAGATCATACCTTTGAAGCCCGGTAGTGCACTAATGGAAAACTTGATGACTTTCTTTGATGTAGAACTCTTCTACAAAATAGAATCAAAATCTCAAATACATATTAGCCTTCCATGCTATGACCCGAATCAGATCTCTTTTCTCAAGAAGATTGGTGAAATGAAAACCCAACTATAAACTCCAAGGAACTAAAAGAGGAAGAGAGGAGAGAGATGTACAACAATTGCACACAAATAGGGGCTGGACGCTTTCTACAATTAGATGGACGTCCAAGAGGGGTTAATTCCCTTTTATAACCTTTCAAGCCTCCTCTTTTCTTAATTGAAATAGAAGTATCACTTCCACAACAATTAGTAAGTATACTATTACCATTATCAGAAGTCTAACTCCAAATAGAAATAGTAACTTTCTAATTCCTTCCTTTTAGAGTTCAAATAGGATTAGTATATTTCTAATAACTTAGGCTAGCGTGGGGACCACTAGAGATTCCATAGAAAGCTGGCTCCAACTGGGACACCGCGACCCCACATCTCATGTGCGATCCGGGCCCACAGTTAATTGCAAATAACACCACTATATAAAAGCAATTGCAATCCAGTCTTAGGAATAAATTACAATGAAGACCCTAAACTTCCCGATTACCATAAATAGGCCCCTCTATCAATATCCATTGATCAATTGGAATAAATCCGTCTCTTCCAATCTTAGTTCCACATCTTATTATCCTTGAGCCCCAATTAATCACAGTGATCATCAGTACCATCCAATTAACTCTTAATCGGGATAAGTGCGCACTTACTAATGACAAATCCATTAATTGGCACAAAAAGGATAATAGAGATAGATTTCATCTTGATCATTCAATGTTCCCACAGTCCTACTATCACATACCCAAGGCACCGAAGTGTTGACTTACAATTGGCCTCACTTATTGGGAACTCAAAGCAAATGAATAGATAGAAACTTGAGTTCACCAATGTCTCACGATTGAGAACCTATTGCTAGGGAATTATGAGAGCAGACCTTATAACTGAGACTGAATTCCATAAGGTGCTTCTCATGGTCCTTCAATACATCCAATGTACCAGTACCATGATCCAGAATCTTACATTCTAATGATCGAGACAAATCACACTATCTCATAGTGTTCAAAGTGCTGCAACCTCATCAAATGAGATGCCTAGTCTCATCACTGGTTGTGAAGATATTTAAGTATAAGTTTGTAACATATGTCTCTCGTGTATGGATCTCATCCATACACATATATCACATCTAATATACTAATGGGACCCGGTTCAACTCATGAACCATTATGTCAAGTGTATTGGTCATGTGCATTAAGTAATAAAATAACATTCATCCCATGAAAGTAAAGCATGATTTTCTTGATAAATAAAGAAATTAATGAATTTATCATATCAATTGACAGATTGAGTCCATACAATCTAACAGACCCAAGGTCAAAGTAGGTTGATGATCGCTCGCTAAATTCCAAGGAGTCCCATCGATCACAATGCTAGGGCTGTGTAAGTTCGAGTATTACACGACACATAAAACAAATAAAATAAAAGTAATATCCGCCAAGCATATGGATACAAAAATTAACTATTTAAATCATGCTAGTATCGTATTACAACAGTCAATAAACCATTACGAGCATGTTTTTTAAATTATGAATTATTTTGGAATGCAAGTACGATGATTTCCAAGCCTATACACTCAAAGCGTTGGATATCGTGTTTAAGTTGTACACTTGATGCATTCAGAAGGTTGTATATCCAATACCCTAGGCCCGCATAGAACGCAAGTCACCGTGCTCCACATGTGCCTAATTTATATGGATATACGTCACAAGTTTAAAACCATGTTTGGTCAAGTTCACGATATGGGTTCATCAAAATTCTAAGTCTTAGCTCCCTTTATGAAGGGCAAACACACATCAATAGTTCTCAAGAAATTTAGGGTCTCAAAGCCCTAATCCTGGCCCACCAGCGGTTCAGGTTAAGTGCACAAGGTAGCCAAGTGTTCATAGGAAAACCCCCCATTTTTGTGGGTGTGCGTACCTAAATCAATACGGACTTATGGAATTGCTATAAAGCTTCTTGGGAACGATTGAATGCCTGAAACCTGAAAGGAGAGAAGAAAATAGAGGTCAAAGACCCTGGCCGCTATCGGCAAAAGGCACTCCGATGCCTAAGTTAGTGCAGTCACTAAACAAAGGATGAATGATCAGAGAGAAAGGCAGAACTTGGAGTATCTGTGCGTACCGCTTCTGGATTAACTCTTTGCATATATAGGCAGAGAGTCCCTTGATTCTTGTCTTGATTTTTCAATAATTGAGTCTTACTCAGGCTTGATCCCGATCTTTCAGGAATTATGGATCCCGATCTTTCAGGGATTATAGACGTAACCACCGGATAAGGATAACTCTTTATCTATATCCGGTACTTATCCTAAACCGAACTGAAAATGATACCGATGTCAGGTATGTCCTTAACATAGACGCACTCTGGCAGTATTGCTGAGATGCAAAAACCGAGACCGAGTGATGAGGACATCTTGCATAATAATACCAGGGTGTATCACAGGAGCAAGAAGAAGGGTCCCACCCAACCTTCATTGTGGTTGGGAGATGTTTACATGGGTTGAAAAAAAAAGACTGGAGCTAAATTAGAGGGCCCAATCCATACAATTTCTATTGAAGGCCCCACATTGGGAAGGTGTGGATAGGATGTGCTCCACATTTGTTTAGAGTTAATTAGGATGAGCCAATAAAATTTTGAGAAATTTCTTTTGAGTCATGTAACCAATTAGTTGATTCAAGCCAATAAAAATAGGCTCAATTAATTGGACTAGTCATTAGTCGTTGTTTATTTTAAGAATTGGACCCACTTTGGGCCAACAAGGCACTAGGACCAGTTTATGTTACATGCCCCATTTAGGGCTTCTCTCAAGTTACTGTTAAAAAGGCATTGTAATTCTTTTTGAGGGGTACGATGGAATGAAGAAAATACTGTTGCCATGGCTTTGTGCTTTTGGTGATTCCCTCTTTGAGGATAGTTGTGAGACCTTGGTGTGAGACCATACTTCTTCTTCTAAGGTATTTTCTATTCTCTATCTTTTCTACAGTGGATCCAAAACCCTCTTTAAGAACCCAGCTGATTCTTCTCCTTCTTCCTTCTTCATTTTCCTTTCTCATTTTCTCTACTACCTAATCATATGATTGAAGGGCCAAAGAGGGACTGTCATAGCATTTGCACCCTTTAAGAAGAGACTACCACATCAGCCGACCCTTATAGAAGGATCAGATCTGTTGGCCGAAACCCATATAGGGCCATATCTGATCTACTGAACCTGCTAGACTTAACAATCCTTATTTGACCCAGATTTAATAGATTCCAGCCCTTTGTTTGCTGCCCAAGACCTGGTTATGTTGATATGGCTGGATTGGTTAGATTTACAGGTTCGTATGGGATTTGGAGATCAATCTTACCCCATTGAAGCCTCACAGCTGTTGCAAGCCCAGATCTGGACGTGACTTTCATTTATAAATATTTTTGGACTGTTCATCATACATCAGATTTAAAAGGGCTGCTGGTTGTTTGTTTATCATCTTCATTGACCATGTTTTAACCCCTAATAATTCTTTGTGAACCAAATTGAGCCTTTAGGCCTTTCCTTGAAACCCTCCAATAGGATTTGTCAATCAACTTGAATTTTGGGGGAAGCTCTAAACTGTTGGGACTGAATGCATTTCATTACCCTTAACTTTCCCCAGAGTTTAAGGGTTCATATTGCCGGCTGCTATTGATTAATTAGAAATTCATTTTCCTGATATTGTTTCATTCTATTGTGTGAACCGGCATTTTTTCTATGGTGGAATGTGCTTGTGAAATGGACTTTCTTACGTCATGAATTACATTCTCATCAATCATATAGTTGTCATGCATCACCAAGACATGCCTAGCTGGTACTTTTACAGAAACTAGGACAATCTCGGTATCATGAAAATGTCCCACACAATTGCCCCCTAGCTTTTGACTTCTTAGAGTTCTCTAACTCTTTGAGGTCGGAAGCTAAGCATTATGATGGGAAAACCTCCTGATCATTGAGTTTGAAGCATATACTGCATTTCATCTCGGTATCGGTTGTGACATCAAATCTCTATCATCATGTCGCTTCACCTTCCCGAGATAATTAATAGCGCATCTCGATCGATGCAGAAGACGTATCGGTGGCACCACGTGTCACCGCTTGGTTGGTTTTCCAATCATTTCGAAGAGACGCGCACAGTACTTGAAGCGACGCTCCGCACGTGCGTCCTCGGAATTCAAAACGCGCCTCCTAATCCATTATATATAGAGGCGCCTCTCCCTCATTTTTCACTTTCACATTCAGAGAAGAAAGAGGATTTGCTGAAGAGAGAGGGTTGAGTTCTTGCAAATCTGAGCTCAGCATCCTTTAAGTCCAGTCTCATGTTTGTAAGTCTTCCCTTCTCATCTCGTTAATTTCCACTTTCTGGTTTTCTTTAGGGTTCCCTGGCCTTTTTCCCTTTTTCGCACCTTGTTCGTTGTTCTTCCAGTTTCTTCAAACTTGAGAATGGGTATTTATTGGCAGAGACTAGAAACCCCAGAGGCCATAGCCAAATTTAGGGCTGATTGCGGGATTCCTGACGATATCCTCATTAGGCTGAATGACCCAGAAAATCCTTTCGACGATATTCTTTCATTAATGGTTGGATGCCATTTTATTTGGTCACCGTGGTCGAAGGTGGGGTTCGATTCCCCCCTTCATCCCCTTCTTAGATCGTGTCTTAGAAAATGGCACCTTTGCCCCTGCCAATTGATGCCGAATAGTTTCAAAATCATCATGGGTGTTGCCGAGCTCAATAGGATCCTTGGTGTTAATCTCGGTGTCCATGATATTAGGAGGTCTATGATCTCTGCAAATCAGGCGGTGACAACACCTACTATCTCCTAGCTAAAGCAAACCAAGAGTGGATCATCAATGATCTAGAAGACTCCAATAGATATGTAGGGGACGACTGCCTTTTTGTCTCAGGCAACTAGGAATTTAAAGGAACTGTGCCCGAAGGGGTAAGGATTGACCAGATTCCCCGTGACTTCGGGAGCCCTCCAAGTAACCACCAACCTCTTAGCCTTTCAGTTTTTCTTGTATTTCTCTTTTCTTGTCTACCGAGGTACTAAGCTTGACGCATTTTCTGTTTGTCATGCAGACGTCCACCAAAGAAGAAAAAAAGCCTACCAAGTCGGTTGGGTAAAGAACGAAGATTGGTTTCGGGTGGTATACATTGACCGAGGCCACAAGACCGAGCCACCTGGTCGCTCTTGAATTACGAACCGAGGTACCATTCCTTCATCAAGAGGAAGACTGATCAATCTCGGGGAGGGCGTCAAGCTCACGTAGAGGTGGAAAGGGCAGAGCCGGTACAAGCCCCAACTGATACTGAGCGTCGGGCTGCTTCTGGTGCCGAGGACACCACCTCTGGGAGCGACTCGAAGGCCACTGGGCCCGCCGAAACCAACACAGCTGCAGTAGAAGCTGAGACCTCCTCGAGGTCAAGAAGATCGCAGCAAGTAGCGCCTTCTTCCAATTCTTCCTCCAGTTCTTCATCTAGTTCGGAGGAAGAAGAATAAGAGATGTCACGGCATCGACCTGCCATGGTAGTTAAAGATCTGAGGGCTCTAGCTCTGGGAGGACGGGCCCTTCGCGCCCCCACGCCCCCTGCCATTGCTACTGGTTCAGCTCCCGCTCTTACTCCTTCTCCAAGTTCAGGAGTTCGGCAGCGTTCTGCCGAAACCACACGGGAGGAGGCTCCGAAAGAGAAAAGGCCCTGGACTGAGGCACCCGCTGAAAAAAGCCCCAGCGTGGGTGCGGCATCTCCTTCCTCCGGGCCACCACTTTGGAAACCGAGCCTCCAAGTTGAACCCGGAAGGCTGATGACGGTGGATGTTGCGACCCCGGACCGGGCTTAGGGATCCAAATCCGGGATCGGGACTAATGTGATGTGAATGGACATGCGATCATATGGAGTGATGACAATAAATAAAGATATGTTTATGATCAAGCGCACACGGGTTAATAAAAGAACACACATTACCCTGCACGTGATTTCCCACAGGTGTCCGCGGTGAGGATTTTCCAACACACAACCATATTGTATAATTGCGGAAGCGTATGGCAAATCAAGCATGTAAATCATTTCCATAAAACATAAGACTTGTTGCATTTATATAACAAGTATCAGAATGAGCAATGTTCTAGAGCGTAACCCAAAAGTACTGTTAGAGTTTAAACATATATCATTTAATTACAATTCCCAAAAATAGAGGCCAATAAAGGCCAATATAGACAAAACAATATCCACCAGAATAACTATCCAACCACCCCCAAAATGTTTCGCATCTCGACAACCCGATGTTTACATAACATCGTCAGCACGCCACTCAACTAGTGGTTGCGGTTCTCCAACCGCCTCCTCTAGCTCCTCCTCGGGGAAACCAACAACGGGACCTGAGTACCATAGCAAAGGATCAGACACGACGGTCTGGCAGGTGGGTGAAAAGATATAAACATTTGATAATAAAAACCTTTACCTTGGAAAACATATAAACCTGTTTAAACATTGACTTTCAGGAAGTAAATGAATCATTTAACTGAAAACACATATGCAGTAATAAAACATGTAAGGTAACCAAGGAGATCGAGAGACAATCAAGATGGCATCCACAAGAAGCTAAATCCTCTATCACCAAAGTGACGAGAGTATCGGGTGTTGACCTCAGTCACCGAAGTGAGGAGGTGCAACCGATTACATATACATATACAATAATACGGGACGGGACCACGGTAGCAAACCGAGTATTGGGAATCACGATAGCGAACCGGATATCAGGAACCACGGGAGCGAGCCGGGTATCGGGACAGGACCACAGTTAATAAACCGGGTATCGGGCCACGGGAGCAAGCCGGGTATCGGCCGAGGCTCAAAAGAAGCAAGAAGCTCTACTTCCCTGTCCAGCTCGCCATATGCACCTACTTTGGTTTTATTTCACCAGGTATTACGGCCATTAAGCATTGTTTGGCCATGTGCTGGTTACCTCTGACCGTAATCACCTCAACTCTGTCATTCTCGTTCTCTAACGGGAACTTGAGTTTTTGGTGATGAGTGAAAGGCACTGCTTCCACATTATGCAGCCAAGTTCTCCCCATTATTGCATTGTATGGAGACGGTGCATCCACCACAAGGAAGTCGACTAACATGCTGGCTCCTTCGACTTGGACTTTGATGGCTATTTTTCCCTTGGGATATACTGGCTTCGAGCTGAAACCCACTAAGGGAGTGCGTGCTTCCTGCAAGTCTTCTTCTTTGAGACCCATCTTCTTAAAGCAATCGAAGTAGAGGATCTCTGATGAACTCTCAGGATCCACAAGAATCCTCTGTACCTTGAAGTTCTTTAACTTCAAGGCTACAACCAAAGGATCGTTGTGGGTAAGCTGGACCCCATCTAGGTCTTTATGTGAAAACCAGATTTTGGGCCTCTCCTTCCGAGCTTTTTTCACAGCTGGTTCTAGCTTGGCTATCATCAACTTCCTATTGTGGGAAGCCTTCCTAGCCTCAGCACAAGCTTGATTGCTCCCCTTAGGTGCGGGAGCAACATGAATGAAATGATGCCCTCCGGCTCATTGTTGTCCTGACGATCATCATTTTGGCGCTGATGAGCTCGGTTGTTATTCTTGCCTTCCTCTTTGATGTGCCCTTCAAATGTCCATCCTTGACGAGCTTTTCAAGGTGGGATTTGAAGGCCATGCAATCTTCGGTTCTTTTCCCATTTTGCTTGTGGTAAGCACAGAATTTGTTCTGATCTCGGGTGGAAGGATCACCCTTCATCGGCTGCGGCCAGTTGAAGAATGGCTTTGACTTGATCCTGCCGAGGAGCTTGTAGATTGGCTCCTTAAAGACCGTGTTCACAGCCTTATAAGAGGCAGCAACTGGTTTGGTCTTCTTGCCGCCCCCCGAGGTGGAAGCCGAGGCCACTGCCGAGCTTGTAGAAACCTTGCTTTGGTTTACCTCCTCTTTCCTAGATGCTCTCTTATCTTTTTTGGAGGATTTATCTTCCTGCTAAAGGCCAAAGCTTTCCCGAGCTCGGACCTCGTCTTTTTCCTGCTGTGAGACCCCGACCCAGACAAACTCGATTAGTACTAATTAAGTGAGTGTTTAGTCTTAAGTGAGTCTTAGCACTAGTTGGGTTAGAATGTGATTAGCCGTAGTCTGGATTATAGTTTTGGGGATTTCGAGGACGTTTAGTATGAGTCAGACACGCTCAGGGACGCCCTGAGTACACGAGTAAAAATGGGTTTTCGTGCTAGATCTTTGATGTGGATGTGATTTTTATTTCTCTTGAATGGTTTTACTATTTGTGACAACTTTCGTTTTTAACTGACATACATTTGAGGCCCAGAAACCCAAGTTTTGGCCCAATAAGGGTAAATCTGTCTTTGCATGTAAATCTGGGCACACTTTTCGAAGTCGTGAAACTATGTCAAAATTATACTTTTCCGAAACTAGATTTTTCGACGATCGTTTCGTTCTTCTTCGTCAATTCCATCCGGGGTCCACAAGACCATGTTCCAAGCGTTCCAAGTTTCACTGCTAAAGGGACCCACCTCCAGAGACTATATAAGCCCTTTCCTTCTTCATTTTCCCTTTTTCCAATCTCTACAACGATTTTGCCCTAGAGCAAGTGAGTGGAGAGCCTTCCTCTTTGGTCTTCTCCCTTGGAAATGATCTAGCTATAGTGTTCCAAATCAAGATCCAAGACCACCATCCTCTTCCTCTCTTCTCAAGCTACAGCTGGACGTTTTTGGGGAGCCAAACCTCCCCACTATTCATCATCTTCAAGCCCTATTCTTCTTGTTTGGCTAGCTCAAGGTTGGTGTCTTTCTTCATTCTTTCCATTTGATGTCCTTTAGCTCACCTAGAGCTTGTTTGTCATGGTTTCAAACCCATTTTCGAAATGGGGATTTGTGATGGCCAAAATGTTGATTTTTGTATGCTCCATTTTGGGGGTTTTGTGTAGATCTCGTGGAGCACCCCTTTCTTGTTGAGTTTGTGAAGTTTTGGCTTGGCTTGGGTTAGAGGCAAGTAAACCTTTTAGTTCTCCCTAGTGCATTTCAAGTTTTTGAGCATTTTACTTTTGGAAATGTTATTCATCATCAAGCTTATCTTTCTTGCATGTCATTAATCTCTTTTAGCTTGTTTTAATCTTGATAAGCAAGAGTACTAATTTCTCTATCTAATGTAGAGGTTTCATCTTCAATGGAAGCATGTTTTCAATGGAATGGTTTGCAAGTTATTAGATTTATGTTTTGAATGTAAATGGGTTTATGATTTTGATGTTTTGAATGAAATGTGAATGGATTTGGTGTGAAAATCATCCCTTGGAAGCATGTAGGCTTGGGGAGTGCAGGTGGTGAAAATGTGGAAGTGAAGAAGTGAATGAAGTGTGAAAAAAATTGAATTTCCGAAGTTCTACCGGTAGAGGTATTTCAACCGGAAGTTCTACCGGTAGAAAGGGCTCAAATTTTGACAGAGAGTTGAGGAAATTAAAAACCCCAAGTTCTACCGGAAGTTCTACCGGTAGAAATGGCCCAGATTTCGGCAGAGAGTGAGAAAAAACTGTGAACCACAGTTCTACCGGAAGTTCTACCGGTAGAAACGGCCCAAATTGTGGCAGAGAGTTGAGAAAAACTGTGAACCTCAGTTCTACCGGAAGTTCTACCTGTAGAAGTGTTTCAACCGGAAGTTCTACCGGTAGAAGCACTTCAACCGAAAGTTCTACCGGTAGAACATCTTCTACCGGAATTTCTACCGGTAGAGAGGCATGAACCACACCAAAAAGTACTGTTTTGAAGGATTTTGCAGGAATGAAAACTAGACTTGGTCTTAGACCCTTTTTATTGACCTTGTGCACTTGAAATTTCCAAAATGTAATATACCTTCGGGGACACCAAGTCTTATTGAAATCCGACATTTAGTTTTCAATTCCACAAGGGTCAAAGATGTGGTCTTAGCCTATGCTTGATGGATTTACGTTTGAACTCTCGTTTTGATGCTTCATGCATCCTCGTGTTCTCTTTTGATTTCCAAGTGCAAGTTTGTTTCAAGATGTGTTTCAAGAATCAAAAAGGGAATCATTTCTTAAGTTTGTAAGCATTAATACTATGCTATTTTGCTAGTCTTGTCACTTCGTGCTCGTTAAATGGTTTCCCTCTTGTTTTGACGTGTTTTCGAACATGTATTGCCATGTTTTATGCATTCATGATATAAGTAAATTTCACTGAGCTTAGACCGCCCTTTTAGTTTGATCCGCTACCTGGGGGTCCTTAAACTCGTGGACTGTCTGCAGACTAGTCGTGTATTATACTACACATCGTGCGTGTTCGTGGTCCGGTTCCGCGGCCGGATACCCCGTCTACCTTGTGTGGCGTGGGATCGTGTTTCGTGTCGTGCTTGTCGTGCGTGCTTGCTCTTGTCATCATGTATGACAGAGAAAGGATGAGCTCTATGTGGATTTATCTTTTCATGATATTATATTTATTCGTGTTAGTTTCGTAAGCATTGAAACGTGTATTTAAACCTTGAACTGTTTTAGCATTATTTCAACTATTCATGTCTAAATTGTTTATTTGCCAAACCGTCGTGTTTGATGCTTGTATTTTGGTGTCCAGGTGCAGGCGGTTTCGCGCGCGACGAGGAGTGCCAGGAGGAGGCTGTTGAGCCACCCCCAGCACTTGAGTGGCAGCCCAACGACGTCATCTAGACGCCGGTCGGGATCGTGATTCTCGTTTACCTAGCTGGTTATGTTGGGTTATTCTTTTGGGTTTCAAATTGTTGTATTGGCCTTTGTTGGCCTCTCAGGGTTTTGTAATTGGAAGTAAAATACTTTGTCTAAATGTTGAAACTTAATCATGTTAGGAATGCTTTGATGACATTCTCTTTTGATACCTTGTCTCGATGTTAAATATTTCTCTTGAATCTTATCGTTTAAGATTTGTATGACATGTTTTGCTACACGCTTCCGCATATCCATTCGTGTGAGCTCGACCCGTGTCATGGGATCCTCACCGCGGAAACCTGTGGGAAAATAACAAACAACAAAAATAGAATACAGCGGCGGCGGTATGTGTTTTGTTTTGACTAATTATATCGCCGCAGCAGTCGCGGGCCCGGGTCTCGGTCCGGGGTCGCGACACCTGCTAAATGAACTAGTTTACCCTGGCCATCAGTGCCTTTATCGTGACCACGGGGAACCGAGCCAAGTCCTTCCGAAGCTCATTGCCTGGCTGTAGAGCTTGTTTCAAGGACCTGATGGCCACCCTATCAGTGGTGTCTTCGACTTGGCTGTAGATTATCCAAAACCTTTTAGCGAACTGAGTGATGCTTTCGGTTCGCCTCATTTTGATGGCCATCAGGTCATCGTCCGTCTTGGGGATGACCCTATGAGCCTGGAATTTTTCCACGAAGGAATTCCGGAGCTACCGCCATCTTGAAATTAACCCCTTTGGAAGTGCACAGAACCATTTTAGGGGAAGGTCTCCTAAACTGGAAGAGAAAACTCTACAGTTCAGGTGACCTATATCACCCCATACCGACATTCGCTGAGTAAAATGTCGGAGATGTGCCGCCGGATCCGAGGTCCCATCGTAAAGAATAAACCGCGGAACAGTAAACCTTTTTGGGAGAAAAAAGTTCATCATCTCCTGAGAGGAGGGAGATGTATCGAGATCCTCAGTGTCGTAGGCATTTAGCCGATCTCGGGTGAAACCGACCACCTCCATGTTCTGCTGAACCGTTTGCTTGACTTGTCGGTCAAGCCATTCTCTCAAGTAGTCATTGTCCTTCGGTCTTTGTTTCAACCTCTTTGAGTCATCATTCAAGTGGCTGCTACTCGAACCCTCGTCGTAAGCTTGGTCGCGTCTCTTGTTATTCAGGATTTGCCTCAAATCCTGTTTAACCGAAGGAGCTCGATCGTGTCTAGGGGGTGGAACCGGGACCGTCGTCTTTTCCTGGAGCTGCTGCTGAAGTTGACGAATCAACTCATCTCACTCTTGGATAACAAGGTTTTGGGCCCTGATATCCACGAGGAGCAGGTTGTTATTGTCATCGCCATCAATCTGGTGATAGGATCAATGTGATCTGGCAGGTACTGGAGATTTATCTCGGCAGGGACTCTCCAATAGAAGACCATCTTGCCAGGGAGGTGCCGTCACCCCTCTTGAAGATGAATTTGACTGAGTTTCAGGCCCTTCCACGCTCATCGGACCAGATCTTGCCTCGGATCTCATTCGGCGAGCGACTGGGGGCAATTGTGTTGGCTGTGTTGATGGTGGCGGCAGGGTCCTTGATGATCCTTCACCTTTTTTAGTTTTTAGAGGCATGGTGTTTGTGAATTTGATTTAATCTTTCCTATAGATGGCACCAATTGTGCATGCCTGAATCAATACGGACTTATGGAATCGCTATAAAGCTTCTTGGGAAAGATTAAATACTTGAAACCTAAAAGGAGAGGAGAGAACAGAGGTCAGAGACCCTGGCCGCTATCAGCGCAAGGCACTCCGATGCCTAAGTTAGTGTGGTCACTAAACAAAAGATGAATGAGCAGAAAGAAAGGCTGAACTTGGAGTATCTGTGCGAACCTCTTCTGGATTAACTATTTGTATATATAGGCCGAGAGTCCCTTGATTCTCGTCCTAATTTTTCGATGATTGAGTCTTACTCAGGCTTGATCCCGATCGTTTAGGGATTGTGGATCCCGATCTTTTAAGGATTGCAAACGGAACCATCGGATAAGGATAACTCCTTATCTCTATCCGGTGCTTATCCTGAACCGAACTGAAAATGATACCGAGATCAGGTATGTCCTTAACATGGACGCACTCTGGCACTATTGCTGATATGCAAAAACCGAAAACAAGACATGCCTAGTTTGTACTTTTACCAAAACTAGGACAATCTCGGTATCATGAAAATGTCCCACATAGTGGGGCTTGAACACACTTTGGAAATTGCCTAATCCTCATCTAATGGTCTCAATTTATTCCACAAAACTAAAGTTTTAAGCCAACAAATTTCTTTGGGGTGGGGTTTCCAAACAGTGGCCGCAGGTCCTAGAGCTAGGCCCCCGCTGATTGCTGCATAACCAGCAGTGCCGGCTGCCCATGCATCACATCAGCCGGCCATTGCAGCAGCATGCTGCACGACTGGGCAACAACATGCTGCACAGCGGGCGTGCTGGCTGGCCCAGTGCAGAGGATGAAATGGGTCGGGGTTAGGGCCATCTTCAGGGCATCTTAGGTGGGTTCCAATGGGGAAATTAAAGGGAAGATTTGGAGCTTAATCCCCTATCGTTAGGGTGTCCAATTATGGCCCTAATCCGCAATTAATTCATGCATTTCATCCCCATTCAACCCATTGAGTAGAATTATCAAAATTAAATGAAATCCCCATGATACGCTACAATAATTGGATTGATCACTCACAATTTAGAAATGATTAACATCATGCATTCCTAATATTCAAGACATTGAGTAGATTGATGGAATAAAATTAAATCACCATGACATACTATGCTAATCAAAATGGAGACTTACCTTGGCCTAAGGTCAGCTCCAAAAATCTCCTCTCAATCCTCCAAAACACTGCTCGAAGCTCTCCTTAAAGAGAGCCCAAAATGCTCTTCAAAATCACCCTAAAAATCAAGAACCTCTTTACACTTAGAGCCAACCCAAGCATGCAACATATGTGATGGATTTGGACCTCTAGATCAAGAAATCAATCAATCAAAGGGAAGTAAGCTCTTACTTCAAAGAGATTCAAACAAGGAGGAGAATGAAGTTGAAGGGGCTCCCACCCACCGATTTTGGCCAAAACGAAATATGTTGTGTAGTCGGCGGCGAAGATTTGATCAGTAGTGTCGAATTATGCAAAAGGTGGCCCTAAGTAGATGCTCTCTCACGTGCAAATAAAGAAGAAGGGAAAAGGAAAAAAGAGAAGGTGAGTTTTCTGCTGCTAGAATGATGGAGAGGAGAGTAAATGGGGCACGTGGGGATAGTTGAGATATTTTTATACAAATAGGTGGGTGCTTATGGTGTTAGTGAAAACGGAAGTCATTAGCACCTCGATTGGACTTGGTTAAAGAACTTTTTCGACTCACGGGTAAACAATTAGAAAAGAGTTTTGGGACCTTGTATGAGTTTCGACTAAACATGGAAGTTGTTGCTAACTTTTGAGCCAAGTGCAACTTTTATCAAATTTCCAAAATACCCCTGTAATTGATAAAATTCTAACTCAGGCCCAGAAAAAAGTTGAACTCTCTGCGGAACTTTCCAAAACTCTTTGAAACTATGCCAAACTTAATTCTAACCGTAAGAAACACTCGATTAACATCTAAACACCACGGTTGGCCTTTAATCCTACTTAGTAACTCTGACCACATAATTAATTAGTACTGAGCATAGGGGTTAAGGGTCGGGTTTTTTCATTCTTCTCCTTCGACTTCTTTCCCTTTTGTCTTTCATCGTCCTCTTTTAATGGCTGGGGCAAGAAGAAATCCCCACATAAAGCTCCTGATCCTAAGGCTGATTTGGAGCGCTTGCCTTAGATCACTTTTAATGTTTCCAGATGATAGATTAACAAAGACATATATTCCTTGTGATGAATGACGGCCATAAAGAATCAGGAAACATACGCCGGCAGATTTGCCCAAGGATATCATCAAGGAAGCAAGACTCCAATTGGTAAGTAAATCTGCGTTGTTCAAGACTCCTGTTGAGGGTACACCAAAAAAATCTGCAAATTGCGTCTTCGTTGGATCTGGTGTTGAAGTTTCTGACGTCTTGGATAATCCATCATATATGAAGACAGACATTGAACCTGACTTAGTCTGATCACCGTTCTCATCAGGGCCCGACCTCAAGTGCGTGCGATCATGCAGCCGCTGGGACTTGTAAGGAGCAGTTTATTTGTACTATTAACCATTGGTTTTCATGTTATTTTGCAATATTTTACACCTCACGTGTGCAAATAGTCGTATGACAATAATGTGAACATCAAGTGGTTTGGACCAAAATTTCCACATATGAAGATGGTTAATGGATACAAATGTCATTGTTAATGGGTAGTTGCTACAGTAGCCAGCGAAAAAAATGGACAGTCCAAATTTTTTTTTTTTTTTTTTTTTTTTTTTTTTTTTTGAATTCCATGTGCCCCTAAGTCCAGATATGAACCATTGGATTCCTTTAAAAATCCAAAAACGGCTAGGGGTTCAAATTTCAACCGTTTGCTCATCACAAATTTTGAGATCTGCAAAAAAAAAAATTCAAACTCTAAAATCTACCGTTCTAGACTTTTGTGGGCCGCATTTTCACGATCTACATCTTCTTTAGATGGTCCAAAATGGCAATGTGGTCAAATTTCATGTGTTGACTTATCATGGATCTTTAGAAATTTATGAAAACCATGAATCATCAGATGATATTCACGTCCCTACGCCCTATCCCTGTTTTCTTCTTTTTTTGGTTTTGTATTTCTAATCTTGCGGCCCCGAAATCATGCTCTAAACAGCTCATTCTCTTTAGAATGCAAAAAGCTTTTAGGGAGCAAATTTTTGGTCTTAATCCATTATAGATTTTGAAATACTTACGAAGAAGTGCAGACAATTAAATCTGCCATTCTGGACCTTTGTAAGGGCCATTTTTATGATTTGAATCATTAATCCTCATTAGAAGGCTATACATGGTTAGAAGATTAAATTTCATGCCTTGATTCATCTTGTATCTCTACAAATTTGTACGAAGCAATAATCCGTTGGATGTACTAATCAAATTCACATGTGAAGTGACGTTAAAACGACAATGGAATGTGACACGTGATTCATTTGCAAATGCAAACGAATCACATGTCCATTTAGACGCATGATTAATCTTCCTTAAGACTTGTGTAAACGCCATAATGTCGGGCACACTTAACAAAAATTCGATCGGTCTAGCAACAGTTGATAATTGATATCCCTGGATGATTTCATAAAGAACAGTAGTTCAAATTTGTCCAAGTTGACCGTGATAAATCAGATTTTCTTTTTTCATCAAATCTTTGGGCTGAAACCCCCAAATGAATGGTCCATCTTTCTATTTGAAGAGCTTGGAATTGGTGCAGTGCATTGCAATTTCGTGGGAGCATTCTTGTGCAAATGTGCCCACAGGCCCAGCAGTGCTGAAATGTCTCTGTGCCTGTAAATTGCAATTGTACCCAAAAATTCAAGTGCCACCACTGAGTCATTCAATTGTGCCCGGATAGTGCCACCGAATTGCCCAACTGTGCCTGATCATTCAAGTGCTTCAGCGCGTCCAAGTGTGGCCCTGTGTCCAAGCGTCTCCAATTCAAGTGTACCTGAATATCCCAAGTGATGCCCGAATATGAAAGTGCCTACTGATCTCCAACTTCACTCAGATGTCCAAAAAAAACTAAGGTTCAACCAATGTTGTCATTTTACGCGTCTACAGTGGGGTCCTTTGAATAGATAACAAAGAGGTTTTTCTACCTTTTTTTCTACCCGGTGCATGTGTATAGGAGGGTTTGCATGTGCCCCTAGGGATTAGTTCTCAGCCGTCTTATGTCAAAAAAGAAAGAAAAGACCCTGTTTGTTTCATTTAATTGAATTAGGAGGAATTCCAAGACTTTGGCCCTGTTGTTTATATTTAGATTACTTAGGAATTGAATACATATAATCCATATCATAAATGGTCAAAAATTGAAGACCAATGGGTGAATTTCCAAAAAAATAGGCATCAAATAACCTTTCTGTATAGGGAAACAGAATCAAAAGAAGTTAGACATGAATACCCAAGGCTTGTTTATTTGCATTAGAATAAATATGAATTAAATACATGGGATTTTATGCCATGAGTGGTTAAACATGTAGACCAAAGGTGAATTTTTAAAAATGTGCATCAAATGACCTTTAATTTCTTTGGAAATAGAACCAAGGGGAGATGGGAAATTAATACCCAACAATTCACCCTAGTAAGTATTGATGAAAGTGAAGATCCTACCTATGTCTCCACCTTACATCATTCACCCCACTTCTTTCATAATCATTTGGCAAGAGTTCATTTCACCATGAATTCTTGTGTATTCAATTTCTTTGTATTTTAATGAAAACAAATAGGCCCTTTGTAGTTATACTAAATGGTTAGAAATGAAAATCAAAGGTGAATATCCAAATATGAACATCAAATAGCCTCCCTAAGGGAAATCAATACCCAGCCATTAACCTAGAGATTCAAATCTTAGCAAAATCAAGGTCCCTTCTGCATTGCTACCTCATATCCTTCACCCCTCACCTCTGTAATAATCCTTCTGTGGGAGCTCCTATGACCTTGAGTTCCTATGTATTCTATACAAACAACAAACCCTAATTGATATATAGAAGAATGTGATTTGTGTCAGATAAATATAAATTTCAAATTAAGAACAAATACAATAACTAATTATATCCAAGAAAAAATTGATTTAATATTACACATGCAAATCTAATTTTGAGGTGGTGGCGGCCTCAAGGAATCAGTGACTCATTTAAGAAATTGTCATACATTACACATGGTGCCACTGTCATCACTGAATTTTCAAGGAAAATGAAGTCAGTCAAACAAACAAGATTTTATGCAACATACTAGATTTAGATGCTAAACCTGCAGCAGTTTGCATCTTATATCCACAACAATGTGGCGAATGTGAGGTCCATACCATTTTACTCGCTCAAGATGCTGTAAGGAAACATCCCAACAATAACCTGAAATATTAGTAGGTTGAACAAATATCAAGCATGGATACATAAAAAATATAACCACTCTTTATGGGGAACCTTGTCAAAATCATATTTGAATGGACGCACAGTATAACAAACAAGAGAAAAAACGGGTAGCATAAGCAAAGTACAACAGAAAGGTCTATCTCTTTATAAGATCCTCTCATCGAACAAAATCTTCAAAACAAAGAACAAAGAGGATGAGGCACGACTAGCTAGAAAACAAACAAGAAGGACGATGGTGTAAGATATCATGTACCAACCCAAAAGCTTAAGTTGATAGGTGAAAGGTCCAAACAGGTATATGAAGTCCTGTCCAACTGAGGACTTGGGCTACGTGGGATGTGGGACTTCCCACCACACCCCTCACGTGCAGGCCCAACAGATTTTATGGACGGGCCTGCCACGTGGGCTAGACAAGAACGACGAGATCGGAACCTGCACTGATACCATGTAACAACCTATAAGCTTAAGCTCATGGGTAGAAGGCCCAAACAGGTATACGAAGCCCTGTCCAACTCATTTGGTCGATGTGGGATGTGAGACTTCCCAACAGATGAGACAGCTATGTAGCTGCACAAGAAATATGATGAAGAGTTACATGGAGCGAGTACATTTTATATGCATGCTTGGTGCTTTAGTAGCGCATTCCTTATGGTATTTTGTGGTCCATTTGAGAAGATATTCTTAATGTGGTATTTCGGAGGATGGGTACTGGGCAATTATTGGGAAAGAGTTTCAAGGGTTGAATTTGGATCTCGTTTTACACATTGGAACTGATGTAAGCCCTAGGGTTAGGGCTTACGGTGGAAGTGCTAAAAGCACAATGGGTGCCGACGCATGTGTCCGTAGACACAATCAATCTCCGCAGAGATAATAAATGAGGACGCACCTCAATGAGAAATCCCAATTTCATTAATCAATAACTCCGAGAAATAATTCTCTAAAATGCCATATAAATAGTAAAAGTAAACTTAAGCCTTAAGAAACCTAATAAAACTAGGAAACTAAATAATATAGGAAATCTAATCCTAATAACAGTTTTTAAAGAAACTATTGACATGAAAATAAATCCCTAAATCTATGTGGGCCCTACATGAGGTCTACATTCCATCATTCACTGTTTATGCTCTACGAAAAGGAGGAGAGCTCCGGGCGATGGTGGAGCAATGATCGACGATGATGGCAGTAGCCGTCCTCGGTGCACGGTACGCTTTCTCTTCCCTCTTCTTCTTGTCTTCTCTTCTCCTTCTTTCTGTGTCTTTCTACTCTTTTCTTTCTTCTTCTTTCTTGTTTTTTTTTTTTTTTTGGCAATGGGGACTATGTACAATGAGTCTGGGGGTTTTTGGTGGTCTGGGGTTTTGGATGGGGAGCAATGGGTAGTCAGAGAAAGGTGTGGGATGTTTCAGGGTGCTTGGAAAAGGAGAAAGGGGTCTGGGGCTATGCAAGGGTTTCAAAAGGATTTTCAGGGAATGGGAGACGGTTCCCAAGGCGGATTTTGGATCTGGGATGGAGACCGAGGTTGAGGGAGAAAGGGTTCGGTAGGGCTGTGAAGGGTTCAGTTAGGGGTTTTGATTGGATTCGATTGTGGCTGGGATGATGGAATCGGGGAAGGAGAGGTTTTCGATTGATTTCTGGATGGCAGAGTTAGAGGTGAGTAATTGGAAGGTTGGGTTCTGGATGATGACGGTGGTTTTGGCAGTGGCTTCTGGCTGGATGTGGCGGACGAAGGTGGAGTTCGGTGGTGCAGGGGGGTTCTGTCAGGGATGTGAGATGGAGGTGAAGGAGTTATGTGAATGGGCGTCGGAAAAAAAAAGGTGTGATCTAGGCTAGGTTTGGCGGACGACGGGTGACTGTGGGGATAGGATGGATGGATAGGGGCAATCGCGCCGACAATCGGGGATCGTTCGGCTCTGATACCAATTGATGTAGGCCCTAGGGTTAGGGCTTATAATGGAAGTGCTAAAAGCACAATGGGTGCCGAAGCATGTGTCCGTAAACACAATCAATCTCCGCAAAGATAATAAACGAGGACGCACCTCAATGGGAAATCCCCCCAATTTCATTAATCAATAACTCTGAGAAATAATTCTCTACAATGTCATAAATAGTAAAAGTAAACTTAAGCCTTAAGAAACCTAATAAAACTAGGAAACTAAATAATATAGGAAATCTAATCCTAATAACAGTTTTTAATAAAACTATTGACATGAAAATAAATCTCTAAATTTATGTGGGCCCTACACATGTGGCCATGAGGTCTACGCTGCATCAGGAACCCTTGCATGTTTTATGGTTTGGTCACTAAGGAAAAAGAGGTTTCCTCGGATTAGTAACTAGAATTTTAATGTCGATGGGGCAGCTAGAGGTGGTGTTTCTTTTTTGACTAATGATGTGGCAGGGAGTTTGACTAAAGAAGCAATAAATGAGGAATCTTTGACTGCTAAAAATATTTAACAGGTTTGAGCTCTGTTTGTTTGTTTTGCTGTTGTTTGCCCTTCTTTTTTTTTTTTTTTTTAATTGTTGGGCATAGTGCATTTATATCCACAAATTATATCAACAAGTTTTGTAGCCAATAATGATGTTACCTTCAGATTTACTGTGTTTGAGCTCAGTTTGTTTGTTTTTCTGTTGTTTGCCCTTTTTTTTTTATTTATTTATTGTTGGGCATAGTGCATTTATATCCACAAATTATATTAAGTTTTGTAGCCAATAATGATGTTACCTTCAGATTTACTGATACTGTCGATTGACTTGACAACATATTGTGACCACGAATCCTCCTCTGAATCCTTGACATTTCCATGCACATGCATTACGCCACCCTTGGTCCTACAAATTATGAGTGACCATTTGGTTTAGTAAATGGAAACATAAAAAAGAAATTTCATATATCCACAAAAAAAAAAAAAAAAAAAAAAAAAAAAAGGAGCTATGTGGTAAAAAAGACAAAACTGCTAAATAGCAAAGAATTTTAGGACTGAACAGATGATTAATTAAATATATTATTTTTAAATAATATTTACACAGCTTATTGTAAAAAAAAAAAAAAATTATATGCAGGCCAGATTACTCTGAAGGGCCTGTGGGGCCTAAAAGAATGCATGCCAATCAGATCATTGGACAGGGATTCTGACTAGATAGTTCTACAGACTACATTATTGAACAGAATTATTTATTACCATGCACATGGAGGACACCTAATGTTCAATAGTCTAAAATTGTCATGGAAGATAATTAGTAGGTTCAGCTAGGAACCTAATTTCTTAGTTTCGACTTCGATTGATTTGTGAGTAACCCCAATCAAAGGGATAAGAAAGTCAACCATAAAATTAAATCACATTGATGATGTAGTGAGTCTCATCCCAAATCACCGACTTCTGCCTGACTGAATGAAAATAAAGAACAAACACTATGTGCATGGCGAGAGAAGCTCACAAATCTACAGTATTAAAAATTTGAAAAATAAAAAAATGGGTTAAATACCAAAAGATTAAATAAATTACATGCAACAGGGAACATAATTAAAAAAAGCAAGTAAAAAATACGCAAGTTTACACGCGCGCGTATATATTATATATTATATAATTATATACATGTATACATATTTCCAAGAAATGATAGTGCGTGAAGTCACAGTAAAAAAAAAAATTGAATTAAATAGAGTTTAGCGGATACAACCCCCCAATCCAAGATAGATGAGTTAATGCTTTGATTATGATGACGATGATGATAAAGAAAAAACGAAATGACTACCTTAATGCCCTCACTGCAGTAACCCAGCTACATTCGCTTGTAGGCAGAAGACCAAGGCAAACACGATCTGCAACCCCCTATAATTACCCACCAACAAGTAATAAATATCAAGAACCAAATAAAGAAAAAAACTCAACAGCTTCAAACATACAATCTTAATACTAAACCATAGTAATGTAAAAAATTTATATTTATGCTCACAAGCTCAAAGTTGAGTAGAAAGAAAAGGATTCAAACTATCATATAAAATAAACCATAGTAAGGTTAGAGGTTATTCCCTCCAACTTACCTGCCTTTTATGTGTTAAATGAAGCTTCTATTAGCCACAAGTGATGGTAATTGCACTAGCCTAAAGAAATAACAAACTCATCATTATCATCGTCAAAGCCTTATCCCACCTATCTTAATTTTGTTTCTCCATTCCGCTCTATCCCAGCCCAAATCCTCAGATAGTTTGTCTCTTAGGATCCAACCTTGATACTTCCATCAATGTTCACTTCAGCCTACCTATTTTCCTTGGCAGGCCATCAACTTGAATATAAAGACTTGTCATCATCGGTACAGTCGCTGGCCTACGTTGGACATGTACAAACCATCTCAGGCAAGTATGTCATCATCATCATCAGAGCCCTATCCTAAATACGTTGGGGCAGGCTACATGAATTTGTTTCTCCATTCCTACCTATGTTGGGCCAAATCCTCAGATAGGTAAAACCCCTTCACATTTAACCTTACAACTTCCATCCATGCCCTCTTCGGCCTGCCCCTTTTCCTTGGAGGGACATCAACTTTCATAAAAAGACATTTCCTCACCGGTGCCATTGTTTCTCTACATTAGACATGTCCAAGCCATCTCAAACAAGTCTCTTAATATATCACCTATTGATCATTATCATCAAAGCCTTGTCTCCACTATGTTAGGGTTAGCTACATGAATTTTGTTTCTCTAATCCAATCTATCAGGAGCCAAATCCTCAAATACGTAACACATCTTCAGATCTATTTTTACTACCTCCATCAATGTCCTCTTTGACCTATCCCTTCCCCTCCCACATCAACATAGAAGCCAAACTCCTCTTTACCGACGCTGTTGTCGGCCTACATTGGACATGCCCAAACCAACTCAAAAAGGTTTCTCTAATTTTATATCCTATTGATGCCACTCCTAAACACTCTCAAAAGTGTTCATTTCTAATTCTATCCTTTCTAGTTTTACCACACATCCACCTCAACATTCTCCTCTATACCATGGATGAAAATATCGACCGCTAAGCTATGTTGCGGAAGATATATCGGCCGTAGCGTGGCGGTTATCGTGCGACGGGCCACTACGTAGCTTTGTACGACTTATTTAAAAGCCCTTAGATTCAAAAGTCTACCGCCATCTTTCTAGTTCTGCATTCACGCCATCTCTCGATTCATCCACCGACACTATATCGTCTGTAAACAACATACACCAATGTACCTCCTCCTGAATATGAGCAATGAACTCATTCATAACCACGGCAAAGTGATAAGGCTTAAAGCCGACCCTTGATGCAAACCACAAACTTATGATTACTAGAACCAGACCACTCTCACGACAGGTAGTTCTCACACTCATTACTACTCCCTCATACATGTCTCTCACCATATCTGTGACCTCTTAGGACACCTTTTTTTAATCTAAAACCCACCAAATCTAATTCTCTAGGTACCTTGCTATACCCTTTTCCTAGATCGACGAAGACCATATGAAGATCCTTCCCTCGGTATTTTTTTTTTTTATTAATTGCAAAATTCAGAAAATAGCCTTGATAGTTGACCTCCCCAGCATGAAACCAAATTACTTTTAGGTATCTTGGCCACTTGTCTAAGTCTTTGCCCCATTATTGTCTTCCACAGTTTTATAGTGGTGACTCACAAGTCATAAGTTTAGACCCACAAGAATTGGTGCAACTTTATGTATCTGCTTTGCTCTTGTATATAGGAACTACAACACTTTTTCTTCATTCATTTGGCATTTTCTTTCTTCTTAGTATCTTATTGAAGAGCTTAGTTAACCAAACCCTCCAATTTCTATTAAGCATTTCCAAGCCTCTATCGGAATGCCATATGGCCCCATAGTTAAAAGAGAGCATCAAGATCACTCTAAAAGAGAACTTCATATACAGGGACTGTTTCATATATAGAAGGCTGGATGTATCTACTGTTTCAGTACAAACAGTCCATTTGTTGAACATATAGATAGGGACTGGGTTCTGTAACAGTCCATAACCATGAGTTGTTTGTGAAAATTAATTATTTCTATGAGGGACTGGTTTCTTACACAGTCCATAACCATGATCTGCTAGGAATGAATGAACCCAAAAATAGGACTCTATTCATCAACAGCCCACAGATATTGACTGATGTTGAAAGCTGAACCATTTAGGGCATGTTGGTTTTACCGTTTTAGTCATCAGGTAGGAAAGGTGAAGTGGGCCATACCTTCAATGGATTTATTTTTTCCTAAATGATATTTGGTTGGTCTTTTAAGAGAGAAGTGAAGTAAAAACCCACTTGATGCAAACCAGACTAATTGGCCCCATTTGAAGGTTTATACTAGAAGGCCCAAGGCCCACAAGACCCAGCAATAAAGATTTTCCATGATTTCTACGTGGACAGTTTCTCATTAGTAGATTTCCTAGATTTGAGTAATTATTGTGATTTGGCAGTTTCTAAATTTTCCTAGATTCTTAGATTTAGGGAGTTTATAATTTTAATGGCTTGATTGCTAAGTTAGTGCCTAGAGTTTATTATATAAAGGATGCAATCCCTTCTCTTGGGATAGAATACAGAAATTTGAATGAAAGTTGAGTTCTCTCAATCGTGTGTGTAATACCCAAGCCCAGTATAAGGGCTAGATTATTTTCTGATACTTAATATTTAATTTTCTTGATTTTTCTTAGCATTGTTGGAACCCATAATTTGATGGAAGAATTTAAGTTGGACTTGTATTGGTTATACCATAGACCCCTATTAATGTTAAGAATAGGATTGCCCTATGAGAAGGAAATAATAATAAAATTAGAAAGAAGGCTTTGGGAAAGATTTAACTTTAGCTTCTATATATATTGATCGACCCAAGCCTCTCTCAAGCTATTCTCTCTTTTCCACTTCTTTTCCATCAACCCAAATCCTAGTTTAGTAATAGACTTGAAGAAATTAGGAGGAAGAACCAGTTCTAGCCAGCCATAGCAGGTGAGTAGAGATTCTAATCTAATTGTATGGCTCTGGATTTCTGACTTTGCTCTTCTGTATTTTCTTCTATTTTATGATGGGTAGGATTTCCTCATATATATATATATAAGTTACGATGTTGTGCGTACGTGAGAATTGTGAATTGAATGTTATAAAAATTGATGTGGTTCTATGGCTCTGCATTGTTTGATGACTTCAGCATGACATGATGCATTAAAACATTGATGAGTAAAACTGTATCTGGTGAATTACATGTCCCAAAGTCTTGTATGTGATACTGTCGACAAACCCAAGCCTTGATTGATGTTAAAGAATTATCAGATCTCTTACGTATACATGATAATATTGTCCCTAGATAGTAGTTCATGTAGAAAGAATTGGATTCCATGAAGATTCAAAGCAGATTCTGAAATTCTGCACTTTCTTCCCTACATGAACAGTTTTTGTCGATAGGGGTTGTGGGACCCCATGGCCTACCTGATGATCAACAGGTCCGTGGATCCAGAAGGGGACCCATGGGCGACCTCAACAGTGGTGGACCTATGTGGAGTGGGTCCCATGTGGCCCACCATCCAGTTGGCTGGAAAGAAAGGAGGCGGAAGTTTGTAGTTTTGGGCTGTTGTGTTGACAGGCCTTTGTGGGAACTCTTGGCTGACCTGATCAAGGATATGGTCTATTAATTGGGCAGGGTAGTGTAGGGCAACCATAGTGGTGGAGGACCCATGTGGAGTTGGCCCCACCTTGGCCCATCATCCAGAAGACTCAAGATTAGGAAGCGTGAGACCAATTCCTGTGAATGTCAACTTTTGAGTTATGTTTTGTGTTCTGGGGTTGAATGATACTATTTTGCATATGAACACCTTAAGAATGCAAAAAATCACACATCAGCCCCTTTCCTTCACTTCTTGATTTCTATAACTGTTCTAGATACTTGAATTAAGCCCCTGATAATTAGAGTAATCACAACTGGTTATGATAAGTTCCAAGATTCT
Source organism: Umbellularia californica (assembly GCA_028538565.1). Lineage (NCBI taxonomy): Eukaryota > Viridiplantae > Streptophyta > Magnoliopsida > Laurales > Lauraceae > Umbellularia > Umbellularia californica. The sequence continues at coordinate 47,230,376 of JAPQWN010000006.1, read as the reverse complement.
GCAAACAAGGGCCTGGTATTTATCGTTTTTCATAGATGGCCCTGTTTTGATTACTTTGAGACCATTTTTGGGATTTCAGAGTTTATGAAAATTACAAATAAGGGCTGTTCAATTGTTGTTGCTATATTTACTGTTGGAGTTGTTTTCTTTATTTCATAACTTGAGTAATTCTGATTCGAAACATATGATGGATTATCACACATGTTATGTACCATTGTTATTTGGGATTTCATGATTTGTGTATGTATATTTTGTGATTAATTTGGTAATCGAATATTTCCCTCACAACTGTAAAGGGCAAGTTATGTAATTGACCTCTCTCATCTCTTACACCAATTTTGATTCGGACTGGGGTAGATTAAATCCGCATAATGTGAGAAGGGGTTGATTATGGAATTTGCCCATTACTAATGTTGAGGACATGCTAAATATCATAATTTTGATGAGACATATATTTGCTATTTGATTAAAAAAAACTGAGATACGGTGACTTTATTTGTTTGGAGGAACTTTTTGGACACCCCTAGAGCACAAGCATGTATGGCCGATTTTGTGAGGATTGTTGATGTTGGACCTTGTTGGGAAAGGTCGATTTTGGTGGTACCAATTTACTAGTTTACCGGTTCTGGACCTTTGTGGTCGGATTTATTTTGGACCTTAGTGGTCGATGATTTTGGACCTTTGTGGTCGGATTTATTTTGGACCTGAGTGGTCGATGATTTTGGACCTTGGTGGTCGGATTTATTTTGGACCTGGTGGTCGGTTTTATGTTGGACCTTGGTGGTTGGTTTTATTTGGGCTGGTGCTATCTATCAGGTAGCTAGGAGGTTGTCGTTTGTTTGACCCAATTAAACATTGGCTGGAATGAGACTTTGGATGTTACTTTAATTTGTTGTGTAATCTTATCTAAGTATATGTTCAAATGCACAAATAGATTAGAATATCTATTCATTCAGTTGTACTGATATTTTGTGGATTTGCCCCAATCTAGGTAATCAGAACTTAGTGACTCAGGAAAACCGTGATGACCGGGAGATAGACTTTGGGATGCGTACTTGAGCGTCAAAGCCACATAGATGAAGAAGATCTAGATTTAATAGATTGTTCAGATTATTTCATTTTATAGACATTGCAATTATATTTTTCAGACAATGTTATATTTGTTTATAAGATTTGGATTTTAATACAAGTTGGTTTAAGCTGGTAAATGCCTGAATCTATATGTGATCTTTGATTTAACCTGTGTGTGAGGCTTACGAATCTCGGCACGAAATACGAAGGCTCCCGGATTCCAGGTCGTGACAGTGTGTTTCTCTCGTCTTTTGGTGTGAGACCTTAACATCCTACCTTAAGCATTTTGACTTGGAGTTTAGCCCGTTCGGGATCCTCCCTCTTCCCTGCGCTGCTCCACCACTTTAACTTTATGTCATAAAAGGTGGGTTTCTTCACCCCACAAGTTTCCTTTGTAGAACTTGTCTTGTTTTCTCCTTTGGCATTTCCAATGGTGCCAAGGCATGGAAATCACATCAATGGCTATGGGAAGTGTTTCGCAGCCCCTAGTAGCATTATACAATTGCAGCTGCTGGCAATTAAGCCTTGGTTCTTTAGAGCAGAGTTTTGCTTCCCCCTTTTTGAATCAAGATCCCCTAGGTTCGATTCTTGGAATTCCCTTTTCAAATCCTTCTTCAAAATGATAATCCGAACCATTCAAAATTAATATCTCCTCCCATGCTATATTCTAAAACTTCACTTCAATAGATAAATGGTCGGTGGGTGATGAAGATGAGTCTGGATCCTCTGTTGTAGTTATTATGGCTTTTGTCTTTTTTTAAATCAGTATAATTATGTTGCAGTTATTATATGTGAACTTATAGGTCTCTAGGAATCAATTGTGGGGCCCACTTATTAATAATCCGAATTGTTCAAAATGACTATCATCCCCTCCAATAGTATATTGTACAATTTCATTTCAATGGAGGCGGGTCCCACCGTTCGATTGAGCGCATGACGGAGATTCTGAATAACTACATGCCAGGAACGTGCAAACCAATGCGGGACTCCATCGTGGGTCCCACTTAGAGATAATACGGACCATCCAAGTAGAAACTCATATCCTCTAGGGATGTACGCTAAAATTTCATATCAATAGGAGTGTGGTCCACCATTCGATTAAGCACGTGATTGGTACCAAAAATTAAGTTTTCCAATAAATAAATAAGTCACTTTACCACCATTGAGCTATCCAAACACGATAAAATAAAGCACATTTTCCTTTACCACAACCATTCAAACTCCTTTTTCATTTAACCAAAAAGTCTTAACTCTACTTCCAAACCACCACATCTTTCCCATGATGTGACATTTAACATCCTCCTGCTTTACAAGTTAATTTACCAAACAGGCCCTTAGAGATAGTACAGGTATGTTGAGTCTACATATGCTAACTGTGATACAGCCGAAAGTCTGAAACCAATTTGATCGTCTCCACTGAGTCCCTGTATCATCATCATCAAAGCCTTGCCCCAACTATGATGGGGTTGGCTACACGAATTTTATTTCTCAATTCCGATCTATCATGAGTCAAATCCTTAGATAAGCTATACTTTCTCATATCTATTTTTACTACCTCCATCCATAACCAAATCTTTGGACTACCCCTTCCCCTTGGTGGGCCATCAGCCTTCATAACCAAACTTTTCCTCACAGGCGCCGCTGCTGGCCTATGTTGGACATGCCCAAACCATCTCAAATGGATTTATCTAATCTTATCGCCTACTATTGCTGCTCCTAAATGGTCTCAAAAGCGCTCATTTCTAATTTTATCATTCCTAATTTTACCACACATCCACCTCAACATTCTCATCTCTGCCACATCCATTTTGTGCATGTGTTGCTTCTTGATTGGCCAACATTATGCTCCATAGGTCATAACTAGTCTAATAGTTGTCCTGTAAAATTCTCCCTTCAATCATGTTGGCATTCGTCGGTCACAAAGCACTCCACAAGCAAGTCTCCACTCCATATATCCCACTTTTATCTTATGTTCGACATCTTCATCAATCTCCCCATCCTCACTAATTATAGAGCCAAGGTAGCGGAAAGAATCACTTTGTGGCATCTCACAGTCTTCAATTCTCATAGTAGTTTCGGTTCTTTCTACGTGTACACTGAAATTAGAATCCATATATTCCGTCTTTGTAAGGCTTATTTTAAAGCCTTTGGATTCTAAAGCCTCTCGCCATCTCTCGAGTTTTGCATTCAAACCATATCTTAATTCATCTACCAAAACTGCATCATCTGCAAATAACATGCAACAAGGTACCTCTTCTTGAATATGAACAGTTAACTCATCTATAATCAGTGCAAAGAGAAGGGTTTAAGGCTAACCCTGATGCAAACCTATGGTCACTGGGAACTCCCTTGTCTCACCACAAGTAGTTCCTACACTCGTTCCTACTCCTTCATGTAGAAGATAACAGCCAGTAAAATAAGATCCAAGCACAGCCCAACAAGGCCCGTGTACAGCCTGTATAATATCCCACGTGTGATATTTAGTCAATGCATTGTATAGTTGAATTCTCTCCCCTTGTTTCCTTGTATAGACTAGGATATATTCTTTCATTATTCTGATTGTAAACATAGCATGTTTAGAGCCTATGATTAGGCACAATCACATTATAAAACCTTGCAGTCGATCCTCCATTGAGGTAAGACCTTTTCTTCCAAATCTCTTCTCTTCATTCTTCTTATATTATAACATGGTATCCGAGCTTTGGTTATGGAGAGTTGGCTCTTCTTAGTTTGATCAATCCCCCCATCTCTCATCGATCAAGCACTTCTTCCTGGTGTGAATCCTCTCCCTCTTGCTGCTAATATTGTCCAAAGTGCCCCCTAATCAACAGTGGCCCACTGCAGATCAAATCTCGTCACCAGTGATTTCCATAATTGTGATCTGCAGTCCCTAGGGGTTATTTTTAAGGATTTTTCTCAATTTTTTCACCACCATTTGAGGTAGGTTTCAAAAACTTCTTCCTTCATCAAATTTGGGTATTAGTTCACAAATAGATTTCATCAAGACCATCCAGATTTGTGGATCTGTATCCAATACTCACCAAATTTGGACTGAAGGAAGTTAACTTGAGCTCCTTCAAGAAGTTCAACCTTGATCTGTGATTAGACCACTATGTGGGACCCACACACAGATCATGCCCAAGCATTCAAGGTAGCCTGGCACTGTCTTTTTTAAAACTGCACTTTTCTGTGCTGTATACTGTTGGATGCTTACATCAGCCACCCAATCTGCAATTTTCCTCTGTTAGTAAATTCATCACAGATCAAATCAATTTTGGGTTGTCTATTTATGATCTGAGGGTTGTTTTCCTCTTTAAACCTCCTGATTCGTGTGCTGCTCCTCTCTGTTGATTTCTTTTCTACTGTATTTTGCATTCGGAGACAATGGAAAAGTATGATGTTATCCCAATTAAATTTAATGGGTGCCCTGGTCCTTCCATTTAAAGAATTTTGTAGAAGGACAAGGGTTATTTGGTTATCTTAATGGATCAATAACTAAGCCTCTGACTACAAGTACTACTAACTCAAAAGCCTCGACCACCTGGTTCAAAGAAAATGCTAAAGTAGTCACTTGGATATTTAACTCTATTGATCATTCTCTTGCCATGGCTCTTCAAGCCTAAACTAAAGCAGTTGATATGTGGGCTCATCTCGAAAAGGTCTACCATCAAACCAATAAAGCCCGTAGGTTTCACTTGGATAGTGAAATTGCTAAATATAGTCAAGGGGATAAGTCTGTGTAGAAATATTTTAATGGTTTTCTCACCTTATGGACCAAAAAGGATTCTATATTGATCCAGACAGTCACTTCTGGATATCTATATGAGGCTCTCAAATTACAAGAAGAAACTCACAATAGCCAGCTTCTTACGAATCTATGACCATAATTTGAATATGTTCGGTCTGCTCTCATGAATAAAGAAATTTATGCTAATCTTGATACCTGCTTTTAAAAATCATTCAACAAGAACTTTGTCTCACCTCACAACGTGCTATTCTGGAAGAACCAAAGGCCTTCCTCGCACCTTTTCTTGCTGACTCTGCTCTTCTGGATCCGAAGTTTACTCAATGTTATGAATGTAAAGGCTTCGGTCATATTGCCAAAAATTGTCACAAGAAATTGGTTTGCAAATATTGCAAACACTCTGGTCATCTTATTGATGACGGTCACAACCTACAGCGAAGGACTGAGGCACAACAAAAGAAGCCTCCCTCCAATCTACCAAGTCACAAGATTCCAACTGCATTTCAGGATTAAGCACCCTTATCTGATACAAGAAGCACTTCTTCCGAGGCGGTATCCATGACTCCTGCTCAGATTCAAGAACTGATTCAAAACACGGTTACCTCAGCATATGCATCTATGGGCTTTAATGGTGGTCGGTATCAAACTCATTCTCCTATAGCATTTCCTCCCTTTCATTCTTCATCTCTTTCTTCTCCTATCACCTCATCCACATGCTTTTTGGATTCAGGAGCCTCAAATCACATGACATCTGTAGAACATAGCTTTACAGATTCCCACCCTTACCTTCGAAAAGAAAAAATAACCTCTACTAATCGAGATCAACTACTCATTTCTGGAGTTGGTACCATTATTTATCTAGTGTCCCTGGTCAATCCATCACACTTCCCAATGTCTACTTTGTTCCAAAATTATCAGCCAACTTCCTTTCGGTAGGACAACTTATTGATGATGAATATATTGTTCACTTTTCTTCCTCTGGTTGTGTTTTACAGCGGCAACAAATTCGGAAGGTGATCACGACAGGGAGTAAACATGGGCATCTGTTTTTGCTAGACATTGGACATCATTCCTTCTTTGCTTCTTCTAATAATTTCAATAAATTGTAGACTGTTTGGCATCAACGTCTTGGTCATGTGAACAATGCTCATTTAATTTCCTTGTTTAAGATTGGTTGCTTGGAATCTACTATTGATAATAAAATAATGTCTTCTTTATCTCAATCAAAGTGTGAAACTTATTGCTTAAGAGTCATATTTTGGCATTTTATATTCATAATTCTCGTGCATTGGCATCATTTGACATTATTAACACTGATGTGTGGGGATTTGCTCCTACCTTGAGTAGGGTGGGATTTAAGTACTGTGACCTTTATTGATGATCATTCCCGATATACTTGGATCTATTTCATGCACTTGAAATCTTAAGTATTTTCTATTTTCCAAAGATTTTATAACATGGTCCAAACCCAATTTAAGAAAGCAATCAAGATTCTTAGATCAGATTCAGGTGGAGAATACATATCTCATGATTTCTCTACCTTACTTTCTGATAAAGGAATTCTTCACCAAAAATCATGTCCGCATACTTATCAGTAAAATGGAATTGCAAAAATAAACAATCACATTCTTGAAACTGTTCGTACTTTTCTAATTGCATCTTTAGTTCCTCTCAATTTTTGGTGTGATGCTGCACGGACTGTTGTGTATCTTATCAATCGTCTTCCTAGTACTGTTCTAGGAAAGACTACTCCTTACAGAGTTCTCTTTGGTCATACCCCTTCATACTCTCACTTGCGTGTTTTTGGTTGCTTGTGTTTTGTTCATCTTCCACCTACTGAGCGCACTACGTTATCACCACATGTTGCCAAATGCATCTTTCTTGGCTATAGTAATGAACACAAAGGGTTTCTGTGTTTATGATTAGTCTGAAAAACGCATGCGAATATCTCATAATGCGATCTTCTTGTAACAGATTCCTTTATTTTCTTTGCGTTTGGATAGTCTATCTATTGCATATCTGAATTGCAACACATTAAAACTCATTAAAAGATATGGAAAAGTCAAAACAAAACATATAAAACATTAAAATTACTCAACAAATTGTTAAACGTTAAATGAGAAACAATTTAAAATTGTGAAACACATGGACACATGAGGCTTAAGGGGCAAAAGGGACACTAGACAGTTGGATGCTTGGAGCTAGGGGCATATGTATATAAAGAGAGAAACAGTGTTTTGCTGGAAAAACAAGGTAGCATAGAAAAAAATATAATAAAGTAAGTGACCAGAGGCCAGCTAGAGCTCTTGGTAGAGAGAAAGCAAGCAGCAACATAGAAAAGAAAACAAGAAAGAAAAGACAGCTGTTGGTGTGACAGATTCACTAGGGCCAGCTGGAGCTCTTGGCAGCACAAAGAAAAAAAGAAGAAAAGACTGCAGTTAGGACAGAACCACTATAAAATAAAAAAGTAGTCAACGACATGTCACATATGACAGAAAAGTTTCTGCCTTTTAGCAGTCAACATTAATGAAAAGAAGAAAAAAAAAGAAAAGAAAAGAAAAGGCGGGAAATGGAGCTCTCGACTGTTTTTTTTCCGGCAGAAAGCTCTGTTTCTGTCTCTCGGCGACACAAAAAAAAAATGGCCTATGCCTTTTGGCAGTCAGCAGACACAGAGAAAGAGAAGGCGAGACCGTGAGAGATGGAGCTCTCGACTGTGCTGGTACGCTCGATTGCTGCGGCTGCTTGGACTCTGCAGGTATGTTGGCTGCTAATTCTCTTCTTCATCTTCTTTTTTTCGTTTTTATTTCATTTTCTTCCACGTACCATTTTCGTCCAAAACAATGGAATGCATTAGTTCTGGCCGGAACTGGCTGGAATTTTGACCGGAGTTTTTATGACTTGTTCCGTTCCACCCAGAGCTAAATCCAGCACGATCCGGCCAAAACAGAACAGAATTAACTACTATGATTCACATAGAACATAGAGATGAAGAACTAGCTTTATTATTTATTTTGTTACAAATAGACTTCCCAAGGCTTTGAAGTTGTTTTTCGTTTCATTTTTATTTATTATATTCAGATTGACATTGATATTCATTTTTATAAATCTTAAATAAATAGTTTTTATTATATTAGGTAAATGCTTAAAATTTTATTATGCAAGTGGATTTAACACATGTGGATATGATACTTTATCAGTCTCAACGCAGAATTTGAAGGGCCCAGAGTTCCAGGTCATTACGGTTGTCCGTTTCTTTGATCAGCTATAAGTGAATTTCGGATGTGAAAGTACATTATCCCATTATTTTGGCAGATCTTTTACCAAGGCTCGCAAGACATTTTCAAGGCTTCTATTAACAACTTCGGTTTGTCCATCCGCCTTTGGGTGATGAGCACTAGTATAAGCACTACTAAAAAAAAAGGTAGTGCCAAACATCTTCCATAAGACCATCCATAAATGGATAACTAACTTGCTATCCTCGTTAGAAGTAATATACTTTGAAATGCCATGAGGCTTAACAACCTCCTTAACGAAAGCATCATGGGTTTTCTTACATGGTATGAAATGGGCCATCTTCAAAAAATGATCCACTACCATAAAGAAATAGTCATATCCATTTTGAGTATGCGGTAAAACCCATAAAAAATCCATACATCCTCCCATGGGGCGTGTGGAACAGGCAAGGGTGTATACCATCCATTGTTCCATATTCCTTTTATCATTTGGCATATCCGGCATTAGGTCACATAATGAGCTCCATGTCTTGCAGAAGACTCTGCATGCATTTCTGCGATAGGCTTTGTGGTCCATGAAATAGAAAATTGTCATGTAATGTGTACGATCCTAGCTGCCCTTTCTCTATTCCAGACCAAATGTGTCCAAAATCCTTGTCCTCATAATAGAGATCTATGAAGGTACACAAGTCAATCACCTACACAAGGTAGAACTCAAGACTCCTTTCCGGCTTTTTGAGATTTTCAGAACTTATGGTGGCCGCCCCAGTCCAAGTGAACTGCCCTTTCCTCGAATAATCAGAGTCTAAGGAACCACTAAAGTGATGATATTTCAAAGGAACCGCCTATAGAAAGTGGCTAACACAAGGAAACTTCGCACTTGGCAACTTCGGAATAGCCTTTCCTTTCTCATCACCATCATTCCATATCCACAACCACAAACTTTCCAATAAATACACTAATCACTTGGTTCATGACCCACATTAAGGTGCTAGAAGCATCAGACAAGCAGAAGGGCATCACCATCCACTCTATAATCTGTCATCTGTCTTAAATGCTGTTTTCCATTCATCCCTTGAGCGGACCTTAATCTGATGGTAATCGCTCAGTAGGTCAATCTTTTTTTTTTTTAATGGTAAATTGTATTAATCAAAATCTTGGCAGTACAAAAGATATATACTGAAAAGCAAAGAAAAATACCAAAAATATACAAAAACACCATCCAAAAACAAGAAACAGAAAGGAAAGGGGAGGGGAACAAAAACCCCTCCAAAGCCTAAGGACCTCTGCTCTAAACCAAAGATAACCCAACTCAGTAGGTCAATCTTGAAAAAGACCTTAATGCCGCAAGCATGCCGAACATATCATCAAGCATATACGTGATTCCATGGCTTGCTATCAACACACATGGCTCTTTTGGAGCTACTAGGGCTGGCACCTCACATGGACTCATGCTCTCCGTAACATGTGCTTTGTTTAATCAATTTCATCACTTGTCTACAGATTGCATGTTCCTTTGGGCTCATCCTGTAGGCTGGACAATTTGGTAGGCTTGCATCCGGAACTAAATCAATGAAAAGTTGAAAATATTTACCTAGGTAGTGAATCCTCAGGTAACATGCCGAGTATTCCTCGATGAAATTTTGCCCTTGACAACAGGTTAACATCCCCTTCATCAGGTTCCAATTTAGATGGAATTTATTCACGCATGGGTTTGAACACAATCTTTTTACTACCCTTCCAAAAGGTGTATGTATTGTGGTACCCATCGTGAATGGTTCTTCAGTCAAATTATGGCCGGCCCAACAAGATGTGACACATCCATTTCAGAAACCACATCACACAGAACATTATCAAAATAGTCTCCACCAATGGAGAAAGAAACTAAACAACGACGGCGAACTGTTACCTCACTGTTTTTCTTGAACCAAGAAAGTAGATGTAGTGAAGGATGCTTTTCTATGGTGAGTTAGATCTTGTTAACGGGCTCTTCAGATATAAAGTTCCTGCAATTGCTGTCATCAATGATTTCACTGCACAGCTTCCCTTTAATTGTACATAAAATTTTTAAGATATTATGGAAAAGCCAGTTGTCCTCCTTTGGTTTTTTGGTGTCATTAGGCTCTTACGGGTCACCACAGTCTCCGCTCCATTATGACCCCTCCTTCACTGTCACCATCATGGTCAATGTCATTGCCTTTATTGGAAGTCTCCTTGCTCTCGTGCTCTAACATGGCACCTTTTCCTTTTGAAGTCTCCGTCAAAGCATTCTATCCCTTGCAGCATTTTGAAGAAATATGGCCAATCTCATTGCACTTATAGCAACGAGCACTTTGTTGCTCCATTCCACCTGCTGCCCGTTAAATGCGAGCCCTATATTTCGGTGCTTGGGTAGCACTAGATGATCGAATTGGCTCCACCTTAGAGCAACTATTGCTAAACTTTGGCTGATGGATAGGATTTGAGAGTGAATTCCCACTTTTTTTTTTTTTCTTTTTTTTTGAAGAATAAGTGTAGTTCTTCATTTTCAAATAGTAATAGATTACATGATTGAAACCCTATCATCCAAATCAGATAGATAGGATTTCCAAGGGGCATACCCCTCTAGGAACAAAGATATAGAGATAACAATAATTTATGCCCACAGCCCAGGCAACAAACTACAAATCAGTGTGAATGGTAGAGGACCTCCATTTCATTGGCATTAATTCAACTGGGACCCATTCTGTTTTTGGAACCCTTTTTGCTGAATTGAATTGTATGAGGATGCATAATGGAGAAATGGATATTCTCAAATCTATTCTTGCTGGAAACTAGTTCCTCACTTGAAATCTCGCTATCCATGGAGATTTTGATGGGCATCTCAATGCTTGGGTAAGATCAGAATCCGCTTCAATACATATATGTGTGATGAGATTAGGGATAATCTGTATCTCATGCAAAACACCCAGATAATAATCAAGAGAAGGCTCAATGGCTGCACACACTGGTTGATAAATATCACTCGAAAGAATTCCAATTATCATGTTCCTAGTCGAATAAATGGATATCATCCAACCTGGACTAACCGCAGGAACAATGTAAGCATGATGATCGGTTGGTGGGGTGTGCCAATAGCTGGAAATATCATCTGGTAAATTTATGCCAAGATATAAGATTCGACTCCTGATTATATTAATAATGGTGTGCACTATATTTATAGCCGATGAAGATTGTGCTCTGAAAATGCAATAGTTCCTTTCAAGCCGTATATGCCCAATAAATGCAGAAAAAATGATCTCACCCAGAGTCTGTAGACCTTTGTGATGTGGATCAATCCGGAGAGTTATTGAATCCACCAAAGCAGTAGATGAGTCACAATCCATGGGTTCCAGATTTATCTTACGAAGGAGAAGCTGCCACACAAATTGGGAAAAGGGGCATTGAATCATTAAGTGTGATGCCGTCTCCCAAGTACAGTCACAAAGCACACAGCAAGAATCGCAGGGAACATTTCTTTGTAAGAGGAAATCCTTTGTTTTCAGTCTACCCCTTAGATACATCCAAGCACACATTGAGTGCTTTTTAATACACGCTTGAAACCAAATAATTGAACTCCACTGCAGTTCTTGGTTTTACAGATTGTTCACTAATCGATAAGCAGATTTTAGAGTAAAGCATCCATGTTCTACTAAAGTCCAGACTATTTCATCTTCAAATTCCGAACAAAGATTGATCTCTAGAGGAATTTTGTGAAAATATCCATTAGAGCATTTGACGTTGGCCAAGGAAAGCTCCAATATGCATCAGCAATAAACCGGCTCACATAAATATCAGTCCCCATCCCCATACCATAAACTGCACATTCTCCATAACACTCCCTCAATCGTCCATCCCTGAGCCAAGAATCATTCCGGAATTTTGTTTTATGCCCATTCCCAATCAGAAACTTGATTTAGGTAAAGCCAACACGTGAAGAGCCAGAATATCCTTCCACCCCCAAGATGCTTTCTTTGGACTAGGGACGTCCCAGAATGATCTCCCTTGAAGATATTTTGCATTTACCCATATATTCCAACAAGTGGGTTTGTTAAGAATAACGTTCCACACTTGTCTTAACAGGGCAACCTTTGAAGTTGCTGAGAAAGATTTTATACCCAGCCCACCTAGCTTTACTGGAAGGCATATTGAATCCCAAGCAATAGGATGAATATAATTTGAGGTCCAACAGTTCCAAAAAAAATCACGCACCTGTCTATCCAAAAGCATGAAGAACCGATTGAGGAAGCATAAACACTGTTGCCCAAAAAAGGTGAAATGAAGATAGAGTAGATTTTATCAATTCAACTCTTCCTGCATAAGATAACACTTTTGATTTCCATCTAGTTAAGCGTTGCTGAACTTTTGCAAGCAACGGTTGACAATCTATGAACGTCAACTTCTTTGGGGACACAGGATTACCCAAGTACTGGACTGGAAGATTAGATTTTGGAATGTTCAAGATACCTGAGATAACTTGTTGATCCTCTTCAAGACAATTTGCGAAGAAAATAGCACTCTTCGCCCAATTTACCCCTAGACCTGTGAACACCTTGAAGTGGTCTAAAAAAATGTTTCAGATTAGCTGCTGCATAAGTATTAGCCCTACTGAACACAATTAGGTCATCAGCAAACATGAGGGGGAGATAACAAGATCTTTCTTCTGAAAGGGAGAAGAAATTAACTTTGCTGAAGTATACTTTGTCATGATAATAGAGAAAAATTCCATGACAATGGCAAACAAAAAAGGAGATAAGGGGCATCCCTGACATAATCCTCTTGTAGCTTTGAAATAACCCTCAGAGTTACCATTCACTAGCACTGAGAATTGGGCATCAACAACACAAGCCTAATCAACTTAATGATATGCGTAGGAAAGTGAAGACATTGAAGAGCTGCTTGCAGGAAATCCCACCTGACACTATCATATGCTTTTGCAAGATCAATCTTGATACTCATTCTTGGGCTACCTTGGTTCAGGTGGAAATTATGAATCAGATCCTGAGCTAAGAGAATGTTATCAGCAATGCTTCTCCGAGGGATAAAAGCAGATTGCATAGGCCCAATAATTTTTACGATAATTGGCTTCAACCTGTGCAAAAGAATGCGACTGATGATTTTATATAATTCGTTTGTTAGAGAGATTGGCCGGAACTTGTCAAGTGTAGAAACATGCTCTCCTTTTGGAACTAGCACAATGAAAGTTTCTTTTAATTGCTTCAGAAGTGGTCCATGTTTAAAGAAATCAATAATACCTGCACAAATATCATTGCCTATAATGGGCCAGCAGATTTTAAAGAAGTGAGCATTAAACCCATCAGGCCCCGGGGCCTTGTTTGGATTAGCATTATTTATTTCCTCTTCAATTTCAGAAATGGTAACCTGCCTTGTTAGAGCATTAGCATCTTCTTCATTGACATACCCATGTGGAACAATATGAGAAAGATCAGGATATTGTACCTCAGTTACCGGAGCCAGAATATCAGAGAAATGAGAAACAAACACTGCAGAAATTCCCTCATTATCAGCAAAGATGTTACCTTCTTTATCTGTAATTTGAGATATAAAAGAGTTGGCATGCCTTGTACGCATTAGATTATAGAAACACTTCATATTTCCATCTCCCAAATTTACTGATAAGTCTCGAGATCTTTGTTTGTACATGCTTTCCTCAGCCTTGGATAGATGATCAAACTGATGACAGGCCAGTCTATCTTCTTCTTGGAGATCTATATTTCCTGCATCATCAACTAAAGCTTGCTGGATATCTGCTAACATCCCACGGGTTTCTTCTAATCTTGATGATATCAGCTGCTGCTCTTTCTTCCATTCTATGAGATTCATCTTTACTTTCCTGAGTTTAGTGACAACCTTATATAATGGGGTTCCCTGAATTTCACAGCTCCATGCATCTTTAACAACTTGAAAGAAGGCCGGCATTTTTGCCCAATAATTAAAGTATCTAAAAGGTGCTTTAATATTGGTTTTAGTTTGAGGAGCTAGTAGCAACGGAGAATGGTCGGAAATACACGGGAGCAGTACCTTTCCTGTAAAGGCATTTGATTGCAAAAACACTGAATTCATCAAAATCCTATCTAGCTTGCATTCAATTCTTGAATCCCCAATACTAGAATTGGACCAGGTAAAAGAAGATCCAGCCATGTTTAAATCCTCCAAAGCCGCCTCTTGGATACATTCATTAAATTCCATTAGTCCCACAGCCCTTGGAGTTGATCATCCTTTCTTCTCATGGGACCATCTTATGGTATTAAAATCACCTGCTACCACCCAAGGAGGAGATAGTTTTTTATTCCAAAACAATGGATTAACACAAATCACGACGTTGAATATAATTATTGAATCCATAACATGCAGAGAGGTGAAAAACTGATGAGTCACATTTGATGTCACCATGAATAACTTGAGCATCCATATTGAGGTTCTGAATACTCACCACCTTAGGATTCCAATGGATCCATATTCTCGCAGTGGAACAAACATCAATATTTGAAATTTCCAACCAACCATTTGGTAATATGGAGTTCTTGATATAACACATAGAAGACAGTTTTATTTTTTATTACAAAAGAATCACCAGAGAAAGCTTCAAACTCATTATTTTATTCCTAACTTCTGCTTGCATGGAGGCCCGATTCAGACCCCTGACATTCCATATAAACATCGTCATGAAGAATGATTTTTGTGGGCAGGCTTCTCCTTTATAATGACCCCACTAGGATTTGATTTCGAATTACTAGCCAGTTTAGGGAGATGACTCTTGTCCAGCTGATGAATAGAAAAAGAGATTTCTGCTGAGAAGTGCCCGTACCTGAGTTATTTCTCTCAAGGACGTCTTCTCCACTACCCATAACCAAAGCAGTAGTTCAGGCTATTTCCTCCACTGGTGCAGTTGAATCTCCCTCTAGATTTGATAGACTCAAAAACTAGTTCTGCACATTTTTATCATTCGGGGACATCTCTTTGGGGCTACCTGTTAAATCAGGTTTTTTCCTGTCTTCAGAGGGTGATTTGGACGGAGCTCCAATATTTTTCCCTTTCACTATCTGCCATTGATCCCCACTTTTAACAGTAGCATTGACATCAGTAGAATGTAGAACTTTTTGCAGATCAGCATCCGTGGAATGTGTTACATCCTCTGATTGTTTCTTTGGAACCCAAATTTTCTTTGGTTCAATTCTGAATGGCAGCCCTTTTCACCATGATTAAAGGTGCGACATTTTTTGCATGGATTAGGCCTCCACGCATAATCAAGCTCATGCAGAATAGTCTTGTCTTTGTACTTCATACGACTAACTGACGGGAGTTCAGCATCCACTCCTACTTCAATGCACACCCTAGAATATCTTGTACCTGCAGCCGTTGCTTGATCCATATATATAGGTTTCACAATCACTCTTGAAATTTTACTGAGTGCACAGATTAACTTCAATTCCCACATTGTTGTTGCTTCTTAAGGTGCATTTATTTTTGCAAGGCTTGCTTGCCTAACAAGCTTTAGCTACCGTGAAGATAGGTCCAAGGCCGATCTAATAGAGGATGGCTGGCCTAAGGCCTTCCATGAAACTAGACACCAACTGCTCCTCGAGTTTATTCAGATCATTAGGCACAACAAGTTGATGGAACTCTTCCGTATTTTCTTCCACTGAATGGTCCCTTCGCCGAATATGTTGTAGACGTTGACTGCAAATAGTCAACCATGAGGAAGGCTTCTCGCATTAGTGACTTCATGTTCTCCCATTATGTCACTTTAGACTTCCCACATTGTTCTCTTGTTGCTTTTTTTTTTTTTTGGTTTCCACCAAGCCAATGCTGAGCCTCATAACCGCATGGCCACTGGCTTGACCTCATGTTCATTGGGGATTTCTCAGTACTCAAAGATCCGCTTGATGGCTTCTGGCCACTCCAGGATATCATCACCATGAAGGCTGCCATGGTTCTCCAGGATCTCAATCTTAACATTGAGACCGTATCCTCGATCTTCTAATCTTCTTTGCCTACAACGATAATCACATGGGTTCCGCCAATGGAAGAGGTTCACATCACTTTCTTCTGAATCCTCATTATTGCAACGATTCATAGGCACCTCGCCCCTTGGTTGGCGAGTTATTTTTATGCAAAATTGATTTTGGATCATTTATTTAGAGTTTGTCAAAGCCTTCATGGATCAATTTGAGCACCACAAGGCCCGAAAGGGTTTCATCAATAACTAATCAAGATTAGGATCCCAAACTGTCTGCAAACTGTTTTGGGTTTAACAGCCTGGGTCACCCAAGGGTCATCTTGAAGTGGGTAAGGGCCAGTTAACAGTGGGCCATGTGGGGTCCAAGGGAGATTTTATTCCAAGGTTCTTGGGACAATCACTTCAAAGAAATTCAACTAGTTTCCCTTAAATTTTTTTAGTAATCCTGCTTGGAATAGGATTTAGGAGTGTTAGTCTTATTAGGAAAGCACTCTTGTAGTAGGGATCTCAGCAGTCTTCAACTAGGGGGTTTTTAAGATTTCGAAGGCATTATATAAGGATGTACACTACAGAGGCATTACATTTAATTTTGGGCAGTTGACCATGGAAGCACAGTTATATGAAATTAACTGTCATACTTTCGCAATATAACCATGAAGAGAATATATATCACAAGAAAGAGTATATAAATAGGTAGAGAATCAAATTGAATTTAAAAGGTCAAGAAGACGCATAGATGTGCATACTTTAGGTGCTGTAACTCGGTTATCGCCTTCAAGTATTATACATCGATCTGACACAGAGTTGGCCTGAATATTATGTTGGAGAGCTTCTATGGCATGGGGATTCCACTCGCAAGCATAAACTAGTTTTGCCTTAGCCCTAATTAGAAATTATATTTATGTCAGAATTTTCTTTTCAAAAAAAACCAAAACAAGGAAAAATAGGAGTGAAACTACAAGATCAAAATTCATGTTTACCATACTTGACAAGAAAGGGCAGTACAAAATATCCAATTCCAGCAAATAAGTCCACAACAATTTCATTCACACAGTCAAGCCGGGCCATTCGAAGCTTCTCTGAAAGATTCCCAAAGGAAAACATACACTTTGTTGAATCAAAAGAATAGATGATCCCATTTTCATTATGATCGACCCAGCCATTATCCCCAACTAGTATCTCCAACGCGCTATCTCTCGTTCCATTTCGCAAAACCCGACCCTACAAATGAGCAGAATGTCAATGTGAAAAAATGTTTGATTAACTAAATTACCTTAATGATACAATTAAACTAAATAACAGGGTTATTCCAGCCATGTCAGATACATTCGACACAAATGATTTTGTTGATTCTAGTTGCAATATCCTCATACCAAAGGGATCTTATTTCAGCTGTAGTCAAATGGACTCTTGATCAAAGATCATGTAAAGAGGTTCACCTAATAAATGAATACATTCCTGTATTGTTTGTCTATTCTCTATTTCTACTCTTGTTATAGATCTTCTTTATCCTGCAGCTTACATGAGAGATTGCAACATGAACCATCTATGGTTAACTAGTCCAAGGTGTCCATGCCAGAATTTTATGCAATGTAGCCTAAGCATAGAGATTGCAAATCCAAAAGCAAAGTATTAGACACATACATTACATCACGAAAACTAATATTATCCACATACCACAATTCATTCATGCAAAATTAACATATTACAAACTACAAGAAACTAATTAAACACCATTTAGCGCACCCAGAAGACCAGCATGTTGGCTGTGAAACTTACTTGGCGTGCAAGGCGTTTGGCACCTAGTGACTTTGCGACAATTGGCCAAAGTTCCACACGGATCGTCTCCCACAGTGTATCTTTGAAACATGCCACTGGAAGTACAACAATATCCCCAAGTCGCTCCCACCTAAAGGGAGAAAAAATTGCATTATAAACATGAAAAGAGAATCAACAGAAAGTTCATTATTTCCTTAGTTGCTTCCACTTAACATATCAAAATGGTAGCGAAAAACAAAAGATCGTCATCATTATTCCTTACCAATCTATCGTGGTTCCGCTTAATGGAAGAAAAAGATTAACAAGAACTACAACTCCATGCCAATTTCCATGCTTAAAGTAGAATAATGAGCTTTTTTTCATGGTACCGTTAACACACACTACCAAACTCACATTTGGAAGTTACCAAGAGAAAAACGAGAAAAAACATATTTACAGTAGGAAATACAAACCTAGTAGGTAACTGCTCTAAAAGCAGTAGTGGAAACCCTTTCTGCTTGATCAAAGAGCATACAGCTTCTCTCAGTAACTTTTGAGGAGCTCTCGGAGCCTTTCTGACACTGACTGTATTATCAATACAAACAGAACCACCAGATGCCAACAAATGATTCAGCTCCGTCTTGAAAGAAGACCCATTTACAGAAACACTCTTCTCTCTATCTGCAGAATTATGATAAAATACCTCTACAGAATCAAGCACTCTCTCCTGAAGTAAAGGATAAGAATCCTCAGTAATAGGTAGACAAATGTGGAGTCCATCCTCACTGGGATGAACCTTTCTCCCAAGATCTAACCATCCAATTTTTTTCAGTAAATCTTTTCCTAGTTTGGCACTCTTTTTATCGAGCTGCAGAACCAAAGGTTTTTCTCCGTCAAAGGCAGCTTTCGCATTGTTATCATACAGTAACATTTTGTCATTTGTTACGTACATAGAATTGTCTGTAGTACTGAAGAAATTGTCATGGTTCTCATTCACCTCTTTAATAGTAGGCTTATCTTCCATTCTGCGAGGGATGACCAAAGGTTTTTCTCCGTCAAAGGCAGCTTTTGCATTGTTATCATACAGTAACATTTTGTCATTTGTTACGTACATAGAATTGTCTGTAGTACTGAAGAAATTGTCATGGTTCTCATTCACCTCTTTAATAGTAGGCTTATCTTCCATTCTGCGAGGGATGCCGACTGAAAATACTAATAAGCGTAAATTTAGTTTCATTGGCTCATTAAACTTTGTCCCAAATGCATAACAGGATGCCCCACCACCTACAACAAAAAGATCATCATCTACAACACAGGTTGTGCTGCGAACAAAAAGGTCTCTGCTTACTGAGTAGATGGAAACATGCTTCCAAGCACGATTCCTAAGATCAAGTAAAGCCACCTCTTGAAACTGCTTTTTTATAGGGCATCCACCAAAAACGCCAAGATAATGATCATAAACAAACATGGAATGTGAGAACCTTGCATAAGTTCTCCCTATTGTTTTCTCATTCTTCCAAAGACCTGTTCCAGCATCAAAACTGTAAAGGTCTCCAAGTGCTTTCTCGCCATCATAACCTCCGAACATAAATAACTGAGGACCATGTGCCACCATGGAATGTGAATGACGAGCACATGGCCATTCTCCTTGGATTCTTACCTCACGCCATTGTGCATTTTGTGTGTCAAGGACATGCATACAGGAATAGATCATATTATTGTTCAGTCCACCAAATACATATAGCTTTGAGCCTACAACTGCAGCTGCGTGTCGATGCCTGCGAAAATGAATTCAAAACACAATGAACAACTTCTAATTTCAATGCAATTAACATGGAAAAAACATTTAAGAAATCTCGAAAGGTTGGTACTGATTAGGAATTAATAATTAAATGAAAAGCTTATGTCACTGCAATCTGAAGACGCTTTATTAACTTCATTTTACAAGCCCTGACATAAATAGGTACACATTTTGTTTAGTCGCTTATCAAAGAAAGTACGGACACGATTTTCAAATAGCTTTGCTAACACAACAACTAGTTCTTATATTTCAATATGAGAACCACACAGTGGGCAAACCGGACGCATACCAAACACAGTGTCAGCAGGGATGGGAAGGTCTATCCATGGGGTTTCCCCAAATCATATCAGTTGGTGAAAAATATGATGCAGCAGCACACGGTTGCCATACACTTGTGGGCCACATGTGGGACCCATCCATGAAATTATCTTATTTTTAATTAGTATTAGTTTAAGTTTAGCAACAATTGTAATTAGGGTAATTTCTAATTTGGATAGGAGTATTATTTATTTCCTAGTTTGATTAGGAATGCTTTCTTAGGGTTTAAGTTTCTTTTACTATTTATATGGCTTTGTAGAGAATTATTTCTCAGATTATAATTGAGTTAATAGAATTCCCTATGTGGATTTTTCGTTGGAGACCGTTTCTTCTTTTGAGTGATTGTTCTTCGGAACCCTAATTGTGCTCCGGCACAGCATCCTAACCCTAGGATTGCATCAATTGGTATTAGAGCCGAACGGTCTCCGATCATCGGCATTACTACCACTATCCCTCTTTCTGTTCATCATCTCAGCCTCATCCTGCCATTGAACCCACCCACCCCTCCGAACCTACCCACTGTCGTGGAAACTACCATCGTTCCCCAATTCAAACCTCCTCAACTCATTCACAGAACCCAGCCCCAATCCATCACAATCACCGATAACCATTCAACCTCCCTGCCCTTCCTCAAAAATACCCAGCGTCCCAGACACCTGATACCCATCTCGCCAAACCATTCCCAGACATCCAGAACAGCAGAACCCGTCCATAACCACCTGCATACAGCACCATCTCCAACCCAACTCACCGACAACAACCAATCCCAACTCCATATCGCAGGACACTCACAGTCCTAAAACCCTCTACTTCGCAATCCCAACTCATCCTCTTGATCTCCCAAAAACCCTAGCCCTAACTTTCCCAAACCCTACCCGCACCATCAATCCCAACCTCTGTCACAGACACCTCTGCCATCAACCTAGCAAAAAAAAAAAAGGGGAGAGAGATAGAAAAAGAGCATAGGAGAAAGAAGAAAAAAGAAGGAAAGAGGAGTGTACCGTTCACCAGCGCCGCTCCTCGATTCCGGTCACCACAACCAGCACCGACCTAACCCTTTGCAGGCTAGCAACATGAAGCATCAGAGAAATTCCACTACAGACGTCCAACTACAGAAGGTCTCCACTGCCACCCGCATGCTCGTCGTCATCATCATGAGTTCGACCCCATCTTCGTAGTCGCCAGAGCTAGTCGCTAACTCTTCGACTTCATCTAGATCAGCAACGAAAAGAGGCAAAACCCTTTTCTTTCTTCTACTGCATCACGTCCAAGGACCGTTCACGTGTCTCGCCACGTGTGACACGAGCCCAGCAATATTTTGGACCTGATTTCCAATTCGGGTCAGGTAGAATTTGGGCCCTGGTTAGTTCCGCCCCAATTGTCCAAGATCCATGTTCCAAGCAGTTTGATAGGCTGACATCATCGGTTACATCAGCAGAATCACATCAAAGGCTGATTGAGCCTGATCGACAGTTACATCTCTTCTTCACGATATCGGAGCCCATCCACCGTCAGATTTCAAATCCGTCTTCACCTACGTGATCGGGGAAGTTAGATCTACAAATCAGGTCAGTTACAAATTTTAAATTTGCATTAACCAAAGATGCCTCCCAAAAAGCAGGTTGAGGCAGACTCTTCCTCTCACAATGATGATGATTTGAGGGGAACCGTTGCGCAATTATCGGTAACTGTTAATCAACTATCCGCAACGATGGCTCAAATGCAAGTTCAGATGCAAGTGACTCTTGATAGGATTGAAACCCAATTAACAAATTTGGAAACTAATTGGCGTGAGGATAATCATCGAGATGATGGAGGACATTTTAGGAATCAACGAAATCCACATGCCGTCAATGTTGATCGTGATTTGGGTATTAAACTTGTGATTCCCGAATATGATGGGAAATTGAAGCGAGGTGAATTCTTGGATTGGTTAGTGTCCATTGAAAAAAAATTTGCACATAAACCAACGACGGATGGTCATAAGATTACACCGGTGGCAACTTTATTTCGCAATTATGCTGCGATATGGTGGGCCAAGTTTCAAAAGAAGAGAAGATACCAACAAATTGACCCTGTTGACACGTGGGCCGAGATGAAAATTTTGTTGAAACAAAAATTTCTGCCTGTCAATTACTCTAAAGATCTGCGTTCATGTTGTCAATACTTGAAACAAGGATCTAAAACAGTTGTTGAGTATTTTGAGGAATTTCTAACCATGCAAACCCATTGTGGTTTGAATGAAGATGATGAGGTATTAATTGGCAGATACTTTAATGGGCTTACACTTGATATTCAAGATATATGCACATTCAAACATTTTGATAATATTTATGAGATTATTCAGCATGCTCTCAAAGCTGAGGGAATTGTAAATCATCAAGCCTAGAAACTGAATGCAACTAAATGGGTTATGCAAAAGAATTCCTCACTTGCAAGTTCTAAACCGAGTGCGTCATCGGAGAAAGGACAAAATAGGCTCACATGCTTTAATTGTAAACAACAAGGACATCGTGAAGCAGAATGTCCAAAACGTATCCACCTCAATGAGAATGAAAGTGATGTGAAAGATGTTCCAGATAATCCTAAAGAGAATGAAATAGAGGAAGTGGAATATATTATGCCCGAGAAGGGTCTTGAGTCTCTCCTGGTCATCCAAGCGGCTATATCCACTACCGCGAAGAAATGGTTACGAGAAAATATTTTCTGCTCCAAAGGAACAGTTAATGGTAACGAATGCACAGTTGTTATTGATGGAGGCAGTTGTCAAAATCTTATCTCCCAAGCTCTTGTGGATCGATTGTAGCTGAAAGTTCGGAAGCATCATTGTCCCTATTTTGCTAGATAGTTAATGACAGGTGATGAAGTGCAAGTCCGATATGTATGTCTAGTTACCTTTTCCATTGGTGCAGATTATACAGTGTGGTGTAATGTGATACCCATGGATAGTTGTGATATCTTGTTAGGTCGTCCATGGATGTATGACAAGAATGGCACTAATGGCATACGCGACAACACATACACATTTATGTATGGTGCAAAGCAAGCCACACTCCGTCCGCTGAAGCCGACACCACCAAAGCTAGGGTCAAGTTCTCGTCTCACCAAGGATGCGCTTCACGTGCACACTATCTAAAAAAGTTACATCAAGAAGAAGAGCCGAGTTCGAGGACGAACTCTTATCCCACGTGGGCAGAATTGATGCAGCAGCACATGGTTGCCATACACTTGTGGGCCACATGTGGGACCCATCCATGAAATTCTCTTATTTTTAATTACTATTAGTTTAAGTTTGGCTACCATTGTAATTAGGGTAATTTCTAATTTGGATAGGATTATTATTTATTTCCTAGTTTGATTAGGAATGCTTTCTTAGGGTTTAAGTTTCTTTTACCATTTATGTGGCTTTGTAGAGAATTATTTCTCAAATTAGAATTGAGTTAATAGAATTCCCTGCATGGATTTTTAGTTAGAGACTTTTTCTTGTTGGAGTGATTGTTCTGCGGAACCCTAATTGTGCTCCGGCACTTGCATCCTAACCCTAAGATTGCATCAAAATATATGAAAACATGCACATTTCAAATATCAATGAAGTGAACAAATGATAACATGGCTGCTTAGAATATGTGAAAACATGGGCATTTCAATCTAACAGTAACAATACAATGAGTATCAAATTCGGGTTTGTGTCAATTCATGTGGGGTGGGGGAGAGACTGAATGTAAGAAAGTAGACAAAGTATAGGTTGGTAAGGGTGCGCCTCACAAGCTGGTTCATAGTTTATAATGCACGAAATTGATATTTCATTTGAATTGATTTATAGGAATCTAGGCCCCAGGGATTTATCTAAGTAGACCGTAAACCCTAGATGAGAAGAAAGGGAAAAATAGGAAAAATAAGGAAAAAAAAAAAGATTTGGGAGAAAAGAAGGAATGGTCATGAGCCACAGGGATCAGTAATTGAAAAAAAAAAAAAAAACAAAACCTAGTGAATATAGTTTTCTTATCGTTTCAGAAATTACAAAAAAAAGAAAACAATAGTGAATATCAGTAATTACAAAAATATTCCAAAGGAGTTATTTATTTACAATTCCATCCTACTCACTAACCTATAGCACTCCGTATATGCACAGCTTGGACAAAACATCATTAACCATTCCATGCTAACCGCTTTTGTAAGAAAATTTGCAATTCAATTAACTATACTTGTTTATGCCAGAACATTATCTTCTCAAACTTTTTCCCAAATGAAGTGACGGTAAACTGTTAGGGATTTTGTGTTGCAATTGGATTGGATGCATTCTCGTTTTTCTAAGCTTGATTTTTCATGCAATCTCGTAACTTTTAAATCTTGGAATTTTCATGCAGTCTTAACTTTTAAACTTAAAGTGTTTCATGCATGATTTTGAATCTTGAAAAGTTTCCATACACTTTTCAGATTTCATTTTCAAATCATGTTAGGCATCTTAGGTTCATGTTTTGAAAAACTCTTTTTACCTTGAGCATGAATCTAAGGATTTATTTCCATGGCTAAAATTCCCTTTTAACCGCCATGATTTTTGGTCACTTTGCAGTCACTGTTCCAGAATGTAAAAAATCTTCAAACTTTGTTTTTCAGTGACCTTACGGTCAGCTTCACGGTTAACTGTAAGTGACCTATGGCTAGCCATGGAGCTAACCGTAGTACAAAGCAGCCAGTCTGAACACTTAAACTAGCCGTTGAATGTGACCGTTGGAGCTACGGCTAGCCGTAGGTATCACACGGCTGACCGTGGACTAAACAACTTTTTCTATATAAATCCAGCTCATTCCAAAGCCTGTGTGTGGAACTTTTGAGATGTTTTGAGGGCTAAGGAAGGAGAATGAGCTAAGGCAGGCTAGAGAAGGGAAGGAATGCTAAAGCATGGATTTCAACCTTAGAATCATGTGAAGTTAGTTTCCATTTCCCTTTCTTAATCTTCATGCTTGTACTAACTAAATCTTTGATTTTATCTTATAGCATGATGATTTTATTAGTGTTTGAATCCTTCTTTGTTGCGTTCCTTAACATAAAAATCACTTTCAAACTAGTTTGAGTTTTGGATTTAACAATGCCTAATCAACACGTAATGTTTCACAATTCATGATCAAACTTGCTAGTCTTTGATTTTCATTTTTCAAACATCAAGTTTGTTTCTTATTTAAAAATGTGTTTACATTTTCAACCTCTATGTAACTATCTTGTTTTATCACTTTAGAAAGTCATTGTATTTAGCTTACTTTTCATGAGCTATCATTTTAAAATGATTTGAGGTATCGTGCATGCACATGAACATTGAATTTTAATCTTGTAATATCCTGAGTTACCTGGGCCCAGGATTAGTCTAGCCTAGGTAGTACCTTAGTTGATTTCTTATTATGGAGTTAGAAGTGTTACTTATTATGGAATTGGAAGTGTTTCACGTTTTTGGGACTGGAGTTGTATAACAACTCTAAAAGAGGAAATATAAGAGAAGGATTAGAATTAGGAAGTATATACCCCCACCTTTTATATATCTATATATATATATATATATATAAGCAAACCAACGACCATTATGATGGTATCCTATTCTTCTTCCTTTAGAGAAATTCTGAGAGAAAGTCCTGTGGGTTGCAATTTAGGAGAAGGAAAAGAAGGCTGACGGATGTCCTATTCGCGTCCACACATCGCAAGAGCAACAATCGCGTACCAGAGGTGAGTGGATTTACCTAGATATATGTGATGATCGGATGACTGATACTATGATCTGCCTCAACTGTCTTTCAATGCTACTGTGTTTAGTGATTTTTCTGTAATCATGGATTTGGTGTAAGTGCTATTTGAACCATGGAAATTATGTTAGTTCTGATTGGTAGAAGCATATAATTCTAATGGAGTTAATTATTCATGAATTCCTCCAGATTTTGAATGCCAGGACAGGATTTATGAACATCCAGAACCCAGTCGTCATTGGGGGAATGGACGACTGAGGATTGTGGAGCTCCATGGGCCATCTGATCTTCAATCAGATTTGGTAGGATGATGGGGGACCCATGGTCGACCCAAGCGAACCTGGACCCATAAGGAGTGGGCCCCATCTGGGCCCACATCCAATTGTTGCAATACAAAAGAGTCGACTAATGTCAGGTTGGGGGCTTCATGTCGACAGGCCTTAGTAGGGCCCATCTGGCCACTAGATTGGAAATCAACTCCAGCCATCATGAGAGGGACCCCTGGGCGACCTTAGAGATCAAGGCCATCTGGGGTATTGGAACAGTGGGACCCACTGTTCAGTGGATGAAATTAACCCAGGTGTGACTGATTATGGGAATTTTTGGAATTTGTTTTGGATCAGTGGGCCCCAGAGAATGGTCTGATAATGAATCAGATCCATGGATATGATACTACAGCCTTAGGTGACCATGATCTTGATGACTGATCTTGGATTAGCCAAGTGGGGTCCACTGGATTTTACATCAAGAGGTTCAGATGTGAACTGTTTGTTTATCTTGTGCTCTGTGTGCTAAAATTAGTTCTGGAAGGGGGTTTATTAATTGAGAAAGACCTGGATTTTTGTGTGGAAATACTAAATAACTTTCTTACTTTGATGAAGTGAAGTTTTGTGAATTATGATTAACTGTGATTAATTAATTAACTGTGACAAATAAATTGTGTAATGTGATGTTTTGGGCCATGCCTATACCACTCAATACCAATTATGATGAGAAGTGGGGCAGCAACCAGTGAAGTGTGCATAGGTGGAGTCCACAATACTGTCGTACAAATTATTAGTAAAGAATTATGGTTGCTATGTGATGATGGAATTGTGCACTAGGTCCCAGACTTGGGATGCTGGACTTGTGTCCGGATGATTGATGGCCGTTGCATCGGCTGGTCCTTAGTGGCGTGGGTGGCCATTGTATTGGCTAGTCCTTACTGGACGTGTCTAATGAGACAGGGTCATGGTGACCGGTATAGATGTATACGATAGGCCTTTGAGGCGTGATAATGTGCATGGGCACGGAATTGTATATGGATGTACTTTTAATGATAATTGATCTATTGATTCAGATTTGTTGATTATGTGATATTATGTTGTATGCGGCTTGTGTAATTAGGAAAATTCATTAACCAGTAATACTGATGTTGTGTTGCCCCCTTCAGGTAATCATATTGCGGGTGGGCCAGAGCGGAATGACGATCAGCACGTAAATTTCGGCATGCGTGGCTGAAGGGAGAGAACGAGAAAAGCTTAAATAGTTGATTGAATCATTAGTCTTTGTTTAGGAAAAGTTAATTAATGTTTAAGCACATTATTGATTTGAGTCAGGACATAATAAATTTGATTACTCAAAGATTATTGATATTTATAATTGAAAATATATTTTAAACTAAATGCCCAATTCCTTGTGAAACTTATTTGATGAATGCATGGTGAATATTGCTAACTAATCACGATCCGGATATCCGACAAGGCCCCGGAATTTGGGTCGTGACAAATCATTCCATCATTGCGTATGTTTTGACATGAGCACAAGAGAGAAATATTGGATTGTAATTGTATATCCCTATTTGAGATTTCCATTCATTATATGGACATTACATGCCTTGTTTAGGCTATAAATCAGTAATCACAATCTAAATTACACACGGTTATGACCTGTACAATCTTTGAGTGTATCCTACATATATTACAACCGGGCTGGATATAATTGGGCCTAGAATTGTACAATAAGGGAACTGAACTGGGCTTCTTGAAACCACCCCCCCCCCCCCCCCCCCCCCCCCCCCTCTATAAATTGATGATGTTGAGTCAACAAGCAACAATTTGCCAACCAAGAACTGATGACGTGGTCTTGGTAGGCTCTTGGTAAAGATATCTGCAACTTGAAGTTCGGATGATATATGTGGAAGGCGAATGGTGCCATTTTTAAATTCATCCCGGATATATGATAATCCACCTCAATATGCTTCGTACGCTCATGAAAAAAAGGATTTGAGGTAATCCGAATGGCACTAGTATTATCAGCATAAAGGGGTGTTGGAGATGTTTGATGAAAGCCAAGCTCGGAAACCAATCCACGAAGTGATACGATTTCTGAAGAGGCGGCAAACATAGCACGATATTCAGCTTCGGTGGAGGACTTGGACACTTTATCCTATTTTTTACATTTCCAAGAGATCAATCAGTCCCCTAAGAACATGCACCATCTTGTTGTTGATCTCTTGGTATCCGAACAACCAGCCTAATAGGCATCAGAGTATGCTGTAAGAGATAGTGTGTTGTCAACTTGAAAGAACAAATCACGAGTCGGAGTAACAAGAATGTAACGAATAATGCGCCGGACAGCAATTAGATGTAAATGACATGGTTACGTCATAAACTAGCTGACAAGTTGACAGCATAAGAAATATCAGGCCGGGTAATTATGAGATATACCAAGCTACCTACTAATTTCCGATATAAGGTGGCATTCGAAAGAAGATCTCTTGTATCTTGAGACAATTTAACATTGACCTCAAGAGGAGTATCAACTAGGGTAGAGTTATGTAGACTGGCCATCTCAATGAGGACCAATGCATATTTATGCTAATCAAGAATTAAGCCTTTTTTTGAACGATGAACTTCCAAACCCAAGAAATAAGTAAGGGGGCCTAAGTCGTTCATATGGAATGATTCATTGAGCGAGGCTTGGAGCTATCGAATCGTCGATGAATCAGTTCCAGATATGACGATATCATCCACATAGACAAGTAACACAGTAATCCTAGCTGACGTGCATTGAAGAAAAAGAGAAGGGTCATATGGACTGTTGAAAATGAAGTCGAAGAAGGGTATCTCGAAATTTTTTGAACCAAGCTCTAGGTGCTTGTTTGAGACCATAGAGGGATCGATGTAAACGAGCAACTTCATCACTGGAAGAACTCGAAATGCCTAATGGAATTTTCATATAGACCTCCACTTTTAGATCCCCATGCGGAAAGGCATTCTTGATGTCGAACTGATAGAGGCCATGACTGTGATGCTGCAATGGCTAACACAGTGCGAACTGTAGTCATTTTTACGACTGGAGGAAAAGTCTCATCATGGTCAAATCCATATTCCTGGCGATTACCAAGTGCAACTAGGCGCGCCTTATGACGATCCAATGAGCCATCAAGTTTACGTTTGATGGAGAAAACCCATTTACAGCCAATAGGTTTTACATGAGATGGACTAATACAACATCCCATGTGTGCTTTTCCCGTAGAGCATCTAACTCTTCCTGCATAGCTTTCTCCCTACAGTCATGTTTTACTACCTGCAAATACAAGTTAGATTAGCAACAGTAGATAAGGTAGCAAGTAACGAAGTGTGAGTGAAACCATATCTACCTGGGGGACGAGTGTGGCGAGTGGAAAGTCTAAGTTGAATCAGCGGTGGAGCAGGAGCAGGAGAAGGATCAGGTTTTGGTAGAGGATCAAGCAACGAGGAATGATACGTAGGGGATGGCAGCTGTGGAACATCTTTGTGACGACGCCTTGCATAGACCACGAGAGGTGACGAAGCAACATCATCAGTAAAATTGGGTAAGAGAGAGACAAAAGAAAATGAATCTTCGTGATTTGAAAAGAATAGCTGATTTTCCAAAAAAATGACATTCCAAGAAACTCAGATGCGATGAATGACTAGATCATAACAAAGAAAGCCCTTCTGGTGAAAAGCATAGCCTAGAAAAGCGCACTTTATGGATTGAGCTGACTGCTTTGTCCGTTCAATCAGAGGAAGAAGGACTAAGCACACACAACCAAAGGTGCGCAAATGAGAATATGTCAGTTGTGTTGAAAAGTCTATAATATGGAGATTGATAAGATCGCATCAGTGAGGGGAGACGATTGATTAAGTGAACTATAGTAGCTAATGCTTCTAGCCAAAACTTAGCCAGAACCGATGATTCTAAAAGAAGTGAACGAACGATATCAAGAAGATGCGTGTTTTTCTATTCGGCAACTCCATTCTATTGAAGAGTATATGACATGATCTATGTGATAAATTCCCTTTGGTTTGCAAAAAATTTTGAAACCGTCGGGACATATACTCCCCCCCTGAATCAAAGCAAAGAATCTTGATACTTGTAGAAAACTGATTCTCAACATAAGCAAGGAACTTTTTGAAAACATCAAATACTTCCGATTTGGAATGCAAAAAACACACCCATGCGAACCGACTATGATCATCTATAAATGTGACAAAATATTTGTAGTTAGTACGAGAAATCACAAGAGTAATTCCCCAGACCTCAGTGTGAATAATGTCAAAACATGCAGAAGCCAAAGAATGATGCATAGGAAAAGGAAGTATCTTACTTATACCAAGTTTGCAAGCTGTACAATCAATAGAACAAAAAGAGACTTTATTATTATGAATGATCCCATTATTCAACATGAAAGATATCATCTTAGCATGAGGATGGCCCAATCTGTTATGCCAGAGCCTCCAAACATCCTGAGAAGATAAACTAGAAAAAGCAAAAACATTTTTAGTAGAAGCAGGAGAAGACATATGAATAGGAAAAAGATGACCACATTTAGGCCCCTTCGCGATCACTCTCCCCAACACTTGATCCTGCCCAACACAACCAGAGCGAGAAAAATAGACATTACAATCATCGTCAACAAGCTGTCCCACAGAGAGAAGATTGGTGGTTAAAGATGGAGAAGGAAAAAACATGTTTTAGAGGAATGGAAATTGGAAACATCACCAACTACAGTAATGGGAGGTTTTCACCATCCACAGTATGAATTTGGAGATCACCGGTATACTTTTGAACATTAGAAAGATGAGCGGGAGATCCAGTATACTTTTGAACATTAGAAAGATGAGCGAGAGATGAAGTCATATGATTGGAAGCACCGGAATCAAAATAACAAGGAGTGGATGCAATTTGATGGTTACCTGAAATTCCAAGAGCCGAAAAGGCATTAATGATCATTTGTTGGATAGCATCATGAGTGATCGAAGCAGGTGGTTGTGAAGACATGACTGATGGAGAAGCAGCACCAAAATAGGCAGTTACAATGGTAGTATGGTAGGCTCGAGAAGTGTGATTTTGTGGCCTCTTTTTGTATTCAACAATAGCATGCCCATTGGCTTTGCAATTATTGCAAAATTTCTTTTTGCACTGCGATGCATAATGACCAAACGACTTGCAACCATAGCATTGATCTTTGCTTAAGTCGCGTCCCTGAGAATTTCCTTTTACAGCATAGGCCACCTGATCTAATCCACCCACATGTGAAGAGTTAACATTGGTAACGCAAGCAACCTCGAGAGGAGGAGTGGAGACATGCTATTTCCATGCATGTTGAGTTAGTTAGCTCTGTTCTTCACGCAGAAGTTCATTAAGACATTCATCTAAAGAAGGGGAAGGGACCCTGCTCATAAGACTAGAACGGACAACTTCATATTTTGGTCTTAATTTCATAAGAAACTGGTTGCGATGACTGATGACCTATAGTTGCTGAAAATCTCTAAAAGTGTTGCATCAGAAACTTTTGCATATTTTATTTCATCATATTCAGCCCACAAATTCAAAAAACCAGAGTAATAATCCTAAATTGAAGAAGTGCCTTGAGAATATTGAGCAATCTCAAGCTCAAGTTGATACTAACGGGCAAAGTTCCCCTAATGATAGACTTTCTTCAAGTACGCCCACATGCCCAAGGGAAGTTTTGTATGGTTTGAGATTGAGAATGTACTGAGGTTCCATAGATCCAAGTATCCAGGTTTTGATTTTGGCATCTTTAGTATTCCAAGATAAATAAATTTTGTCATCATCATGGGGCTTCAAATCTGTCCCAAATATATGTCCGCACATTTCCTTGCCTTCCAAGTAAACTTGAAATTGGTAAGAACATGAGGTATAATTTTTTCCATTGAACTTGATTAGTCTAGGTTTAGATTTCTCCATTAGCCTCAAGAGGTTAAGACAGATTGCACGCGTTGATGAGTACCACAATAGATAATCTAAACAAGGGAAACAAGAGGCAGTAGATATAAATCTGGCAAGAGAAATATCCATAGCAAAGCGTAAAAAACAGACCTCAATACAGTGCAGAACAGTGCACATAACCAAAATAATGCACAAACAACCCTGACATCGGAGGAAGAATTTCCACATGGACCCCATCAAATGATCTATGGACAGATCAGAGGTTGGGGATGAAAGGGGAGATGATTTTCACAACTACTGGAAGAAGTCCCACTCAAAACGGATCAAAATCCACAATTTTGGACGGCCGTGATGAAAGCTTTTGGACAAAAGTGAAATACCAAATAAAAAGGTAGATGACCTACCTTTGATGAGCCAAAATTGCTAGAAAAATCACCATAAATAAGAGGAATACCAGGCGACCCTGAATGGCTTACTCTGTTGTCGTCGTAATGTCGATCTCTGGTGGGCGACATTTGACCCAAGATGATCAGAGATGATCAACGATGATCAGACTGATGAGAGGCTTCTTCGAAGGCTTCCAGAGATGGAAGATGAACTAGGAGGGATCTATGGATCCCTATATCTTGAAGAGAATTAAGTAACAGACCATACGACTGTTGTCGAAGTTGGCTTTGATACCATGACACTAGCACGAGAGAAATATTGGATTGTAATTGTATATCCCTATTTGAGATTTTCATTCATTATATAGACATTACATGCCTTCTTTAGGCTATAAATCAATAAACACAATCTAAATTACACACTGCTATGACCTGTACAATCTTTGACTGTATCCTACATATATTACAACTGGGCTGGATATAATTGGGCCTGGACTTGTACAATTAGGGAACTGAACTGGGCTTCTTGACATGTTTAAGTTGGAAATTCACTTTCATATCAGCCTATTCAAGAGGCACAATCTTGTACTTAATTGTATCTCTTCAAGTGTATTTTAGACACAATTTAGAGAGAAAAATCATTTGATGTAAAGGTTATTGCTTAGCCTCAAAAGCATAAGTGGTTGTGAGGTTAGAGGTGAACCGTAAACCTCCATTGATCTAGCGGAATACTGGTGGAGTGTAGGGACACAACCCGGGAGTGGATGTAGGCAACTTGGCCAAACCACTACACAGTTGTGTTATGGTGAATGGTTACAACGTATGCTTCCGCCTTTATTTGTTTATAAACATCGTATGTGCTTAATGTGTTTCGGATGCCGGACTTTCAATTGGTATAAGAGCTTTGGTGCTTTGATTAGGTGTAAAAACCTAGAGTTAGAATCCACCCTTGGTGGTCAAAAATGCAAGCTCAACTAGGTGAAGGACATGGTACTAATAGACCTCCACTCTTTAATGGAACACACTATAAATATTGGAAGACTAGAATGCAAGTCTTTCTTGAATCTCAAAGTTTTAATGTGTGGAGTATTATTGAGGAAGGATATCATCAACCTACTAATGTAGAGCAAGACTCCAAAGGATATGTTATATCTGTCAAAGCCAAGCCCAAGAAAGATTGGACTCAAGGAGAGAAGGATAAAAATGCATTGTTTTGTGCCTTATCCCCTGAAGAATTTAATAGAGTAGTAAATTGTTCTACTAC
Organism: Umbellularia californica; assembly: GCA_028538565.1. Lineage (NCBI taxonomy): Eukaryota > Viridiplantae > Streptophyta > Magnoliopsida > Laurales > Lauraceae > Umbellularia > Umbellularia californica. Next base: position 47,196,868 of record JAPQWN010000006.1, on the reverse strand, counting down.
TAAAGAAGTGTGGGATACCTTAGAAACCACTCATGAAGGTACAAACCAAGTCAAAATGGCAAAAATCCAAATGTTAGGGTCTAAGATTGAAAGTAGTAGGATGCTGGAAGAAAAAACCATTGATAGAGTTCTACACCAAGATCACTAAGATAGTCAGTTCCCTTATTGGTCTAGGAGAGAAAATTGATGAGACAAAGGTTGTCAGAAAAATTTTAAGACCTCTTCCAAAAAGATTCAATCCCAAGATTGTAGCTATAGCTGAAAGTAAGGATGCGGACAAAATTAAACTAGAAGACTTAGGTGTTTATATACATTGTTGTGCCGTTCACTAGCAGCTCGAGCTTTTGGTGTTACTGTTCATTAACATGGTATTAGAGATAGAGGTCACAAGTTTGAAACTCCTGGGAGGCATGTTAACTCCATCTGTCTATCTGATCTATTCCGTTCCGTCTGTTGGGTTTCAACTTCCAGGGGGGGGCGTTGATATACATTGTTGTGTCGTTCACTAACAACTCGAGCTTTTAGTGCTACTGATTATTAACATGGTATCAAAGCTAGAGGTCACAAGTTTGAAACTCTTGGAAGGCATGTTACCCCCATCTATATGTCTGGTCTATTCCGTTCCGTTCCGTCTATATACTAGGTTTCGACTTTAAACGGTCTCCCGTTCGAGGGGGAGTGTTGATATACATTGTTTTGCCGTTCACTAACAGCTAAAGCTTTTAGTGTTACTAGTTATCAAAAAATACATTAACATTATGAACTAGATCTTGAGGTTCCCAACAAAAAGAAAGGGTTGGCTCTTGCTAGTTGCTACTACACATAAAGAGGAAAATGATGATAGTGAGGAAGAAAGTGAGGACATTAATATACATTGTTTTGCCTTTCACTAACAGCTCAAGATTTTGGTGTTACTAGTTATCAAAAAATACATTAACATTATGAACTAGATCTTGAGGTTCCCAACAAAAAGAAAGGGTTGGCTCTTGCTTCTACACATAAAGAGGAAAATGGTGATAGTGAGTAAGAAAGTGATGATGATGTTGCTTTGTTGATAAAAAATTCAATAGATTCTTGGAAGAACAAAAACAACATTAAAAAATCAGAAGATAAAAAGAATGCTAAATTCAAAAAAAAAAAAAAAAAAAAAATTAAAGGGTCATCTGTCAAGAAAGATGTGCAATGTTACAACTGTAAAGGCTTTGGGCACATTGCTATAGAACAAAAGAAAAAGGATAAGAAAGGAAAGAAAGTGATGATGATGATTCTAGTGAAAATAATGAGTTATATGATGAAAACGATAATGAAAATTCCTCTTCCTGTCTTCTCTTAACAACTGTTGAAGATTATGATAATGAAGCTAGCATTTCACAAGTTGAAAATGAAATAGACAAACAGGAAGAAAATAATGAAGAAAGTGAAGATGAAAATGATGTTCAAAATGCTTATAAAGAGTAGTATGAATATTGTGAAAAACTTACTAAGAAAAACAAGTGTTTAGTTGAATCAAAAAGACTTGTTAATGGCTTGAATGTGCTAAAAGATCAACTAAAATTGCGAGACAATGTGATATAAAAAACTTAGAATCTAAGTTGATTAATTCTGAGGATAATCTAGCTAATGCTCAAAGTGAAATCCACAATCTAAAATTGAAGCTAGAATCAAGTCAACAAGAATCTAAATCTCTTCAAGAAAAACTTAACAAAGGTATGTTGTTGATAAATTTAACATGGGAAATGCAAATTCTATCAAATGTTGGGCATGAACAAAATCTTAGGTGACAAGAATGGCACGGGTTATGATTGTTCCTTTAGTGCTAAGAAGAATAGTTCTCAAATCATCTTTAGAAAATCTTAGAAACCACTTGGACTTGTCATTTAATCACAATGGACACTCGGTTACAAACTGCCCATACAGAATCCAGTTGTCACTCACCAAATCCTCTAGATTGCCGTCTAAGTTTGTCCCCAAATCCAATCGTTCTAAATCCCTAAGCTACTTGGATTAGAAAAGATAAGATCATAAGAAGCTTGTTAGTTCAAACAGCTTTAAAGGCTAAGGAAAACACTAGATGGTTCTTACATAGCGGATGTTCCAAGCACATGACTGGACACGGATCTAGATTTGTTTCACTTGTAGATTATGATGGTAGAAATGTATCATTTGGAGACAATAGTAAGGCTCAAATTATTGAAAAAGGATGTGTTGGTGGTGATCAAAAGCCTACCTTGAATGATGCTTTTCTTGTGGATGGTCTTAAAGCACAATCTTTTGAGTACTAGTCAATTGTGTGAGTATTTCTTGTGGATGGTATAAAGCACAATCTTTTGAGTATTAGTCAATTGTGTGACAAAGGAAACCAAGTAATCTTTGATAGCAACTCTTGTAAAGTTTTAAATGCCAAGACCAACAAAGTGATTCTCCCTGGATTGAGGAATAAAGATAACATTTATACTATAGATGAGTGTAGTGAGTGTAGTGAGAATGAATCAAGGTGTTTGATGACAAAAGATCAAGAAACTCAACTATGGCATCAAAGAATGGGGCATGTGAATTTCAAATTGAAGAAAATGCTATCCAAGCAAAAAGAGCTTTAAAGGATTGAAAGATATTTCTTCTACCCATCCTCTTCAACTCATTCAGATGGACTTGATTGGTTCTGCGCCTGTGTAAAGTATAAGAGGAAGAAAGTATATCTTAGGTATGGTTGATGATTTTTCCAGATTTAGTTGGGTTTCTTTTCTTCATGCTAAATCTGATGCCCTTGCTAACTTCATAAGAATTTGCAACAAGATTCAAGTTGAGGACTGTAAAATTTAGAAGATTAAAAGTGATCATGGAGGAGAGTTTTGATAATGAAAAATCTGCTGGGTATTATGATAATCATGGGATTAGCCATCAATTTTCTGCCCCTAAGACTCCCCCAACAGAATGGAGTGGCTGAAAGAAGGAACAGAGTAATTCAAGAAATGGCTAGAACTATGCTTAATGATTCAGCTGCTACGACATGACAAGTATATGGTGACAGTCTTCATCCTCACATGGAAGTGTCTGTATAGCAAATGGATTGTTTACCGAGGTAGCAGGTGGACAATCTAATAGCATTCAGATCGTCCCCTGTTCCATCTTTTGTTTTTCGTGTACATCAGTCTCTACAGAACCTTATAGCTGTAATAATCTGCAAATTGTCTCAGAATGTCACACAGAACTTTTCACCTTAATTCTGAATTCCGCTGACTCCAGAAGCTACTCTACATAGTACCTTATATACAGGCCGCTCTCAGGGATACATGTTACATGCGTGCAGCAAGTTGTCCAAAACATCACATTCAATTTCCAGCCATTTTTAGTTTTCAGATACGTGGCTCCCCTTTACATGCGTCTATCCTTGAATTGACACCATCCCAATTTGACACTAATCTGAACACTGGTCACCACTCTTAGGAGTCCATTTAAATGGATATAATAATCTTGTAATTAACCCAAATGAAGGGTATATTTGTTTCCTTACAGTCTATAAATAGGAGCTTCCAACAAAAGAACTTACTCAAAAACTTTGATCCAATTCGCTTCTACTATTTCTCTTCCCTTGTGTTTTTACATTTGTGAAAACCATCAACATAAGTTTACTATCATCATTTCACCTTCAACAATGACAACGACAATGACAAAGTCTTATGCCATTAAACTGGGTTGGACAATAGGGTTCTACTCAAAAAGCTCCTAAAAGAAATTGAAAGAGGAAAAGGCTAAAGAGTGCAAGCCTACCTATAAACTGCAAACATCGACGAAACGCTCTACAAGAGTGTCATAACCCCTTAGCCCTTTATTACTTAGGAATTTTTAAGTAAAATATATTAGCCAAGCCCGAATTGAAGGGTTGAGACTCTCACAATGACAATGATGATGATGTTCATTACAGTAAATCGAAGTTCAATGGTTTTCACACATCTCAAAACAAACAAGGAAAAAGGACACATTTTAAGTAAATTGGATCCAATAACTTTGACTCCTTTTTATAAAGACTATATGAGACGAGATGCACTTCATTAGGGCTAGTTACAAGATTATCAAATCTATTTACATTAACTCCTAATCTCCATCTCAATATACAGTTTATCCACTTCTAATATGGTATACAAGATATAGCATTACTCCTAGAGCTATGACAAACAGCTAGAGCATATTAAAAATTTATGTTGCTTTCGACTAATCATTGCTTTGGTTCTCTGCAGTCCCATTTTTCATCTTCTCAATGCTTCCCAACATCAATTAAAATAAAACATGTGTTCAGAAACAAGTAAAATGATGTGTAACATATTTCCAAATACAGCAGTAAACTTCGTTTCATTTGTATAAACAATAAATTGTCACTTAATGAAGCACAAACAAGCAGTGGCTCAGAGTTGTTGAGAATTTACTTTAGAGCTAACCTGGGATGGAACAAACTTCCAGCACATTCTAATAATTTCCATTGATTCTCATCTGTATGCAGGACCCAAACATCATTCATAATTTGTGTTGGACCACCCCTCCCACCAATTACAAAAATGCGTTCACCAACCACTGACAATGAGTGACCCATGCGTGGAGATGGAGATTGATCAACATTAATTACCTTTAGAATCCCTGAGACAGAATCAAGCATCAGAGAATCATTTCTTCTTGCGTGTCTTCCCAAACCGCCAAAACCGCCAAACACTAAAATTTGCTTTTGGTGCAGATAGCTTAAGGTACAAGCAGAGTGGCCCCAAAGAAAGAGCTTCTCAACTGGTTCGCCACTAATCATCATCTTGACAAGAGAAATATGGCATTGCTCAAGCAATATAGATACCTCTGCCAACAAATTACCAAATCAGATGGCACCTACTTTCCAACCCCAAGCTACAAAAAGAAACGGTAGCAAAATGTAATTTAAATACCTTCATCTGCTACTAACAGAGCACAACAGTAATAATGCAAAATGCAAAACTCACATTCACGAAAAAAAAAAGTTATTCTCGATTTGAATTTGAGTTGATAAACCTTCTTGAGCAACAAACCTCTAAGCAATCACTGGATCCATTGTTCTTCTAGTTGCCAAACACACGCAATTTAAGTCTTCATCTTGCTTTAAGGTCTCTTCCAATAAATCAGAAATTTCACAAAACCGTTCAAGGGTAAATCAAGGGAGAACCTATGACTGAATCAGTTGATTTACAAACCCATAATTCAAAGGAATAGGGCCATAAGAACAAAACCCTGGTAAGTCTTCAAATTCACATCAATAGAAAGAAATTCTGGTCATCCAGGCTCCAGCCCTATAAGACCTTGACCCTAATTAATTTTGTTTTAGTGTAATTAAGTGTGTTTAGATGGTAATTAAGTGCGTTTATGAGCCTAATCAATGGTTTAAGTGTTTTGAGAGCTTTTGGACCCAATTTGGTGATTAGGAGGGTTAGTTTGTAATTTCGGGAAAACTTTGAGGGGCTTACCATGATTTTAGAAGTAGGCCAATTCTGGGCTCGTTGGGTAAATGACATTATTTTGGGAAACTTTCGTTAAGGATGTGCCCCCTTTCAATAGAAAGAAATGCCCGGAATTCTGTTAGTTTGTTCGCCAAGTTATAAGTAGGAGTGGCATTGTCATAATTATGTGGAAATCAAGTGTAGTATCCTTGAGCTAATTAGAGGCTAGGATTTTGTGCTTATATTACAATAGGGTAGTAGTAGGACCCCCTTTGATGTAAGAACTATTTTATCTGGGCCATAGTTCATTAGTAAAGGAAATAGGGGGACCCTTGAACAACACTTGGTAGAACCCAATCCTTTATTGTTAAGGAGTGCACGACAACCATATCCCCATCAAGGGGCCTGCACATGTTTCCTTGAAGACTTCTTTACGAACTAGGAAGCATAGTTTCTTTAAGACAAGGGTTCTAATGGGAAAGGGAAGGAGACCTCAACTATTTATAAATGCTGCCCTTTTTGGAGCCTTTACACGGCATCCTCTTGTCCTCAAGCCATCATAGCAATTAGAAGTTAGAGAGAGATCAAGGAGAAGATAGGAATCAGCCATTAGGAGCATCACTTGATGACCTATAGTCGACCACCCATCGCTAAGGCTACCCTTTTCGATCAAAGATGGGTAGCTTTCCTCATCTACTTGTGTACATGTTGAAGGGGTTTTTTTTTTGCTCTTTTCTTTAATAGTGGAATTTCGATTGCTTAACCTGGTGATTTGATGTCCATAAATCCTTGCTGTTGATTTTCCCAACCTGGCTTGGATAAATTAGAGGTGAATCTATTTGATTTCTACCAATCGGAAGACTGCTACAGTGAATGACAACCTTGGAATGCTTCTGATTAAGTAGATATCTTCTTTTAATTGCTTATAAATTGGGCAAACTCATGTATTAACATTCATAGGACTGATAGAAAGCCTTTTCAACTCATCTCAACCAGAAATTGTTGAAGAATTCAATTAGACATAGGAAAAAACTCAGAAAAAGGTCGACTCTATGTTTTTTTATATAGAAGTAGAACTGTGGGGCCCAGGTGGGCCACTTGATGACTGATCAGATCCAAGGATCTAAAAGTAGGCCCCTGCAACCTGGAAGGTCAGACTCAAGCCCCATCATGGATTGAGTAAGTGGGGTCCATCATCTAGTTAGCACAAAAGGAAGTGGCGTGATGAAGGTATCTGGAATGACAATGCATGGTACAAAGAGATCTGTTCTATAAATATAGTTCAAGCCCTGATGCTTTTATTATTTACAATCTACTTCCCTTGGTATACTCACTGTAAGTAACACCTCCAAATTTATTGAATACATCTATATATCTGCTGAGTTATTTCATTAAGACTCTGTATACAAGGACTGGCTGACCTATACAAAAAGGGGATATTTCATGAATAATAAGATATGATTCAGATCTGAACTTCTGTATGACGCATAGAAACTGATCTCTGTGCATTGCAGAAATTCGTTATTAAAAGTTCATAAATCTATACAACTTGGTTATCAATGTGAGTAGTGATCATTGCTGAAATTGGTTATCTATAGTTCATAAATCTATACAACTTGGTTATCAATGTGAGTAGTGATCTTTGTTTTAATTCAGTTGTGCATGATATAAAATCAAATCAAGATTGAGGTTGTGATGCTGTATTTAAACTTATTCTTCCTAAAAATGAGAGTTTAGTATGAAATTGACTTTACACGAATTGGATACCTATAACAAGTCGATGCAGGGCGCGAAACATCCGGACTTCGTTTAAGGGTTGATTTTGACTAACTTATTTATATAATGCAACAAGAAAAATTGTGAACCATGAACTACATACCTGTTGAATGATAGGTTAGTTAGTCCCACCCATTTGGACACCCCTAGATCACTAGCACGAGAGGCCAATAGCTGGGGACTACATGACTTTAGGCCATCTGCGTAATATCTCTAGCTTTTAGGTCAGTTGCAGGGACTATTGGTCAGTCGTTCGACTGACTATGGCTCACCCCTTATGTTATCAAAGGCACCCTTGATGTGTGTGATTTAGAAGCCTGTGCATACAGTGGTTAGGTGGTAGTCTCAAGGTTAGATTTAGAAACCTTAACCTAACTTAACAAACATGTCTCCTTATTAATTCATGACTGAGCTGAATATTTTATTTATTATATAGTGGTTTGCAAACATAGTTGTAGATGTAGAAATCTATTCACTCAGTGTTACTGATTTGTGTATTTTCGCCCCAATCCTAGGTAAGCTAAACGTAGAAAGACAGGAGGATCCCGGCAACTTAGAGATTGGATTTGACACTACGGTTGAGCGCCATGGGACTCACAAATCAAATTAGAAATTAGATAAATGCACTAGTTGATTTATTCAAACTGCAAAGATTGTTTTGGAATTGTGCAATTTATTTTTCATTTTGAATATTTCCATTGACATTGAGATTTGGTTTATCTTTAAATGAAAGATTCAGATTTTAGGTAAAAGAATGATTCTTTATGCTTCAAATGATTTAACTAATGACGGTGTTATGCTACTTGTTGGTTATAATACAGGCTTCAACAGGGGCCTGGATTCCAGGTCGTTACAAAGTGGTATCAAAGCATGAGATCTGGGCTAATATAAGAAATAGATACCCTTAGGGCCCATTTGGTAGTTTTACATGTAAAATATAGTGTAGTAAAGCATCAAATCAAAAGAGAATAAAATATAATGGGGTTATGATAGTATTTTGTTTTTAGTTGTTTGGTATGGAATTTTTTTGACTTTTTGTATAGAAAAGTGGAACTTTTTGTCTTTTAGTGGTGAAAGGAGGTTGCTTTTTGACTTTTTTTTTAAAAAGATGGAGGGGATTTTGAATTAAAGTGCTATTGATGTGACCCCTTGTCTGAAAAATTGAGGCTTTGATTGAATTTTACTAATCAAGTAAATTGCCAAACGGGCCCTTAGGACGTGTGGTGAGGACGACTATAATTATGTGTAAGTTGATAAATTGTTGAGTTAGGATTGTATGGTGGGCTAATTGGGTTGTCTTTTGCCAGAGAAGAAGAATGCGAAATAACAATGATAATAATGTCAATGGTTGCGGATGATACATTAATTTTCTGTGATTGGATCATATTTTAAATCTGAAGGCCATCATGCTGTGCTTCGAAGCTTGTTCAGGCTTGAAAGTGAACTTCTTCAAAACCGAGGTGATTGGGGTCCGCACGAATGATATCCAAATGGGCTAATCCGAATATGTCATGGCTCGTAGAATTGGTTCCCTCCGAAGTTCCTATCTGCGCCTTCCGCTTTGTTTAGGTGCAGCATCTAGGTCTTTATGGGACTCGGTCATTGAAAGGGTTAGTAGGAAACTGGCTATATGGAAAACCAGCTATTTATCCGTGGGAGGAAGGATAGCCCTTATCAAATCAGTTCCCTCTAATCTTCCCATCTATTTTATGTCGATCTTCAAATGCCCGGTGTTAATCTCTCAGCACATTGAAAGACTTCGGCGTAATTTTCTTCAGAGAGGGGACAGCTTCTAAATTGGAGCAAGAACTATAAATCTAAAACGGAAGGAGGTCTTGGTATTAGACCCTTGAAGTTAGTCAATGAAGCTCTTCTTGGAAAATGGTTCCGGCAACTTGGTGATGGTCAAAACAATTTATGGAAGAAAATTGTGATGGTCAAGTATAATGTTCTCAGAGATGGGTGGGATACCCAGAAGACAAAACCTAGCCAATCAAAACTGTGGAGGGACCTGTTGTCTGTTAGGGATTCTTTTGATTCCATGGTTCGCTACAAAGCAGGGACAGGGGACTATCAAATTTTGGATGGATACCTGGGTGGGAGATTATCCCCTAGCATCTCAATTTCCTAATCTTTTTCGTTGTGCTCAAGATGTTTTGGTTATGGTGAGAGACTATTGTTCGAAAATTGGTGATCAAGTAGCTTGGGCTTCTGTCTTTCGAAGAAATCTTGATGAAGGGGAGATCCAAGATTTTGCAGCTCTACTTACTGTGTTGAGTATTGTCTTCATTGCGGACGGTCGAAAGGATAAGAGAGTCTGGACAAGTACAATTGATGGATCTTTCTCTATAGTTCATTTTTCTTGGCCTTGAGAGGTAGTGCTGCTTCAGACTTATTAGAGTTTCCATTCGAGGTGGTATGGAAGTCTAAAGCTCCTCCCAAGGTAGGGGCCTTCGCTTGGCTGGTCATTTCGAATGCAGTCCTCACTATGGACAATTTTCGCAGGCACAACATTATTATTGTTAACTACTATCCTATGTGCTTGAGGGATGCTGAATCAGTAAACCACCTGTTTCAGCATTGCAAGGTGGCTATCATGTTATGGAGTTCGGCTTTGTCATGGTTCGATTGTTGCTGGGTTCCGCAAGATTCTTTGAAGGCTTCCTATCAAGCCTGGTCTATGGTAATTGGCTCTGCTAGAGGAAAGATAATGTGGAAAACATCTTTTCAGGCTATCATTTGGACCCTTTGGAAAGAAAGAAATTCAAAGAGTTTTAAAGGGGTTTCCTCCTCCAAAGAAGCCATTACTTTCAAGGTTAAATACCTCGTTGCTTCTTGGGTCTCTATCCTTCCTAATTTTCGAGGATACTCAATTGATGATATCAATAGGTCTTGGAAAGAGGTGGAAGCCTCCCCGAGCTGCCCTACCTGGAAGCCTCCACCGCTGGGTACCTTAAAGCTTAATTTCAAAGGGAGTGCTCTTAGTAACCAGGGCCAATCAAGTATTGGGGGTGTTTGTAGAGATAGTGCTGGCGTTAAGCTTACATCTTTTTGGAATCCTTCGGGTTTTAAAACAGTAAATCAAGATGAGATGATTGCCCTTCGGACAAGTCTTCAAGAAGCTGACAAGTTGGGTTTTAGAAAATTCATTGTGGAAAAAGACTCTTTATGTGCCATAAGATGGCCTCTGGTTCTTTTAATCCGCCCTGGCGCCTAGCGGATTTGTGTGACGAGGTGGCGGTATTGGTCTCCAAGCTTGAAGTTTCCTTTAATCACATTAAGCGATCCACAAATGGGGCGGCTAACGCTCTAGAAAAATTGGGTGTTAGGAGCGATAATCTTGTAATTGATAATTGTATTTCGCTTGCTGAGCAAGCAGCGGCTTTGGGGTTTGGCTTTCTTTTTCCTTTTGCTTCCCTTTGTTGCTTCTCAGTATGTTCCTATGCTGATTTGCTTCTAATAAATTTGCATTACCATTCAAAACAAAATAGTATGGATAATAACTTGGAGCACAAAAGCCATGATGATATCCATATGCCACAATATGCTAAGAAGATGTTCGAGAACTTCATGCTAGCATATCAGCAGCATGCACAGTCTCAATCGATTATGTACGAGGAACTGACAACTCTCCGAGAACTTTTGAACCATCAAACAAATGGAGACAGCAATGGTCAAAGAGGCAGTGGGACTGGCAATGGTAATCCGGAAGACCAAGAAAAAAGCATGCTATATAAGAGATTTAATGAGTTCTATCCCAGGTATTTTAAACCATCCAACAACCCCTGGGATGCCAATGAATGGATGTATGGAAGGAATATTTGAAGTGATGCATTGCACGAGCAGACAAAAGACTGCTTTGGCGGACTTAAATTATAAGGTAATGCCAAGCCGTGGTTGAAGGTGGTTGAAAACTTTAGATGGGGAGGCGACCGAGATCACTTGGACTTTCTTCCAAAATGCATTCTTCAAGAAGTTTATACCAAAGCACATCAGATATCAGAAGATGATGGAATTCCAGACTTTAGAACAAGGGCACATGATAGTCAAGGAGTAGTCTAACAAGTTCATCGAATTATCCAACTTTGCCAAGGAACTAGTAGCCACAGAGAAAATGAAAAAGGACAGGTTTATTGAGGGGTTGCGGCCAAACATAAGGAAGGATGTGCGCTTGCATGCGCCAAAGACATATAGAAAGGCTCTAAAGAAAGCTTTTGTTTCTGAACAAGCTAGTGTGGGTTTGACTGAGAATGATCAGCCGATGCCTTCTGGGAATAGAAAAGGTAACTTCAAGTCTCAAGCACATCCCTAAAGACAAAAGACAAGAGGCAAGAATAGTGTGTGATTTCCGAGGAAAGGATCATAATGTTAGTGAATTCCGAAAAAAGCTGGGTACATGATTTGAATGTGGAAAGCAAGGACACAAGAGAGCAGATTGTCTGAAGAAACGCCAAGGGAACCAAAGTCAGAAACAAAGACCCAAAATTCCCCACAACTGAGTCAACAACGAGGATACCGACAAAACCAGCAACAAAGAAATCAGAAAATTCATCCAGCTAGAAATTTTCAGAACCTACCTTAACGTCAGAATCAGAACAGGAGAAGAAATAACCAGGGCAGAAATCAAGGGAGACAGCAGGCCAATGCTAGAGTGCTCCCCATGACTAAACAAGATGCAGCAGCGGCGCACAACATGGTTGAGGGTATGATCATTATCTCTAACAGTAGAGCTACTACATTATTTGATTCCGGTTCAACACATTCTTTTGTTTCTCATATGTTTGCAAATCTGAATAGCTTTTGAAAGGCAGGATCTGTCTCTGGATCCAGATCAGACACAGGTCCCACAAACTGGACAGGATAAAAAATTGAAAGGAAAGCAAAGATCGCAATCCATCTTCATACCCAAGACAGGACCCAATGCGAGCAGACTAAAAAAGGGGCCTTAAGGTTGAATTCCAGTTATGTATACTTGGGCTTATAGTTGGGTCCATATCCTGGTCCATGGGTCTGAACATGTGGATGGAGATCCAAAAACTGAAAATATTCTGCATCAACATCGTACATCTAAATACAGATCCAAATTAAGATCAAATCCAAAATAAGGTTCATTTTTCCTTTTTTTCCCAGAGCGGGTCCATCAGTTCCTCAGATATTCAGATGTCCATTGACATCCTTCCAATCAGATGGCATAAAAATTCCTGACATTCAACAAACATGGTAGTGGGGAACTCTGGATTATCTATCCTGACTAGGCTGGCTACATAACAATGCTGGATGAGAAACTTGCCAAACTGTGTTTAGGATTTTGTGGCCCACAAGAATTATAACAAAAATATAGTGTTAGATTATATGGTCTCAAATCTCAATCCAGTGGATGACGTAATAAATTGATTTATTTCTTTATTTATCAATAAAATCATGCTTTTATTTCATGAGATGAATGGTTTTATTCCCTACTTGCACATAAATAATATGAATAACATGATGATCCATGAGATGAACTAGAGCCCACAAGTATATTAGATGTGATACATGTGTGTGGATGAGATTCACATGTGGGAGACATGTGTCATAAATCTTATACTTAAATTGATTCACAACCGGTGGTGAAATTGGGCATCTCATCTGACAAGGTTACAACATTATGATCACTATGAGATAGTGTGATTTGTCTCAATCATTGGAGTATAAGACTCTAGATCATTGTGCTGGTACATTGGATGTATTGAAGGACCATGAGATGCACCTTATGAAACACTGTCTTTACTTTAAAGTCTACTCTCATAATTCTCTAGCAGTAGACTCTTCATCCTGAGACATTAGTGAACTCAAGTTTCTATAGGTCAACAACTCGGTGTTTTGGGTACGCAGTACTAGGACTATGGGTACATTCAATGGTCAAGATGGAATCTATCCTCATTATCCCCTTGTGTCAATTAATGGATTTATCATTAGTAAGTGCGCACCCATCTCAATTAAGAGTTAATTGGATGCTACTGATGATCACTGTGATTGATTGGGTCTCAAGGATAATAAGATGTGGATCTAAATTAGTTGGACAGGTCCAATTGATCCATGGATATAGATGGAGGGGCCTACTTGTGGTCATAGGAAAGTTTAGGGTCTTCTTGCAATTAATTTATAAGACTGGAGTACAGTTGCATTTATATAGTGGAGTTATTTGCAATTAACTATGGGCCCGGATTGCACATGAGATGTGGGGTCAGGATGTCCCAGTTGGAGCCAGCTTTCTATGGAATCCCTAGTGGTCCCCACGCTAGCCCAATTATTAGATCATTACTAAATATACTTGAACTCAAAAGGAAAGGAAATAGAAAGTTACTAATTGTTATGGAAGTGAGACTTCTAATAATAATTAGAAAGGAGCAAATTACTAATTGTTATTGAAGTGAGACTTCTAATAAGAATTAGTAAGAGGAGGTTGCTCAAGCTACAAATAGGGGAGACCCCTTGGACGTCCAATACACTATTCCCTCTGGAATTCACGCCCAGAACAAGAGTTGCTCATCTCCCTCTCCTCTCTCTCCCAGTTTCTCTTATGGTTTCCCTTTGAGGTTCTAGTTGGTTTTTCTTTTGGAGATTCCACCATTCTCCTTGAGAAAAGAGATATGAAGCGGGTCATAGCGTGGAAGATAATTAAGTTTTGGAGATCCTAATTTGATACAAAGAAAAGCTCTTCATCAAGCAAGTTGTCAACTTCTCCATTAGAGCACAACCAAGCTCCCAAGATATCATCTACTTCCTTGTATGTTGTGGATTTATTGTGGATGCCTAGTGACGCTATTATCTATCCTAGAAATAGTGTTTCACTGATCTTGATCATAAGTTTGAGGTTCTTGGATCCTAGATGTGGTTTATGGCCTTATGGGTACTTGATCCCTGAGTCAAGTGGGTCAAAAGTTTTGAAAACCTATGCACGATGCCCACCTACTTCCAACATATAGAACCTCAAATTAGAAAGACCTTTCACCTGTAAACTACTGCATGTGATATATGTGATCCTTGTGCCCCAGAGAACTATGCATGTAATACATTAATTAGATCTAGTATCTGCCTCTGCAGATGATAAGATGGACGTGCGGGACAACAAAAAGGAAAGAATTACGAATAATTAGATAAAACTACCTATGGGTAAGTCCTATACAAGACAAAACAAGGCAATGTTATTTAAGATGGTTTCAACATGTAAAACACAGAAACAGCACCAAAATAATAATAATAATAATAATAATAATAATGAAAGTGTACAAGTTCAAGCACCCATGGATAAAAATATCGGCCGCTACGCCGATATATCGGCCGTGGCGGTAGTGGCCGCCACACTACAATGGAAATATCAGGTATCGCACCCGTAGCGGTCCGTAGCAGTCCGTAGCGGCTACTACGACTGATACATTGTCGTAGAGGCCGCTACATGGCGGTTTGTGTTAAAAACCCCCCTCCCTCCCCCTCTTCTCGTTTGCTCCACTTAATCACCGATTGAACAAACACAAAAAGAAAATAAAAAAAGGAGACAGAGGAAGAAAGTTAAAAAGAAAAAAAATAAGTTGCAGAAGACATACCTGATGCGTGGCGGCACCACCAGCGTTGCAGCACCAGCAGCGTCGCAGCACCAGCAGCGCAGAGGCCACTCATGGCACCAAAACCAATTTCATTTCGATCCTTGTATTATTTCATTAGGGTGCACTTATGGGCCTTTGAAAGTTGTAAATAAAAATTAAATATGCCCCCTCTTTTAAGAGGAAACTTATGGGCCTTGCGAAAGTTATAAATAAAAATTAAATGTTCCCCTCATTTAGAGGGCACTTATGGGCCCTATGAAAGTTATGAATAAAAACTAAATGGACCCCTCTTATTTCATTAGAGGGCACTTATGGGTCCTTTAAAAGGCATAAATAAAAATTAAATGGACCCATCTTTTTTTTCATTAGGGCTCTTATGGACCCTTTGATAGGTATCAATAAAAATTAAATGACCCTCTAAGAAAAAATAAAAGCTGAAGCACTTGATTCCTTTAATCATTGGTGGGCTCCACAATGAGGCTAAATATAAAAATAAAAAAGTCATGTCTTAGCCAAATATTACTTAATTAAAATCAATGTCTTAGCCAAATATTACTTAATTAAAATCAATGCCTTAGCCAAATTTCATTCTACTTGAAAATAGAGCTCAATCAAATTTCACTCTAACTAGAAATAAGTTAGCATGACTAAGAAACACGAATACATGTGAAAAAACTAATCATTACTATTATTTTTTATTTATACAGCGATACAGGACCTCGTATATTGAGGGCACCGCTACACCCCATTTTTCTTACTTTTGCAAAAGAAACACGTTTTCTTTCATTTTACAATGTTATGTATTTTATGGAATTTTTCAGATTTTTTGGGCGATTTTTTCAAATTGCACCGCTACACTACGTAGCGCCCGCCGCCACTGCTATTTTCATCTTTGCAAGCACCTAAGAGAAGGGGGTGACTAATAGAGGATTGTAGTTAGTGAATGCATCTCAAATTGGAGGGACAGAATATGGCTTTAAATAGGGATAAGAGGAAAGTAAAACACGAAAGAGTCAAACCCAAATGGATGGGGTGAGTCTTCAACGATGATAATGATGGCATGATGATTGTGATTTAGTTGAATAATTAGTCAATGTCAACCTTGTAAAAAAGAATAAGATTTAAGTTAAACAGCTCATTTACTACTGCACTGACAAGTGACCGATGAAAAGTGATGCTCTAAGTTACCTGAATCTGAATCTGTCCTCTCCAAATTGAGACTACCATTTGTAGATTGGTCGGAATGGAGTATCTCCTTAGCAGAGTTCGTGGAACCACCTGTACCTTCTGTGCGGAGTCCAGTAGACTCAGGAACAGGATCATCTATGCCATTGGTATAAATATCGCATAAGGAATATGAATTTTGCACCTCAGTATATGTTAAGTTCTCCTCAACTAGCATTTCCTTTGATAAACTATCAGTGTGTTTGGCTTCAAGAGTTAAAAGACTTTCTTGATTGGTCAACAAGCCTTGCACTGCTCTCGGTGCTGAAGGAACCTGTATAAATTTTTATTAGTGCCATCAAATGCTTGGACAGGAGCTTGAAAATAAATAAGCCATCATATCAATCCAGTTTCAGAAAATTTGGGGTGTCCAGTATCAGTATCCAAGACATTCAGGACACAACTAGACATTGATTCGGGTAAACTACTAAACTGAGATTCAGCAGTAAAGAATCACAGTATTTATATACCATTTATACAGCTTCAAAGTATTGAGAAAGGGGATTTCTGTAATTTTCGGAAATTTGGTGATTGATTTGTAAATACATAAAATACAGGGTTTATCTATTTTGTAAATACCGAAATAGCGCAGTACAAATATATCATTGAGATTGCCCAAACCTAAGTTGGAAAACTATAATTTTCTCTCTAACAAATCTCTAAAACCCTAAACTTCTCTTCTTTTCGTTTTTGTTCTTCATTCTCTTCCACTTTAATGTACATTTTCGCCGATAACTTCCAACTTGGTATCAGAGCATCTCAACTTGAAGTAGAACGCATTCCATAATACCAATCTCCATTATATACTGACATAGTATTCTTCGACATCCATTCGAAGCTCCAACATTTTTCATGCTGATTTGGATGGAAGACGGACATAAAAATTAAACAAATGGTTTAAAGAATAGACTGAAAAAGGGGGCAAGATTTTGGAAAGAGAAGTGGTGGGAGAAGGGCCGGTTGCACTGCTGTCAAAGAATTTCTCTACAGTACGCAAGCTATTGGAGAATTTAAAATAATTTTTAGTGAGGTTCTGGAAGTGTAACACCCCAACTCTAGATAATTATGTTTACTGTTGAATAATCATGTATAGGAGCTAATTAAATAAGTTTAGGTGTTAGACTCGTTGCCTATTAGTTTGGTTGTGATTAGACTAAGTTTGAGCTTGGAGAGGGTAGTTTAGTCATTTGGACATTGTGGGGTATTTTGAGTATTTTCCAAAGTAGGTCAATAACCTTGTTTAGATAACTAATTAGGTTTACTTGTTAGTTTAGGGGTTTTGAGGTTCTAAGTGTGTTTAGACCAAGTTTGCGACAAGTAGGGATATAGTTGTCATTTTGAGAAAAGTTAAGGGGTTCACCTCAATTCCAAAAATATGTCAAGCTTGGGCACATACGGTAGAGTATTTTATTGCATGAAACTTTTGTGAAGCATGTACCCCCTTTTATGGCTAGAAAACTCCCTCATTTCATTTTTCCACATCATTTTCACTTAAGTCATGAGAGATTGGCATACTTGTGAATTCTCCTAAAACCTAGGCTGTATAAACAGTCCACCTCTCATTTCCATCCCTTTCACTCCCGTTTCAGCAAGCCCCCACTCTCCTCTCCTGTTTTCTCCTTCTTTTTTGCTCTTCTTCTTCCTTCTTCTATTCTTCCCCACCTTTCCATCTCTCCCTCTCGGCAAGAACCCTATCCTTAGGGTTGCACATGGGCGGGTAGAATTGGTTTAGAGGGAAGCCATCAATCAAACCGAACCCATCAGTTTTCAATTTTCCCAAACCGAACCGCCCATGTGCTCAAACCAAACCAAACCAAACCAAACCGGTTTAGTTCGGTTACGATTTTTTTGTTTTTTTTTTTTTGTTTTTATTTTTTTTTTCACAAAAAAATATGGCAGTTCAATTGGTGAGAGACGTTGGACTTCAAGTAACGGAGTGAGGGTTCAAGTTGTCTTCAAGTAATTTTTTCATATTCCTTTATATATTTTATAAATATATATTTATATAATTGGTTCGGTTCGGTTTTTTGCGGTTTAACGGCAACTTCAAACCGAAAATCGAACCGAACCGAATGGTTTGAAGAAAATCCGAATCGTGACCAAACCAATCTACTCCCGGATCGGCTTAGCGGTTTTTTTGTGCACCCCTACCTATCATCACTCTCAGCATCTCCCTCTCACCCACAGCCCCAGGCTTTCTCTCCACTCAACCCTCGTCTCAGCCAGCCAACTCTCCCTCCATCGATTTCTATCTCCTCCTCTCTTTCTCTTCCCTCCCATCTTGCATGTAAAGGAGCTTCCCTCCCTTTTCTCTCCTTAGCTTAGAATCCAATGTGGCTTTAGATTGGACTGCATGTGAGTCTACTTACCTGATTCTTGTGTGTTTGGCTTGTAGGAGTTTGAGTGGGTTTAGGAATTTGGGGGAAAAGTTGTGGAAGAGAAGGATTGGCCCTAAGCTTGGTGGAGTCAAAAGGGTTTTGCTATAAATTGCATCTAAGGCAAGTAGACATGTGAATCTCATGACTTGTGATTTAATGTACATTGAATTGGATGTTTTATAGCTTAGATGTATTGGATTCCATTTATTTTTTATTTTATGGGTAACGGTAGGCTATATTCTCAATGTTGAGCAAATGCATGTGGTATTACATGAATGATATAGCTAGAGTAAAAAAAAACCGAAAAACCATCTAACCGACTAAACCAAACCGAACCGACGATTAATAACCGTGTTTCACGGTTTCAATTACGGCTATGGTTATTAAAATCGGAAAACCGTGCTTCACAGTTTGATTTCGGTTTTTAGTCTCGACTCACGGTTATTAACCGAACCAAACCGTAAAATACGATTGGGTTAACCATTTTCCCAAAACACACGGTTAACCAAACCGTTATACCCCAATCACCCCAATTTTAAAGGAAGAAGAAAAAGAAAAGAAAAAAAAAAAAAAAAAAAAAAAAAAAAAAAAAAAAAAAAACGGGTATTGTGTGATTGTATAATTTGAATAACCCCTTTTTAATGATACTTCAGCATTTTGGAATTATGTAATTTGTTATTTAGGATATTTGTTTTGACTTTTGAACATGTATTTTGCATTTTGACAAAATATATATATGTATTTTAAGTCACAATTAACCATAACCAAACCTTCTAATACGGTTAATCGCGAACGGTTTTTTATTGGTTTTTTAGGTTAGGTTTACGGCTTTAAAAAACTGAAAACCGTAAAATACGGTTTGGTTAACGGTTTTCCTAAAACACACGATTAACCAAACCATTACACTCCTATTTCATATAGCTTATAGGTTGAATCTCTTGATTTCATAGTGAATTTCCTATAATTATAACGTGATCACCTTAAATTCCCACTTACTAGGTTTTGAATGGTGATCTAGTGTAGTGTAGGTAATTTGATGATGGTAGGGAGTTTAGAATAGCCCATTTGAGGTGGTTAACATTTATGAGTGGAAGGGGAGAACATTTCCCCCCATAAACAAATCATTTTTGCACTTATCCATTGGTTATTTATGGCTAGTTGTGAACTTCAGGTAGCTCTCCAAGAGTCAACTACGGTGGCAATTCCAGAGAGGCCAAAATATACCAATTTGTTCTTGGGTGACCTTACGGCTAGACGTGGTGTGGAGCTGCCCATGGCGAACCGTAAGGCTAATCATAGTTCAGTCTCGGCCAGCCATGACTGGACCTCCAGCTACCCATAGACCTGAGATTTTCATTAATTAGAAATTGGAACCCTTGACGCGTGGACCATCCTTGGGACCCTTAGACTTAGCTAATGGCCTAAAATTTTGGAACTTAAGATTAATGGGAAACAGAGCTTAGCCATTGCCTACCAACTACTTGTAATAATGCGTGAGAAACCAAGTCATGCCAAGAGGGTAGTAACCGTGGGGTCATTCGATACTCGAGATCATTATAGTATTAAGGTTGGCGTAAGTGGTATCTGAGACCCATGATGGACCATCGTGTTGAATAGTATAATGTCCACTCTAAAAAGGGCAAACGATGACCAACAACAAGGCATTGGGGTTGGAGATGATTTACACTATGACACTTCATCGAACCCAGACCTTTATACCTACTAGCTCTTCAACCCTTAGGCATTTAGTGTATGGACCATCCCACCCTGATAGTGAGGTGTGAGAAGCCCTGGTATGAGGTAGGAGCTGTGTATTGACCTATGCACAATTAACTAGATCTAGGAACCATATCCTTAACTGCACTGATGCTTGTGCATTGATTCTTAACCTAGAGCTTTGGTGGACCTTGGACTGTAGACGACCTCAATTGCTAAGTTATGATTATGCCTCATCTATTAGGACTACTAGACATCCGGGAGGCAAGCATAGGGTAATGCTAGTTAAGGGTATATCAATAATGAGCTCTGGGTGTCCACTACCTTCAAAAGAAACAAGAGAATCATATAGGCACTGCGGGCTCTATGGGAATCATATCCTTAGCCGGTACTACCATTATCTGAGGATGTCTACACCAGGACCTAGATGTAGCATAGCAATGGACCCTATTAAGTAAAATGGTTGACACAGAAATACACGTGTTACACGTTCACTCTAAATAGATATTCAATTATGCCTTTGTATCATGCGGTTATGCTTTGCTTTGTGCATAGTAGGTATCTCCGAATACTAGAGGCAGTCAGCATGCAGGCGCTGGGTGCGGTAGGTGTCATAGGACGCTGAGTTCGGATATTCGGATAGTGGGGTACTAGGCATGGACCAAACCAAAGTTTGGCAATGGTGCGCATTTTGATGTGAATGATGGATAATTGATGGCAATGAGTATGTTACTTATGATGGTTATGAGTACATTGATGTTTATGGGTATATTGGGTGATGATGTGCACTCTGATGATGATGGTGTGTGTGTGGTGTTGGATGACTATGATAATTGATACAGATTGGAGTATGTGGATTAGACCTGAATGTGCCCACTCCGTTTAATGTGAGTATGATGAGACGGGTTTGTCATTATTTATGATATTCAGCTATGGTGTGTATGATATCCCGCTTACAATTTATCCATTTGGTCCGATGTCATGCGCAGAAGGAATGGGTACATCTAGACTCTAGACATTTGGTTACTTGGTTTGATTGGTTGTGTCTACACATTGAGTTACTAGACTTGGATGGGAGCTTTGGTTATGGAGTTGTAGATTTTGTGATGGCCTCGAGAGGCTTTGGTAATGGGACTTCCCTTATACCTTTGCTATTGTTTATTGCCTATGGTTGGGTTGATTGTGCTCATTGTTGGATGTCTCTATTACATTCCGTCTTTTATTTTACTTTCATATTTATTGATCCCACATGAGCTAACTTTTCCTTGCAAGTATAGGTTATACACACACACAGTCTGTTACTGCATATACATCATGTTATTTACCATGTCTATTTGCTTGGCCTTTTAGGTCTAATGCCGCTCTTGGTGCTTGTTGGTATTAGGCTGACGTCCGCTAGAGCGAAGAATAAGGTGCGGTGTAGACTCCACAAGGAACTTTAGGGAAATGCACAATGATGTGACCCAGGGATACTCAGCGACTGCATTAAGGGCCTCATCATTAGCCAACTTAGCTTATTTTTGTATTTAGATTGGCCTATTTGGCCTAGCATGGCATTGATTTAATTGAAACACATGTTGTGATGCAAGACAGAATGAAAGCTAATCTAAATGATGCAAGATGAGATCAATAACAATATAAACAATTATAATGAATCAATTGAAACATGTTTGACACATCATGTCATGCTGAAATCCACTAAGTTAATTAAGAGGAAAGCCAATTCTTACTCGTGTCTTAGCTAGCTATTGCTGGTTGGGCTAGATCACCAAGTCGAGCCAGATTCAGGTCAGACTAGACCCATTTACAGCACGGCCCAGAAACAAAGGTCCTCTGACATAGCCACTACATGAACAGATTTGAACCGATCAACGGTTGAGAATTCTTTTTATGATATCGGGTTCATCCACTGTCGGATTTCAAATACATTTTTGCTAACATGATTGTGGAGAGCAGATCCGAAAATCAGGTCAGTCGAAAAAATTTTAATTTGCATTAAAAAAATGCCTCCCTAGAAGCATGTAGAAGTGCAGTCGTCCTCCACAAACGATGAGGATTTGAGGGGCACCGTTGCAGAATTATCGAAAAATGTTAATCAACTATCCGCAATGATGGTTCAAATCTAAGAGACTCTTGCAAGGATGGAAACCCGATTGGGCAATTTGGAAAATAATCGGCGTGAGGATAATCACCGAGATGATGGAGGACATAATCGGAATCAACGAGATCCACAAGCAATTAATATTGATCGAGATTTATGAACATGAACAGATTTGAACCGATCAACGGTTGACAATTCTTTTTATGATATCGGGTTCATCCACTGTCGGATTTCAAGTACATTTTTGCTAACGTGATTGTGGAGAGCAGATCCGAAAATCAGGTCAGTAGAAAAAATTTTAATTTGCATTAAAAAAATGCCTCCCTAGAAGCATGTAGAAGTGCAGTCGTCCTCCACAAACGATGAGGATTTGAGGGGCACCGTTGCAGAATTATCGAAAAATGTTAATCAACTATCCGCAATGATGGTTCAAATCTAAGAGACTCTTGCAAGGATGGAAACCCGATTGGGCAATTTGGAAAATAATCGGCGTGAGGATAATCACCGAGATGATGGAGGACATAATCGGAATCAACGAGATCCACAAGCAATTAATATTGATCGAGATTTATGAATTAAACTCGTGATTCCTGAATATGATGGAAAACTAAAGCCAGATGAATTCATGGATTGGTTAGTGTATGAAAAAAAATTTGCACACAAGCCAATGACGGATGGTCATAAAGTTACCCTAGTGGCAACCCGATTTCGTAATTATGCTGTGATATGTTGGACTAAGTTACAAAAGAAGAGAAGGAATCAAAACATTGACCCCGTTGAGACATGGACCAAGATGAAAAATCTGTTGAAGCAAAAATTCCTTCATGTTAGTTACTCCACAAACATGCGTTCAAGCTTTCAAGACTTGAAACAAGGATCCAAAACAGTTGTTGAGTATTCTAAGGAGTTCATGACCATGCAAGCTCGTTGTGGCTTGAATGAGGATGACGATGTGTTAGTGGATAGATATTTTCATGGGTTACGAGTAAACATCCAATATATCCTCACATTCAAAAATTTTGATAATGTTGATGAGATCGTCCAGCATGCTATCAAGGCCAAGATTATTGCAAATTATCAAGCCAGGAAATTTAATGAATCTAAATGGATTGTGCAAAAGAATTCATCAATGCAAGATTCTAAACCAAGGGGTTCTTCTGAGAAACTTTTCACCAAGCCTGAAGATCAAAATAGGATCACATGTTTTTAATTGTAAACAACAGGGGTATCGTGCAATGGAATGTCCCAAACGCATCCACCTCATTGAGAATGAAAGTGGTGTGAAAGATACACCAGATAATCCTAAAGAGAAGGAGGTTGAAGCTGAGACAGAAGAATTAGAGATCTACCATGAAGTTAAAGGTGAATCACATGTTTTTAATTGTAAACAACAGGGGTATCGTGCAATGGAATGTCCCAAACGCATCCACCTCATTGAGAATGAAAGTGGTGTGAAAGATACACCAGATAATCCTAAAGAGAAGGAGGTTGAAGCTGAGACAGAAGAATTAGAGATCTACCATGAAGTTAAAGGTGAATCTCTCATGGTCATCACAGAGGCCTACATCAGCTACTGAGAAGAAATGGTTGTGAACTAATATTTTTCGCTCAAAGGGGAACTGTCAATGGCCAAGCATGCACAGTTGTAATTGATGGAGGCAGTTGTGAAAACATAATATCTTAAGCTCTTGTGGATCAATTGCAACTAAAAGTTCGAAAGCATCATCATCCCTATTTTGTTAGGTAGTTAATGACAGGTGAAGAAGTGCGAGTAAGGTATGCATGTTCGGTTACATTTTCTATTGGTGACGATTATATAGATACGATTTGGTGTAATGTGGTACCCATGGATAGTGGCAATATCTTGTTGGGTCGCCCATGGATGTATGACAAGAATGGAACTAATGGCAAGCGCAACAACACAAACACATTCATGCATGGTGAAAAGCAAGTCACACTCTATCCTATGAAGCCAACACCACCAAAGAAAGGTTCGTGCATGGTGAAAAGCATTGCAACAAGGCTCATGGGCCACATGTGGGATCCATGAAATTCTGATTTTAATTATTATTAGTTTTAATTTTAGCAAAAATTGTAATTAGGATTAGTTTTTAATTTGGATAGGATTCTTATTTTTGTTACCTAGTTTGATTAGGATTGTTTCTTAGAGCTTAAGTATCTTTTATTATAAATATAACATTGTAGAGATCCATGATCTCATATTAAAGTTAATAAATTTTCCCTTAGTAGCTTTATCGTTGGAGAGTGATCTTCTTTGTGTGACTGTTCCTATCGGAACTCTAATTGTGCTCTGGCACTTGCGATCCTAACCTTAGGATTGCATCTCTTGGGGTTGGAGCTGAGTTAGCCTTGGGTTGGCCGAACCCCAAGATAGAGATTTGAAATATGGACCGACCATGTATGTTGATCCAATGTGTAAAATAGCCTATTGTTTATTCATATTTTGCTATAAGCTTTTGGTTACTAATATTGTAATCTCATGGATGTAATATACAATTGTTAGGTTGGTTAATAGATAAAGTCCGAACATTGTTTATTAAATTCTGTTTTTGGATTTTGATGAAACACCACAGAAGAACTACCTAAAACCCAACTCTCTCTCTCTCTCTCTCTCTCTCTCTCTCACACACACACACACACACATAAAAAAAACAAAGGAGTCACCGTTAGCTCTGTTGAACCCATCCCAGAACCCCAACCTCCACCCAAAACCCTAACACAAATTCTAAAACCCAACTCCCAAAACCCTTCATCGACTCACCTTCGATCCAACCTCAAAACCGCAATCGCAGCACCCTTTCTACCGTAGCAACACCAAAACTCCAAATCCCTAAATTTCATGAAGCCTTAAACATCAAATCCCCAAATTTCTCAAGAATCTCCCAAAGCCCTAAACCCCAAAAAAACCCTTTTTCTAAACTCCATAACCCTCAACCAAACACTATCATTCTTCAATCCCTCTCACCCGAACCCTTACATACTCACCACCCCATCCATCTTCAACCCCATCACCGAACCATCCCCAACTACCTAACCTTCAAGCACTCAGACACCAAAACCTCCCTGATCTCTACTGTCTGAAAAAAACCAAAAAGGGAACAAAGAGGAAGAAGACGAGTGGGAAAGAAAACAAGTGCTGAATAAAAAATAAAATAAAAATAAAAAACAGCTATTAAAGTGAGATCATGCATGCCTGGTCTTCTGACCTCCACCTCAGCACCAGCCATGCAATCATCGTCGTCTACATCACGGTAACACATCTCAGTCGAACCAAGTCAACCTCCAAGTGATTCCCTACACCCCAGTTCCCTTCTCCACCTTGCTCACCATTTGCAATGGAAATAAAGAGGCAAAAGCCCTTCACCCCATTCGTAGAGGGAGAAAGTTGATGGGAGAGAAAAGGAACTTCAGCCCTTTTATTTCCTTGCGAATAGGAGACCCCAATCTTTGCTTTCTCTAATTTTCGTCACTGGTGCAAATACTTTAGTTGGACCCGATCCAACCCAACCCAATCTGAGCCCATGCCCACACTGACCCATTCAATTGCTAAGTCGACCCAGCCCAATTCAACAGTATTAAGCAACAAGTCTACTTCTAGCTGATCAAGGCCAGGACGTCAGTACCGTCAATCTGTGTAGGACCTGATCGAAATCTACAGTGACGATTCAATCTGTGATATCTTGACCATCTAGACTCAAATCAAGGATCCACTTACACTGGTGCACTCTTCACATTGAGACTTACACAACAGTTCAGTCTAATTTTGGGGGAAAAAACCATTATATTTTATAACTCTTTCACATCTAATATGAAAAACACTAAAGATCCAAACATGAATCAAGGGAAACTTTATCAAAGGACATAAAATTGGTATTATAATAAAGTGTCCTACTTTGAGTCTTTGACTAATTCCTAAATGTAAATCAAAAAACTTTGGTAACTGATGAGTACAATCGCCAATATCAAGAATTGCAATATTTATTTGGTTTCAAGGGAAGAGATAAATATGAAAAAGCTCGTTACACCAGAGGTTTACGATCAGACATACAGTTGAAAATTTTTGCATAACCATTCAAGAAGCACATATTTAAGCAATCTGTGCTGAAAATAAAAGTAGGCAGTCCCAATTTAAGTGTCAAGATGGAAAGTTCGGACAGAGAAGAAGAGGCCATTTTGTTGATTTCCAAGGACTGCCGACAACTGAAGTAGTGTGAAGAACATCCAGAAGATATTCTCCAAGCGACTCTCCTTAAGAATTGCCAATAACTCGTATTGAACTAGAAAGTGAAGGAGAACTCTTAAAAATTGACCCTGTGAAAATTGTAGATCACGTACAAGAAGGGTCTAAGGAGCAAAAGAGTGAGATGCCAAAAGAAGTTGTGACTATACCAATGGAGTTGAAACCCATGACAAAAGAAATCATGAATGACAAAGATGAGCAAGATCAAGGCAATGCAAATATTACAACAAATTCAAAAGAAATGGCAAG
The DNA here is from genome assembly GCA_028538565.1 of Umbellularia californica. NCBI lineage: Eukaryota > Viridiplantae > Streptophyta > Magnoliopsida > Laurales > Lauraceae > Umbellularia > Umbellularia californica. Next base: position 47,170,130 of record JAPQWN010000006.1, on the reverse strand, counting down.
AAGAATTCCCGTAGAGGATCATACTTCAGAAGAAGTTAAAGATAAGGGGGATTAGATTTCAAGATAGTGTCTGATGAGGACATTAATCACAAGTATTCCAAGGTCTACCAACGGCAACGTCACAAGAAGAACAAGACAGATAGAGCTTATTTATGGATGGATCAGCCTTTCAGGGGCTTCATACATCAATATCATAAAGATCAACCATTGGATCTTCTTTAGAAAGAGGATCCACTGTTGGATCTATTTTTTGAAGAAGATCCATCGTTGGATCTAGTGTCAGGTAAGTTGAAGGCCTCATGTGGCAGACATGAGGAAGGCCCCACACTAGGATGTGCCACAAGGGAAGATTTCTTGAAGATTCACAACGCTATAAAGGAGTTTGAAGCGGGCAGAGGAATGAACGCTTAAGAGATATGAAGGGGGCCAGGGGCCCACAACTTAAATCCCATGCATTAGGAGTTGTGCACACGTGCAACACCTCTTTCCCCCTCTTTCGACATTTATTTCTTCACCTATTTATTTATATATTTTTCTTTTCTTTATTTTATTTTATTTTATATCTCAAGTGAGTCATTAGATGAGATTTAATCCTGCGCACTCATTGTTAGGGTTATTGTATAAACTCTTTACACTTCTCCTTGAGAAGGGGTTAATGAATATTATGGAATGAAAACTCTCTCCAAGGCTTTCTTGAGTCATCACTGGCAGAATCTTCTTCTCACCAGAAAAGGAGAGTTTGGTTTGAAGCCAAGGCACAATCTCCACGTCTTCAAGGTATTCCTCTCCATCTCTCTCTTGTTCATTCATTATTCCATCTTAGATCTCCACCCAAATCCAGATCTAAATCAATCCAACCATTGGAATACTAGATCTAGCCCCTCACCACTACCCAAATCCTAATCCAAACCATCTATCCTTTTTCAGATCCAATAACCAGCCCCTCTACCATTGGCCGATTCCCCGTCGCCATCACTGAAACTCGAGATCAACCCACATCAGCCCTAGATCTACCTCATACAAGCCTAGATTATATTTGTTTAGGAGTCTTTAGATTAGAAAGTTGCTTTGATTTTATTTGCATTAGGATATATAGTTTCCATTAATAATTAGAGTTCTGGCCAGAAAGGGATGTCTAACCCTTCCTATTAAAATGCAAACCCTCCATGGGGACAGACGGCTTTCATTATTCAATAAAGAATTAATTGGTATGTTATGGTTTGTTACTCTTCCTCAATTGAGGGGGCTCGTGCACATTGAATCCCTTATGGATTTGATCAACCCCCATATGCAGAGTTGGTCTTCCCTTGAATCCATCCAAGATTTGACAAACTCTCTCCAGGAGTATGTCTACATTCTTTCCACACTCGTTCCACCATCATTCCCCAATCCAGTGCTACGTCAAGTAGGGAGGAAAGATGATGGCAAGTGGTCTAAGCATAATAAGAAAGAAGATCACAGAGAGGATAGGAAGCTCACAAAATAAACTCACCAAAATCCTTTACACGTCATTTGAACATTCTAGGAAACAAAGTGGTTTCATAACCAAAATAAACGAACTATATGCTTAAGTTTTCATGGGCTTATGCTTTTATATTTTTCCTAAATTACAAGTAATGATTAAAGATGTCCATCCCCAATCCCTGGGAATCTTATTGCATTAGAACTTGTCTAAATAGTTTTCAACCCGAAATAAACCAAATTCATAAAGGATAATAGTGGTATGTGCCCATCAAAAGACAAATGGATTAATTTGAAGTCCCTAACTCACATGGTTCTCTCGATTTAACTCCTTGAAAATAGAATTCCCTCTTCCATATATTTCAACCTTACCAAAATGGAATTTACCTCTCATTCATCCTCCAACTTCCAAAAAGTTGTGGGCTTCAAAATTCTAAAGGGATAAGAACATATGTGCTCACTTAAGGTGGGCTTTCTCATGTGCCACAAGATGTATTCAACCCAGAGAATCCAGGTTTCCTTCTCTCCTCTTCTCATACAATGAACTCTAAGCCCTTCTACTGCATCAATAATAACAAAAGCAATGTATATAATATATATATATATATCTCAAACAGCACAGTAATACCCACTACCTAAGGTACTCATTCATACCCTTCTATCGAGCAGAACCCATTAACAATTTGTAATTCTATTCACGACATCAAACCCGGAGAATTCAGGTTTCCTTCTCTCCTTTTTCTCCTACAACGAATCTAAAACCTTCTGACACATCAATAATGAGTAGAGTGAACAAAAATGTAAAGAGCACGGCAATACCTATGACCTAAAATACCCATTCATATCCTTCTATTAGGTAAAACCCATTAACAACTTGTAATTATGATCACACAGAAGGATTAGAAACCACCAACATTTACAAACTACTATGAAATAGTATCTTTGATTGACCCTTGTTAAATACAACAAGAAGATAATTTAGAGCATTCCCAAAAACAAAATAAGAACATGTATGGAATTAAAAAGAAAAAGGGAATTACAAGCTTACCATGCCATGCAAAACTTGAAGAAACTCATCAGTTCTCCTCCTATTAGCCACCATTTTCTCATTAGCTATTCCAATAAGATATCGAACATACTCAGGTGTAACCATAAGACAATCTCTCTCTCCCAAGGGCACCTCCAATCGAATAGAGCAGCGTATGGCAATCATAATGCGTTTGTGTATGCTTGATATACCTACAAAAAATCATAATCAAAGCTTGATAGGAAAGCCCACCTCATAAGCAACAGATAATCAAACAAAATAAAGATGATCTGAAAACAGAATAAGAACAAATACAATAGCAAGAGGGGAAAATGTTAGAAAAGAAAAAATGATTTTAAAATATACAAAAAGGTCAATAAAAGGGACTAAAAAAGCTCAACAAAACACAATAAGCCCCTATAGCCCTTATTTATTCACCATGGTTACAGACTTCTTAACAGTAGATATCCAAGATGTAGGTCCTCGGTATATGTTGTTTCCACATGACAAGTTGCTTATTAGTGAGATAAAATTAAGAAACAATAGGGTTAAACATCGCAAAAAAGCTTCAATTCAAGGGACTTGAACTTAGAAGATCAAAAACAAAATATGAAATACACATTCTAGGCACACCATTGGGGGCCATGCACATCGCCTAGGCCCTAGGCGAGGCCTAGTTTTTAGATGCGAGCTCGGTACTCCTAGGTGCAGGTGCTTCTAAGCACACCCAAGCGTCATGCATTTTCCAACAACTTTTTTTAATATATCTTTGCTTTGATAGGGTTTATTTTCTTCAAAAAATCTAAGAAAACTGTTTTCCTAATCTCCTCCTCCAAGTTCTTTCTTCTTCTACTTTAGAAATTCGCTTTAGAAAGAACTAAAAATTTTGAGAACTCAGAACCAAGAACATGAGTTTTTCTAATCTCCTCCTCCTCCTCCTCAACCATGTTACTGTTACAGCAGGCTGTCACTTTCTTTATCTTCTTCTTCTTATTATTAATATCTATGCCGTCAATTTAAGAATTACCAGCATAACAGTAGTTGGTATTTGGTGCTTTTGTTCATTTCCACTTTGCATTTTATTATACTCTAAATTTGTATTTTGAATAGGCTTGTGCATGGACAATGTAGTATACAATATGTGCCAATTAGCTTTTATTTTTAAGGAATAATGGGGTAGCATAATGATAGAAACTAAAATAACATATACATATATAAGCTTGTTTCCATGTTTGAATGTTGAAGGATCACGTGCTATACTTGGGCCCGTGCATAGCATATGCCAAGGTTCAGGCTGCAAAAGGCTTGTTGCAGGACAAACCATGGTTCCCCATGGGTCGACCAACTTGACCAACCTTAGGGCCCAGTCCAGAGCAGCCATTTATATATGGTTTCGTTTATTTTATTAATTGAGTTGTTAGTAGGGTCTACAGGTTGTTATTTTATTAATTGAGTTATCCAAGTAGGGCCCATAGGTTTTATTTATGTGTTTAATCCTAGCCATCAAGCCTTGGAAGGCCAGAATTTAAAGTCTTTGAAGGCCAGAGCTACATGAAGGTCTTTTTCAGGTATATAAGACCTTGGGCAAACCAAGAATAGGCTCCTAAAACCCTCAATCTAACTAGTTAAATCAAAAGGGTTAAAATGGCTTAACAAAGCAGTTGAGTTGCTCAGCTCTGGTGCCTTACAACGAGCCGTAACAGGGGTATGGCGAGCCATATGTGCCCAGGAAGCTCACCGTAGCCCTTCTTTGGCAGGCTTTTCTAGTGAGCCGTTTTAAGCTGTTATGCCCTACTGTGAGCTTACAGCTAGCCATAGGCCATCGGCTTGGCATAGAACAAAAGGCAGTTTTGACTGTTTATAGGTAAACTAGCCATTGGGATTTACGGCTAACTGTTGGTTGATCACAGCTAACCGTAAGTAAACTAACCGTTATGAGCTCTTCTATATATACCATGGCTCCTTTTAATGGTTGTAATGAATGTGATTTTGAGATTAACCACAAACTAATCCTTAGTTAAACACCTTTAGTGCAGTTAAACACCTTTAGTGCCTCAAAATCCTCTTCCACTCACTCTCTTAGGATTTGATAGTTAAATCTAAGAGCATTCAAAGCTCAAGAAAGAGTTACTAGTGGAATTAGGATCTAGTGTTTTGAAGTGCAATTACCCACCATAGGGAAACCTCTCTTAGACCTTCAAGACACTTTCCACACACTCTAAGAACATCATATGTACATCTTTGAGCATTCAAAGCTCATCAAAGAGTGTCTTGTGGAAAGATCTATTTCTAGGGATTGGACTAACTCCATTGGTATATCTTAGTCATCCTATACCTACACCTCCTTTCTCTCTAGGTTGTGCACAATTGGAGCATCTCCATCACCAAGGAGCTTAGCAAGAAGTCAAAGCTTGGAGTTCAAATTCAAGCTTCAAAGAACGCAAATCAGGTTAGATTCGTCTACAAAGAGGCAAGCATTCTTCTTTTTTTTTTAAGTTGATTAGACCTATGTGATTGAACAATTTTAAAAAATAGAGTGGCGGAGTAGACATTCGTGATCGAACCAAACCAAACCAAACCAAACCAAGCCTTTTCCCACTAGGTGAGGTCGGCTATATGGATTTGACGACGCCAATCAAATCTGTTTAGGGCCATGTCCTCCGTTAGATCCATGGAGGCAAGGTCATGTTTAATAGTTTCTTTCCAACTTCTCTTGGGTCTCCCTCTCCCTCTCCTACTCCTGGCAATCTCACTTTCGCGATCGAACCATTGTATCAAATATTTGGTGTTGGTGGAGTAGACCTTAATGGTCGAACCACTATAAAAAATAGAGTGGTGGAGTAGACCTTCGTGATCAAACCATTATATCAAAAATGTGGTGTTGGTGGAGTAGACCTTTGTGATCAAACCACCATATCAAAAAACTAAGTGTAAAGGTTTGTGAGGTGCTCCTATTGAAAACCTCCTATAGTGAAAGCCAAGAGACCATTGGTGTGTGAATGTCTTGGGAGTGGACGTAGGTCAAGGACCAAACCACAATAAATCATTGTGTACCTTTAAATCTGTATGCTTTACATGCTTTCTATACATGATATAAGACAAACACGTTAGCCAGTTATACCTTTGTTGATTTGGAATACAATTCACATGTGGTAGGATACATTGAATAAATTGGCATATCATTTAGTGTTTAGCACATATCACTTGTAGAGTACTTAACATTTGATCACTTGATTGCCCTCTTTCAAAGTTATACATTGTGTGCAATTTAAGTGAATCTGTGTTTATTTAGACTAAATTGTATGTTTTAGTAAAAAAAATTTTAAATAGTCCTATTCAAACCCACCCCACCCGACTTTGCATTGGTCTAGCTGCACTTTGCGTTGGTCTAGCTGCACTTTCAGATGCAACATCAACAATTGAAGCATTTAATGGTTAGATCTCACATCCAAGTGGAAGTCAGACATCAGAAGAGTAAACACCTCCAATCTACTTCTAAGTGGAGGAAAAGACTGTGTCAAGTTTTGAGCCAACGTGGAGAGTATAAAGATCAATACAAACATCGAAGATTTGTTCACTCGACATTTGATCCTAGAGGACATCTACAGAACTCAAGGTCGAGTTGTCTCCAAGACGGTGACGGGCAGAATTTGATGCGGGATAGACCCATGGGGGACCATGGGTCGACCAGCCAATTGGCCCAACACATCTACTTTTATTTTATTAAGTATTTTTTATTATGTTTAAGTAGTTTATTTCTTTTAATTAGATGTTTTAAACCTGGCCATTAATGTGTTTGGATGGTCCAAATTAGATCTAGGTTATTTCTTTTTCTTATATATATGGATGTAATGCCTCTTTGGCAATCAAACAATGAATAAAGAAAATTTTCTAAGTGCTTTTGGGTTTCTCAAGTCCTCTTCTTCCTCATCTGTGATAGGTAGTTTAGCGTGACGCCAATTTTCAAGTGAGGGCCTGATCTACCCCCGTCCTCTCCATCTCTATCCTACTTGCTTCGCATCTCGATCTGCCATCCGCATCAACACTATATCGCCTACCAACAACATACACCAAGGCAACTCCTCTTGAATACGAGCAGCTAGCCTATCCATAACTAGTGCAAAGTGATAAGGGCTTTATGATAACCCTTGATGCGCAACTATGGTTACTACTCACTGGAAAACTCACTTGTCTCTCCACAATTAGTTCTCATTCATTACTACTCATTCATACACATCTCTAATGATATCTCTGTAAGCTCTTGGAAAACTTCTTTCATCTAAAATCCACCAAATCAAATCTCTAGGTACCATGTCTCTCTAGATCAATGGAGGCCGTACAAAGATTTTCTTCTTCTCTTGGTCTTGTTCCTTTTTATAGATTAAGCGAGACAATAGCTTCCATAGTGACATTCTTGACCTACAACCAAACCAAACCAAATTGATCTTGAGATATGTTGGTAACTTGTCTAAGTCTTTGTTAAGTTGCTCTATCTCACAGTTTCATAATGTAACTCGTAAGTATAATCCCATTAAGTATAATTCCACGATAATTGGTGCAACTTTCTCTATCTCCATTGTTCTTGTACATAAGTACTCCAACTTCTTCTCCATTTATTCACTATTTTAGAACTACGTATTCCTCTTTTTATATAAGTGAATCTTAAAACAGAACCATTTTCTAATGTGGACGACACCAGGACAAATAAAGCTACTATGGGTAGTTGATGAGAGCATAAAAGATACATTTTAGGCCCCTCAATGAAGACTTGGTTATACCGTCGAATGAGATTAATTAGCTTAATTATGTTATTTTATTGTTTGTAGGTACTACGGATATAAGGAGCGAAATTTAGAGCTAAAATGGAAGAAACCTCACAAAGCATGACAAACTGGAGTTGCAAGTGAGAAAGCGTGCCAAATATGAGAAGAGAATCAAATAAGAAAGCAAAGCAAGAGTCCAAACATGCCTTGGACGTCCAACATGGGTCCCACTCACCCCATAGCATGCCAACATGGAAGTTCCTTTAATTGCACCATTATTCTCGGAATTTTCATGGGCAGCAAATTGAAATGGTCATAACTTTCAACCCAAGTGTCGGATTAGTGCAATCTACGTACTGTTGGAAAGTTCTTTTCGAGTAGATATCCGTGGAGCCCAAGATTGTGTAAATCGGAGCTATATCGAGGGAAAAATGACCTCAGGAAGTTCGTTGTTCACAAGATGACCAGGACATACCGTGTCCGGGCAGGCGTCCGGATGCCCGGACCAGGTGAAGACCGCCTCGATCCGCATTTTGAAGGGTTTTTGAGACTAAAGCCCAAACTCAATTTTAAAAATATTCACATCTTGGGAGAAGTTCTGAAGGCTGGTTTGGGAGCTTCGGAAGAGCGTCAATGGGGATTTCGTCTGAGATTCTTTGTCCACCTCTCGCCATGCGCAACTAAATCTCTATCTTAGGATTGCGATGAAGCCCTAATCTTGTGTTTATGGTGATGTATAGGTTCTAGGTTTTACTTAAACGCTTTTGGTTTTATGACAAGATGTTATCCATTGATTGGATTTTATTTCTTTAATGCAATTTCTCTTTCTTTGGTATTCTAATCTTATAGATTTTAATACTAAGTCATATAACGACGCTTGAATGAATGTGTTGTTAGATCTAGAATAATTTATGCCAGAGAGATAGCTTATGCCTCGATTTACATCCACATCTCTTATTTGTTGACTCTGAAGGTTTGTAACTAGAGTGTTGATAGTGAAACCCTAGTTCTATACTTGCCATTGTGCGAGGTTAGAGTGGATTCGTACCCTGAGATCTTTATTCTGATTGAATCAAAACCTTGTCTTTTAATTTGTTAATTTAGGAATAAAATCAACACTTGTTTTCTATTAGGATTAGGAATTTAGGAACCAACACAACTTAGCCTTTTCTCCCGGTGGATACGATACTCTGGTTAACATCTTTGCTTTTCTCGAGTAGAGATAATAGCAGGGGATAATTTATATTTGCAGCCCTGATTTAGGACTATCAGTAGTATTCAAGCCTTGTCCTTGAGAATATGAACAGGCATACATACACACATTGCCACACAAGATTAACATTGGAATCCATAGTATAGCTCCCGAAAACCAAAGAAAGGAAGATGAAAAGCGGAGCGGAAAAGTGGCTTCACCTGATTCTCGGAACCCGCAAGACACCGCGGATGAGACCAATATCTGGGCAGAAGAGACGTCCTTGCATTCAACAGCAAGGATGAAAGGTTCAAACCGGAAGACCAAGGACTCGTGGATGGAGGACGGTGCGTTGCTACGAAAAAGAATGTGCACGACAGACTCGGGATCGGCTGGGTCGTGGGTCATGAAGAGCCAGGAGCCCCCGCCTGCTTTCTTTTTCTTCTTCGCCTTCTGCTGGGGGTCGCGGGGCTGGGAGAGGATGGAGATCCGGCCTGAGCAGGAGCTGGTGGTGAAGTAGGAGGGGTGTTGGTTGAGGATATTGAGAAGAGGGATGATGGGCGTGTCTATTGTGCCCTTGGGAGATTTATCAGCCGCAGAAGAGGCCATCTCTTCAAGGGCAAAGGCCTTTCTCTTCTCGAACTCCATCGTTCCTTCACTAATTTCTTCTCTTGCTCTTTTTATGGTTCCTCCGATACAGAGGACTGCAGTGTATGTCTTCTCGTCCTCCTAAGAAAAATAGCATTTTGTATACCCCTCGGGTTTGTAGCATTTGTAAATCGACCCTTGATATTTTAGTATTTGCAAATAGGCCACTGAATTCTCATTTTAATAACTTCTATATCCCGAAAATCAATAGTTTTCCGGCCACCCTAGGTTTTTAGAGCCAAATGACGCTTTTGTCTATCTCTTTTATCCTTATTTGCATAATTTCAAAAGCTTGGACTCAATCTTTTTGTAAAGCATATAATAACAATTGTACTTAGTGGAAGAGAATAACCCTACATAAATTCATTTTTGTTTATCAACACGGGGATCATTTCATTGAAGTTAAATTGATCATGACGACAATTAACACTGGTACTTGTAACTTTTTCTAATTCATCCAATCCATACATGAGCCACCATTGGATTGATGAAAGTTTCAAAATAAATGAATATGCTTCATGTGTAGGTGTGTGTAGAAGAAATATTAGGGGAACAATGAGTAAATGTAAAAAAAAAAAGTATTAATTTTTAGAATTTATAAGGGGAGTGGTGTTTGGTTCTATATAAAAGAAATATCAGGGGAAGAGGCAAAAAAAAAAATATTAATTTTTAGAATTTGTGGGGCGTGGGGTTCAAACTTTTTCAAATATGGGTGGAGGCTTCCCAGACCCTTGTACCTGAGTCTACCCATGATCATGTGCATGAAAGAGTTATTGAGAGAAACCATTGGAACTTGAAATAAAAATAATGGTATTTTTATAAATATTAATATACTCATTTTTGTTTAATGAATATAAGGGTAAAGATGTCGTTTATGTAAAAACCAAACACAAATCTCATGGTGGCTTCCCATTCTTGTTAGGAATATTGATTTTAGGACATGAAAGATATTAAAAAGAAAATGCAAGGGCCTATTTACAAATACTAAAACCTCATGGGCCTATTTAAAAATCCTAAAAATCTTTATACAAAAAGCTCTAAGAGAAATGAATTGAAATGGTTGTTGCCGAATTCATAGAGTAAGGCTTAAGCTATAACAGCGCTTGAGAACAGTGCCACTTGGGCTACACCAAGCTCCAGAATGAAAGCCCATTTCAGGAGGGTTTTTTTTCTCTCTCTCTTTTTCCCTCTTTCTAAGTAAACTCATGCCCATACACACTACACAATTGTCCCCGACATAAACAAGAAACTATTTCAAGGACTGAGAATCTCTCATCGTCCTTCCAAGCTAGCCCAAGGTCAAGAAGGTTTTCTCAAAATTTTAGAACAAATAGAGACCAAAATCACAAGAAACAAGGCCAAAAACCTTTAACGACTCGGGCATCCGGACATACTGCTCCCACAACCGGGCAGGCCACATGCAACAACAAACCAGGCACGTGACCCAGACAACTGGCGTCAACTAGTTCAACAACCAACGAACATTCAAGGAATTTTTCACATGTTGCGCAGTTCTCGCCCATGATCACTTGTGCTAACTGATTCCAACAACTAGACAGAATTCATATCCGTGGCTTAGCACCCTTTTCTCCACTTCCCCATGTTTTGCAATTGCTCCCAAAACTCCACTTTCCTAAAAACTTTGTCGAACTCAGAAGACAAGGGGAAACTTCGTCAAACTCTCTCATGCACTTTCAACCTTTAAGCACATACTTAGCATCTGGGAACACAATCAGAGGACCCAAAACAATACCTTAAATCATAACAAATTCTTAAAATATCCCAAACTCCTATTCTTCTAGGACTTTTTTTTTTCCTTTTCTTCACTAAGGAGGCCTACCATACAACAACTCTGGAGCGGCATAACCTTGGACTCTCTCGTGGGTGCAAAAACCAACAACTTCCCCGAAATTCACGCTTCACATCCCCAGGGAAACAGTGATGGCTACAAAGATCACCTAAAGGACACCAAAAGCTATCGACGTTATGAGTTTGACAACCCCTACAAAGGCTCCCCGTGGTGTTTTCTAGCCACTTCACAAGGAAGAAAAAGCAACCAGAGGCCCTTGCAACACACTGTCGAGCTAATTGTTAGTCTGCAGGGGATTGCCGGACAAGCCAGAATCCACCTAGCAGTCCCTTACAGTTTATGCTTCGTTCATTTCTTCATGGGTTTTCTTGTTTTCACGACTCCAAATCCCTAATCATGATTAAGATGCAATTAGGGCTAATGGAGCCGCGACGGCGCATGGAAGATGACGATTGGTGGGACCTCGATCTGTGCGCCAATTAATTTCACCCATAGGATTCCACTATGTGAGATTCTGCAGGGTCCTTGCTCCACGAGGATCATCATGGCGGAAGCTTTCAGTGGCTATTTCAAGAAATAGGCACAGAAAAATCAGAGTATAATGGCATTGTCAGACTGGATAGTAGAAAGGAATTCATTCCATCAGTTAGTATTCAGGTTTAACAAAAGATTAAGTTTAGTTACATCCCAGAATAAGGTCATACAAAAACACTGGCCAATAATTACAATGATCAAAAGATGAAATTCCCAAAATAATAAAAACCCAAAAGATGATGTTACGAGCTCTGCAGCTTTGGACACTACTCTATTGCAACGCCCCACCCCATACCCATGTATGATATTATCCGCTTTGGCCCACTGGCCTCACGATTTTGTTTTTGATGGGCATCAACCCATCAAAAGGCCTCATGCAAGGTAAGGGTGTAAGTTCTACATATAATCACATTCACTTTCCTCTCTATAGTCAATGTGGGACTCCGGGGCGTCACAATCCACCCCCCTTAAGGCTGCACGTCCCTATGCAATAGCCTGTCAGTCTCTGTAGCTTGCCAGCCTTCTTGGCCCGCCCACATGGAGACCCGCCAACTTGCACCGAACCACGACAGGGGACCCACACTCGAACTAGTCAAAAGTCGACTCTGATATCATTTGTAACGCCCCACCCCATACTCATGTATGATATTGTCCGCTTTGGCCCACTGGCCTCACGGTTTTCTTTCTGATGGGCGTCAACCTATGAAAAGGCCTGATGCAAAGTAAGGGTGTAAGCTCTATATATAATTCCATTCACTTTCCTCTCTCTAGTCGATGTGGGACGTCACAATCTACCCCCCTTAAGGCTGCACGTCCCTGTGCAGTAGCATGCCAGTCTTTGTAGCCTACCAGCCCTCTTAGCCCACTCACATGGTGACCCGCCCACTTGCACCAGACCACGGCAAGGGACCCACACTCGAACTAGTCGAGAGTCGGCTTTGATACCATTCTGTAACGCCCCACCCTACACTCATGCATGATATTGTTCGCTTTGGCCCACCGGCCTCACGGTTTTATTTATGTTAGGCCTCAACCCATCAAAAGGCCTCATGTAAGGTAAGGGTGTAATCTCTACATATAATCTCATTCATTTTCCTCTTTATAGTCGATGTGGGACTCCGAGGCGTCACATCTATGTCGTCAGTTGCCCACTCTCGCATAACTAGCGGATCCTGTTGGATTGCGGCAAGGTCCGGTTCGAGCGCATAGATGAGTTCGTTACCTACGGCATCAAGCATAGATCGGACATAAGTCTGGCAAGTATTCAAGATAAAAGCATAGTTTGCAAGTACAAAGCATAATATAAATACAGGTGATTATTCAAGAAATTAGTGTCAGTGAACTGGGCAGGTTGATGCAAGAAAATATGATTAACAGAATCATAAACACGAATTAAATTCAAATCAATGATTATTTGGCAACCACTTCGCATAATACTCGGAAGGAGGATCAATTGCTAGCCCCTAAAAGCTGGCTAGGGGTACCTCAAGACTCGTTCTGGAGTCCTTATCACGAGCGTACCTGGTCTACCCCAGACAGGATGGGTACTTAAATGACACCGATCACATATAAGACTCAAACTGCAACGAGCAATATATATATATATATATATATATATGGGAAATTCTCAAAAACTCCCCTATCTCAAAAGGGGAGTTTTTGCCCCTATTTATTAGCCAATGATTTAAGAGAATCTATAAAATATCTACAGTTTTAGGAGAATATTTAGGAGAGAGAATGGATAAGTGTACCATTGATGACATGTGTCACGCTTTCATTGGCTAAAAGAGGGGCGTCTTTTTTGTGAAAAACGCCTGGGGAGTTTTGTAGCGATACTCTATATATATATGTACATATATATAACCATATATAATAAATACTAGATTAACAGCTTGGTGGTGCTGACTCGAGAATCAATGCAGAATGCAAGGTTCAGTGCTTAAATCATGAATTCATGAGTAATTCGGTTACTCACGAGATATATGTGCAAGTACACGGTTTAATAGACAATTAGAATGCTTAAAAACATACACGATGATGATTCGGCTTTTAAAATAGTAAACCGAATTAAAACTAATTCAAGAACAATATTTTTTAAGTCTAAAAAATTCTACAGAAAAACGGGTGGTATTTCGAGTAGGAACAAGGGACCCAAAACAGGTAGCAAAAAAGCAGGGTGATCCAGGTAACTCGGAAGGGCAGGGCAAATACATGCTCGCATGCAAACCGAGAACCTCTAAGGATCTAGGTACATCCAATGGTCAAGCAGGGAGAAAATCATGCACTAAGACCTTAGGAGTCCCGTGTGGCAAGATGCTAAAGTCGGGTTTACAAGGTGCATGATAAAAGTATGAAAAGTCTAGTTTAAATAATCATAAACATGCAAGTATGGTGATTCCCAAAATTATACACTCAAAGGGATGGATATAGGCTCAAAACTGCCATTTTGACGATTTTCAAATGTTTTGGACTAGGGAATGCAATCTTGACGATTTAGGAATGTTTTTAACAAAAAAAAAAACACAACTTTGTTTATTTTGGGTATTTCTAGTTTTATTTTTTTACAAGTTTTTTGAAATATTTTATATTTTACAATCTTTGCTATTTTTGGCTCAAAAATGCCATTTTGACAATTTTCGAATGTTTTGACTGAAAATACGATTTTGATGATTTTTAATGTTTTTTAACTGAAAAAACATGACTTTGATGATTTTGGATTTTTTTACAACCTTTTGAAAATAGTTTATTCAAAGTCTTTAGTGTCTTATACAATTTTGATTATTGTTTTTTTTTTTTGAAAAGAATGATTTTGATTATTTTAGAATGTCTTAAAATGGAAAACACGACTTTGATGAGTTTGAAACTCTCTTTCTTTCTTGTTCAAACAAATTTATTGAGAATAGTTTATCAAAAATGTCTTCTTTTGTTTTTGGCTGAAAAATATTATTTTGATAATTTTGGAATGTTTTCGACTAAAAATAAGATTTCGACGATTTTGGAATGTTTTTTCACTAAAAAGAGTGACTTTGATGATTTTGGCTTCTTCTTCCCATTTTTCTAAGAATTTTTCTGATAGGAATATGTTTGAGATACTTTATTCTTTTATAATATATGATATTTTTTTTGCCGAAAAGCATGATTTATACGATTTTGGAATGTTTTCTACTAAAAAATACGACTTTGATTATTCTGGCATATTTTCTTTATTTTTTTAACTACTTTCTTGAAAAGAAATTTTTTACAATATTTTATACTTTTATATTTTTTGTTGTTTTGGGATAAAAAGTGCTATTTTTGACTATTTTGAAATATTTTCGACTGAGAAATGCGATTTCAATGACTTTGTAATTTTTTTTTTACTAAAAAATGCGATTTTGACTATTCTCTTCTTTTATTTTTTATTCCTTACAATCTTTTTGAAAAGAATTTTTTCAAAATATTTATATTTTTACAATTTTGGTTTTTTAGCTCAAACGTCCCTTTTGACGATTTTGGAATTTTTTTTTACTAAAGAATGCAATTTTCATAATTTTAGAATGTTTTTTTACTAAAAATCAGAAATTTCTACAATTTTGGCATTTTCTTTTATATTTTTACAACTTTTTTAAACAGAACTTGTTTGAAATATTTTATATTTTTTTGCAATTTTGGTTGTTTTTAGTTCAAAAACGTCATTTTGATGATTTTCAAATATTTTAGATTGAAAAGCATGATTTCAACGATTTTGGATTGCTTTTGAAAAAAAAATGTGACTTTGATTATTCCGATTGTTTCTTTTTTTTTATTATAATTTTTTACTCAAAATATTTTATTTTTTTAAAATTTTAGCAATTTTTGGCTCAAATGGAGGAAGAAAAGTCTGAGGGCCATTTTGGTTGCATGGGAACTAAATAATAGGAATTCATGAATTAGGCTCCAACAAATGATTAGTACCAATGCTCATCCATTTAGCAAATTTGTAGCGCCAAATTGAAGCTTGCTAACCCACCCACACACCGCCAGCCCCCAAAACAATTGTCGACTAATCATTATGCATATGGGAATGAAGCTCAAATTTTGAATACAACACTGCATTTCAAAGTCAGTTTTATCGTTAGTTTTAGGCTGTTTGGAGCCCTTTTGTTTCATTTTTTGAAAGAATCCTACCATATTTTTGGTCGGTCAATTACAACCTATCATTTCAATTTTATGGAACTGGTTGGAATTTCAATGGCTTGATTTGAAATGCTTAGATCTCCAAAATGTTAGATCCTCTTGCCTGAACAGTCACCATGACTTTTAGCTTGACTTGTAGCTATTTTTCTCTTGTTTCTTTCTTGTAAATCATCTTTCTATGTACACTAGCTTCCTGGTCTTTTAAATCAATGGACCAGATTGATCACTTATTGGTCAAATTTCTCTGAAAATATTTCCAAACAGCACTATCCACAATTTGCAACACTTAAAATGCTTTTGTTGGATGCTTGGAAGGACCCATTCAGTTTTTGTGGCCCATTTCACCTTGCCTTAGTGGTCGATCCAATCCAATAATTTTGACTGCCAGTGAACCTTTAATTTAGACATTTTTTTTTGCCACTAGTCCTTTCCACAACCATGAGCAGAATTAAGGCAAACCCTGCAAACTGTGAGCAATCTACCCGAGCAATCTTAGCATGGATTCCCTTCTTCAGGTGGTGATCATAAATAGTGATCTTTGTGTAATCATCGGTTTGAACCATCAAAAGTGGGATGCCATTGAGGCTTGTGGTTCCTTTCACTGATTGATTGACAAGGCTTTTTTGATGATGATGATAATCCAGCACGTTATCCAAAGGCAAGAACTATCATTTACTAATTTACTTGTAATTGGAGTTATGCACGTTGGATTTTTAGGTGTTTAGCAGACCCTATGGTGGTTGTATTTTTACCTGTTCAAGGAACTTAAAAAATTGAAATCTATCTAGTATCCATCATTACAACAAATAAATGATACTAAGTAGTGCAATGTTACATATGTAACTAAGTTGTCCATTTTTACCCGTTCAAGGAACTTAAAAAAGTGAAATTTATCTAGTATCCATCATTACAACAAATAAATGATACTAAGTAGTGCAATGTTACATATGTAACTAAGTTGTCCTAGTACATCATCTTCTTGGTATAGTTCTTACACAGAATTGAATATTTTTCATCTGGATAATCATTTACGATAAACCAAATTGGAGTAATAACATCCCATAGTACTGTTTTTTCATGTATCTCTCATTTTAAGACAATCATGAGCCTTACAATGATAAGCAATGCCCAATTACTTTTAGTTGATAGCAATTCTTGTGGCAGGCCTAAGCTTTTTTTGTTCCTTTCCTCTTTAACAATTTGTACCTTACCATCCTAGCAATTTTGTAGAACCAAAAGGCACTTACTGCTTGCAATCCAACTGCCATTGCCTGAAAATTTATATAAACAACAACCTTGGTTAGAAAAATTGATTCAGAGTTCCTAGGAGTTGCTGCAGTTAGGAACCACATCGTCCAAACCATTAACATAAGTGCTAGCAATGATGTCGAATCTGAATCCGGTTGCATGAAGGCATGAACTCTTTTCAGACTTAAGCCGGCCTTCCATATGATGGCTCTTCTTATATGCTCGGTCTAGTTTGTATGTTTTCTCCACTTTGTTCATTTGCCCCTTATCCTTTGACAGAGTATTGTCATCAATTTTCAAAATGTGGCATTCTAACTACATGCACAGATTTAATCATCTTACCTTCTACATCTGATTCCTTCATATGCAATGTGTAATCTGATAACATATACAATGCATGAGCTATATGACTGTTTATGGAATCTTATTCATATCACTAAGTTTCTCTATTAAAATATTCATATGAGAATCATCATCTACAACACAGCTTTATCCCATCAATGCAACAGCTTTATCCCATCAATGCAGCGGTAGCATAAAAGTTTTATCACAAAACTCCAAATAAGTTCCATCCAAGAGTCCTAACTATAAAATCATGTAGGTAAGCTCGTGTAAGCAATAGTGGCTCGACCATAAGGCAACAAAAGCCCTTGCTTTAGGCCCCTTTAGAAAATAAGGCCCCATAGTATCACATCCTATTAAAGTCATTTTTTCACATTCTAAAAGAAACATTAAAACAAGCAGTTGTCATAGTTCTTTTTTCTCCCCAAAAAATTAGGCCCCATAATAGTAATTAGTATCACATCTACCAAAGTCATCTTTTCATATTAAAAAAAAAAAGCATTTAAATCAATTGTAATCATTCTTTTTCTCTACGCATTGTCTTTTTAAATCCCAATAAATCTCAACCTCCCTGCCACCTCATAGCTGGTGAGGTTTTTCAAATGAGTGTTCTCTACTAATGTTTTTCCATCTCAAGTACACTTAAATCTCTCACCCTCTTTGTCTCTCTCATAGATTGCCTTCTTGTAACTACCTTTTTTTAATATCTAAAGCAATCTTCTTAGGACTTATTGATCTGGTTTTGTCATTTTTTTAAGAATATATGTTGATATATTTTGATAATATATGTGGGTATTTCTTATATTATATTTTTGATAATATATGTTAATAATAACTCACTAACTCAAATATAATCAATTTTTTTTCATATTGAAAAAGTTGCATCAAATTTGAAACTCATCTACATCTACAATCTTTGTGGCGAGCAATGATAAATCACTAAATTAGGTTTCATTGTTCTATACTTATAAGACTTTTTTTTTTTAATTTCAAGCTCGTATTGTACATTTATTATAGTTAGTGTTTATTTTATTTAAAAATATTATAAGTTTTAATTTATAAATGATAAATATGTTTATTGGAAAATATGAACCTGAGTACTCAAAACTTAGAAAAGGAAGAAGAGAAGAATAGATAATTTGAGGCCTCATTTAGGATTGTTGCTTTAGGCCAGACCTGCATGTAAGCTCTCTCTCTCTCTCTCTCTCTCTCTCTCTCTCACATCACTAATGGTAGATTTTATTAAAGAAAGGAAAAACTACAACCAACACACCAAAAGAAAAGCAAATACTATTCCAAAAACATAGCCTCATTGCAACACTAAAAAGTAATTACACAATTGGAGTTACAAATAAACTTCCTTATCAACCCCTTGCTACGCTAAACATCGGCCATGCCATTTGCTAATTGACAAACATCAAAATAAGAAACTTGAATAGAAGCGGATCTCAAGGTACTCCTTTTCATCAATGACACCCAACAAATAGCATTAGAAGAATCATTATTCACTATTAAGCCCTCATGAAATCAAATGAAAGAATACTCAAAGCTTCCAAAATAGCTAGCACTTCTACTTTATTTGATTCTTTGATATCACAATTATTCAGAAATAAAACAAATCTCACCCTTATAATTATGAAGAACACTACCTTAAATGGAAAAATGACTTTGATTGTAAATCTACTTGCCATGAACCTAAGTTAATATCTTGAAATATTTGACTCTAGTTATAGGTATTGTTCCGTTGTTCTTTCCTAAAGTTTATCTTATGATTCATAAGTCTTTTAACCTACAGTGTGTACAATTTTGAATATCTCTTTTGTCCTTATAGAAAGGGGGTACAATTTTGTTTCTTCATTCATTATATATTTTCTTATACTCAGTTTCTTCTAATGATTTGTTTAACCAAGCAATCCATTTTTTGCCATAACGCATGTATTTACACGTACCTATCTATTTCTAATGCTCTATTTGCTTCTTCTTAATCAAGGTTGTTTTTATTTTTAATCAAGATATTTCATTGATCACGTGTCAATTTTGTTCTAACTAATAATTCACTCCAATCGCATATTTTGTATCAAGAGATCTTTAGAGTACATCCTTATCTATCTTCTTCTTTTTTTTTACCAATATCCTTCCCTTTTCATCTTTAGTGTACATTAAATACTAAATGACTCAAAAAATATGATTTGTAAATCTTCTCCACCCAAGGTAAGGAGAAAGTTATAGTGTACATGGACATGGGCTATCTTCAGATACTCGAGATTTTTTGGTTGGTATTAATGTTTTGACCTAAACAAGATAAGTAATATTTTATGACTAAGATACACCAACCTAGATCAAGGGATAGAAGTAATAAAAATGGCAAAAAAGAAATTATTGATTAATTGTCTCCTTTGTCAATGTCATTCTGAACACATGAGGGAAATAGATAAAGCATCAATTACGGGAAAATATTATTTCCACTTACAAGGGAGGATATGCATATATGTACGCACTTTTCACAACACAAGAAGGCAAAACATAGTAAGTTTGAAATATAAAAAAAGCATAATAAGTTTCTCTTGGTAACACTATCACGAAGAATTTACCTTTACAAGTAGGGGATTGTTGTTTGACATCACGGTTACGTACGCTAGATAGGGCCCTACAACCATCCTTGCAATTGAAAAGACAACAGCGAATGTGATCTGTGTGAACAAACACTAAGCTTTTGTTAATAAGAGGACTCTGCACGTTACTATTTATAACGATTAAGTTCAAAATATAAGTGTCACGAAAGAGAGGCCTTTAAACTCACATCAGCTATCAAATTAAGATCAGTATCCTTATAACCAAGTTCTTTGAGAAGCTCTCTCATGTGCAGGAAAGGGCTAGAGATCTCTGTTAACCATAATGCCACGACCATCTCCGATCCACACTGCTTATAGAAACTTTACAAGGTCAATCATTCATGCTATATGCAGATCATACTTAAATCTTTATAAGATGATTTTTATTTGTAAAAGTAACATGAATATTGCAGTTATTGTGTAGCAACTAGTTTACAAGAAACTCACTACAAATTTGTAGATTAGATTGGTAAATCCCATTATTGGTTTTCACCATATCATAATTGAAGGTTGTATATGCAGCAGAAGCACGGATCTATAAAAGCTGGCTGCTACAAACGCGATATAGACAGTGTCGGCTTGAATCAGGCACTGGTGTGGAGATCTGTGACTGCCTACGAGAGATTAGTCACGTATGATTCGCTCTTCAAGATCCAGAGGCAATTATGGGCACCCTGAATGTAGAAGATGATGATGGAAGATTGTAGATCTGGTGGAAGGCAGATTTGTTGAAAGTTATTCTAATTGATATCTCTCATATCTATATATAGTCTTTTGGGGGCATGAGTGATAAGATCTCTATTCAAATTTGAATTGAGAGATAATAAGGATAATAGGTTGGATCAAACTCTCTCAATATGAATTTGAATGGAGATATGATAATGATAGAGAGTTGAATAAAACTTAAACTATTCTTATCCATATCACCATGAGATTCCTTGTAAGGGGTGTCTCTTTATAAGTGGGGTCCACCCACATGTAAACACAAGTGGGCCCCATCACAATGCCAACAATAATTAGTTTGAATTTTCTTAATGGATGGGTTATATATTCTATTGTGAATTTAGGGGAGAATGGAAATTGTCAATTGCGTTTTTTTTTATTTTATTTTATTTTGTAATCAGAATTTTCTTAATGGATGGGGGTTATATATTCTATTGTGAATTTTGGGGAGAATGGAAATTGTCAATTGCGTCTTTTTTTTTTTTTTTGTAATCAAGCCAAGGGGGCTGATGTTGGCATTTGTGATGGGGCCTACTTGTGTTTATACGTAGGTGGACCACACTTACAAACCCTCACAGAGACTCTCATGGTGATATGGATAAGAATTGCATGAGTTTTATCCAACTCTCTATCTCTTTATCATATCTACATTCAAATTCAAATTAAGAGAGATTGGATTTTTTCTTAATCCTAATCATCTCTCAATTCGAATTTGAATAAAGATCTTATCACCCATTAGCCAAAGGACTATATATAGACATGAGAGATATCAGTTGGTACAACTTTAACAATCAATCTTCCTTCCACTAGATCTACAGTTCTCCATCATCATCTTCCACATCCAGGGTTTCCATCCTTGCCCTTGGATCTTGAAGAGTGAATCATACATAACTGATCTCTTGTAGACAGCCATAGATCTCCACACCAGTGCCTTATTCAAGCCGACACCGTCTTTATCACATTTGTAGCAGCGAGCTCTCAAAAATCCGTGCTTCCACTGCATCTACAACCTTCAGCTGGGGCCCAAGAGTGAGCCCGCACATATATGGGAAGACAAGCCCGAACAAGTGGGAAGAAACAAATTGGAAGAGGCGGTGTAACGAGGGTTTGAATCCTGAGCAGCTGGTAAGAACTGCCGCCACTTACCAATGAGGCAAGTGTCCATTACTGAATGGAAATTGTCAATTGCATTTAGTGAGATCTTTTTCTTGTTTTGATTTAAATTCCTAACTCGACCATCCTTGAAAATGCTTTTGGCAAAAAGGAGTTTAACAAGTCTATTGTGGCTTCCAATTTCTGTGTTTAATAAATGAATATAAATAACCATCCGGATTTCAAACAATTAGATTGATTTGACTCAATCTAAAGAATACTTGTCAGACTTTTAGATTAAAATGCAATTAGTTGTTCTGGTTTTAGAACCTAAAAACTCAAATGAGTAATTCAAGTGCTAAATTAAGTTTGTTTCTTCAAATACTTAAATTTCTGTTCAGTAACCATCCCTTTTTTTGTATGCAGTTAATTGTAAACCTTTCTTAGAAGACCCCTACCCAACTAACTACTTATAGGACTAACTCACGGTTATCATATTCAAAGCATTCATTAAGACTTATGCATACTTACCTATGGTGAAAGTTATGTACATTGTCAACAAAAGCCATTAGCAAATAAAGCTCAACTATAGTAACTAATCAATCTCTACTCATAAGAAATATGCATTCAGTGCGAACACACATATCAATTTAGTTACCATTTCATATGCAAGTCCTGCACCAATTCCAACTATGCTGACTATATGATGTACAGAATTGTCAAGGCTGACATGGTTGTCAAAGAGGCAACATAGAAAATCATAAATAAGATAAGAAAGAGTCACTGCCAGTGTCTGCATCTGCAAAATTTGGATAGTAGTGTAAGAAAGAAGTCAAATCAGTAAGTAGATGCAACAGATAATTTGAAAATGGGAGTATAAAATGATACAATTGCTTCCTTTAATCATCTAAAATTTCTATCAAATATCAAATTAGACTTGAAAATTAGTTGGGGTTTATTTTTTTTTTTATCCAAATACATCTCAATGTAACTGAATTTGTTGAGTTTTTTAAGTAGACTGACACTTAATATCCTGAGTTTGACTTTGTTCCAATCTAAAATCAAATAGGCTACTCATATCACTTCAAAGTTCATCATCTCTTTAGTATACTACAACAAATTGCACATTTCCCAATACTATTTGCCGACGCAGTGAATATTTGCATTGCTAAAAGTCTTATTTCCAACACATATTTGGACTGCGTTGGCAAAAGTCACAAAAATTGTTACTTTTACTGACGCGAGTAAGACCGCATTGGCAAAAGCTATGATAACCATATTGGCGCCAACAAAAAATCCCCCTAAAAGAGAGGGAAAGTTTTGGCAACGCGTGTGTGTGGAGTATTTCTACCGAAACCGAGGTTACCCTGACCTCGGTAATGGTACCAATCAGAAAAGGCCTCAACCTCCATCTTCCTGGCACGGCAGAGCCTTAGCCGTTTTTCAAGATGGGACTGGTCCCGGTAGAAGTACCGACCACATCCTTCCGAACTCAGCCTCGTGTGGACATCCTTGTCCGACCTCAGGCAGCCTTCTCCAGTTCGGCCCCTTAGACGAGGTGAACACTGGGGGTCTAATCCCCATTATGAGATGGGACGGTTCCTTTATAGGGAGTCCTTGACAAGTAGGGTGGCCACCGTCCATTGATAAGGGCTCGTTCCTATCAACAGATCACATCTACATTTATGTGAGGGATTTGAGGGGAGGTCTGATGGGACAAGTATCTTCACCTACCCCCACTAAAGATCCCAAATGTGGCCTGATGGGACAAGTATCCTCACCTACCTCCACTGTGGAAACTTCCTCTCTCCTCTATATATACCTGCATGGAGAGCCCTGAACAGGTACATGCAATATACAGCCTGCACTATTATATCTTGCTAAATACCTTCTTCCCCACTTCACCCTAGTTCAGTGACTGCACTAACTCAGGCGTCGGAGTGCCTTTGGCTGACAGTAGCCTCGGGTCCTGACCCTTTTTTCTTCTCTCTTTCAGGATTCAGGCGTCGAAGACTTCCCCGATCAAGCTGAACAGGATCTTCCTAATCCCCATTATCATCTAAACTAAGTCCGTAATATTTAGGCACGCACATCGTGTTTTTCTAATGACGATGCCATAATGCGTTGGAAATACAAATATGAGTAGTTATATAACAAGAAACTTTAACATTTAAAAGAGGTATTATAATGTGATAAAAAAGAGAGATAAATGGAGAAACTAGAAACATAACCAACTGCAAGGATGTAAGATCATAGGTGGTTCACCCTCACCTTGAGCAATTCGGCAATGAGGAATCCACAATGCTAGCAAAAAATTACAAATATGAGTGACAAGGTAACCACATAAAATGCTATCTAGCTGCCAAGATGGAAGACCTAACTTCCTTAGAAATTCTCAAATCCTCCCGGAGATGTAAGGTCCCGTCCCATAACTGTGTATTAGTACTAATTAATTATATTTTAGCTTAATTTATTTATTTTTTAGTTTTCTAAGTGGAATTAGAGGTTACCTAACTTATCTTGAGGGTTAGAATAGAGTTTGAAGGGTTAGAATAGAGTTTGAATAGCTTTGAGAAGTTTTGAGAGCCTTTGGACCTAATTTGATACGTTTAGGGTCCTATTTCCAATTTTGAAAAAAGTTGGGTGTCATTTGCAAATTTATAAAAATGTCATTTTGGGCTTCGTGGGGACACAAAACCGTTCCAATAAACTTTTGTGTTCAACTCACAGTCATTCAATGTCCCAAAATCCTTCGCTTTACAATTTTTGCTTAAGTTGGGACATAGTCATCATTTTTTTTTTAAATTGAGTTTTCTCTGGACATTCTTGAAATACGTCTTTCTTAGACTCATTGGAAAGTAGATATTATTTTATGAACTTTTTAGTTAGATACTGAATCCATCACAGGCCCAGAACTCAAGATGTTGACCCACCTTTGCTTTTAAGTTGCGGGCCCACACTCTACTAACCCTCGTGTTTGGATGGATGGTGAGCTGAAGTAAAGTGGGGTAAAGCATCAAATGAAGAGAGAATAAAATATGAGGTTATGATGGTCTTTTGTTTTTAATTGCTTGATAGGAATCTTTTTTACTTTTTGTATAAAAAGATGATGGTTTTTTATCATTTAGTGGAGAAAGGAAGTTGGTTTTTTACTTTTTTTTTAAAAGAGGGAATTTTAAGTGTGTACTTTTGATATGACCCCTGGTCTTTTCTTGTCTAGGTGATGGGGGCTTTACCACACCTCAATTCAATTCACCATCCATCCAAATATGCCTTTTTATCTCCTCCTTCCTTCCATTTCCACCTCACTCCAGCAAGGGTTCCAACTAAGCACTTCCCTCATCTCATGCTTGCTCATTCCTTCCTCAATTTAAGCTCAACTTGTTGCTGTTGCAAGATTTGAATTCGCCATCGCGATCACCTCCCTCCCCTTTCCAAAGGTACCATTTTGGTGCTTTTTCATACTTGGGCGCTCCTTTCTTGATTGAGATCAACTCAATTAAATGTCTTACAGGTGAGAGCTTTGTCCCATCTTATACTATGTGCAATGGCAGGCCCTAGAATCTAGTATACCAACATGCAAGCTATATTTCCAATTCTTTCTTGGCTTTCCAATTTTGACTATTCTAAGATAGGTATTTTGGGGTTTTTTTTTTGTTCTCGACGGTTTCCAGAGAGTTTGGAGGCTTATGAAGTGTCCTTGAGAGCCTTGGAGACCATGGCAAGTGGTTAAAATTGATTTTATAATGTGCACGCTTGAGGTTTCTTGATTCTACTTTCTATTATATACTCTGTATGTTAACATGCTTATTTTCTAAGAATGGCTCCTTACCCGAGTGGTAAGGAGCGTCGGATCTTACCTAGCTGCCAGGGGTTCGAACCCCATATATGTCATCTCTTCCTGCTTGTGTAGGCTCCTTTCCTACTTGTGTGGGATTTCTCGCTTGTGTAGACCTCCTTCCCACTTGAGTGGGCTATTTTCCTATGTGTATGTAGGCTCTCTCTTGGGTCCCAGCCCCCTGGATGGGTTACAAAAAAAAACATGCTTATTTTCTTGTGATTGTACTTGTAGTTTGGAAGCCTAATTAAGATGGTTAAATGATGCCAAAAGATTACCTAATATTGTGCTCTAAAGTGACCAAAAGTTGGCCATGTAAACAGGAAAAGAAATTTAAAGAAAATGGAAATGAGACAGCCCAATTGTATATGGGTGTGCCTAGGTTGGACATCTAGTCGGACATGGGCCTTTAGGGACCCATTTCCGACAAGACATGCTTGGCCTATCTGGGGCCCTATTTTGTGGTATGATTTCACTGATATTTGTGAATTGTCAACACATTTAAGGCCCCAAAATTTGCCCCCTCTAACTAAACAATTAGAGATAATTAAATGCTGATTTTTTGCATGATAAATATTTGTGTACTTGTAACATGAACTCACTTCAAATTGGACCTTAGACTACTAAGGGGTGTTGTTTGAGCTAACAAACACCTTTTGGATTGTCCAGAGACATGTATGAGACCATATTTAGTTGAGTGTGTGTTCATTTAAGGCCTATCAATGTCGAACACCTTCTGGAGCACCAACTTCTTATAATGCCAACATTCGGGCCTTACCAACTTCTTATAATGCCAACATTCGGGCCTTAGGCGCACATAGAGTTGAAATGTATTGTTTGAGCATGTCAACGACAGTCTTTGGCCTAGATTGGACCTTGGTATCGGTTCCTTAGATCCTTCCCCAATTTAAATCAAATTTGGATGTCTTATACTCGTTTTTTGCATGCGTGAAGCTTGACCCCTTTTCTATGGTATCTAGTGCTACCCGCCATACCTGATGGCCTGCTTAGCCTTAGAATTAATAAATGGACCTGTAAGTCATGCTCTAAGGATTAGTGTGCCCTCACTACCATTATTTCCCTTCATATGATAGGGTCTTAAACTAAGTAAGGCTTTACAGGGTTGGCAAGTGTGCATCTAATGCACCGTGACCTTCCTCGTTCACCAGATCCGAACTATACTATCTTTATGCCTTCGGGTTGAATCATTTCATGTCCAAATATTGTCCAACTGTTTATGTGAGGCCCCACTCCTTGTAAACCCTCATTTTTATTTGAATTATTATAAATTATAGTATTTGTAGTATAATTGTGCTATTTAATAGGGATCAGTAAGGGTAGATAGGTACTTTCCTAAGTCTTAGCCTATTTTCTAGGAATTAGGCTTTTGTGTATTTTATAGGTTTTGTAGGGTGCCAATTATAAATTATAGGGTTATTAGTTAGTGGAGGTCCTAGCTAGTAATTAGATTTTATTAAGAGGGGATTTCCACTTGAGAAGCTTCTAGAATCCCTACAAAAGACCCATTTGCCCATGCCCTTATCTTCATTCCTATTTAAACTAAACGGACCTTTTGGTAATAACCTATATAAGCTAAACTTTTTCATTTCAAATGAAACTAAACCCTAATTTACTCTCATCTCTCATTTATCTCTCATTTCTCAAGAACCCTAACTCTAGAAACCCTAATATACAAGAAGGCCATTTACTACAATTGCAACTACAATCGCTTAAGGAATTCTCTCTTATTAGTCTCTTCTCCCCACGACATAATATCCCGCAGAATCCAACTCGTGTGAATGTGCCACTTTGATGTCTGTTAGATTAGAAAACGTATTTATCCTGATTCTAATTGCTTATCTTGCTCAATTACCTAGCTTAGTACCATTGTTATTCTCATTGATTATATGATCGTCTCTACTCTTTTGATGCATACATCATATGTTACTTGTATATTGTGACTTGCCAGATCCTTGGATTTGACCCATTATTGGTGCTTAGGTATTGACCTTGATTTCGATGACAACGCGCTCGTCAAGGCGTCGGTAGCCAGAGACT
Source organism: Umbellularia californica (assembly GCA_028538565.1). Taxonomy (NCBI): domain Eukaryota; kingdom Viridiplantae; phylum Streptophyta; class Magnoliopsida; order Laurales; family Lauraceae; genus Umbellularia; species Umbellularia californica. Next base: position 47,142,627 of record JAPQWN010000006.1, on the reverse strand, counting down.
ATGGATCGGGACCAGTTGACCAAGAGGTCGAGCTGGATGAAAGAGTACCTACACTTAGGATTTGAGAGTACTATTTGTTTTGGGATTTTGAGTGTTTATGTGAGCAGGGAGTTAGACTGATATGTTCTTACTAATTAATATTCATACTTTGAGATGAGGCTGGACTTCAGCCCTGCTACACTTGATTAAGTTTATATGATACCTTATGCTTTCGCTATTGCTACATTTGCTTTCGCTATATTTCATATGCTTCCGCAATTCAATTGTTGATTATTATATTGTTCATAAAGTTTTAAATTGGACCTCACTACGGACCTACAATCTTGGAAGTTCTCGGATTTTTTAGGAAGTACCGCTCCAACTTCGGGTACCTTGATAGTAATCTCGGTATTCGGAATTGAGGAATTATAGTTTAGCAATCTTAGGCATGTCTAGTCAACAATTTGACTTTGTTTTGTCAGTTTCACTCATTTTTACTGTACTTGAGCTAATTTACCTATTTTGCCAGCTTGAGTGTCCGGCTTAGCTTGTTTCTAGTTGTTAGAGGCTACTCCCCTTGGAAATCGGACCTTTGCTTGCTTTGGACTTTTTGGGAGTAGTCCTCACCCGTTTTTACTGTCTTTGAGGTAGAGCTTAGATCGTTTATCATAGACTTGATTCCTTGAATTGGCACCCCTCAGCTTTCATCACAATTCGATAGGATCTGACTGCCTTCGGTTTTGGACTTGCATGATCATTATCTGTAGAATTATTCTTGCTTGATACACATACTTGCTTGTATTTCTCATAACATCGAATTTGTTGGCTACATAGTAAACTCCCTTTTGTGAGTGTGGCTTACTATTATTATATATCATGCTAATTTGCTTGATTAGCTCTCTCCTCAGTTATGACTGTGCAACTGAGAGAATATAGCTTAACATGGTTATGCCAATTTGGTAGGACATGCATTATTTAGATTTGCTTATCTTCAATCCATGCTAGTCATTGATTGGTTTTACTATTTTGCACTTTCTGCCTAGTTGTAAACTTTATTGAGATTTTGTTATAATTTTCTTTCTTATATTCATATTTGTAGTAAAAATGTTATGACATTTGTTTTAATCACTTGCCAGGTCGTAGTACCAGATTATCCATTAACAAGGTGTTGAAGGTATTGCCCCATTACCTTTGAGGACGAGCAATCAAATGTGGCTGAGGAGCCACAGAGCATAACAAGTGGTGCACTGATGATTTAACATAGACATGGTATCCGTCACCTAAGTTGTCGAGCACTTTTTGGAGTGATATCTTATTTTGGTTTTTTTTTTTTTTGGTGGTGTGGTGGTCTTTGTTGACCTTTATTTTTGAGAAATTGTAACTAAAACTTCTTTTTTGTGTAAATATATGTGAATACAATGATTGCTACAATGCAATTATTTTTAGAAAATAACCAACCTTCCCTTTCAAGGGGTTTGTTCATCCTCACTACAAAAACCAATGGGAATCATGCGTGGGCAAAAATTTTCTAGTACCACCCCATGTGCACCATTGTGATCTCAGAGCAAAGACAGTTTTAACATTGACCCGGTCCAAAGTCACGACAGCAAGAAGAAGAATATGTTCAATCATGAATGAGTATGTATTGTACCAATGTGAAATAGAAGTTACTTATTACCTCTTGGAGAGATAGCATCTTCACATTCTTCTATACAACCATAGAGAAGCTACGGAATTCCCGTACTTCAAAATGTCCTTGATGCACAATAGAAATCGTTATTTTGAGCTTGTGGTTGTGACCTAGAAGAGATTCTATTTTTCTACACCATTGTCCTTTTCTTCTCGACCTTCCTTTGATGGAATTTTTTACTTAACTAGAGCCTTGAATTGTAAGACCCCGACCCCTAATTCTCGTGATTAGTATTTTTTTAATAATAGATTAGCTCTTTAAGTGGGATTAGAGGTTGTTTGGCTAAGCTTGTGAGTTTGATTAGATTTTCATAGTTTAGGGGATTTTGAGAGCCTATGAGCCTAGTCTAGCATGCTCTAGGACCCCTTTGTGTCATTCAACTTAGTGTGGGGGAGTTATAAATGATTTTGAAAATTTTTATTCCTTTTGATATTTCAAATTAACCCCTACAACTTTCGTGTTCATTCCGTCTTTGATAGAACCCTCAAAACCCGATTTCTCAGCAAAAAGGGCTAATACAGACTTTTCACATCAAAATCTGTGCAAAGATTTCAATGTTTTTAAATCATGTGAAAAATATGGTTTTTGAAAAATAGATTTTTCGGTGAATGATTCTCTCTTCTTCGTCGATCATATTCGGGGCCCACAAATGGGCTATCCAAGCCCTTGAAGTTTTAGAGTTGTGGGGCCCACAATCCACTTAACTTAAAACCGAAAACCAACGTATTTCTCTCATTTCAGTTTTAGAACTCAAACCAGAGAACTCCAGCCATTTTCTTCTTTTTCTTCCCTCCTCTCCTTTGCATTTCTTTAGCCCAAAGGGAAATCCGAGCTCATCATTCTCTTTCTCCATCCTCTTAGCTTTCCAAAGATATCTTTTTGAAGGATTTTCTGCTAGAATTACCTTCATATTTAGATCTTTCTTCCTGGAAACAATACTTCCAGGTAAAGGATTGTATTCTTCTCTTAAATCTGGGTTTTCCAGACCCTTAGGAACCCACTCATGTTGCATGCAAGGTTTCTCCTGGAGGAACTCTTTTAAAAAAATATTGAGGTTTTGAGGTTATATTTTGGGGCTTTTGTAGATTGGAGCTTCCAGCTATTGAGAGGAGTTGTTAGAGTGTTGATTGGTACCTAATTGTGCTGAGGCAAGTGAATGATTTGATAATTGGACACATGCAGTTTAAATTTTGTTTTCTTTTCAAAACTTTTGAGTTGATTGTCTGAGCAATTGCAGGTGATAATTGTAACATCCCAAAATCCCAAGGTTGTAATTAGTCTAGTTAGTTGCACTTTTAGCTAATTAAGCTTGTTTATAAGCCAAATAGGTCTGATTAATCATTAGGATTGCGCGTGTGAAGTTGGGTTGAGATCTGAGCCCGTTTGGGTATAGTAGGGGTGTGTGTCGCTATTTCCGGAAAGTCCCGATGGCTTTTTAGTATTTTCTGCTTTTCGTGATTTTGGCACCATCAGGTAGATTACCTAATTTCCCGGACTTTGTCCTTCTGTTACATCTTGATCCGGACCCTTAAACCCAACCCAAAACCTGACCTGAACCCACCTAAACTTATTTTATTAATTTTCCAAAGTCAAACCCTACCTCCCCATCCTATTTTCCTCTTTTCCCATCTCACTCCCATCATATCCCCACCCCCCTAACCCACGTGTACACCCCCACCCCATTTCCCATTTCCTTTTTCCCCCATCACTTTTAGGTCATGATGGAGACCCCCCCTTTCCTTTCATTCCACTCCAACACAATAGCCTCCCTTCTCTCATTTCATTTCTCTCGTTCACTCTCCCTCTTCCATGGGTTGCTGCCATCGTCGTCGGACACCGCCGCCAACCACCATCATCTTCGGCGGACTCTTCTCCCTCCTCTCTCATCTCATCTCATCACCATCTCTCATTTCTCCCACTCATCTCTCCTTCACCCAGCCATGGGCCCCATTGTCCCGGAGCCTCCTCGTCGCCGTCGGCGACCCACTTGCGCTACCGCCGGGCTTCCCCATCTCTGACGAACCAGCCCACTCCACCTCTCCCTATTTCTCCATTTTCCCTTTCTTCCTTTCCTCCCCTGTTTCTTCCTCCCTTCTCTGTTTCTCTTTCTTTCTTGTTTCTCTCTCTTACTGTCTTCTCTCTCTAATTCACTCATCTCACCAATCTAACCCACCCTACCCATTTCATCCTCTCATTCTCATCTCATCTCATCTCTCCCTCACCTCACTTCACTTCACTCCCTACCAACGTGGATCAGCCCCTCACCCATTCCACCCATTTCATTCTCTCTCTCTCTCCACTCACTGCCCACATGAATAAAGTCCCAACCCATTTCATTTCTCTCTTTCTTTCTCTCTTTTCATTCTTTATTTCTTCCTCTCTCCACTCCCATTGTTGTCAACGTGGGTTGATTCTCCTCCTCACCCATCTCACCATGTCATCATCTCTCTCTCTCTCTCTCTCTCTCTCTCTCTAATTCTCTCCCATTCTTTCTCTCATTCTGTCTTTCTTTCTTTAATTCTGTCTTGTTCATTCTTCTTGTCAATGGACCACCATGACCCTCCATCACCACTAATCAGTGGGCCCCACAACCTCCGATGGTCACCATCATCTCCACGTGGACCCCGTGAGCTTCTCATCCCCAATTTCAAGCTTCACTGTTTGGTAAGCCCCTCTTTTCCCTTAGGTTTGGGTTAATGCACTTTGGGTGTGGAGTTGTGTTAAGATAGCTTAGAGCTTTCCATATTTTAGTTTTATATTTTAATTTAGTTTTATTTTTGCTAATGCTTTCTTAGGTTTGGTTTGTTCGGTATTGAGCTAGGATTTGTGGATTTTGGCATTTTCAACCAAAGGCAAGTAGATATTTATATATATGCTTAGATATGTTTGTCTCTCCTTTGATTTGATGATTGATGATGATTTAGATGACCATATGCTCAATTGATACCTGTGATTTTAGAAAACATGATAATTATGTTTAACTGTTTAATTAAATGGATTTTTAATTGGATGGTTAGATTAGTTGGATGGATATTAGATGATGGTCTTGATGAGAGGGGGTATGGATGTATGTGGAGAGGGCAAGGCCCTATTCTCTTTGTTGCAGGATTAGAATGGAAGGGTTAGGCCCTTCATATTGACTGATTACATGTTCTGGGATTTTGGAAAGGGGTTTCCACCCATTTCACTTCAGTTACAGAATTGAGGTTTTATAATTGCAGTGTATGCGGTTGACCGGCCAAGGGGACCGGGTCGCCGGCCACACACAATCAGGCTCCCTGGAGCCTGATTAAAAACACAGTGCACTCCATTTGTTTACGACTTTCGATCAACCGGACTGGGTCGGGTCAATCGGGTACTGTGTGTGGGATGTAGACCGACCAAGGGCTGGGTCGACCAGGTGAACCACGGTTACCTTTTTGAAAGGGCCCTTTTAACCCTATTTTAGATGGACTTAGGTGGAACCTCGGCTTCCCTTTTTGGACTTATTTGACTATATGTGAAGATGTTTTGAGCCGACGTTTTTCTCGGTTAATCCGGTTGTATCGGGTTACAACCTATCTCAATCTTGAACGGTACGGGACATCGGGATACCCCCCCTTTATGTCTATGCACAAAGATTGTTTGTTTGGGTATCGCGAACCCTACTTCCCTTCGTTGACTGAGTATGTTTGTACGATGCATCTGGTTTAATAGTGTACCTAGGATTGGATTGTTTATTGCTTCTGATTTGGAATTGTACCATTCGGTACTTTTATACATGCTATGTTCATGTTCCTTAGCTTCGTTTGCTTTGTTTTGCTTTGGGATCATTTGATGAACTTAGATGATGAACTTAGAATCCCTTTTGATGTTCCAATTGTTTTGATGATTGATGGAAGTGTTGAGGCTAGGTGGCTTTGATTGTAAAAGCTTGATGAAGACTACTTATGGTATTGACGTTTGAAGAAGCTTGCTTGATTGATCTTGACTTGATAATGGAAAGTAGTCTCTCTTTTATTAATGAATCTTGTTCGCACAAGAAAGTCTAGCCCCTCACTATTGTTTGTCTAAGGATCCTTGTGTCAGGCACCACTCAGCTGTATATCACCCAACACAGATGGGGCACCATCTGTGTAAGGACCTTGATGAACATCTGCGCAGTACAACCTTTTACTTGTTGATGGATTTTGCTTGTTTGCCGGGTCATTACCGTGCCTTGTTGCCAAGTTACTATTCGTGCCTTGTTGCCGAGTTACTATTCATGCCTTGTTGCCAGACTTTAATCCTGTGCCTTGCTGCCAGGGATATCCTGTGCCTTGATATCTCCACCACAACTCAATGGGAGTAGGGAGGGCAATGACACTGTCCTATGGTAATTAGCATATGTGGACCGCCTATCTTGCTAGATGTTTATGTTAGATTGATATTGATTCGGATGTTATGCACTTCTTACGATTAGGATGCTATGCATGTCTTATGATCTTGTCTATTGTTTACTCTGATTCGTTTTGCATATCTATGGATGTTTTATATTTATATCTGCCTACTGACTGTCGTGTCTGATGCTACTCTTAGTGCATAGGTACCGGGTACATTTACCTTTGGGAAAATGGAGGCGTCGCTTCAGGCAGTTTAGCTTGATGGTGAGTACAAATTGTGTATCGATGGTATTGTCGTTGTAACCAGCACACGAGTGCCTTCATACTTTGGTTAGTTCGTATTTATTCTTCCTTTGGCTTAGGTTTTATTAGGAGCCATTAATTAATATACTTTTGTTATCTTTTGCTAAACTTAAATTATAGGAAAGAAATATGTGCATACTCTGAAATGTTATATCGTACCATTTGTTTAATATGATGTTCCGCTGTGTTTTATGGTTACCGAGGAAATATTTATACCTCACCGCGGACTTCGATCCTATGGGACATGATTGGGGCAACGTTGCATTTAATTAATGTTGGAAAAATTTTAATTGGCTCTAATTTCACACATAACCCCGGTTTCATTTCTGGGGGCGTGATAATAATGGTTGGGGGTGGGGTGGCGCTTGATTTTCAACAGTGTGTTTGATTTCCTTATTTATGCCAAATTTCTTTGCATAAACTCTAGTACAACTATAGTATATGTAGTATGTTTCTGAAATCTGTAAATTCTGTTGATTATTACTTGTTTTTTCTGCATTGATCATATTTTATATTGGGATTTATTAAATTAGTTTATGAATTCTTCAAATTCTATGATTACTACCTGTTTATCCGCATTCATATTGGTAAATGGAATGGCTTGGGATGTGTGTGGTTGAATGGAGGAGTGCTTGAAGTAAGGAAAATGCCCATTTTAGGTGTAGGAAGTAGCAAGTGTTGAGGAGGAAGAAAGGGGGTTGAAACTCATTAATAAGATATGAGGTTTTCACACCTGACGAGCTCAGCCAGTGGGCTAGCTCGCTCAAGCGAGCATGGGGCCGCTAGAGTGAGCCAGCCCTCAGACGGCTCGCTTAAGCGAACCCAGGTTCTGTCCTCGGGCGGCCCAAGTTCACTGTTTTCCCAGTTTCCACGGGTATGAACCTAGGGTTCAATTGGGTTTGGGGGAAAATCTTAGAACTAAATTTGTATGTTACATTGGAGCAATGGAAGAAAAAGGGAATTCTTGTATGTGTTTTGCTGGGGATATATTAGGATTGTCCAAGTCTGGTTGTGCACTCAGATGTCTCAAATGCCGGACAACTTCGGAGGCACCAAATTCCTTATCATTAACCCGACATTTGAATGCTGAGTACTCATTGAGATGACCCTTGGTAAGCCACTCAACCACAGGTCATTATTCCATTCCAAATTTAGGAGTTTTTGCATGTTTCCTCGTAAAATATTTCGAGGGAATTTTGTGTGGCTCGCCACGTTGTGTACATCTTGATAGGGCTACTCGTTCCGTCTGCTTCCGTATGTATGTTTATGCCTTTGTGCAGAGTACGTAGTCCCTTATCAATTCAAATTATGTTCATTTGTTTTATGTAAGTTTGCACAGATTTTTGGTCGACACCACTAAGCTTGGGTTGCCGAATCGGTCTGGTCATCCGGCCAAGGATCCTAAAATATTTTTGCCAACTGCTGCTTGGATTCTATTTGTATGCTATCCGTTCCACTGTGGATTTTGTTTGATGCCCAGCTATACTAGGTTATAATAATTATATCTGTTTGCTTTGATCGTCATCTCGTATGACGATCATTATTTGTTTGTCTGCTCTCGTCGCCTCGATGACTGGAGAATATAATTTTGTGTGGCTGCCATCTATTTGGTTTCGTCATGCATATCTTGCAACTTCATAATTATTTCTCTTGGATTTTCAAATGTGCTTTGGTATTGAAAAATGGATTTTTATACATTATCACCATAATATTATCTATATCATTCACCTGCTAGACCGTCGTGTCTGATATACTACTTTTGGTGCCCTAGGTATCAGGTCCTTCGTCCCTAGCTAGCGTACGTGCAGTTGGTCGTTGAGCCTTGTGTTTTAGTAGTTTTATTGTGATGTTGATGTCATTTAGGCGTCGCGCTTGGCACCGAAGTTCGTCACACAATTGGGGGTAGTATTTTATTTAGTCTGTTATTTTTGTATGGCTTTTATTAGCCTTTTTCTTTGGAACTATAATTAATATACTTTTATAATTTGTAACTTGAACGCATTTGGGAAATGGATCATCTTGTAACTGTCAGCTCTGTATTTAGTTATTATGGTTCATTTCAGTTTGAATATGGGTCTTGTTATGATGTCTTTGGCTACTAGTTGAGTGCGACACGGAATTCGATGGCCACGGGCTCTGAGTCGAAACACCGTAAGCTTCCGTGAAAATATTCAGGTTATGTTGGAATTTTGATATCCTCACACACGCGGATCCTGAGGAAAACATAATTATTACCTAATCCCACCTTACGTCCCTGAGATCGGACTATTGCATAAGTCGGGTTTCGGGGCGTGACAAGAACATGCTCGAATTTAATCAGATAAGCACATGTAGAAGCTCTCAAAATCTTTGGATCTCCTCTCCACCTTCTTCTTCTCCCCCCAAGCCTTAAGAAAACCCTATAAAAAAATCCTTGACTGAAAAGCTGTTGCCTTGCCGTAGAAGAAGGAAAGCCAAAACTCCATTTTCCACTGGTACTTAACTTGATTTCATGAAATCCCCTTTTTCAAAAGCAAATCCATGTTTTCAGATTTAAGGCCAACTAAACATGACCAGAATATCTACATTTAAGTAATCAAAATATCAAAAATAACCACCGAAAGAGATACGTGCAAGGGATTATTTTCGTCAAGTATTTGTCCTGCAGAAATGGTCTAAAGCATTGCATCGCGCATAAATCATTGCATCGCACATAATAGGAAGTACTTTGAGTGAAAAGAACAAGAATACATATATCACAGCTCATTTCTATTTGTAATTATAGATTGAACTCCAAGAGAATTGATTCAGTTTTCTATATAGAACAGTGGCAAAGTGATGTTATTGATGTTGTGCGCGTGTATGCGGAAACGAGAATAAGCGATCGAACAAACAATCAACCACACACAAGAACAAGAGAATTACGTGGTTCGGCAAACTTGCCTACGTCCACGGGAAAGAAACTCGACTCTCCTTTTGGATTCACTCTCTGTATGATATGCAGTACAGTTCTATCATGGGTTACACATTACATGAATATATAATGCTCTCTTTCTTATTCCCCAAGAAACCCTATCCTAGTCAATAAGAAAGTCCTGGTACAATTACCAAATTACCCATAACCCTGAACCCAATTGGTCTGGACCCACTAGGCCAACAATCTCCCCCTCCAGACCATGGGAAGACGCCTCTGAACCCCCCTTACTAGGAGTCCAGTCCTGCCAACTCTGAACACAGCTCCAGCTTTCCCTTAGACACGACCTTAGTCATCATATCCGAGGGATTCTTGTCAGTATGAATCTTCTCCAGCTTCATGAGATTCTTTTCGATGACCTCACGAATCCAATGGTATCTCACATCAACATGCTTCGTGCGGGCATGGTATGTAGCGTTCTTGCTGAGATCCATAGCACTTTGACTATCACAGTAGACTACATACTCTCCTTGCTTCAAACCCAGTTCTTTGAAAAATTTCTTCAACCAAATCATCTCCTTCCCTGCTTCATTAGCAGCTATGTATTCTGCTTCGGTTGTAGACAATGCTGTACGCTTCTGCAACTTAGACTGCCAGGAAATAGCTCCCCCTGCAAAAGTAAATAAGTACCCAGAAGTAGACAACCGACGATCAAGATCGTCTGCATAATCAGCATCTGTAAAGCCTTCAAGTACTGGTTTTGAGCCTCCGAAACACAAGAAAAAATCTGATGTACCTTTCAAGTATCTGAAGATCCACTTCACTGCTTCCCAATGCTCTTTCCCAAGGTTAGAAAGAAATCTACTCACTAAACCCACTGCATGAGCAATGTCTGGCCGTGTATACACCATGGCATACATAAGACTCCCAACTGCTGAGGAGTATGGAACAGAAGTCATCCGTTCCTTTTCTTCATCTGTAGTAGGACATAGTCTCTTACTGAGCTTGAAGTGACTGGCTAAAGGCATGCTAACTGGCTTAGCATCTTTCATGTTGAACTTTGCTAGCACCCGTTCAACATATTTCTCCTGTGACAATCACAGCTTCTTGGCATTCCTGTCACGACGTATTTGCATTCCCAAAATCTGTCGTGCGGGACCCAAGTCTTTCATGTCAAAAATCTTTGACATGTCCCTTTTCAACCTGTCAATCATCTTACTATCATGTCCAACTATCAACATATCATCTACATATAAAAGAAGGATGATAAATTTGCCGTTACCAAATTTACGAATATAAACACAGTGATCAGCAGCTGTCCTCCAGTACCCATGATTCACCATAAATGAATCAAACTTCTTGTACCACTGCCTCGGTGCTTGTTTCAGCCCGTAGAGACTCTTCTTTAGCCTGCAAACCAACTGTTCTTTTCCTTCTACCTCAAACCCCTCCGGCTGAGTCATGTAGATCTCTTTTTTCAGATCACCGTGAAGAAATGCAGTCTTCACATCCATCTGCTCAAGTTCAAAGTCCATGCTGGCGACTAGACCCAAGACAACTCTGATAGAAGTCATCTTCACAACTGGAGAGAAGATTTCATCGAAGTCAATACCCTTCGTCTGCGCAAAGCCTTTAACCACTAGCCGTGCTTTGTGCTTAATCAGTTTTCCACTGTCATCTCTCTTCAGCTTGAACACCCATTTGTTCTTCAAAACCTTCCTGCCTTTTGGAAGTTCCACCAGCTCATAAGTATTGTTCTTTTTCAAAGAACTCATCTCATCCTGCATGGCCTTCATCCACTCATCTTTATCTGCATGAGTTTTTGCTTCTGGGTAGCTCTCTGGCTCCCCCTCATCAGTAAGCAAAATATAATCTGCCGCAGGATATCTTGTTGATGGTTGACGCTCTCGAGTAGACCTCCTAACTTGAGGTTCTGTGGTTTCTGACTGAGGAGACTGCTCCCCCTGCTCAACACCATGTTCGTCTGGCAACCCCTGCGCCTCATCACGATTCAAATCGTTTTGTCCACCTTCTCCACCTGTAGTCTGCACTGGAGAAGGAGTCGGTGTGAGATCAACCACTCCATCAACAACTTCTTTAGACTTTTCAGTCTTCTCAGTATCTCCAAAAAACTGGTCTTCATGAAACACTACATCCCTACTTCTGATAATTTTCCTCTTCTCTGGATCCCATAATCTGTAACCAAACTCAGCTCCACCATAGCCAAGGAAAATGCAACACACTGCCTTATCATCCAGCTTTGAACGCTGCTCCTTTGGTACATGTGCAAAAGCCTTGCACCCAAACACCTTCAAATGAGAATAAGAAACATCTTTACCTGTCCATTTTCTCTCTGGAAGGTCAAAATCCAAAGGAACTGAGGGAGACCTGTTAATCAGATAAACGTCAGTCAGGACAGCTTCACCCCAAAATGCTTTGGGTAGCTGTGCCACTTTAATCATGCATCTCATCCTTTCAAGAATAGTGCGGTTCATTCTTTCTGCCACACCATTGTGCTGTGGAGTACCAGGAACTGTTCTTTCATGTCGTATACCATGCTTCGAGCAATAGCCTTTAAACAGGTTGGATGTGTACTCTCCACCATTATCTGTGCGGAGAAATTTTAAGAGTTTTCCTGTTTCTCTTTCAACCATGACATGAAACTGCTGAAATACCTGGAACACCTGATCCTTCGATTTCAACGCATAAACCCAGACTTTCCTGGATGCATCATCAATAAATGTGACAAAGAACTTATTGCCACCCAATGACTCCACCTCCATGGGACCACAAACATCAGAATATACCAAATCCAACACATTAGATTTTATCGTTGATGTTTTAGAGAAAGATACCCTATGTTGTTTACCAAATAAGCAAAAATCACAAGGGTCAAGGGATGTACCTGTGGAGTACTGAATTCGATCTTTCTTTGCCAGTATCTGCAGTCCTTTCTCACTCATATGTCCCAGTCTCTTGTGCCACAGATTTGGAGAGGATCTGTCTTCAACAGCATTTAACACACTTTTGCATAGCTTCACATGTGTCTTGTACATCGTATTACACGCTTTCCCTCTCGCAACAATAAGAGACCCTTTAGTGAGTTTCCACCTGCCATTTCCGAAGTAACTCTCATAACCTGCACGGTCCAATGAAGTTCCGGAAATCAAATTCAACCGCAAATCAGGAATATATCGCACATCTTTCAGTGTCATTGTGCAACCAATATCGGTTTGAATGCAGACATCACCAATCCCAATAATATCTGAATGACTTGTGTTGCCCATCTTCACAGTGCCAAAGTCCCCTGCTTTGTACGTTGTAAACATCTCCTTACAAGGAGTAGCATGGTAGGATGCTGCTGTGTCAACAACCCACTCAACCTGATCATCTGCAACACTTAAACACGTTTCATCGTCACTGGCCAGTACCACTACTTCATTATCCAAAGTAGCTGTTGTGTTAGTGTCATTCTTCTGCTCATTGTTGGCTTCTTTCTTTTCCTTCAAGGCAAAGCAATTCTTTTTAATGTGGCCCTCCTTGCCACAATGAAAGCATTTTCCAGACTTTTTCTTAGTCTGTGTTTCACCTTTAGACTTGCCACGACCCCCCTTTGGTCCCCTACTCTTACTCCTCCCCCTTTTCTCAGTAACAAAGGCCTGTGCATTATCTGTCCCTGCAGTTTTTCTTCTTGTTTCTTCATTCAACAAGCTGCTAGTAACCTGACTCATTGATAACACACCATCTGGAGTAGAGTTGCTCACGGAAACAACTAATGTTTCCCATGTATCTGGTAAAGAGCTTAAAAGAAATAAAGCTTGCATCTCATCATCAAGGACCATCTTCATTGTAGCCAGTTCATTCACAATGCATTGGAAATCATTTATATGATCTTCAATTTTACCACCATCCTTGAATTTCATATTTACAAGCTTTCTAATTAGAAAAGTTTTGTTCACAGCAGTTTTCTTCTCATATCTTTCTTCTAACTTCTTCCAAAGGGTCTTCGCATTGGTTTCATTAGACACGTGATGAAATATGCTGTTATCCACCCACTGTCTAATGTGACCAATGGTCTTTCTATGCATCTTTTTCCAATCTGGATCAGACATCTCTTTTGGTCGGGCAGCATCCCCCTCAATGGGATCATAGAGGTCTTTGCAATAAAGTATATCCTCCATCTTAGGTTTCCAAATCAACCAATTGGTATGGTTGAGTTTGATCATGGTAGTGTTAACAGTGTTGTTATCCATCTCAATTGAATAATCAAGAAAAACAAACAACTTTCACTAACCTCAAAATCTGCACCAATCTATAGAACTCGTCACCACGAGCACGCTGGAAGAAACGGATCTGAAATCCGACTTTGGATGGCTCCGATATCGCAAAAACTGTTTTCTGCGCTCTGATTGGTCAAACTTTCGTGTTGACCGTCAAACTTCCAATCTTCTTCCACAGTTATGTAGATCTGCTCGCAACGATTCTGTAGGCGCAAACGGATCTCCGATCGGACCTCGGATGATCAAGATATTGACGAAACAAGTTTCAGCCGTCAAACTGGTCAAACCCTTGCTGACCGTACTGTTCTGCTGACGTGGCGCTGACGTCAGCAGTTGCTGGAATGGGCTTCCTGCTTCACGGGTCAGGCCAAACTGACCTACGAACCTGAACTTGACCTAGCTGGGCTGTGGGCTGTAATGCGCTGGGCTTCTTCAAACGGGTCGGGCTGAACTGACCCAAACCGACCCAAACCCAACCCTTCTTCTTCTTCAAACAGAACTGGGTTCTGTTACGGCTGCTCCTGTCTTCTTCCTTCTTCTCCGGCCACGGCACGGTGGCTAACGGAGATGGCCGGCGATCCTACTCCGACGACAAGCAGGAGTCCGGCGACGGGCGGCGGCGACTGCTCCGATGTGAACAGTTTTTACTGCGAAAAAACAGAGACGCAAAACCTCTGTGTCTTCTTTCGGTCCGATGACGATGACGATGCGCAACGGCTAGAATTCGAAAATTCTCTGAAACACTAAATCAGCGTGGCCCAGCAGAAATCGTAAAAGACGATCTCTCCACGTGCAGAAGTCCAAAACCGAACCTGTTCTCCGTTCTTCTCTTCAACTGATCGTGTGGCCCAACAGAGATCGGTCCGATCTCTGTTCCTTTCCAGCAACGAGAAACCACGTGCAGGAATCCGGATCACTCCGTTGATCCGATCCGTCGATCGCAAACGCAGCACAATCCAATCCTAGAAAACCTAGGCTCTGATACCACTTGTTGTGCGCGTGTATGCGGAAACGAGAATAAGCGATCGAACAAACAATCAACCACACACAAGAACAAGAGAATTACGTGGTTCGGCAAACTTGCCTACGTCCACGGGAAAGAAACTCGACTCTCCTTTTGGATTCACTCTCTGTATGATATGCAGTACAGTTCTATCATGGGTTACACATTACATGAATATATAATGCTCTCTTTCTTATTCCCCAAGAAACCCTATCCTAGTCAATAAGAAAGTCCTGGTACAATTACCAAATTACCCATAACCCTGAACCCAATTGGTCTGGACCCACTAGGCCAACAATTGATAGGGGCACAACTTGCTTGTGTTCTCCGTACACCACTGTCAATGTGAAGGACAAATCCTTGTGGTAACGGGCTCTGTTGCATGAATTTTTGAGCTATACCAGTGGGGTTCTCTGTTTTTTTTTTTTTTTGGCCATGTTAGCTCATTCTTTGTTTGCTTTCTCACTGCTGGAGATTGCAACTAAGTGGGAGATCGTTAGGAAAATTGTGTGGCCCGACTGCCATTGGGCCCACGCCAGATCGAGCCCGGTGGTGTGCCGCGGATGAACTCCTAATAAGTCTTGATCTGGTTGAGTCAGATAAGGATCAAACTCTTGGTGGTAAAGTTTGGATCAAGTTTAGACTCTCGGTTGGCAGAATTCCCACGCTGGCCAGGAGACGTGGGATTCCAGGAGGGGTAGAGTCCGTAGTAGTCGTGACTCTTAGAGATTGCTCTATATAAGGGAGATGAGAACCCTTGCCTGATCATCCAGAAGATCTGAGAGCATTCGCAGCTAGTTCGCAGGTCTACCCCACACCGAAACGCAAAAGGTCCTCTGCGAGTTCGGTTCCGACACCCATCTGGGACCAGCTAGTTCTTTCAGGAGCTCCCATGTCCCATGTTACCATTCCTTGTCATTGTCCTTCATTTGGAATATATGCATCTTATCTTTCAAAAAAGTAAAATAAAATAAAGCAAGAGTGATTGAAGTACCTGCCATGGAGAAGATTTTGAACCCAGAGGACAAACAGGGCATCTCCAATCTTCCACGGAAAAAGAAGCTAAACAAACTGCCAGGCATGCATGCATTGTTGACACAATACGGTTGCAGAAATCAAATGACCGATTGGAGAACCTGTTTCTTGCTAAAATAAATGCTGTTGTCCAGGACAGAACTCCCACCACAACCCATTTCACAATGTAATCCTCCATTTATTTCTTTCAAAACTTCTGATGAAATGCAACCAACAGTATTATGAAATTTTCAATCTTTTCAGATTGTATGCAATCTGATGTCCTTTACTACAAAAGAATTCATGAAATTTTGGTCCTTTCGAACCTTCGGTTTATGAGATAAAACAACTTTACCTTGGAAATTCAGTTCTTGAGATTTCTAAAGACCAAGAAAATAAAATTCAGAGTAAGGGATTCACAGAAATGGAAGAATAGGGATGCAGCTAAAATACATGTATATATATAGTAGATCCTTTGATTTAAGCAATTGAATTTTGTCACATATTCAAAGGTCAAGTGCGACAAACACAACTGAAAGGACTCTATCTCCTTGACCCTATTCGAAGTTGAAAAAACTAAACGGGAACAAATGGGTGTCGACAAAACTGCACTTCTACATTCCAAGATAACTAAACATACAAGAGAAAACAACTCTCATTTTTTATTTTTTATTTGCCAGAATAAAAAAAAATGCAACTCTCATTTACACAGTTCGAAATACAAAGAAAAACTGATTTTTGCAAACTGATGACAGATGGGTGACACCAACATGCAAGAACTCTTTTACGCTGAAGGAGACTCCAACTTTCTCTTGACAGATTACAAAGATGCAAGAAAGAGAACTCTTCTACATGATCAAAAGTAGAATTATCTAAAAGATGAAACGAACAATATTTGTGATTTCTCACCATTAAGAAAATATTGTACAACGAAGAGGACCTTTATTCAAGATCTGAAGCCCACAAACGTAAAATTGCAAGAAAAATTACGAGAAAGAATCTGAAAAATTCTGAACCTGCACAAGAGCTATATAGACATTGCGAACTATTCATATTTCTGCCAAAAAAATAAATTTAAAAAAACAAGGATAAGGGTACAAGAAAGAACAACAGCGATTGCCCACCCGTGTTTGGTTGGATTATAATAAATTTTGCAGCGGATTTAGTTGGGGTCGGTGAACAATTAAAAGTAGGCATCCGCATCTTTTCCTTTATTATTCTTAAAAGAGTTTTTTACAAAAAGGCCCCCATATTTTTATGAAACCTCAAAAAGACCCGTATACTTTTTATTTTTACTAGAGCATCCCTTGAATGATGGTCAACCTAAAAGAAAACGTTAACTTACGGTTCCCAACTTCACATTTTTTTTCTATTGACCCATCTTACCGCTTATATTTCTTGAGAAACTCAAATGATAACCTCTGTCTCCATGAGAGATGAACCACTCAACCAAGGACATGTAGAAAACACAACTACCATCTTTCTTTTTCATTATTGCCTTTGATCTCAAAATGGATGGAAGCTATTGTTGTTGAAACTGTTGGGACTCACATTAGTAAGAGGACCCATTTGGTCCCAGATGGTTGTATCCAAGAAATTGATGTGACTGATCTGCCTTTACACTCTCAAAATTAATATTGAATACGTCATATTCATCATCCATGACATTATCTTTGGTGGGTCTCACAGGAAACCTGTCTTTGCACAGCTTGTACTACTAGGAGAAGCATCTAAGATTCCAACGTTTTGATTAGCAGATGTCTTTGCCACATCAAAAGTAAAATTGGTGTTCTCTTAGGTCTCTTGTTTTCTATGATTGGAAAAAGAATATGGTTTTTTTTTTTTTTTGCTGTGAGTTTCTATATTTTGTTTAGTTTCTTGATATTTGTAATCCCTCTTTATCCTGGAGAAACTGTGACTTCATGTCTTGGAGAAGTTGATGAGATATGGGTCTTTGGTGTTTGTGGACGCCATGCTATATATCCTAGTTTGGCAACTCTTCTAATATACTCAAGTCAAGTAAAGTTGATTTTGAAGAAAATAAAATATAAATGGGTTATGATGGTATTTTATTTTTAGTTGTTTGTTATGGAACCTTTTTGACTTTTTGTATGGGAAAGTAAAGTCTTTTTTAATATTTTAGTGGATAAAGGTGGTTGCTTTTTTACTTTTTTTTTTTTTAAAGATAGAGGGAGTTTTGAATTAAAGTTATTTTGATGTGACATCTTGTTTGAAAAATAGAGGCTTTACTTGAGTTGTACTATGTTAGTAAAGTGCCAAACTAGAGGAGCTAGATTTGAGGAGACGAAGTAAAGAGGTACGAGTGGTCAGTCACCCATTGCCATTCCTACTATTTTCCGATTTTGTGAAGAAAATTCTCTTGAAGATTGTTAGAGAAGGATCCAATTAGAGAAAGGGTATTGAGGTTCTTTAAAAGAAAAGGAATTACGAAATGTAGATGGGTCGGATGAAGTAGAATTCAAGTGTTTTGATTAAGTTATGGAAGAGGTATTGCCCATTAGAGAATGGGTTTTGATGGCATCAATGAAGAGATCTGAATGGATATAAAAAATGAAAAAACAAAAAAGTAACAGAGATGGTTATGATTGAAGGAGGATTTGATTTGTTTTGCTCTGGTTATTGAAGAAAAAATATTCCAACCAAAAGAAAGAGACTGGGTAGAGTAAGTCATTTAAAAGAGAGATTAATATGATCAAAGGAGTTGAGATATGTAGGGCCTTTTTTTTGGGATAGTTGGTATACTCATCGCGGTTGACGTGGCTGAGTCAGTCATATTGCAGCAAGTTCTATCTGGGATTGGTACAAGTATATGCAAGACGATTCTTTCGACTAGTTCGGAGAGATGGAAGCAGGCACGAATGTGTCATTTAATTTTGCCGTAAATATAAAGGGTAATATGGTAAAATAGAAAAAAGATGGAGAGTCAAACTGCGAAACTGGTTTTTCTTAGGAGCTTGCTATTGGCACACAGAAAAATCATTTTCCCACACAGTTTCTCTCCACACACATCACAATATTTTAAAATTTATATTTTTTCTTTCCCCACACACTAAATATCTCCATTTTAGCCCCCTCTCCATTGTCCTCTTTCTTCTTCCCACACACATATCATTCTCTTTCTCTCTACACACAAAATCGATCGAACTCTCTCCTTCTCCGGCGTCTCTGTTCCTCCGGCGTTCCCAGTCATGTACACCATCTCCTCTTCCAAAGGTTAATCTCTATCTCCACCATTTTCATTTCATTTTGCTTCACCATTTATTCTTTACCATTGTATCCATCTTAGATTTTTTTTCATGCAAACTTGTTATGGGGATAGATTCTCATTCAATGTAGGATTTTAGAAACAATGGTATAGTTTTTTGATGCATTGGGTCCATCGTCTTCTTCCTTTTGCCGTTCCCAGAAATCATGCTGTTCGGATATGAAGATCTGAACAAATTTGTTGAAGGGAACAACATTTTGATATTTGTAGTGCATTGGGCCCAGGGTTCAGTGATCAAGGCTATTGATCCAATGGCCCCATCACTGAGAGAAATGCTTAAACATCTCCAAAAGATATTAACCCTTGGGTTGATGGCCTATTTCATAGGTCATCTCCCAATCTAGGATATTTTGAAAGCACCTCCCCTCCACATTCATGCCCAGCAATTAACAGTTTGGATTATAAAATTACGATTTTAGTTGATTGTGACATTAATGCGGTATGGAATAGGGCACTTCAACCAATACATTTGAAATGGTATAGAACTCAAGAGGGCAAGAAGAAACTAACCTTCTCTGGAGAGATATCTCCTTTTTCTTCTGCATCAGATAAGAGTTGCTATATCCAATTCTGTGATGTAAGCAATTGTCCAGCACATCATTTCATTACATGCTTTAAAGAACAGTGGACATGTATATGATACCCAAATATTTTAAAATAAGCGATGCCTCCATATTTATCCTGTTTACTTTAGCAATTTTGACTATTGGAATAATGAGTGCATTTGCGCTGTGTGGAGATCAGAAACTGAATTAGACTGGATACAACTTCGATTCCCATCCCAGCACATGAAGTCACCATAAACACTGGCTGTAGTAGCCAATGTTGATTTGCACCAGAAGAAAATCATACAAGAACATCCTACCTAATTTGATCTCCAATTTCCTTGACACCCCAAAACAGAAAATGATAGCCACTTGATCATCCATTCTATCATAGCTAAGTGGGGCCTATTTGTTTGCAAAAGAGTAAAGTCAACGAGGGCTGAAATAAATTTTCACCCATGGGTTCTTTATCTCATGAGGTGTTTGTTTGCATTGGCTTAATTAATTTGATAAATAAAGTAAATATGTCTAACGAACTAGAACTAGTAGTTACTCTGATCCAACTTTTTTCTCTCCCACAGTTTGGAAAAGAATATTGCAAAACCTATATGAATTCTCCTACAATATTTGTATTTTTATTTAAGATATGGACCGACCGAGCTCTTCTAGGGTGCGACCCACCGCTTCAAACAGAAGGCGTCGCCACCGAGTGGAAGAGGTTGCAGAAGAACCTCTTCTTAGTGAGGAGGGCCCTGGAGAACAACCTAAGATGGATGTGGAACCAGGTCCGGGGCCACAAGACAGGTCCTTATTGACCAGCTTTGATACACATATAGCTGGGTATATTTGGAGTGGATAGGTGTGTTTCGTTTGTTCCATATCAAGATTGATTGATTGATTTATTGGGGAATATCTTCGATAATGTATCAATTGTTGAATGCAGGATCGAGGAGCACTGAAGTGTCTAAGTCATGGTCAGAAAGTGTCATTGTGGCACTGGCAATTGAATGGGTCTGATAGGTTTAGGCATTGGATGTCCAGATCCAGATTGGCTCCCTTAGTGATTGCATCATACCGCAGTGTCAATAAGATTATTGTATCGGGTTTTGTGGAGAGGTGGCAACCCAAGACTAACACCTTTTACATGCCATTTGGTGAGATGACCATCACTTTAGATGATGTTGCATCCATCTTAGGCATCCCAGTGACGGGGCGGACTGTCTCGTGTAATGATAGAATGACATATGAGGATGCTCAAGCACTCCTTGTTGATGCACTGGGAGTAGAGCCCATAGAGGCACATGATGAGCTGATCCAGATGCGGGGCCAATCTGTTAGATTGGAGTGGTTACGGGAAAGGTTTGGCAGAATGTCTGACGAAGATGGGGAGGAAATGATTGACTGTGCAGTTAGAACTTACCTTCTGTACTTATTGGGATGTATGCTGTTCACAAACAAGAGTTGCACACGGGTGCCTATCATATTTCTTACACATCTGGTGGATTTGGACAACGTAAATTCATATGCATGGGGTACTGTTGCACTGGCATACTTATACAGGCAGATGTGGCTAGCAACCCGATATGAAGTTAAACAAATGGCCGGTTACCTGACTCTATTGGAAGCTTGGGTGTATGAGTACTTCGAATGTTTGGCTCCAACTCCAAACATTCACTATCAACTAGATCATCCCCGAGTCCATCGATGGGTCCCTCGTAGGGAGTCTTCTCCTTTACAAGCACTACGAGAGAGACTTGATTAAATGAGCACTGACTTGGTAATTACGCATACTTTCATACTCATTTTCTATCACCCGAAGTTATTATTCTGTATTATGTATCTTCATGTCTTATGCTTTGATTCAATATTTTCAGGTCACCTGGGACCCATATCGTGATGTTAGGCGCTATCAACCTTTCAATGAGGTTTCATACTACTGTGGATGCATCAAGTGCATGGACATGATTGAGCCTTATCATCCGGATAGGGTGCTCAGACAGTTTGGGAGAGTACAAACTATTCCTGCACCGCTATTAGCCCCCATTCGCGCTACGCGAGGTCCGATAGCCCGTGACTACCATATCACGTATCAATACATGAATCAAGTTTGGGAGGGATGGCCTAATCACCTACTGTCTGCATTGAACCGTAGTTGTCACGTCCCCCGAACCCGATTAGAGAAATAACCGGATCCGGGGAGTGAAATTTAGGACTAATTAAAATTTTTGTCCTTTAGGCCCAAGGATCGTAGGTCCGTGGTGAGGATATAATGTTTCAAGCCTCAAGTATAATAAGAATTGCGGAATTCATACAATCTTAAGCACATGGAGTATCAACAATGGCTAATAAATCTCATTTAATGTTAAGTTTCAAAGGAATGAAAATAAAACTACACAAAGTATTAAATTATTACAATGGCCAACCCAATAATCAAGGTCATTAAAAACAATAAAAAAGAAGTCAATAATATAGAAGGTCCAACGATAACTAAAGAAAGGATAAATGAAAATCTAATGAAGTCCCCCATGAATCTCTTTTGTGCCAGGATCGATGACGCTACTCTATGTCATCGGCATGCCACTCCCATTCCTCCTCAGCTGGTTGGAGATCCTTTGGGATCTCCTCACCTGCCTGCTCCTCATAATAGTCACCTGCTCTTCACACCAAGGAACAGAGCCAACGACATGTTGAGCAAAAGATAAGCAAAGTACAGCTAGCATGGCATGCATCAAGTATAGAATAGAGACAAGTGCAATATCATGTGAATATAAGAAAAATGAAGCTAGGCATAAAGCAAGAATAATAACCATCAGAAGCAATAACGGAAATCCTAACATCATCTAATAATAACCACTATACAAACAGTGCAATGCAAGAAACAAGAGGGAGACTCCGAGGATGTCCAAGCCACCTCCTGGGGTATCAGTAACAATCTAGACCAGACTATTGATACCAAAGTCCAGCTCCAGTGGGATTCTAGCTCCTGGTCTTGGGAATAGCAGCACGGTCCAAGCCCGCTCCCAGCTATTCAACACCATGGACGCCGTCCAAAGCCGACTGCCCACCCCGATGTCCAAGTAACCGGCCCATCAATAAACCCCCAATCTGCAGATGGCCATGATATGCAATAAAATAAAGTGGTGTTGACACAAGGATAGACCAAGACAAGCAAGCCTGGCTAGTTCAATGCACATGACATGATCATAGGGATTATCTCATTCAAAAACAATACAAGACAAGTCAAACATATGATAATGCCTTCCCTACTAGCCAGTCCTGTTTATCAATACATGACACAGGGTTCCTACGATACATTCTAAGTCAGGTCCATATCCTAATTCTATAAGAATTAATGTTTCATACTTAGTTAAGTGTTATATGCCAATAGAGTATACAAGGAATAATATCAACGGATAGAATTCACAAGTCGATGGGGAATTACAATCCAACCTAGGCAAGTGGTGTCATCCCTGTATTCCACATGTTCTAGCGGAGTACGTGTGGAAATTGAATCAACGATGCTTTTAGGAAAATTCCTTGGTGTACAATCATGTTAAGCATCTAATGAAATAATTCCATACGCATTCGGTTAAACCATGTGCAATACACGAATACCTAAACAACCCATCGTAGCACACCAAGCCACGTGCTACGATTTTAACCCCATTAATGGTCAAATGAGAGTGAGTGCATGGTTTCCAACATCTAAGGCCCAAACCTAAGTTATTAGTCTCATTTACAATAAAACATGAGCTGAAATAGTAATCTGAACATTTACATCACTTCCCGACCTCCGATCGTGATGAAACTAGAACTAGTGGATTCTACATCTTGAGAGCTTTCCAACGGTATATTACATATAGAATTCCAACGGACGGAATAAAAGTTATGCATCTTCGAAGTTCCCATGTGCTGTAAAAAAAAAATGACCGATCGATCGGTCTGAAATCAGACACAGTTAGTAACAGTGTTGATCGATCGGAACTGCAACCTGAACCCCGAAAATGGCCGAAAAATGGTTTTTCTTACCCTTTTTCCTCCGGCCAATCCATGGCTAACCTGCATAAAATGAGCCACCATGCTCCCCAATCATCACATTCATCATTTCCATCATCTCCAACAAACTCCATCATCTCCAACAAATTAAACACAACCTATAACTACCAATTACAATCTTTTATTTAACCCAAAACCCTCAAAAACCTAATCTTGCATATAATCTCAATCAATAACAAACAGGCTTGGAATTAAGGTAATCTAACAAAAAACATAGCCAATCAATAAAGAAAATACACACATGATCCATTATACAATGCAAATCTGCGCCCTACTACAAAACAGGCAAAGCTACTTCAAGCATCAGATCTTGTCAGAATCAGACAAAAATTGCAAGATCCTCCAAGATAGCTGAAAGAGGGGTACACCTGAGGTTTCGGGCCATTCCGACATCGTTTGGCCTAACTTCACTGCTCCAACAGCTAAACATGCGTTCTTGGCCGCGACATCATTGAAGACACCAAAACTTTGATCAAAGCCTATGGATGACTCCAGAATGTCTCCAAAGGGTTCCATGCTAAATTTCAAGTCAAATCGACAACGTTTGACCCTCCATCAACGCTCGAGCAGCAAAATCAAGCCTCCCGGCGGCGGGAACCACCGAAGCCATCACTCATCAAACAAAGTACATGAGTGGCTTCAACATGCTTCCAAAGGGCTGTACGTCAAATTTCAGGTCATTCCGACAACGTTTGACCAGGTTTCGATACTCCGAAAGAAAATCAGGCCTACCGGCGGCGGAGCAACCCGGGACAATGACATCTAAAACGGAGTTGATGGAACGTCTCAAAATGACTCCAATAGGCTCCCTGTCATATTTCAGGTCAATCGGACATCGTTTGACCACATATCAAAGCTCGGCATTTTCCCCGCAGCAAAATCAAGTCAAGCATCGATGGGACCCTAAACGACTTCAAAACTCAAATAAAAGCTCATGGTTGGTCCTATCCACTGCTCAAGAAGCTTCACCTCAATTTTCAGGTCATTCCGACATCGTTTGACCTAGTTTCAACTCTTGATGGAAAATCGGCTACAAAGTCTTCGGCTTTCCCGAAAAATGGGAAACTTTATGCTCCGATTTCGCGTGGGTTCTCGTCAAGTTTTCTCCAAGAAAATCAAGTTAATAATTGAGGAAAAATGTCAAGAAAAATACAGAAGAAAGAAGGAACAAAAAAGACGAAAAACGGCCGAAAACGATGCTCGGCGACCAAACGGGCCAAAGCCCAAGGTCGCCGGCGACCCTGGCCCAAGGTCATCGGCGACCCTGGGTGCATGGTCGACGGCGACCCTGCAAATCCGAGTCGCCGGATTTTGCACCAAATGCCCCATTTTTCGATCCTTTTCGCGTTTCGGGTATTCCTGCCTCTGTGATTTTCTGAAAATCCAATGTTTGATGCTTGAAAATGACTGATCTTCATCGACATCTCGGATTCGCCGTCAAAAGCATGAAATCATCACCGATCGCTCCAAGATCGCCAACTGGCTTGACCAAGAAAGTACATTTTCTGTTCGACCGATCGTGAAATCGACAAGACAGATGTCACCGGCCCACAAACATCAATCAATGTCTGAAATTGCATCGCAATCCGACATCAAACAATGTGTGGATCCACTTGTGATGATCACAAGAAGAATCTCAAAAGACGCGGCACGGCCCGCGACTCTTCACATGCCTTGGCGACCACTTAATGTCGTTAATTGACCCATTTATGACAACTAAATGCGGTCATTAACTCATTATTTTGGACGGCCCAATCAGATTCAAGCATTTGGGAGTTACAAATCCAAGCAATCATGGCATTTAACCCATGAAACTCCCATCATCATGAAGATTAAAGGGAATTAAAAGCCTACTACCCTTCATCGGCCAATCACAAGCCATGAAAAGGAGTTACAAAATCAACTTGTAACTCCTGATCAATTCTCTCATCATGGCTATCAATGCCCATAATCACCTCATGGCTATCAAAAGCCTATAAAAGGAGATCCATTTCCAAGAGAGAGACATCTATCGACAAATCGATATACACATCGACTTGAAATTCTGCACTTCTCCCGAAGAAATCCAGACGAAGTCCTGCTGCTCTACTGCAAGGAACACCACAAGGTGATCAAAGTCCTTTGGGGGGCCACCCCCCAAGGTCCCCTCCTTCTCCAACATGGCCTAAAAGCGGCTTTTCAGCCCGTTTACTTGGTTTTTCATTGGATATAGGACCTCCTCTTGGTCCTTGTCCTTTAAAAAACTGAGGTTAGGAGCCAAGCCGAAGAACTAAAGCATCAACCGTTTTCATTTGAAGGACGATGACGAAGTCCATACATGACTTGCGACCGTCGATCTCAACGTGTCCCCACAATCTTCTGAGAAGTTAGATCCATTTTCTTCATTTTCTATTGTAGTTTGTATTTCTTAAAGAGACAAAAAGAAATCACAATTTTTGTCTTTCATATTTGATGAGTTTTGTAAAATCGCCTTTCACGGCGAAATCGCCTTTTACGGTAAACAAACAAAAACGCCTCCTACGGCATTCTAAAAAAAAACAAACTTGTCTCTTTTCTTAATATTTATGCAATTTGAAAAGTTAGAAAAAAGGATTGATTTCCTTTCTATTTGTGAAGGTGAATCTCCGGATCATCACCATTCCAAATTCCAAGTAGAAAGTAAATCTGGCATACCCGTACAAAAATGTTGATACCCGCGTTTTCCCTCCTCCGCAGAGACCTAGGTCAGCCCCCGGGGTGCGGAAGGAGAGGACGGAAGATCCGAGGGTCCATCAAGTTGGCATACCCGGTGGGACTCGTTGACTTGAGAACGTGATGCTTTGATCCCTTGGCTCCTTTCTAGTTGGTGGCCTATGTTGAATCTTGCATCTAAAAAAAAAAACATGAGATGGGATTTCAATTGTTCTTTCTCACTTCAAAAAAAAAAAAAAAAACCACAAATCCGATCTCTTTTTCTTAAAAACTCAACTTTGAGAAATTTTGATCTTCTCATTTTCGAACTTGATAGCTCACAGAAATGTTTGCTGCTATCGTTCATATCAGTGATTGGGCCATCTGTTCTCTTTGATGAGTCCAATTGAGATTTCAAAAAAAAAAAAAAAACATATAATTTCAAAAAAAAAAAAAGTCTTCTCTGTTTTGAATTCAAATTCACAAAGAAACTTTGGTTATTCCCTTTCGGATTTAACGCTCGCAGAAATGTTGAGTTGTGGTTCGGATTGGAACACCACTTGTTCTCTTTGATGAGTTCATTAGAAACCTTTCAAAAAAAAAAAAAAAGAAACACTAAGGTTGCACCAATTGCGCTCTTTGGCTAAAGTGGATTTAAGAAAAGCCTTGTCCAGACTGTGGAGACAGCTAGACTGTTCGAGGCAAGGGTCCTTCAAACGGGTTTATTAAGTAATCCTACCCTTACCTGGGGGCTGATCTATCTATTAAGGTTTCATAAGATCGAATTGGAAACTTATGTGCACTTTTTTAAAAAAAAATTTCCGTCACTTTTGAATTTAGAATAGAGAAATCTTGGTTCTTTCCCTTTCGGATTTAATGCTCGCAGAAATGTTGAGTTGTGGTTCGGATTGGAAGACCATTTGCTCTCTTTGATGAATTCAATCTTGACCTTTAAAAAAAAAAAAAAAAAAAAAAAAACTTCCGTCACTTTTGAATTTAGAATCGAGAAATCTTGGTTCTTTCCCTTTCGGATTTAACGCTCGCAGAAATGTTGAGTTGTGGTTCGGATTGGAATACCATTTGCTCTCTTTGATAAATTCAATTTTGACCTTTAAAAAAAAAACTTCCGTCACGTTTGAGCTTACATTCGAGAAATTCTGGTTCCTTTTTCTTTTGGATTCAGCGCTCGCAGAAATGTTGAGCCCTTGTTCGCATTGGAATACCAGTTGCTCTCCTTTATGAACCCAAATTTGACCTTTAAAAAAAATCCCATCTCGTGTCCTTTCCAAGGATGTGATTTGCAACATTTGTGCCTAGCGGTGCTAGTATGCCCTTTCGGGTCTACTGTATTCGCGACCGACACATTTGTATCTCCAACTTTATATCATTTTACCTCGAGTGAGCCTTGCTTCTCGGTAATTTGAATTAAGGTCTACAATTGCTTCTAACAGTCACTGGAACGCTCACTCTGAGCCTACCATACTTGCATTTTAGAATAATTGTATCCTTTATGGCTTTTTGCCTTCTTCATCTTCCTTGGGTTGGGCCATGTCCCCTTAAGTGATTTGAAAAGCCAAAACCATAGTTATTTTCCATTTATGATCACCATATTCTTGTGATTACTAATGGATTTGGTCTTGTTTCAGAAGTTTTCCAAAACTAACAATGGCAGCTTCATTGACCATCACTTTCGATGAGAACAAGTACTAGCTTATGCTTTAAGATAAGCAAAACAAGCATAAGCGCCCTGTCAGTTGCAGAAGCGTCATCTCCCTCGACAACTCTCCAAACATCGGGTCAACTTCAACTCCCCGGACCATCGTCTTCGGGTCGCTGGGACCTTTCCCACTTTCCGCAGAAGAAACCGTACCTGCCAAGAAGTAGAAAACCGCCCCATAACGTGTCACTAACATGGCACCAAGGGCGAACACCAAGAAGCCTGAAGCCCGTGGCGCTCCCACGAAGCCTCAACCCACAAGAAACCAGGTTTGCCCCAAAACCTGGTCCCGAGATCTTCACCAAAGAAACGGAGGTCCCGAACATCTGCAAAGCCAGCATACTTGGTCCCTCTCAAGGAGAATCGGTTCTACCCTATCTCTTACATGAAAGAGGAGAAACGTACCCTACGCCCAAAGAACAAGCAAAATCATCATGAGCCGGCTTGCTCCTACAAGCCTAAAATCAAATCCTGCATCGTCAGGCCTATGCAAAAACATGCTGAAGCTTGCACTCCCGCGAGTCGACCCTTCATCTCAACAGGGGCTGAGCTCGCAAAATTCAAGTCTTCATTGCGACAGACAAAGGACCGCGTCCAGATTCTGTCTTTGCCCAACTTTAAAGAAGATAAGCTCGGCTGCTGCGCACGAGGGGCTACATCCTTCATCGCCAGAGCTCAGCCAGAGCTAACTGAAGCTCAAATTGCTTGTCGTATGCGTCACCGCACAGCATATCGACAAAAGAGACTTGAGAAACAAAGAACCCAGCGTTCTACTCTCCATGTCTTAAACAAATGGGTCGAAAAAGAAAGACCCGACCAATTCATTGCTGTTCATATGGTTGGTAAAACCAGAAAACGCCAGAAGTCAGCAACCAAAATCAGTGTTAGACGTCCAGTGACTCGCATCGTCTCTCGGACACGAACACATCTAGAACAATCCTCTACTCCTCCAAGCCAAGGACACCGGAGTAACCACTCCTCAGATTCTTCATCCAGAAGAATGAGTCCCAGCTCAGTCACCAGGACGATTTCTTCGTTCGAATCCCGAGGGATGAACGTCTTGGTTACAAGTTCTGAGCCGCCTCCACAGCATGATGATGTAACTGCACGCATCCAGCAGTTGGAGCAAGGACAAACAGAGAATTGAGGCTTTGATGGAAAACCTTATTCTCACTTTACAGCGTCCACCACCTAACAATGAAACCCTTCCGAATCATGAAGATGACGAAGGTAATACAGAAAACAATGAGTCACGCGTACTTACCAAAAAGGACGTGGACGATATCCTCGCAAAAGCAAAAGAAGAGGATACATTGAATGAACATGTGATCAAGCCACCCTACCATCTATGGATGGACTAGGTTCCTTTCCCTACAAAATTCAAACAACCTACTCTCCAGACATATACGGGGAAAGGTTCAGCCAGACAACACGTCATGCACTTCAAGATCTTGACGGGAGCTATTGCGGATCAAGATGCCCTCAAGATTCGCCTCTTTGCAAGTACCCTAAAAGGTACAGCCTTTGATTGGTACTCCACTTTGCCGGAGAACTCCATCCAGAATTGCGCTTTGCTGGAGACACGCTTCCTGACCCACTTCCAAGGTGAGGATCATCTTGTTACTATGGCTCAACTCTGCAGCCTAAAACATGGAGAGAATGAGTCAACATATGACTTCATTCACAAGTGGAAGGCAATGGCGTACAAATGCTCAGATGTATTGCCACAAGCGTCACTAGTCGACAGCTGCCGTAACAATATGAGAGCAAAAATTCGCTCCATGATCATCGGCAACAAATCAAAGAACCTGGGAGAACTCCTCGAAGCTTTCATGGAAGCTGAAATGGTGATCAAAGACCTCAACAGTCAGAAATCATCAAAGAAAGAGCCGACTGCTGTTATAACCTCAAAACCAAAGAAAAAAGAGGTTCCCAATGTGCAGACTAAGTCAGCTCCTCAGCAACCAAAGAAAGCTGAAAACAAAACTGTAGGTAAAAGGCCTGAACTCTCCGATGCCTTCAAAGAACGTGTAGAAAAGAAATATCCGTTCGATGAAGATGTTGAAGAAATCTTTGAGGCTCTCTTAGCAAATGGCAAACTCACTTTGCTAGAGCCCAAAAGACCGGGAGATGTTGGCAAAACCAATGATCCCCGATACTGTCAATACCATCAGATGATCTCACATCCTCTCAATCAATGCTTCGTTGTGAGAGAGAAGATCAATGAGATCTGGAAAAACAGAGTCATAACTTTTGACAAAAACTACGGCTCCACTTCTGTCAACATGGTGTCATGTGGGCAAGTTTCAAAATCACCGAAGAAGAAGACCACTACTTCATTCAAGGTGATTAAAATAGCTCAAGCATCCCAAGAATTGGTTCCCTATCCAACACCAGATGGACAACCTATATGGGTGCATCCCGATCTTTTAGAAGAAGAAAATTGGGAGATCGTGAAAATAAAGTCGACCGCTCAGCAGCGAAGGCAAGCCAAGAGACAACTTCGCAAGCTCAAACAGCAGCAGAAGTCTCAACCAAAACAAGAAGTCTTTGAAAAAACAGAAACCTCTTCCACTGCTTCACTAGGGGCGATGGAAGAATCCCTTCCCAAAACTTCAAAGGCGGTAAGAAAATTCACCTTTGATGATTTCATGCCACCTCAATACAAAAATGAAACTGTGCATGGGGCATCATACTCTTGCAACTCGGTAGTTGGATTATCCATGGATGGATACGAGTCCAGTGATACTGCCAGTGATATCGATGAGTGAGAAGAATCCCTTGAAACAGGAGAATACCTCTCCGACGAAGAATGGATTCACGAGTCTCATCTTGTGCCGGTAATCTTGTATAACCCATTGCAGCCACAAGGATCCTAGTCCGATGTTGAAAAAGACCAGGACCCTGTTTAAGAAAACGCTGTTGATCCAGCACCAGCCAATGCTCCGGTGGGACCCAACATTGGTGAACCACAAGGAGCGGAGGACGAAGAAGATTTGGCTCCCATGCCTGATCTTGAGGAATATGCAAGAATCTTGCAACATCTTGCCATAGAGCAGGAGCAGGATCGCATCAATGATCTTCGTCATGATCCAGAACCAGAAGTCCCTAAAAATCAACGGGAACTTTCTCCCTCAACCCTTGAAAATGGAGAAAACAGTTGGATCGATGATCCTCTTACATCTGAGGATGAGTCCGATTCCCAACAGTCTACACTAGGGGCATCTCTTGTCAGGATAACCTGTAATGCGATAGCTCAGGGCGACAGTGCCTCTGAAGCTTCCGAAGACACGTACTCCCCAACCGGTAGCGTATCTTCCGGAGCTACATCTTCTCAGGTGACTTCCACTGAGATATCATCCTCTTAGCCCTCTTCTCCTGAAGCTGTGACATCGGAGCTCAAGCCTCTCCCGGTTGATCATACTCCTCCCAATGAAATTTTCTTCAATGAAAACCCAGTCTCCAGAAAGATAAAGGCAATTCTCTTCAGCAATCACCGGAGGTAAACAAACCTTCCACCAAACTCGAAGTAAGCGGTCAAGCTCCCTTCGTCGTCTCCTTCAAATCTCTAAAGCCTTTGGTAATCACTATCAAAGCAAAGAAGACAAAACAAAAGGCTGGGGGCAAGTTCACTGTCTCCTTTGTGTCTATTATGCATGACACAGACTCAGAGTCAGAGCCAGAAGATGACACAGCATCAAGCCAAGCTGATACTCAGCAAGATCAGCCCGCTCTCACTCCATTGGAGACAGTTGTTGACATAGAAGATCCTACCTCTGCTTTCTTTGTTATTCAGGCAACTTCGCCAGAAGAAAAAGCAATCTGCTTCCACAGATCGGGAGCATCTCCACTGAACTCTCTGCTTGAACTATTCCAAAATGAAGGTATGCCTCGGCTATCCCTGTATAGTCCAATGGCACAAGCTATCATGAAGAAAATGGGCTATGACGCTTAAAATCCGACTGGTTTGGGTGGTGGCCGTGGTATTCTCACACCATTGGAACCCACCCTGACCAAAAGTCAACCAGAAGATTGGAAAATCCACCTTCATAAAGGCAAGTCTTCATATGGGTTGGGGTATGATCCCACCGCTCCTATGAGACAGTTGACACCATGGCTGCAAAGTCGCTTTACCGACCAAGCCTCAACATCTCATGAAGACATTGATATCCCTGGATATCTCTTTGAGGAGTTACTCGTCAAAGATCCAGAAAGCTCCTCCAATTGGTATAATTTCTCTGATAATAAAGAGGAATTGCCCGATAATATAGATGCACGGTTTTCTGACTCAGAAGAACCATCGTTTCCAAAAGAAGTACCCTACTTCAACCCAGTTCCAGCAGATGATTGGGACCATCTCATTGCAAGCCTTGAGACGAACACTGATCAAGAAGATTCATGGACAGAAACAGAGCCTCAGTCTGAAAATGCCTATGGCACTCCAGAAGGTCTTGTTGAGTTGGAAGCCTTCGAAAATATTGTGGAGAAACCACCTTCAAATCTTCCGACAGAAGACCCTTTTCAAAAAGATAGACTTGGGAACACCTGATAGCCCGCGTCCTGTATTCATAAGCAAGAATATAGGGGATGATGAGTTACCCGAGTATATCTCTTTTCTTCGTGAGTTCGTTGATTGCTTTGCATGGTCTTATGCTGAAATGCCTAGCTTGGATCCCAAAGTAGTAGTCCACAAGCTCAACTTGTAAAAAGAAATCAAGCCTGTCAAACAAGGCCAAAGAAGATTCTGTCTCGACGTAATGGACAAAATTGAACAAGAAGTTGAAAAACTAAAAAACGTTGGCTTCATCCGCGAAAAACAGCATCCTGAATGGTTAGCCAACATCGTCCCCGTGACAAAGAAAAATGGACAGATAAGGGTCTGTATCAACTATAGAGACCTAAATAATGCATGTCCTAAAGATGAATTCCCGCTCCCCATACCAGAGGTGATAATTGACAACACCTATGGGTTCGAGCGAATGACATTTATGGATGGATTCTCTGGCTACAATCAAATAAAGATGCATCCTGAAGATGAAAGGCATACGTCATTTCGGACACCATTCGGCGTGTACTGCTACACTGTCATGCCATTTGGTCTGAAAAATGCAGGTGCAACATATCAGAGGGCTATGATGAAAATATTCCAAGATATGCAGCACAAGACGGTCGAATGCTATGTTGACGACTTGGCCATCAAAAGCAGAAGAAAAGAAGAGCATCTTGACGATCTTCGAGAAGTCTTCCTCCGACTTCGCAAACACAAATTGCGGATGAATCCACTAAAGTGCTTCTTCGGTGTCTCATCGGGTAAGTTTCTCTGATTCATAGTACGGAAAGCTGGAATAGAACTTGAGCCTACTAAAGTCAAGGCTATCCTGGAAATGCCATCTCCAAGAACCCTAAGAGAATTAAAAAGGGTTCAAGGAAGGTTGGCCTACATTCGACGGTTTATCTTTAATCTATCAGGGAAGTGCCGTCCATTCTATCGCTTGATAAATAAAGGCGTAGACTTTGTTTGAGATACTGAATATGAAAATGCATTTCAAGACATCAAAGCATACCTCACCAAACCTCCAGTGCTGGCTGCCCTCACAATTGGAAAACCATTTATCTTGTACACAAGAGCTCTCGACCACTCTTTGGGTGCTCTGCTCGCACAAAAAAACAACGATGGAAAAGAAGCTGCTCTATATTACCTTAGTCGCATGTTGGTAGGAGCGGAGCATCGCTACTCCCCAGTCGAAAAAGAATGCCTTGCAGTGATGTTCGCTGTACAAAAGCTAAGTCACTATCTGCTGTCCAATATAGTCTACCTGATTTCGAGGATCAACCACTTAAAGGTCATTGTCACAAAAGCAGGTTCTCTCAATGCCCGACTGGCAAAATGGTCCATCCTTCTATCACAGTTTGATATTAGGTATGTACCACAAAAATCAATCAAAGGCCAAGCTCTAGCAAACTTCCTCACAGAGCATCCATTGCCTAAAGATTATCCACTCAGAGATGATCTCCCAGACGAAATTTGTCTACAATGTGGAAACTTTCTTATCAAATGCTTCCTGGGATATGTACTTTGACGGTGTAACCAGGACAAATGAAAAAGAAAAGCAAATATCGGGAATCGGCATCCTCTTTGTCAGCTCCGACAAATACATGATTCCACATGCCTTTTCGCTACTGGAACCATGTTCAAACAATGCAGCTGAGTACCAAGCCCTGATTGTAGGATTGGAACTCGCCTTCGAATCCGGCATCACCATGTTGGAAGCTTTGGGAGACTCTCAACTGATCGTCAACCAGATGAATCAGACGTTTGAAGTTAGGAAGCTTGATTTGCTGCCTTACTACAACAAGGCGCAGTCGCTTCGACAAAAATTCAACATCTGTCACATCACCCACATCTTCAGAGGTGAAAACATCCGTGCAGATGTCCTGGCCGGACTCACTGCATCTATGGCAATCCAAGAAGGGGAAAACATGCAAATCACAGTTTGTCAAAGAAGGATTCTCCCTCCTTTGAACACACACCAATCAGTTGCTGAATGCCACCAAGTGGTTGGAAGTCGGATGTCCATCCTCAAACCTTCGATCGGCGACTGGAGAGATCCGTTCATTGATTACATCATGTTCGGAATCTTACCTGAAGATCCAAAAGAGCGGGTAAGTATCCAAAGACGAGCCCCGAACTTTCATTTGGATGTACCTTCAAAAGCACTTTACAGAAAATTCTTCAACGGAGTACTCCTACGTTGCTTGTCACAACAAGAGGCTGAAGAAACTCTTAAAGAAGTACATGCTGGTCTTTGTGGAGTCCATCAGGCTGGTCCTAAGCTCTACAACCATATAAAAAGGCTAGGTTATTATTGGCCTACCATGGTAGCTGATGCAATACAATTTGCCAAGCGCTGCAAAAAATGCCAGATTCATGGAGATTATGTCCACATGCCTCCAGAATGGCTACATCCAACAACAATCTCATGGCCTTTCGAAGCTTGGGGTATGGACATCATAGGTCCTATGTCTCCCCCATCAAGCAAAGGTCATCGCTTCATCTTCGCCGCTACGGATTATTTCTCCAAGTGGTCAGAAGCATTTGCACTGAGCGAAATGAAGATTTCATCAGTCCTTCAGTTCTTGCGCACCAACATTATTTGTCGCTTCGGCATACCTAAAAGATTCGTCCATGATAACGGACCACAATTCCGGGATCACAGATTCTACAGGTTCTGCGACAAGTACAAAATCCAAAGTTGTCCTTCGACTCTATATAATCCGGCAGCGAACGGATTAGCAGAAGCCTTCAACAAGACATTCTGCAAAATCATCAAGAAAAAGGTCTCTAGTCACAAAAGAGACCGGGGCGACAAACTACCAGAAGCCTTGTGGGCCTATCGAAGCACCGTTCGAGGACCAACCCATAGTACACCATTCTCCTTGGTCTATGGATGCGAAGCTGTTGTCCCTTTGGAAGTACAAATTCCTTCCTTAAGGGTATCTCTGCAAAATGACATGACGCAAGAAAGCAATGTCAAATTGAGACTCCAAGAGCTGGATAATCTCGATGAAAGACGACTCGAAGCTCTACAAAGCATTGAGTTGTACCAAGCACGCATGGCGGGATCTTTCGACAAGAAGGTCAGGCAACACGTCTACAAAAAGGGTGACTTGGTTCTTATAGTAAAAAGACCCATAGTCTTCGCCCACAATTCCAAAGGCGAATTTAAACCAAAATGGGAGGGACCCTTCGTCATCGACAAAGTCTTCTCCAACGGCGCATATGCTCTTCTAAACATGGAAGGAGACAAATATATGCTACCCATCAACGACAAGTTCTTGAAACGGTGTAGACACCTCATTTGGCCCCCTATGATAGCCCTAAACACCTGTCATATATATAACGGTGCCCCCATTTCGCCCATAATTGAATAGTTACTGGCATAATTAAGATTAATTAGTGACGATGAAGATGCTTGTTGAAAATTTTATGCTTAGTTCGACAATATTTAGAAATTCGTGAGAGAAAAGGCCGAATCGCGTTGAGACTTCAAGTCCAACCCACTACTCATACAAGACTTAGGCTACAACACTATCCCAAGTCCCTTCCAGACTACATAGGACACACTCAAGTTGATCCCAAAGATATTACACTTAGTTTACCTAAGTACGATGCAATTAGTATGATTTACACGGTTAGAATCTTTGATCCAGATATCCCTACTATTTTCTGAACTCTAATCACTATGACATATGGACCAAAAGATTCTACGTTCCGAGAGCTTTCCGTTGATATATAGAACGTCCAAATCCGATGAACGAATCAAAAGATATGGTCGTCGGAAGATTACATTGCGAACACCCCACCAGGCACATACCTGGGCGCCCATGTAGGTGCGCCCATGTCCCAGACTTGTACTTGGGCGCCCACACAGGTGCGCCCAGGTCCCTAGTTGCCTTAGGGAAGCACTTAGGTACACATTTAAACACATCCCACTTTACCTTTCATAGTTTTGACCCGATCTCAACCTAAAAAACGAACCGGAACCAAACCCGGGCCCATTTGACCCAAGACATGACATGGGCGCAGCTGTGGGTGCGCCCAAGTCCTGGAACCAACTTGGGCGCCACCCCATGTGCGCCCAAGTCCCAAGATGCCTCAAAAATGCACTTTGATGCATACTTGGGTACGTTTGACTCTACCCTTTGCAGTTTCGACTCGGTTTAGACCCGAAAACAACCCGGAACTGGACCCTAGACCCATTAGGCATCAAAGTTAGACATGGGCGCCACCATGTGGGCGCCCAAGTCATGGGACCCACTTGGGCGCACCTCCATGTGCGCCCAAGTCTCCGAGAGCCCTAATCTCACCTTGGTTTGCGTGAAACCCTTGGGAACTCGTGCAAGAAGTAACCCTAACTCTTCCTCCACGTCAAAATCACTATAAAGAGACCTCATATGCTACTTTTGCAAAAGGAGGCTACCAAAAGAGAGAAAAAAAGTAGAGTAAGAAAGAGAGAAAAAGAGAGGGGTCATAAAGGAGATCTCTAGATCTAGAAGAAAGGAGAAAGAAGATTGCTTTGGTTCTCCAAGATCAGCAATGGAGAAAGCCTCCCAAAGCCATGGACTTGCCCAAGAACTTCAACTTAGGACTTAAAGAACACGATTCGAATCGGTATTTATAGGTTTCTTTTGTTTATTTGCGTTACACCATCATTATTGTTTAGAAATATGTTTAGGATCATGCACACATTGTAGATCTGCATTAATAGTACTATTTTACAGTAGATCTGCTATTCAGTATTCATTCCTCATTAGAAACATGCTTAGGATCATCCGTAGTTTGTAGATCTGCATTATTTTCATCATTCTGAACTCGTGATTAGAATAGATCTTGCATCCATATTGTTTTCATTAGGAAAAATCCGAATCTGAAAAGAAAAGTGTTAAAAAAACAAGAGAAGAGTACTTGGGCGCCACTGTGTGTGCGCCCAAGTCCCAAGAGTGGGATTTTGACCCTAGTCTCATCCCGCTTGCAATTTCTCTTTCAAATCCGGATTTCTATTCATATAAGTTAGTATTAGTACCTTCGGACTTGTGACTTTGTATTCAAAATCGCGCGAAAAGCATTGAAAAAGAAACAAAAGAGGAAGAAAACACAGAAAGGCACTTGGGCGCCCATACAGGTGCGCCCAAGTCCAAGATTGGAGATTTGAATCCAGTTTTCCATTTCGCGTGCATCTTGCTTCGGAAATCCGAGTCCATCTTCGTATAAGTTGATATCAAAGCATTCGGACTTGTTAAAAATATTGAAAGAATCGAAAAGGGACCAAACATATCACTGAAAAGAAGAAAAAGTACAGGAAGGTACTTGGGAGCAACCGTAGGTGCGCCCAAGTCCAGAAGTAGACTTTTGGTCCCTATTTGTTTGATTCATGTGCATTTT
Source organism: Umbellularia californica (assembly GCA_028538565.1). Lineage (NCBI taxonomy): Eukaryota > Viridiplantae > Streptophyta > Magnoliopsida > Laurales > Lauraceae > Umbellularia > Umbellularia californica. Next base: position 47,104,887 of record JAPQWN010000006.1, on the reverse strand, counting down.
GCTTCTTGAATCCGAGTCAATCCTCATATAAGTTGATATCAAGGCATTTGGATTTATTAAGAGTATTGAAAGAGTCGAAAAGGGACCAAACATACCATTGGAAAGAAGAAAAGGTACAGGAAGGTACTTGGGAGCAACCGTAGGTGCGCCCAAGTCCCTGCAAAGGGATTCACCCTCGAATCCTTGTGCCTGCATTATTATTTTCAAGTCCGGAAGCTTTGACATTAATAATCTACAATAGTACCTTACATTTAGTCTCAAATTGTTAGAAATCATATCGAGACATCGACAGAAGTCTGAAATACATCACAACCCGCAGGGGGAACACTTGGGCGCCACTGTGTGTGCGCCCAAGTCCCGCAGAGACACTTGGGCGCCCCTGTAGGTGCGCCCAAGTCCTTGGCTTGTTCTTCAGCCCGTATTTGCTACATCTTGCGTCTAATTTAACATGATGTTCCATATTTGTGATGATTTCAATTAATTGCCGAACTTCTAGACTTCGAATCTTCAAATTATCATACTTAGGTTGCATTGTTTGCATAAAATACCAAAAAAATCATAAAGTCATAAAACTATTCCCTTCTCATCTTGCTCTTTAGTAATTAGAGAAGAGAACAAAAAATTAAAAGAAATAGAAAAATACATAAAAAGAAAAAGAATAGACATTAAGTAGAAGACACTAGATTGTTTTTTTAGGATAGCTTACATTGCTTTCGCATAAAAAAACCAAAAGACCAAAAAAAAAATCATAACATCATAAAACACTTCTCCTCTCATCTTGCTCTCTAGTAATTAGAGAAGAGAACAAAAAGAAATTAAAAGAAGTAGTAGAATTATAGAGTTAGACATTAACTAGGTAATCCTAGGTCAATCCATTAATGCTTGAGTGAATTAATAAACTTAATCAACCCTTATCAATTAATTCGAAGCAATTAATTAAAACACTCAATTAAAATCCACATACTTAATTAATTAATTAAATCCCTAAAACTTATTAGCAACTCCTAATGAAACCCCTAATTAAATAAAACGTTAATCAACAAGTCCCAATTAAAACCTCGATTAACAAACCTAATCAATAAGCTTTAATTTATTAAAAGAAATTAACTTAAAGACGCCCTAGAAGATAACAAACTACTAGACTGACACTTAGGAGCAACCATAGGTGCACCCAAGTCACCTTTGACACTTAGGAGCAACCACAAGTGCTCCCAAGTCACCCCAGACACTTAGGAGCAACCACAGGTGCACCCAAGTCACCCTCGACACTTAGGAGCAACCACAGGTGCGCCCAAGTCACCCTCGACACCTAGGAGCAACCAGAAGTGCGCCCAAGTCACCCCAGACACTTAGGAGCAACCATAGGTGCGCCCAAGTCACATTTAGTTTGGGAATCACCGAATCCTTATTAATTTCAAACTTTGACCCAAATCAACACACTAGAACACCCTTACGATTTGAAACAACTATAGCCAGTAGCCTAGATTAACCTAAGAGATTAAACCGATTTAAGCCACAAAAACATCCACGTAGGTACCAATCTCTTGACACTTAGCCCGTCATAATCATTAAGAAATCTAATTAATTGAAATCTAATTTAATTTTAATCAATCCAACACAACAAAAACACATTTAATCTAAAGAACATCAAACGATAAACACTTAATCTCAAATCAACCCGTAAAGAAGAAAAGAAACACGTGACCCAAACACTTGGGAGCAACCACAGTTGCGCCCTTGAAACATAGGCGCCCCCACAGGTGCGCCCAAGTCCATTTCCACTCCCTTGGGACCACCGAATTCCCATCCATTTCCAATTTCGATCTAGATCATTACCTTAAAACTATCACAGAATCAATAACAACCTTTAAATCAAAACCTTGATCAACTTAGACCCATCCAGAACTTCAAATCGAGCCAAAGTAACCAAAAGATTTCAAATTCCAACTTGGGCGCCACTACTGGTGCGCCCAAGTGCACAGGAATACATAGGCGCATACACAGGTGCGCCTAAGTCCTCTGTCACATCCAAGTTGAGAACCTTGGTTTCGTTTTGAATCCCGGACTTAAGACTATAAAATTAATCGACCGAAAACATAAGACAACTGTTAGAACAGAAGCTTACATTGATTAGAACCCTAAGAAACTCCAAAAGGAGCTAACACCATTGCAAGCAATCGAACCACGCAGAGCAGCCACTTGGGCGCCACCACAGTTGCGCCCAAGTCCCCAGAGTGACCTAGGCGCCGCCATAGGTGCGCCCAAGTCTTCTTCCACTCCCGTTTTGCTAGTTTCAACTTCCTTTCATCATTTAAAGTAAAACCCGAGGCTCCAGAACCTTTAGCATATTAAAACAGAACCTTAAAACACTCTTAACTCATCCCTAAATAACTCTTAATCAAACCACAACTTTAAACAAACCAAATCAAATTAATAAGGTGTTTAGGTATAGAAGCTATCAAACTTAGACAATTTACACGCTAGCATTAAATCGGATTTCCTCATTAGATAGATTAGAGCATTAGGCTTCGTCCCATCACTTTTCCTGTTCCGTTAGGGGACCGGGAGAGCTAATGTGGGCGGTCTAGGACCTTAGGTTTAGGGTTAATCCGATGATCAATAATAAAGCATTAATTACGTAAATCCAAGTAAAATCCTCTAGTTAGGCCCTTCTAGCCCCAATATCAAAAATCCATAAAAACTATAAAACTAATAAAATAAACACAAAAAGATTTTTCCTTTATTTCTTCCTCCACCTCAGGTGCCAGATATTTAATTGAACTTAATGATAAAAGGGAAAGAAGAACTGATTTCTAAAATTGAATAAATGAGAATGACGAGATGAGATGAATGATTTCGCACACACTTTTAAAACAATCACGGCCCATCGGCCACTCTAAAACAAATATCGGCCCATCGGCCACCTTTAGTCAATTACGGCCCATCGGCCTTTCACCTTTATCACTCGTGTATCGCACACGAAAAACACAGAAATCACAAGTCAAAGTCTCATTTGCATCATTGTTTTGGTTTGCAAAGTCAACCTTTAAACCCTATTTTGCCAAGGGATTTGAAGGGGGTACCCGGGAACGGGGCCGATCCTCTTCTTAAATATTTGGCACCTCCCCCCTTTTATTTTCTTTATCTTAATTGTTTTACTTTACTTGGATATACTATGATTTTGCTATGTGAGGATTAATTTTTATTTGGACTTTAACGCGTAACCCTGAATTGACCTTATATTAAAGAGACCCAAAAAGACCCAAATTAATGTGACAAGACAACCGTCGTGTGTTGCCGGCAGCACATTAGACGAGAGGAAGGACCCACCTATTTATTTTCTCCCATTTTTCTTCGGCTTTCGTCGAAGGACGGTGTTACGGCCGTTACCGTAGCTGGCGATCGTGATCCGTCGATTTTGAGGGTAGTCGGAATCCTCACTTTCGATGTAAAATTTAAATAGCACATGTATAGATGGATGGAGATCTTCTCTATCCCATTGGTTGGCATGGGGGGGGTCGAAAATTCACATCCGACAGCCTGGCGATCGTGATGGGACCTCTTTTGTTGTCTTGTCACGAATTTGGGTCTTTCTGCAGTTCTATTGTAGGACACGAACATCCAATCAATGATCAGATGTCCGTGTCCCATTCAGTTTAGGGTTATTATAAGTTTAGTCCCAAATTAAACCTAAGGTTCGAATGAACCGTCCACTAAGCTTTCCCCCATTACATCATAAGAAACAAACCTACACCAACACTCACTACCCAAGAACATAAAACGTGCTTTTCTCATCCCCCCTTCTCTCTACTCTCATCTAAATATTTCTTCACAAATGGAGGGTTACACGTTCGGAATGTCCGACCTACAACCCCTCTCTCCCCCACTGTTGACTCGTACTAATGGCGGATCACAACAAACACCACAAAATATAGAATCATCAAGGATACTAGAGGGGTCCTTAGCGTATTCAAGTCATGACCCACAACAGATAAGACAGTCTCTTTTTGAAGGAGGCCCCATCCCAGTCAATACCATTACAATGGGCAGGAATCATTCTAACATATCTACCCCATCTCATTCGTCAGGGGAGAACCAATTCTCCGCACATTCAGGAGTAACTTACACGGACCTAGTCAGCCCCACCGGCCAAGTTATAAGATATAGGGTCCACGACAATGTCTCGTCAAGAGATCACTCTCTCCGCGCGGACAACCCTGTTGTCTCACAGGTTATACCCTACTCTTCCCTAATCAGTCAGACCGAGCCAATCACGTCTTCTATCCCACAATATGGGATGCCTACTGATGCACCTATCACTACCCCGGCTAGAGCTATCGTACCATCCCAGACTCTCACGATAAACGAGAATCTATATCGACAGCCGAGTCATGGCTTAGTAAACCCGGGTCTGTTGGCGACATCCAACACCTCGCGCCAAAACCCTTTGGCTCATATGGGAACGCCAGATGTCTACCAACAACGTGAGGCAACTCGACCTCAATTTCAAGTAATGACTCCTCCGCCAATCAATCAAATGAATTACAACCCTGTGACGGCTAGCAACGATATATTATATCCCCAGCCGATTCAATATGAGAGGACCTCTCCTGTTTATCAAAATCAGACCCCCCTAACCTACCAAGTGCCTAATTCAAATCAGGATCCCCCAATCCAAAACAGTCAAGTTATCAATCCATTAGGCGTTAGAAATTCTTATCAAACATACCCAGGAAACGAGCCACGCTATCAACAGGCATATCAACCGTTCGCATTAAGTCCGATGATTGATCAACACAGAGGACAATCAGTTGGTTATGGAGGAACTCAGTTGAACCAAAACTATCATCTTATTCAACAACCATATCCCCGAGAGCAATTCCAAGAGCCGGCCTATGCCCCGACCCCACTAGGACCTCAAGGAGGATACCAACCACAGACAATCCAATACCTAGATCCTTTAGCATTTAAAGAATTGCAGAAAAACGTAGAAGAACTTAAAAATGAAATTAAGAAGAAGTCCTCAAGCTCGACTGGAAGAAAGCTAGGTTTCTACGATTTTACCAAAAAAGAAGAAAAGGAGAGATCACCCTTCCCTGTCAGAGCGCCTAAATTCGTACCCTATGATGGGACAACCGACCCTCAACACCATTTGGTTTCGTTCTGCAATAAGTGTCGTGCCATCGCTGACAATGACTCTATGCTCATAAACTATTTTCAAGAATCTCTAACAGGGGATGCACTAACTTGGTATACGTCTGTACCTTCCCACGAAATTAATACATTCGAGGATGTAATAGAGAAGTTCCTAGCGCGATACCAGCACTTGACTAAGAACAAACCCCTTTGGCATGACTTAGCGAACCTCAAACAAAAGAATAACGAGGATTACGAGGAATTCGCAGTGAGATGGCAAAATCAATTTGCGCGATCAGATTGCAATATGCAAGAGGAGGAACAAGTGAGAATGGCCATATCAAACATGAAGGATCCAATGAGGGCTTTGATGACGATCGGGGAAGTAGTTAGCTGGAGTGGTTTATACCGTAGATTGTCTAGGATGAAACAAAACTTGGACGAAGGAGTGTTAAGCACCATTATTGACCATAAGAAAAACACGCGTAGGATAGGCACAACCACCCAACCAGAAAGCCGTGCAACCCCTGAGGTAAGCTCAAATCAAGAAGAGGTCTATAGACCATACCAAGAACATAATAGTGTCAGCTTTAACCAACACCAAAATCAAGGGCAAAATGGCAATCCTAATTTCCAGGGTGGTAACCCGAATTTTCAAAGGAACAACCAGAATTATCAGCGGAACAATCAAAACTTCCGAAACCCTCCTAGAAACAATCAAGGCTATGACCCACCGCCAAGGAACCAAGGACCCCCGGTGAATCAAAATCAGAACCCCGACCACGCGCAATCGGTTCCGAATTCAACTGTTCTGCCACCAAACCAGAACGCGAATCCTCAACCCAACTATGGTACGGTTCCCTTCAATTACAATAGAGACAACAATGGCAACCAAAATAATGCAAACAATGGGAATAGAAGGAGATTCGGACCCAAGAGGACAAGCTACCCATCCCTGCCACAACCTTGGACTGCTGTCTTCTGGTCTCTTCTAAATCAGAACGCCCTCCGACTCCCACCAGAACGACCGCAGGCGTGGTCGGAACACCTGGATAAGACCAAGTTTTGTGCCTACCATAGGATGCCGGGGCATGACCTCACCCAATGCTATACAGTTAGAGATCTGATTTACGACCTTAATGATGAAGGTAGGATTGATTGGAATAATATTAGGCCGATAGGCGCAAGCGACCCACGGAATACCCCTCCTAATCAAAACGCTACCGCTAATCCAACACAGAATATTCCAAACATGCAGATTTATACAAACCCGCTACCTCAACATGGGCCATCAACCTCTGGACAAGCCTCGCAAACTCAATTGATAAACATCGCCATGATAGAACACCAATACATTGATATCGCGACCCAAGGGAGCATAAATCATAATCAACCATGCCATGATGATTTCTTTGAAGAAGAAGACTATAGAAAATACATCACGCCATGGGATGGAAAGACGAAGTTCAAAATCTATAACTCCGGAATGGACGCGATTGTCGATTCTCCTGACCTTTACAAAGTAAATTTTGATGAACCAAATGACCAAGGACCACCGATCCTCGCGAACTCTAGATTAGATCCTCACCCGGATGCAAATGCATCTCAAGCCCATCTCCGATCCGGGCGAATTCGTCCTTCCCGATTACCCCCTCATCCGGTCACTCGAGATCCAGAATCGCAGAACCCCAACACTCAAGTTGAGGAAATAGTCGATGAAAGAGCCCATATTTCGATAGAAACGGGAATAGAATATGATCTCTTAGGACACCTCACGAAGATCCCAGCTAAGGTATCCGTCCTCGACTTAATTAAAACCTCACCCAAACATCAGCAACAGTTACTTGAGGCTATTACGCGGTTGCAAGTCCCGGTAAACATAACTCCCGAAGAATTGAGAACTACCATCGCAACCTTAGCCCCAGGAACCCCTTTTCCTGCCCTTATGTTTACCGAAGAAGAACTAAAAGAGATACCGCCTGAAGCGAGGACGTCTCCTCTACATCTAACGATCAAGATAGCAGGAAAGGAAATATCAGGAGCTTTGGTCGACACTGGCGCATCATTAAACATATGCCCATTGAAAACCTACAAAGCTTTAGGGCTCACAACAAAAGACTTAACTCCGGCCCCCATGGTGGTGACCGGTTATGATGGGAATAAGAAAACAGTATGTGGAAAAATTATGTTATTAGTACAAGCGGGTCCGATTTCGATGCCAGAAGAATTTTATATCATGGACATCCCCGCCACTTTCAATTTAATTTTAGGACGCCGATGGTTGAATCATATGAACGCCGTCATGTCAAGCAGGCATCAATGTGTCAAATTCCCCCATTTAGGCAAGATCATAAAAATGATGGGGGACCCACCTGTGATCGAACCGGAAGAACTCCAAATACTCCCGACCTTACAACCCGCTCCCATGACGCCAGAGGTCAAGATTCATGGATACAGAGTTGACCCTCTCATCTCCTTAATGGATATGGACCCCATGCAAAATATGTTTCATGAATTTTCCCCCCTCCAAAATCCAACAACAAACAATCGGAATCAAGCGCCAGGATGGACTCTGATGAGGAAGATGGGATATCAACCCGGATTTGGACTAGGAAAAGACGGGGAAGGTGCTATCAACCCCTACATACCAGATCCTAGAGTAAAAGCAGAAGGATTAGGATACGATGCACATAGTAATATGAGAGGTAAGCAAGAGGACTGGACTTTAGATGAACACTTTATAAAGCACGATAAAACTCTAGATCCCAATGCATCACCAACTAGAGAGGGACGTGACAATTTGGATCCGAACGATAAAGGTAAGACCGTTCTAGTAGAAGATTGGGAAGACTCTACGTCGTCTGAAAGTGAGATCTACGAGCAAATCTTTGGCACTTGGAGAGAGTCCCATTCACCAGAAGAAGTGGATGATGCAGATTGCACTGTCAATCTAAGGTTCCAGACCCTATCGTGCAACATGTTGACTATAAACAAATCAACTCGTTTACCCAAAAAAAAACGCCGATTGCCAAACTCAGAGAAAGTCGCGAAACATGGGAAATTGAAGACCCTACCCGCGAGGAAGTGGTATATTGGCCCGTTGCCTGGCACAATTGGCGAAAAGACCCCTCTCAAGAAGACCATGAAGTTTGGGAAGCAGATGACCAAAACGACCATGAAGTGGTGTACCGCCCCACTGCCTGGCTACGCCAGCGGGGAGGATCCTCCTTGGTAGATAGCCCATCTTCAAACTTACCTGTACCATATCATTTCAAAAATCCAAAAAAATTAGAAAACCCCGAAAACCCCAAAAAATTAGAAAATAGAAAACCCAAAAACATAGGAACCGTAGGAGTAGAAGACTTTAGTCCTCATCAAAACATGGGCAATCCAAGGAGATGGAAGTTACCTCCGGTAGAGCGGTCCCGACTAGAGGAGATTATGACCAACATCGATAAGTTAGGCTGTGAGTCTCTGCCGATCATTCCAGAGCCCGAACCCTTAGTGCAACCTACAAACGCCAATGATGGAATGGGTGTTTATGAACTAGTGGACGCCGAAGAAGGGGATGACGAGATTTCTGAAGAATTCGGGAGAGTAATCAAGAAATTTGATGAAGAGATGCAAGCGGCTGCTGAAAAGACAAAGGAAATAAACCTAGGGACGGATGAGAGACCCAAACAAGTCCAAATTAGTGCCTGCCTAGAACCTGACGAAGAAAGTAAAATCCTTGAGATCCTAAGAGAGTATCAGGACGTGTTCGCGTCAGATTATAATGATATGCCCGGTCTTGCACCCGATCTGGTGGAGCACCGAATTCCGCTAGAGGAAAATGCTAAACCCGTCAAACAGAAGTTGAGAAAGATGCTTCCCGACGCTGCCCTGAAAGTGAAGGAGGAGGTTGACAAGCTCCACCAAGCTAAATTCATCAGGGTCGTATTATTCCCTCAATGGGTCGCCAACATAGTTCCGGTAAAGAAGAAAGACGGACGTGTCCGAGTTTGTATCGACTTTCGAAATTTGAACAAGGCATCTCCCAAAGACGATTTCCCTTTGCCTCACATTGACTTGCTTGTTGATAATACTGCAGGGCACGCCATGCTATCATTCATGGATGGTTACTCAGGGTACAATCAAATCAAGCTGTCACCAGAAGATCAAGAGAAGACATCATTCACTACACCCTGGGGGACCTACTGCTACGTTGTGATGCCTTTTGGCTTGAAAAATGCCGGTGCCACTTATCAGAGAGCCATGATGGCGATATTCCACGACATGATACACGATTGTGTAGAGGTTTACGTAGATGACATTCTAATCAAATCCAAAACCCGTGAGGATCATATCGTAGCCCTTAGGAGAGTCCTTCAACGATCTAGGGACACCCAACTGAAGATGAATCCGAAGAAATGTGTTTTTGGAGTATCCTCTGGCAAACTCCTAGGCTTCATGGTAAGTAACCGGGGAATCGAAGTTGATCCTTCTAAGATAAAGGCCATCCTTGAAATGCCGCCCCCAAAGAATCTCAAAGAATTGAGGGGCCTCATAGGACGACTACAGTTCATCAGGAGATTCATTTCACAGCACTCCCAAAAATGCGAGCCCTTTTACAAATTGCTAAAAGGAGGTGTAAGGTACCACTGGGATGACGACTGCCAGAAGGCATTTGAAGATCTGAAGAAATATCTGTTGAGTCCTCCCGTCCTGAAGCCCCCTATAAAAAACAAGCCTCTCATTTTATATGTGTCAGCGACAGAATCTGCGATAGGTGTCGTCCTGGGGCAACATGATGAAACCGGTCGAAAGGAGAACGCTATTTATTACTTGAGCAAATCTCTATTACCCTACGAAAGGAAATACTCCCCAATGGAAAGGACTTGCTTAGCCGTAGTTTGGGCGGCTCAAAAATTGAGACACTACTTTCTGGCCCATCAGATCAAACTCCTAGCAAGGATGGATCCTTTGAAATACATTTTCGAGAAGCCAGTCACTTCGGGAAGAGTCGCGCGATGGCAAATGCTCCTGGTCGAATTTGACATAACCTACGTTACACAAAAATCCATAAAAGGACAGGCGATCGCTGACCATCTAGCACACCTCCCCTTGCCTCAGTACGAGCCAGTTAGAACTGATTTCCCTGACGAGAGCATTTTGTTTACATATGTTGAAGAGGTTAAAGATGATGATTCATGGACTATGTACTTTGATGGAGCTTTGAACCAAAATGGAAAAGGAGTCGGGATAGTGCTATTATCCCCAGAAGGGGTTGTCATACCAAAGGCCTACAAGATCGGATTTCCAGCAACCAACAATGCGATGGAATATGAAGCTTTGCTAGCGGGGCTAAGAGAGGCCCAAGCTCTAGGTGTCATGAAGCTGAGAGTCTTCGGTGATTCCAAAGTTGTTATTTCCCAAATAGCCGGAGAATGGAAGGTCAATGCCCCCAAGCTCGCACATTACCACGCAAAGGCAAAAGAATTGATGTCTGGTTTCAAGGAAGTTTCCTTCCTCTACATTCCTCGAGCCTTGAACCGCTTGGCCGATTCATTAGCAATTTTAGCTTCCATTATAGAAATCCCCGACAACAAAGATTCCGAAGAATTCTTGATTAGAAGGCTAGCTTCACCGTCCGTCAAATCGATAGATCTAACCAAAGGGAACCTTGCTGAAGCTCTGCAGAAAATTTCGAAGGAAAAGGGTAAAAAAGTCAAGGCCAAAGAGTCCGATCAAGAAGAGAACGCCAAGCCAGTAGAAGGAGTCCTAGCTCGCATACAACATGATGATGACCTAGTAGACGATCACCCGTGGTACTACGATATCTGGAATTACTTACATGATGGCTACATCCCTGAATACGCCAGTCGATCGGATAAAAAAGCATTGAAAGAAATGGTTCAAAGATATGTCATAGTCGCGGGACTACTGTACCGCAGATCTTTCAGTGGAATTCTCCTACGATGTGTGACTGCAGAAGAAGGGCAAGAAATAATCGAAGAGGCACATTCAGGAGAGTGTGGAGGACACGTCAATGGCCAAATGTTAGCTAAGAAGATCATCCGTTTAGGTTATTATTGGCCATCCTTAGAGTCGGATTCAGTCCATTACGTTAGGAGATGCAAAGAGTGTCAGTTACATGCCGACCTAATTCATGCCCCTGCGTCATCCCTTCACCCCACCACAGCTCCATGGCCTTTCTCGACCTGGGCTTTTGATATCATAGGACCCTTGGCCCCTACTTTAGAAAACACACAAAATAAAGCATTCATATTGACAGCCACAGAATATTACACTAAATGGGCAGAAGCAGAAGCATATGTTAATATTAAGGCTACTTCTGTGGTCAAATTCATTAAAACGAATATAATAGCCAGGTTTGGCATCCCTAAAGTATTCATAACAGACAATGGACCCCAGTTTATATCCCAACAAATGAATGAGTTGTGCACAAAATATGACATTGAATTGCATCATTCCACCCCATATTACCCCCAAGCAAATGGCCAAGCCGAAGCAACCAACAAGACTTTACTGAAGATCATCAAAAAGACTGTGCAAACCACCAAAGGTAGTGATTGGCCAGACCGTTTGGTTGAAGCGTTGTGGGCATACCGGACTTCCATAAGGACTCCTACAGGAGAAACCCCATACTCTTTGACCTACGGAATGGAAGCAGTCCTTCCCCTCGAAGTCCTTCACCCGTCGCTACGCATCCAGCTAGATGAAGATATGACAGAAGACCAGAGGAGAGAAGCATTGCTACTTCAGCTAGACCTACTCGACGAGAAAAGAATGAAGGCAGCAGAACATGCACAAGTATATCAGAAAAGAATCGCCAGAGCCTACGACAAACATGTCAAAGAGCGGAAATTCAAAGTTGGTGACTCCGTCTTGAAGCGCATCGCTCCATCACAGCTTCCGCATCCTAGAGGTAAGTTACGACCCAATTGGGAAGGCCCTTATGTAATTAAAGAAGCATATTCTGGTAATGCATATAGACTAGTAAATGCAGAAGGGGAAGAGCTCCCCGATCCATGGAACGCTATGTACCTGAAAAGGTACATAGTATGACCCTCCCTTACTTCTCACGGAGTATGGCCCTCCTTGCCCCTTAGCGTAGTTGTAGAAATCCCGTAGGAAGACAGAAGAGATGCACTCTAATCAAACTTGGAACTCGAACACACACCGGCACTCAAAAATACACAAAATGGCGAGTCTACCCCACACGGATTCAGCACGGTTAAGGCCACCCAATGTGAAGGTTTATAGGTGAGATTGCCCATGTCATGAAAGCTTCTTCACCGTTTGCAGCTAAAAAAAAACAAAACAAAAAAAAAAAAAAAAAAAAAAAGAAGAAAAAAATGCTTTGTGACTAGTCTGGGTCCGTGGCCTTTTTAACTCGAGCCAGTAAGCTCGTAGGGGTATTTAAATACCTAGTGCCCTAAAGCCACCTGGTTTGGGAGTCACTGGCCGAATGCTCGTTACATGGGTTAATTAGAAAGCTTAAGGGATCCAGACATTGCACAGTCATATGGTTATAAAAAAAAAAAAAGAGAAAAAAAAAAAAAACGAAGAAAAGAAAAAATCTAGTTAGGGGTCTTGGAAACAATGAAGGTTTTGTGACTAGCTCGGGTCCGTAGCCTTTTTAGCTCGAGCCAGTAAGCCCGCAGGGGTATTTACATATCTAGTGCCCTAAAGCCACCTGGTATGGGAGTCATTGGCCGAATGCTCGTTACATGGGTTAATTAGAAAGCTTAAAGGACCCGAGCATTGCACAGTCACAATGGAACCAAAAAAAAAAAAAAAATCTTAGGCTTGCTAGATTGACATGGGCACTCATCAGGTGAACTAAGCAGAAGGAAGTTGAAACTACAGCACTAAGGTAACACGGTGACTCACCTACCCACACACAAACGTTACTCACAAATGAGCCTTGGATGCGGTCAGGTGCTCTCTGAAGTTCGACCGAAAAGACTAAGCAGCTACAAAAGGGGCCCGTGAGGGCTCGACCTCCAAAGGACGGTTAGGGAAGACCATGTTGCCACTTAGGTGACAATTATGGATCGAGAAGCTAATCTCCTTTCGCACTCTCACCCACAGCCAGAATAGACACTAGTCTTATGCTGGGGCATTGTTTTTGGTTTATATATACACATGAACAAATGCTTAGCTCACACGGCTTCCCAACTTGGGTCCTCATCGCATACACAGTTGCCACGGGCACTCACTAGGTTGCACACACACTCACCTCATACATGTTTTTACTACTAATGACTTTTAGTTGGATGCAGAAAAAAAAAATATATCCCCTAAGGTATGAATTCAATCTTGTTATTCTCAAAGCTTGAGTGCCAAAATGGCCCCCTGACATTTTTACCGAGAAAGAAAATGCCACCTTAGCCAAACTATGCAGGGGACCTAAAAATATTAAACTAACAAGTTTGTTTTGAGACCTTGCAGGGAAACCAACCCCGATTACATTCATAACATCCCACAAGCTGGGGCATTTATTTACTATATACGGGTATTATTTTGTGCACAATTCCTCATGACTTGAAAAGATCAAAGTTACGATAAACAAACTGGGAAAATATGAGTTATGTCTGTTGTGTTATCCAATGATGAATTTGATTATAGATGTATGCTGTACACACCCTTTATGACGTCACATATGATTGTAGTATTGAAAGTGCAATTATCTTGAACCTCTGCCTTTATACTTATAGCTAACAATGTGAATGCCTTAAAACATAGAATTGTTTAGGTCACAAATGTCACGCACTCAGGCACCCCCTATTGTTTGAGAACCTCATTCTGTGTTTCTTACTAAGTTTAGATTGATGAGAGATTGTGCTTATTCTCTTTTTGTTATATGAAATCTCGCTTCATTAACTCTAAACTACTAGTGATCCTTCCTATGAGATCCATGCTCAGAACACAAATTTCGAGATATTCTAGAAAATTTTCGGCAGCACTTCCCCTTGTTTTTTGGACCCTGGAAAATTTCAGAATACATAAGGACCTGTTACCTGTGAGAAGAACACTTCGTATATTCCCCCGGCACCCCACAATGACCCCTCATCGATCAACGACAATCCTATAGCACTTCTTATAGCATCAAACACACTATCTCAACTATACATACATAGTATACATACGCACAACATACACATACATATGAGCCCCCACCACGAGCCAAAGATAGGGTGCAACACCATAAATACAGGACTAGGACATATGAATACAATATAGAACAAGGATACATAAGGGATGCATCCCTAGGAGATCAATCAAAGGACAATAGCCCTATGGACCAGCTCCATTATGACGAGCCGACGAAGCAAATGAAGACGGACCAGGGGCACGCTGAGAAGGAGCTCGGGTCGAGTCCGAAAACGCATAACCTCTCTCTTCCGCCCTCCGGCGATATCGATCGAGGCGCCTCCGTAAATCAGCAACCACCTCCTCATGACCTCGCGCCATACGATCCATGCGCTCAATATACTGATCATGAATAAGGGCTCTCTCCTCGCCCACGCTGAGAGGCGGAGGAACAAAGGCGACAACGGCACCACTCTACAAGACGACATTTTAAGAACACCTTATATTCAACAAACCTTACAGCAGTGAACGCAGAACTTAAAAGAGGAGGAAAGACCTTCACCTGCGTAGAGGCCTCGTAGCTCCTGAGCTTGGCACGCAACTCGCGAACCTGCATATCACCAGATTACAAATCACATCAACAACGGATACGAGGAATCAAGTTTGAAATGTCACGTGGGAAGACCTCATACCTGTGCCTCTGAAGCATCTCTCTCGACAAGCGCCTTGTCACGCTCACTATGAGCCTCCGCCTAGAAGATCACAAAAGCAAAAAATCAGGGATCGGTCATTATACAAAAGAAGAACGCAATAAAAGTCTAAACCTCACTAACCTGCAACTGGTCCATCTCAGCTCGCAGTGTCTGGAGCTCGCCCTCCAATTTGATTCTTGTAGCTTCGGATGCTGCCAAGTCCCTGTCTCTCTTCACAACGACCCGAGGCCATAAACATCAACTCAAAATGAAAAACCAAGTTAGTGACCTTATACCTCGGAGGTGTCCACTGGCGCATCAATAACAGCATCATGTCGTTTTAGCTCCTCCTGCAGGATCTCATCGGGTAAGATAAAAGAAATTGTTAGGCTCAAAAGGCTACTTCTACAATGGATGGGGAATAGTGATCTCCATGCCTCTTTAGCTGTCAATGATGCCTGTAGTCTCACTGTCATAGCTTCCTGAAATAAATAGGATAATAACATGACGCGGTGGGTGGATGCCTTAATGCATGACATCAAGAGACAAGACTACCCAAATCCCTAGGCTACGACCTCAACAAACATTACCTTATCTCTCACCAACTCTGTCAACCGAGATACCTCCTCACGAAGGGCTGCCTCAACATCGGAAGCCGCTCTCCTAGAGGTCCCCTACCACAGAGCATAACAAGTACAATTAGAAAGGAAGGATAAAACAATACGGTTAATAAATCCGGTGAGATTTACCTCGCCTAGATCATTGCCTAACGAGCGCGTCCCGCGACTTTCCGTTTCTACAGAGGAAACCATCTGAAATAGAAGAACAACATATTGGATCAGATCGAGAATAGAGGATCACATCTAGGCAGGTGAAGATTAATTGATTACCCGAAGTGACAACAACGTCTCCATCGCCTCAGCACAATTTCGGATAGAATGGGAAGACCCGCCGGAATACGACTCGGGGAATATGTACCGGTGCGTGATATCCCTCCAACGCCGTTCATAATCGCCCGTTGCTTCTTCATCTGTACCAAAGGCAGGTGCTTTCCCCCCTCCATCCCAATCATCAATCTCGGGCTGATGCGGGTGAGAATGACCAAATACTGCTTCACCCCATCCCCTATATGAATGACTCATGTTAGGTTCGGGAGGTAGGACAACCTGATGACCACCGAACTGGCGAGCAACCCGACTCACGATGAGCCTAGAAACGATCTGAGGAGCGTGTAGCCATATATCTCTTGCAAATAAATGTGCCCCATCTCGCACTACCACTAGCTCATCTTCAGGGCCGCCTTGGTAAGGACACCAAATGATCTGAAAAATAGGAGAAAGCATAACCCCGAAGGATATCAACTGTTAGCAACTCGAAGTAGGAGAGTGACCGATTCCGGCTTAATTCCAAAGCGAGTTAATAACTTAAAAGGAAAAGGAGGAAAGAACGACTCACTTCTCGGTCCATTAACTCATTCAAGATAAAGCGATAGCCCTGCTCATCAGGCCTCATCCTCAAATCCTTGGTTCTTTTTGCCAGCTCTGTAGGGAGGACGTCCGCGAAGCCCCGTACAGTAGCATTCGGATACCACTGCGCCGCCCGGGGAGCAAGGCTCAACCGCACTGGCAAACGCTCGGGGCGACACTGCAGGACATGCTCCCACATCCACACCTATCTCGAAACGATTGAATCATTAGTGAGGCGACATGTTCAAAGCAGAAGATTGACAAATATGGGAAGTTGACTCACCTGAAGGATCGGGACAAAACCCCGGAGACTCCTGTGGCCCCTCTGCACCCGACATCTATCATCCAGGCTATGGAAGAGAAAGGCGAGGACTGCCGCACCCCTGGCATAATCACCTACTCGGCTCAAATCGTCCACAAACCTGAGCAAGGTGCCAGACGCTCTGTTGCCCGTCGCATTGGCAAATAAACATTTCCCGAAGAAATAGAGAAGGAATGCGCGCAGACTCTCGTCCTCGCCTTGCCTAGCCGACGATAGCCGAGGACGTCTCAATGCGACATCAGGTCGGGTCCCCTGTTTCCCTGCCAAAGTGACAAAGATGTTCAATCAATAATATTCATCAATTTACGGAAAGTAATGCTGGAATCATGGCTTGCCACTCACCAGTCACATAGAAGGTCTCGCAAGGAATCCCCACCCTCTTTCGACGATAGTACCCATCAACGGGTACCTCTCTACACTCGTGCCCTGCAAATAAGAAGGGATTATAAATGTTGGCCACCCAAACAATGAGGGGTAAGAATAAACTTGAGAATTTACCAGTGGGGGAGACGACATCATCACCACCCCTCTCATCCTCACTACCCCTCTCGTCCATTGGATCATCACTATCATCGGACGCAAATAACTCATCCAGGGGTGCTATATACTCCTCATCATTGGAGCCGCTAGCCGCACCCTCACCTCCATCCATCCCGGCATCCGGACAAATAGCATCGGCCGTGCCTGTCCTCGCCCGCTCGCCGGTAGTCGGGGTAGGTCCGTTGTCCCCACCCCTGACCGATGAACCTCCAACAGCTGCCATCCGCGCCTCGTGACCTGCTAAAAACTCCGCCTGATCACGAGACCAACCTGGAATGCATAAGAGACAATAGTGAGTAAGAGAACAAACGAATCGAAATTACAAGGACAAGGCTAGAATGCTCACGATCTAGGCTCCTCGCCCTCGCCGGACCATAGGCTTCCCATAGCCACTCAATATCAATCTGGCTGGAGCCAAGATAAGGCCGGGCACCAAACAATCGCTGGAGCAAGGGCCGAACGAGCTCAGGATTAGCATCTGTCGCACCAGTCGAGGCCGGCAGACCGCTCACCCTCAAACCCCAGCATCTCGCTATATCCTCAAGGGTGATGGTCATCTCGCCAGTCGGGAAATGAAAAGAATGAGTCTCATCCCTCCATCTCTCCGAGAGTGCACTAATAAGAGCGCGATCAGGGCGGAAAGCGACGATTGACATAAAATCCCCGAAACCCATGGCCCGGACACGATCTTTCAGAGTGTCAGGCAGCACCGTCCACCACTCTTTCACCTTTAGCCATCCCACCCGCATTCGAGCGAGGGGGACATGCTAAAGTTGAGGGAAGCATCACAATTATTAGCCCAATAATTGAAGATGAATAATGACTAGAGGCAATACAAGAAAAGAAGATACAGCTACCTTGCCCGCCTTTATCTTGTCAGCAAGGTGGGGGTCCTTCGTGGCTCGTGGTTTCTCACGCCTTTTTCCGGGGCGGGCCGCTGTCGGATCCATATCCGTCCCCTTGGCAAGCTCAACGCCAGGATCCTCCATGGGTCTATCTAAGGGAACACTCCTCGGGTCTCCCGCTGGACCCTCTGCCGACTCACCCGTCATCGGGGCCCTCTTGCAAGCCAACCTCGTCTTCATCCTGCACATTTGGAGAGAAAAGAAAGCGCATATGAGAAGTGGCAAGTAAGAAACGCACAAGTGACGAGGTAAAATTTGAAAGATCTCACAGTGGATACTATGCAAAGCAACCAAGCTGAACCCAAGAGAGACACTAAAATAGGGAAGCATTGACCAAACGGTCCCAAGGTAAACCAATCCAAGAACAAGAGTGAAACTGATAGCCAAGACTAAAAATAATAAGGAAAATAAAAATATAATATGACAAGTGAAGCAAATCCCCACTCAAACCAAGACACCACCACCATGACCCTTGTCCCATCACGATCAAAACCACCACACTATTCATCACAATTGTATCACCCCTACGCATGCATCAGTCGCTAAAACCACTCACTTCGTCCCGATTAACCGAGACAACCAATGGGTTCAGCCCCACCAACGGATCTTTTCGGACCTCTCCGAATCACATAAACCCCCCAAACCTTGCTCACAGTACCCAAAATCATTGCCCAGGTTGGTTACTAAACGACCACCTGTGGGGGGGCTAAGAATCAAGATTTTCCTTCCACAGCTATGACGAGCTCCATCTACCATTCAAATTCAAAACTCCACTGAACTCCACATTTACTACTTCTACAGAACACCCATGGCCATGACCAAGTCCAAAACTCCATTCTGCAGCTAATTAAAAAAAAAAAAAAAGGGAGGAGAAGACAGTCAAGAAGATGAGACCCACCTACCTGGGCCACTCAAGGGCGAGCTCCCCCTTCTTTTCCCTTTTCCCTGTTCTTCCTCAGCCTACTCGGCCTTCACCTGCAAATGGCAGCAGCAACACATTAAAAAAAAAAAAAAAAAAAAGAAAAGAGAGAGAAAAGAGAAAAGAAACAAAGTAAAAGAAAAAAAAAAAAAAAAAAAACATACCTGGGCCAGGGGCTGGGCCCCCCTTCCTCTTCTCCCTTCTCTCCCTTCGTTCTCTCTTCCTCTCCTCACTCAACCAGCCCTTTCACTCTCGGTTTTCACCTGCACACAGCAGCAGCAGGCGTTTCAAAAATGAAAAAAGAAAAAAAAAGAAGAAAGAAGAAGAAGGAGATGGGACCCACCTACCTGGGCCACTCAAGGGCGAGCTCCCCCTCTTTTCCCTTTTCCCTGTTCTTCCTCAGCCTACTCGGCCTTCACCTACAATGACAGCAGCAACACATTAAAAAAGAAAAGAGAGAGAAAAGAGAAAAGAAACAAAGTAAAAGAAAAAAAAAAAAAAAAACATACCTGGGCCAGGGGCTGGGCCCCCCTTCCTCTTCTCCCTTCTCTCCCTTCGTTCTCTCTTCCTCTCCTCACTCAACCAGCCCTTTCACTCTCGGTTTTCACCTGCACACAGCAGCAGCAGGCGTTTCAAAAATGAAAAAAGAAAAAAAAGAAGAAAGAAGAAGAAGGAGATGGGACCCACCTACCTGGGCCACTCAAGGGCGAGCTCCCCCTCTTTTCCCTTTTCCCTGTTCTTCCTCAGCCTACTCGGCCTTCACCTACAATGACAGCAGCAACACATTAAAAAAAAAAACAGAGAGAAAAGAGAAAAGAAACAAAAAAAAAAAAAGACATACCTGGGCCAGGGGCTGGGCCCCCCTTCCTCTTCTCCCTTCTCTCCCTTCGTTCTCTCTTCCTCTCCTCACTCAATCTGCCCCTTCACTCACGGTTTTCACCTGCATACAGCAGCAGCAGGCGTTTCAAAAATGGAAAAAGAAAAAGAAGGAGAAAGAAGAAGAAGAAGATGAAGTCCACATACCTGGCCAGGGACGAGCTTCCCCTTTCTCTCCACGCCTCTGCTGCTTCTCTTTTTTCTTTATTCACCTGCAACAATGGCAGCCACAGCAGAGTTCAAGACAAAAAAAAAAAAAATAGAAAATGAAGAAAGAAGAGAGAATAGAAGAAAGGAAAAGAAAGAACTACATACCTTGAACTCCTTCTCCTCCTCCCCTCAATCTCTTTGCTGCATCCAAGATCTCCACCTGCAACAATGGCAGGAAGTAAAAAAAAAAAAAAAGAAAAGAGAAGAAGAGAAGAAGGAAAATAGAAAATGGAAAGAGATGCCGAGACCCACTTACCTGAACGCCGGCGAACCTGCGCGTTGCTGCTGCCTCCCCCTATTTCACCAACTCGTCCCTGCCTCACCTGGCACAGCAGAAGCAAGAAAGAAAGGAACGAAAGAAAGGAAGAGAGGGAAAGATGAACAAAAGAAAAGAAAAGAGGGGGAAAGCCCCCAACACGTGTAGCCTGGCCCTGCCTCCTTATCAGATGAGGGCCCCTCTCTAAGGGCGACCCACCTCTAAATGGCCCATCTCTCTCGCCCAATAACAATAATAACAAAAAAAAAAAGAAAACTGAAAAAAAAAGAAAAAAAAAGGAAAGAGGGATTAGAGATCAAGCCTAACATTAAATTAAGCCTCAAGAGGGATGAAAATTAAAACGTGATTCACCCACTAATTAAGTTCAAGTCAATCTTTATTAATAATAACTACAATCCAACCTTGACAAAAAAAAAAAAAAAAAAAACTGACTTAACTTGAGTACCAACCTCAACTCTAGACGGAGCTCAGGATTATCGGCGGCACATCGATGGCCCATCTCTACCTACGAAGAACAACAGTGCAAACAACATGCAAAGGTAGGTTGATTCAAAATACATTATGGATTCACCATTAGGCATCACATATTAATAGTTCATGCATCCAAATCCCTGCATTCATCCACATATTCCATATCATCATATCCCAACTAAAATACACACACGCATAAAACAAATAAATAAACAAATAAATAAATAAATAAATAAATAAAAAAATAAATAAATAAATAAATAAATCTAAATCAACTTTTATTGAACTCCGATAAGAGTCATTAAATAATAACTATAGCAATGAACTACATCAAGTGAATCCTAAACATTGACTAAAATAGAGGTCACGACCCGCGCTCCTAATACCCTAGATGGGTCTATCACTAACTGAGATGGTCCTAATGACCTGACCTCTCGAAAAAAAAAAAAAAAAAAACAACTAGACTAGGGTGATGATTTTCGTCTTCTATAGGGGGTGAACCATGCCGTTAAAAATAGGAAAATGAGCCAACCGCGCCTCCATTCCTAAGATGTGGGTCTCAAGCCGCCCCTTCACTTCCTCGAAAGTGGTTAAAGGGTCTCGAAGAGCATCACCAATCTCCCGAAGCAGCCTAAAATCGTCCAGATGAGCGGTGTACACTGGATGGATAAGCGCTGAAAGAGTGGTGTTTTGCATTTCGAAATACTTTCTATAGCGCCTTGGGACAGCAGATTCAGCTTCATGTGGGCAGGACATCGTCATGAGCTCTAACTGATCCATCCGCCTATGTATTGCGTTAAATTCCTCGATAGGAGCTCTTTCACTGGTAGTCTTCATACCCTCCCAGCCTTCAAGCATCGCCTGAAGGTCCATCATGCTCCACAAAAGGGGCTGGAGTACGTCATTAATGAAAGCTGGCAAGTCTCCCAGAAGTCCATCGTAGCCGCACAACCTGTTAAGAGCGGTCCTCCCTACAACGCACAAATCTCCGTACAATCCGCATATCTTCCTGTATTTCATCACCAGCAAATCGTACTTCCCGCGCTTGGCTTTGACGAGTTGTTGATCCATCACCTCCTCAAACTGGAACACGCAATCGTAGGTGACAGGCATGGATGACCCGTGCTGGAGATAGAATTCAATTCGCTCCTCGGAGTCATAGTAACCTATCTTTCCATCCCCCGAGGACCAATACTCGTCCCCTAGTGAATAGGGCTTGCAGGCAGGAGTACCTCCAGCACCATCAATCACGAACGAGAACATTGGAGCGCCAGCCATTGGAATAGAATGAGACCTATAAACACATACACAAGGCATTAAAGACCTTTCGTTGAATCGAAAATAACCCAAAGAGGCTCAGATTGAAGGAATCACTACAAAAAAAAAAAAAAAAAAAAAAAAACCCCACTTGGGCGCACCAAGGGTGGCGCCCAAGTCTGTCCCAAGGAACTTCTCCCGAAAGGTCGGGGTTCAGTAATGGAAATTATATCAAGCTTCCCCAAATCCGTGCTAAATACTCTTAGACGTACTGTGGGATTATTCTAACCCGTTTTAAGAGCCAAGAGTCCAAATTGCATACAACATCTAAACACAAATAAGAAAAAGAAAGGGGGTGACACAATGATAACAAAGGAAACATCATAAGATCAAAGTAAGAATAATGAAAGAGTGATGAGCTAAAACACAGGATGAAGACTAAACAAGTATAAATAAATTATAAAATTAAAAAAAAAAAAAAAAAAAAAAAAAAAAAAAAAAACAGCACACACACTTGGGCGCAACTAGGGTGGCGCCCAAGTCCACTTCAGGGACTTCATCGCCAATGGGGCCCGGTTCAACCTAAAATTATCCATCACAACCCCTGAAATCCGTGGGGTAAATCACCAATGGTACTGTTCGGTCACTTTCAGACCATTAAAAAAAAAAAAAAAAAAAAAAAAACATGCCTCCTTGTCAAAGTAACTCTAAATTACACACTCATGCAAAACAACATCTTTGTTTCTTAAAAAAAAAAAAAAAAAAAAAAAAAAAAAAAAAACAGAGAGAGAAGAAGAGACAGGAAATTAAAGATGATGCAACCCAAACCAAAAAAAGAAAACAATATAAATAAATCTGAATTTTAAGTTTGCATCATGCCAAAAGAGAGAACAAAATAAACTAGAACATATATGTTGCATGAACTAGAACGAACAAAGATGAAAGAGTGCTTACTTGGGAGCAAGAGAGAGATCAAAGACCCTTGAATTCGGAATTTGGAAGAGTAGGAAGTGTGATAAAACCCAAAGGCAACCATTCCTTATATAGATTAGTGTCTTAATTTGAAAAGAAGACGGACTGGCACTTGGGCGCACTCCTAGTGGCGCCCAAGTCCTTCTACCTCCCAAACTTTGTAAGAGTGCCACTTGGGCGCACTCCTAGTGGCGCCCAAGTCCCTTCACTTCCCAATTTCACTACACGATCAATACCACGCCCTTCACTTCCCAATTTCACTACACGATCAATACCACGCGTAAATGCATCATAGAATCCTAAACCAAGTAGGAGAGACTACTTGGGCGCACATAGAGGTGCGCCCAAGTACCCAGAAACACATGGGCGCCCCTCCATGTGCGCCCAACTATTTTTTTTTAACCCGGGAAGCCGCGCGATGCACAAGTCTAGACCATAATGACTCTATGATGATTGATGACTAAAACAAACAAAAAAACAACAGCAAACAATGATTAAAAGAGGAACTAAGCGGCGAAAATCCGCGCACCGGACATCACCCCTTCGCAGGGAAAATCATCATACACTTTAGTCCCATCACGCACACATTATGCATTGCATCCCATGTCATCTCCATCAATGAAACTAGAAGTGTTACCTTTACAAGTTATGAAACTGAGCACTAACAAAAACTGCAGAATCTTTTAGTGTTTGTTCAATGCAGGTTTCCAAAGCAAAAATGAGAGCACCAAAGGTGATTTGAGCAGACTATTGGAGATGAATGGCATGAACTTTCAGCAAATGAACACTGAAAGAAAGCAGTAATGACCTCTATCAACGGGTTTACAAAAAAAAAAAAAAAAAAAAAAAAAAAAAAAAAAAAGGAACTCTTGAGGTAAGTATCCCTAACCATGATTTTCATGATTTTACCTCACGTCTGGAAAATTGAGTCGCCGTAGGCCTCCCTTAAGCGCTTATGATCGGTATGGCGACCATAATACTGTGTTATCACGAATTGTGGTGTTTGCTGACTCAAGTCTTGACGTTGGAGGATGGAATCCGTGTAACTTGAAACTCTCCATGATAAGCATGAAATGATGATTGAATCTATCCCGGGTTCTCATCTAAGCTGGGTGAAGACCAAGATCCCTAGAGAGTGACAGTTATTCCGGTGAACATCTTCCATTGATTTAGCTTTTTCTATGCATACCTGAGTTTCAAAAATAAAATCTCTTTGTAAAAACAAAAAAAAAAAAAAAAAAAAAAAAAAAAAAAAAAAAATATGCATCTCATTCTCACATACACTTCACACCATTGCTTGAACTATGTTTATGATTGCTTTCAAGATCCCCATTATTACTAATCAATTTTAACTATGCCTTGAATATTCAACTGTGAATGAAAGTTAAAAGACATTATGTATGACAAAATTGAATTGAACTCTATTACAAGAACAAATGAAATTCTAATAGTGACTTAGCCAATCGAAAGACCAACTTCTGATTCAGACCACCGGGGCACAGTTCCCACCATCACTTTAAATTAAGCAACCGGGGCACAGTTCCCAACCCGCCACGTGGCAATACCACGGGCACCGAGGCACAGATCTCGGATTTCCAATCAAATCAGTAGGCACGTAACTTCTTGTTTTTTCCTTTTTCCCCTGAATCAGAATTGATCCTAGAAAAGTGAACCTCACCCTTAGAACGAGTTTGCAATTGCATACATCCGTAGGTGGCCACTCCCGCGAGCTCAAAGGCTCCCGTGAGTCATGAGTGTTGTGTCTACTTTCTTTGGAGTACAACTCTCCATGTGTTGTTCTCCAAAGAGGGGCATACTGTAGACACCTCATTTGGCCCCCTATGATAGCCCTAAACACCTGTCATATATATAACGGTGCCCCCATTTCGCCCATAATTGAATAGTTACTGGCATAATTAAGATTAATTAGTGACGATGAAGATGCTTGTTGAAAATTTTATGCTTAGTTCGACAATATTTAGAAATTCGTGAGAGAAAAGGCCGAATCGCGTTGAGACTTCAAGTCCAACCCACTACTCATACAAGACTTAGGCTACAACACTATCCCAAGTCCCTTCCAGACTACATAGGACACACTCAAGTTGATCCCAAAGATATTACACTTAGTTTACCTAAGTACGATGCAATTAGTATGATTTACACGGTTAGAATCTTTGATCCAGATATCCCTACTATTTTCTGAACTCTAATCACTATGACATATGGACCAAAAGATTCTACGTTCCGAGAGCTTTCCGTTGATATATAGAACGTCCAAATCCAATGAACGAATCAAAAGATATGGTCGTCGGAAGATTACATTGCGAACACCCCACCAGGCACATACCTGGGCGCCCATGTAGGTGCGCCCATGTCCCAGACTTGTACTTGGGCGCCCACACAGGTGCGCCCAGGTCCCTAGTTGCCTTAGGGAAGCACTTAGGTACACATTTAAACACATCCCACTTTACCTTTCATAGTTTTGACCCGATCTCAACCTAAAAAACGAACCGGAACCAAACCCGGGCCCATTTGACCCAAGACATGACATGGGCGCAGCTGTGGGTGCGCCCAAGTCCTGGAACCAACTTGGGCGCCACCCCATGTGCGCCCAAGTCCCAAGATGCCTCAAAAATGCACTTTGATGCATACTTGGGTACGTTTGACTCTACCCTTTGCAGTTTCGACTCGGTTTAGACCCGAAAACAACCCGGAACTGGACCCTAGACCCATTAGGCATCAAAGTTAGACATGGGCGCCACCATGTGGGCGCCCAAGTCATGGGACCCACTTGGGCGCACCTCCATGTGCGCCCAAGTCTCCGAGAGCCCTAATCTCACCTTGGTTTGCGTGAAACCCTTGGGAACTCGTGCAAGAAGTAACCCTAACTCTTCCTCCACGTCAAAATCACTATAAAGAGACCTCATATGCTACTTTTGCAAAAGGAGGCTACCAAAAGAGAGAAAAAAAGTAGAGTAAGAAAGAGAGAAAAAGAGAGGGGTCATAAAGGAGATCTCTAGATCTAGAAGAAAGGAGAAAGAAGATTGCTTTGGTTCTCCAAGATCAGCAATGGAGAAAGCCTCCCAAAGCCATGGACTTGCCCAAGAACTTCAACTTAGGACTTAAAGAACACGATTCGAATCGGTATTTATAGGTTTCTTTTGTTTATTTGCGTTACACCATCATTATTGTTTAGAAATATGTTTAGGATCATGCACACATTGTAGATCTGCATTAATAGTACTATTTTACAGTAGATCTGCTATTCAGTATTCATTCCTCATTAGAAACATGCTTAGGATCATCCGTAGTTTGTAGATCTGCATTATTTTCATCATTCTGAACTCGTGATTAGAATAGATCTTGCATCCATATTGTTTTCATTAGGAAAAATCCGAATCTGAAAAGAAAAGTGTTAAAAAAACAAGAGAAGAGTACTTGGGCGCCACTGTGTGTGCGCCCAAGTCCCAAGAGTGGGATTTTGACCCTAGTCTCATCCCGCTTGCAATTTCTCTTTCAAATCCGGATTTCTATTCATATAAGTTAGTATTAGTACCTTCGGACTTGTGACTTTGTATTCAAAATCGCGCGAAAAGCATTGAAAAAGAAACAAAAGAGGAAGAAAACACAGAAAGGCACTTGGGCGCCCATACAGGTGCGCCCAAGTCCAAGATTGGAGATTTGAATCCAGTTTTCCATTTCGCGTGCATCTTGCTTCGGAAATCCGAGTCCATCTTCGTGTAAGTTGATATCAAAGCATTCGGACTTGTTAAAAATATTGAAAGAATCGAAAAGGGACCAAACATATCACTGAAAAGAAGAAAAAGTACAGGAAGGTACTTGGGAGCAACCGTAGGTGCGCCCAAGTCCAGAAGTAGACTTTTGGTCCCTATTTGTTTGATTCATGTGCATTTTGCTTCTTGAATCCGAGTCAATCCTCATATAAGTTGATATCAAGGCATTTGGATTTATTAAGAGTATTGAAAGAGTCGAAAAGGGACCAAACATACCATTGGAAAGAAGAAAAGGTACAGGAAGGTACTTGGGAGCAACCGTAGGTGCGCCCAAGTCCCTGCAAAGGGATTCACCCTCGAATCCTTGTGCCTGCATTATTATTTTCAAGTCCGGAAGCTTTGACATTAATAATCTACAATAGTACCTTACATTTAGTCTCAAATTGTTAGAAATCATATCGAGACATCGACAGAAGTCTGAAATACATCACAACCCGCAGGGGGAACACTTGGGCGCCACTGTGTGTGCGCCCAAGTCCCGCAGAGACACTTGGGCGCCCCTGTAGGTGCGCCCAAGTCCTTGGCTTGTTCTTCAGCCCGTATTTGCTACATTTTGCGTCTAATTTAACATGATGTTCCATATTTGTGATGATTTCAATTAATTGCCGAACTTCTAGACTTCGAATCTTCAAATTATCATACTTAGGTTGCATTGTTTGCATAAAATACCAAAAAAATCATAAAGTCATAAAACTATTCCCTTCTCATCTTGCTCTTTAGTAATTAGAGAAGAGAACAAAAAATTAAAAGAAATAGAAAAATACATAAAAAGAAAAAGAATAGACATTAAGTAGAAGACACTAGATTGTTTTTTTAGGATAGCTTACATTGCTTTCGCATAAAAAAACCAAAAGACCAAAAAAAAAATCATAACATCATAAAACACTTCTCCTCTCATCTTGCTCTCTAGTAATTAGAGAAGAGAACAAAAAGAAATTAAAAGAAGTAGTAGAATTATAGAGTTAGACATTAACTAGGTAATCCTAGGTCAATCCATTAATGCTTGAGTGAATTAATAAACTTAATCAACCCTTATCAATTAATTCGAAGCAAT
Source organism: Umbellularia californica (assembly GCA_028538565.1). Taxonomy (NCBI): domain Eukaryota; kingdom Viridiplantae; phylum Streptophyta; class Magnoliopsida; order Laurales; family Lauraceae; genus Umbellularia; species Umbellularia californica. The sequence continues at coordinate 47,076,897 of JAPQWN010000006.1, read as the reverse complement.
TAATTAAAACACTCAATTAAAATCCACATACTTAATTAATTAATTAAATCCCTAAAACTTATTAGCAACTCCTAATGAAACCCCTAATTAAATAAAACGTTAATCAACAAGTCCCAATTAAAACCTCGATTAACAAACCTAATCAATAAGCTTTAATTTATTAAAAGAAATTAACTTAAAGACGCCCTAGAAGATAACAAACTACTAGACTGACACTTAGGAGCAACCATAGGTGCACCCAAGTCACCTTTGATACTTAGGAGCAACCACAAGTGCTCCCAAGTCACCCCAGACACTTAGGAGCAACCACAGGTGCACCCAAGTCACCCTCGACACTTAGGAGCAACCACAGGTGCGCCCAAGTCACCCTCGACACCTAGGAGCAACCAGAAGTGCGCCCAAGTCACCCCAGACACTTAGGAGCAACCATAGGTGCGCCCAAGTCACATTTAGTTTGGGAATCACCGAATCCTTATTAATTTCAAACTTTGACCCAAATCAACACACTAGAACACCCTTACGATTTGAAACAACTATAGCCAGTAGCCTAGATTAACCTAAGAGATTAAACCGATTTAAGCCACAAAAACATCCACGTAGGTACCAATCTCTTGACACTTAGCCCGTCATAATCATTAAGAAATCTAATTAATTGAAATCTAATTTAATTTTAATCAATCCAACACAACAAAAACACATTTAATCTAAAGAACATCAAACGATAAACACTTAATCTCAAATCAACCCGTAAAGAAGAAAAGAAACACGTGACCCAAACACTTGGGAGCAACCACAGTTGCGCCCTTGAAACATAGGCGCCCCCACAGGTGCGCCCAAGTCCATTTCCACTCCCTTGGGACCACCGAATTCCCATCCATTTCCAATTTCGATCTAGATCATTACCTTAAAACTATCACAGAATCAATAACAACCTTTAAATCAAAACCTTGATCAACTTAGACCCATCCAGAACTTCAAATCGAGCCAAAGTAACCAAAAGATTTCAAATTCCAACTTGGGCGCCACTACTGGTGCGCCCAAGTGCACAGGAATACATAGGCGCATACACAGGTGCGCCTAAGTCCTCTGTCACATCCAAGTTGAGAACCTTGGTTTCGTTTTGAATCCCGGACTTAAGACTATAAAATTAATCGACCGAAAACATAAGACAACTGTTAGAACAGAAGCTTACATTGATTAGAACCCTAAGAAACTCCAAAAGGAGCTAACACCATTGCAAGCAATCGAACCACGCAGAGCAGCCACTTGGGCGCCACCACAGTTGCGCCCAAGTCCCCAGAGTGACCTAGGCGCCGCCATAGGTGCGCCCAAGTCTTCTTCCACTCCCGTTTTGCTAGTTTCAACTTCCTTTCATCATTTAAAGTAAAACCCGAGGCTCCAGAACCTTTAGCATATTAAAACAGAACCTTAAAACACTCTTAACTCATCCCTAAATAACTCTTAATCAAACCACAACTTTAAACAAACCAAATCAAATTAATAAGGTGTTTAGGTATAGAAGCTATCAAACTTAGACAATTTACACGCTAGCATTAAATCGGATTTCCTCATTAGATAGATTAGAGCATTAGGCTTCGTCCCATCACTTTTCCTGTTCCGTTAGGGGACCGGGAGAGCTAATGTGGGCGGTCTAGGACCTTAGGTTTAGGGTTAATCCGATGATCAATAATAAAGCATTAATTACGTAAATCCAAGTAAAATCCTCTAGTTAGGCCCTTCTAGCCCCAATATCAAAAATCCATAAAAACTATAAAACTAATAAAATAAACACAAAAAGATTTTTCCTTTATTTCTTCCTCCACCTCAGGTGCCAGATATTTAATTGAACTTAATGATAAAAGGGAAAGAAGAACTGATTTCTAAAATTGAATAAATGAGAATGACGAGATGAGATGAATGATTTCGCACACACTTTTAAAACAATCACGGCCCATCGGCCACTCTAAAACAAATATCGGCCCATCGGCCACCTTTAGTCAATTACGGCCCATCGGCCTTTCACCTTTATCACTCGTGTATCGCACACGAAAAACACAGAAATCACAAGTCAAAGTCTCATTTGCATCATTGTTTTGGTTTGCAAAGTCAACCTTTAAACCCTATTTTGCCAAGGGATTTGAAGGGGGTACCCGGGAACGGGGCCGATCCTCTTCTTAAATATTTGGCACCTCCCCCCTTTTATTTTCTTTATCTTAATTGTTTTACTTTACTTGGATATACTATGATTTTGCTATGTGAGGATTAATCTTTATTTGGACTTTAACGCGTAACCCTGAATTGACCTTATATTAAAGAGACCCGAAAAGACCCAAATTAATGTGACAAGACAACCGTCGTGTGTTGCCGGCAGCACATTAGACGAGAGGAAGGACCCACCTATTTATTTTCTCCCATTTTTCTTCGGCTTTCGTCGAAGGACGGTGTTACGGCCGTTACCGTAGCTGGCGATCGTGATCCGTCGATTTTGAGGGTAGTCGGAATCCTCACTTTCGATGTAAAATTTAAATAGCACATGTATAGATGAATGGAGATCTTCTCTATCCCATTGGTTGGCATGGGGGGGGTCGAAAATTCACATCCGACAAACGGTACTACCCTTGAAGACTTCCTCAAACGGGTTAGAGCGATATCTATATGGCCAAAGCCTATTTCCAAGGTACTTGCTCGTCAAACCCATCCCCTTTTGAAATTTTCATCTTAATGTTGAAATTTCCAAAAAAAAAAACTCTTTCAAAACAATGCTTACTTTCATCGTTTCATTGTTCAAAAAACAAAAATCCAAAAATCCAAGTTTAGGAGCCTCTTCCCAGACTTGACCAAAATTTTCGATCCTTAAACCCAAAATTCTTGATTTGAAACAAAAACCAGGGCTTAGGAATTTTCACCCTAGTCCGCCTCGGCTTTTACAACCAAAATGGTTTTAGGTCAAAATTTATGACCCTCGTGTCTCTAAACAAAAAAAAATGGTTTTTAGAAACAACGGGGAAGCGAGATTCAGTCGATACTTGCAAAGCCCAAAAATCGGAAGGATGCGAACCCCATTCGATACTTCTAAAAAACCCAAAAATTGCAAGGAAGCGAACCCCATTCGATACTTACAAAACCTCAAAATTCAAAAATCGTGGAGATGCAATATTCCAATTGATATCCACAATCCAAATTTCAAATGGTTCAAGAAAACCTCAAATTTCAAAAATCACGGGGAAACGACATCAAGTTAGTACCGGCAAAACCAAAGTTTTGGGAAAAGCAGGGAAGCGACGCTTAGTCGATACTTGCACCCCAATCCGCGAGGAAGCGACATTCCATCGATACTTGCAAACCCAGCCTGCGAGGAAGTGACATTCCATCAATACTTGCAAACCGAATGAGCAAGGAAGTGACATTCCATCGATACTTGCAAGACCATTCAGCAGGGAGGCGACATTTAGTCGATACTTGCACTTTAAAAACCAAACTCGGCTATAAATGCCAGAATTCGGCTATGAATGCCGGAATCAGCTATAAACGCCAGAATCGGCTATAAACGCCAAAACTCGGCTATAAACGCCAAAATAGGCTATAAACGCCAAAATCGGCTTTCATGCCAATAAAACAAAACTTGGTTTTCAAAAAAATTTAGCTTCCATGCCAAAACAAAACAAACAACAAACAAAACAAAACTAGGCTCCTATGCCATTCCAAAAATTGGCTCTCATGCCATCCAAAAACTTTGGCTCTCATGCCTTAAACAAAAAAACTTTGGCTCTCATGCCACAAGCAAAATTTTTTTTTTGGCTCTCATGCCACAAATAAATTTGGCTTCCATGCCACAAAATAAAATTCGGCTCCTATGCCATTCCAAAATTCGGCTTTCATGCCATCTCAAAAATTTTGGCTCTAATGCCATTTCAAAATTTTTGGCTCTTATGCCGCAAAACAAATTTTGGCACTTACGCCACAAAATTAGGCTTCCATGCCATTCTAAAATTTGATTCTCAAATCATCAAAAAAAAAAAAAAAAACCTTGCTTTTTGCCACAAAAATTGGTTTCATGCCCAAAACTACCATTTGACAAAAGATTTTCACAAAATGACAACCTTTTGATCAAATTCTTGAACAAACATTTCCATCAGCTTTTACTCAAATTTGTTTTCATCAAAAATGATTTAAGTGAAAAAAAGGGGATATAAAAAAAATTATAGTACCAAAATTGTTTATACATGGAGGTACCAAAAAAAGAGAGAAAGAAGAAAAGAGTTTGTTACAACTTAGGAGCTCAATCTAGCATGGTCTTCAACTAAAGGTTCAGCTCCTCAAGCTGACCCTTGGCCTTAGCTTCTAAAGTTTTTAGGCCACGCTTTTTCAGAATATTCCCATAAAATGAGGCCGAGCGCCGCGACCTATCTGCAACATGAGGAAGTTCTTTCCAGAGGAGCTACCACTGCTCATACTCCTAAGTCTTCCTCCGGAAATTACCTTCAGCTTCCTCAACTTGATGAATGGGAGTCCCCTCCTTGTCACGAGCCTCCACAATGGCGGTCCATTTGGCAGCAGCTTCTTCCTCCAAAAGCTCAAGACGCTGCCTAGCCTCGACAACCTCCTTATCAAGGTGGTCCAAGTCTTGCTTCAGCCCCATGATGGATAACTTGGTAACGTTCCTCTCCTGAACGAACTGCTTCCGAGTCCTCGTGACCTCAGTCAGCTCAGCTTTGACTTTGCTGGAAGGCTTCACAAACATCTCATCAAAGAAGTCACCATCTGGGAAACTCTTGGTCTCAATCCATTTGTTCCCCAAGGCGATGATTTTATCAACAAAATCCTTGGCACTTGCGATGTCCAGACCGACTTCTTCGCTATCAGCAAGAATGTCGTGTACATGCTTGATCATGCTAAAGCCAGCTTCCAAGTGACCTGAAGAGAGAGTCTCAACCCATGAGCTCAAAACAGTCTTCAACACCTTCTTTGCATACTGAAGGTGCGGCGCAGATGAGGATTCGCCATGCTCTGGCGCCCGACTGCCCATGTCATGCTCCATTGGAAGAGTAATCAATAAACTCTTTCCAACCGAAGAAGCTGACTCATTGAAGGAAGAAGAAGCCCCTACTCCTAGATCAGCCGCAGGTATCCCCTGTTCTAGCCCTGAGGAAGACGGAGGGACCTCCCCTGCTGCTCCACAATTTGCCAAGGAAAAGATAAAAAGGTATGAATATAATCTTGTAAAAAAAAATTAATATCAAGATTAGTATTGCAAAATACCTTCTTCGACGACCGGCGGAGTACTCTCTACCTCTCTGAGCTCATCCGAAGCATCGTCAAAGGTTGCGTCCATGGATGTCTCGAAATCATTAGAATTCTCTGGCAAGTCAGCTACTAAGAAAACAAAAGCTGCACGTTGGCAAATGACAGCACAAACAAAAAGAAGAAAAAAATAGAAGAAGGCAAAGCAATCATACCAGGTGAAGGTTCTGGAACCACTCCAAAGTCCCTAGGCTTTTCCTCAGATGCCACGACTGGATTCGTCATTGCCTCATCGGCCGGAACCTCGGGCATCACCGAGTCATCGTCCTCTGCAAAAAAAAAAAAAAAAGAAAAAAAAAGAAAAAAAAAAAAGAAAGCAGCGGATCAAAACAAAAAATCTCTCATAAAAGAAGAGAAGTGGCAAAAGAAAGAAAGAGGATCATACCAGCTGTCTCCTTTTCTCTGCTCCTCTTCTCCGGAGGCTCGTCAGCATCCTCAGATACCTCTTTAGCAATGGTGAGAGGAACTTCAAGATTAGAAGGACTATCGTGCCGTCTCATGTTACGACGCTGTCCTCTCTTCCTCTTGCCTCGACGGGTTAATCTGCTCGACGATCCTGCTCCACTATTAACATCAGGCCTCTCACTAGAGTCCTCATTGGATGGCCTACTTTTCTCAGTAGACTCCATGGAAGCCTTCGTTCGCTCTGCTTGTATCATAGCATCGATCTCGGCCTCCTCCTCCTCCAGCTGTCTCAAGACCTCACCATGAATCCCTTATGCAGCTCCTGATTTGATGACGTCCTACTCATTGAGAAAGCCTATCTTGTGCTTCTCTCTAGAAAGGAAGGCCAAAACTTCCTCCCGACGGACACCATCTGATTTGCCAAGACCCTTCCGAGAAGATTGCTTGACATCGAGCTCCTTCTTGGAAAGTCCCCAGTACACTGAGAAGCTCTCCACGAACCATTTCGTGAAGCCAGAAGTTCGGAAAGTGGGTAGCTCAGGATAGGAAATCATGGCAGTAGTGTCCTCAGCACTATAAAAAGCCCATGCATTCCTCCCATCCTGCAAACCTCCAAAACGCTTCACCATGCTCGAAGGCGCTCCAACAATGCCTTGAGAGAAGCCAAGCTGCAATGCAAAACGCGAAGGGACATACGGTTGGATATCGACGAAAAGATGTTTGCGGTACACCATCGTACCAACTCGTACGTTAAAAAACCATCTGATCTCCGCGTTTGTCAAAGCATAGTGTCTTCCTGACCCTACCCTGGTCGAATCACGGGAGACACCAAAGTCAAAAGCCTTCTTCCGCAAACTCGAAGAAAGCTTCACTGAAGACTGCCCAATCTCGACATCCCTAAATCGTCGGATCCTCAAACGAGCAGATAAAAGATATTCGGAAACGGCTGTCCCTCTAGCCAAACGAATCATAAAAGGATCTTCGTCCTGTGCAACTCCCAACCGATGGAAGCTAGGACAGTGGTATACATACCACGAATAGAAGATGTGGGCAGAAAATACCCTGTTCATAGGGAGCCCAAGCCTAACTAGGAAAGTAGCAGCCTGAAGTTCGGTACACAAATAAGAGTAAAGAGCAGGTACCAAAGCCAGCCTCTCTCCTAACGCCATCTAACAAGCCGGAAAAATACAGTGTGGCCTGATGTGCGTTCCATCTCCTCCAGCAAAAACAGCCTCACCAAGCCAATAAGTGAGGTAAACAGCGAGATCTCTTCGCTACGCAATGTTTGGACGAATGGCATCTGTGCTTGCGAAGAACTTCTTTAAATCTTCTCGCATAGCGGCGATCTTCTTCAAACTTGATGCTTTAGCCCTAGCATCCTGAGCCATGCCATCAGAAGACTCCCCGCTATCAAAAAAGTTGAAGCTGCAACTTCTCCAACTGCTGCATCTAACTTTCGAGCCCTTATTCTCCTTCAAAAAATCATAGAAGGCGACGAGCTGAAAGTATACAAGCCTAAACTCCTCAGACTGCTCCTCAAGGACGCTGTTAATAGGCATAAACTCCTCATAGAGTTTGCCGAGGATAGGCAACCTGGTGATGGCGCTCAGTTCCTTCAAAGAAAAACCAATCTCACCATTCGTCACAATGAAGGTGTTAGTTTGTGGAAGGAATGACTCCAGCATGGCCATGAAAGCCTCATCGGAGAAAACAACGATTTGCCGAAAAGCGCGAACAACATAAAAAATCTCGGCCTCCCACAGAACGGGTTGCCAATCTTCAGGGTGTGATCAGTCCATGATTCCCCAGCTCGAGTCAGCACTGAAACGACCACGAAGTCAAAAAGGCTTCACCCAGTTGCTTCGTCACCCCGAAAAATGCCAAGGCCCACAGGTCTTAAATCAACCGATGGATGATTAGAACCTTGGTAGCCACTAGCTGGCATCAACATGTCCATACGGACAAGCGACTTCTCTACAAAACCGAAAGGGCCGCCAACAAAAACCCCGGTCTTAATCACACTGGTCCTCTTCACCCAGCTCGGAGGATCTTCCCTCTTAGGGCACGTGGGAGAAAGGCTCATGATCGAGATGGTCCGATCAAAAGTCGACCGGGTAGAAATAGTTCTCTCCTCACCATCTACTATGTAAGAGAACTGAAAATATCTCCTTTGGTATGTTAAGTCGTCGGGGACTGCATCACCAAAGAAGAAGGTAGGCTTGGGCACAACGCTCTGATCGTCCGTAACCAAGGACGGCTGCTTACCACAATCTTGTAGAATTCATCATCTTTGAGAGCGATCAATCGCTGTCTTATCTCATCACAATTGAGGGAATCACACTCTTCCAAGTTTTTCTCCACAAACTAGACCTTCTCCCAAGCCTGCTGAACGACCGCATTGGAAGATCTGGCAGACCGACGAGGTGCGTCAGTAACAGGACCTTTACCCCTGTTCGTTCTGGAAGAATAACCTGCAAAAGATGGAAGAGAAAGGATCAATCAAAATGACAGAATTCTGCTACAAAAATTCTAGCAAAATTTTGACATAGTTCCGGGGCAATTCCGAAGAAAAGGAAAATACTCCGAAAAAAACAGGAAGCCTGAAGATGAGCTCAACATCGCTGCGAGCTCATAGTCAGTGCAAAATTCTCAAAGAAGGTTCGAACTCAACATCGCTGCGAGAACGAGCCAATCTCATCAAATTTCTGCAAAATCTGGAAAAGAGCTCAACATTGCTGCGAGCTTCAGAATCCAAAAATTGCAAAGTTCCTCAAAATCCAGTAAGACCGAGAAAGAGCTCAACATCACTGCGAGCTCAAAATCCCAATACTTACAAAAGATTTTCAGGTATGCATCATCATGCTTCCAAATCCATTTACAAAAAAAAAAAAAATCATGCATCAAAGAATATCGTCATGCATTAGAAGATAGGAAAACCTTGACCAAAGTTTGACCAATTCTAACCTAATCTGGTCAAAACCAATCAAACTTTGTCCAAGCCAAAAATCATGTTGGCTTGACCTAGAGACCTTAGCCTTCTATCTTGATGCATCAAAAAAAAAAAAAGCATAAACATATTGAAATTGCACAAACCTCATTATCATGGTGAGCAAACAAAGAAAAAAAGAAAAAAAAAAGAAACAAACTTTTTTTTGGTCCACAGGCCGTGGCCCACTGCCACGTGGCAGTACGGCCAGGTCCCTACGGACCTGTCCGTACAGCCTAGAAAAAAAAAACAGAGAAAAAAAAAACAAAACAAAAAAAGAGAAGAAAAAAAAAACGCTGAAAAAAAAAAAAGAGAAATCAGTGTGACAAAAAAAAAAAAAACAGAAAAAAAAACGCTGTGATAGAAAAAAAAAAAAACAGAAAAAAATCGCTGACAGAGAAAAAAAAGAAAAAAAAGAAAAAAAAACAGTGTGTGAAAAGAAAAACAAAAAAAAAAGAGCAAGCACATGAGAAAAAAAAAGGGAGAAGACCGTGAGAAAAACAAAAAGAAAGAAGAAGCACGAAAAAAAAAAAAGAAAAAAAAATGTGCTTGGGGGAAAAAGAAAAAGAAGAAAAAAGAAGAAGGAAAAAAAAAGAGAAAAGAAAAAGAAGAAAAAGAGAAAGAAAAGAAGAAGAAACTACTTCTACAATGGAGATTCTCTTGGAGGAAGAAAACTTACTTGAAGCCATTGATGAAGAAGAAGAAGAAAAACTTGGAGATCCTTGAAGAAGAAAAAAAACACTTCTTGGATAGCACTCTTGAAGATTTCTTGCAAACAAAGAAAGCAATGGAGCAAAAGAACCAACCCTCTTGCTTTTATAGAAGAGAGCAAGCCCAAAGAGAAAACAAGGAGAAAAGAAAGGAGGTAAGTGCTAAAAATAGTTACTTTCCCAAAAGAAAGATATTTTGAGAAAACCTTTCCACAAAACAAGGAAACTTGAGAAATTCTCCCCAAGAAGGGATATTTTTAGATATTCTCTACACAAAAGAGATATTTTTAGATATTCTCTACAAATATGACACCATATGAGATCTAGGCCATCTCCAAAAGCCTAAGGTCCCATGGGTTAGCCCATATGAGCTAGGTTTCACCACCTAGGCACTAAAAGTGGGTTTTAGTCAAAATATCCCTCTTACCAAAGAGCAAAAAAAAAAGTCCCATGCCTCTTTTGAGTTAATGGGACCATTCAAAAAAAAGAAAAGAAAGCCTCATGAGTTTCAAAAAACTAAACCATTCAACCTCATGAACCAAATTGAGCCAAAATCCTGAAATTGACATTTCACAAAATCAAATTCCGGTCCCCTAGCTCGCCACATACAGCTTGTTAGGTCACAAAACCAAAACCAAAATCAAAATCCAAACCAAACCAAAACCAAAACCAAAACCAAAAAACCAAATCTGTCCCCCCAACCTGCCACATACAGCTTGTTGGGTCACAAGGTCAAAATCAAAATCAAACCCCGACCCCCTAACCTGCCACATACAACTTGTTAGGTCACAAGGTCAAAACCCAAAATCCAAATACCCCATGTCATTTTCAAAACTTTGCCTTGAGATTGTACGTGATCCCTCTCACTACCATAAAATTCTCCCGGAAACTTAGAAGGCTATTCAAAAAAAAAAAAAAAAAAGAAGCTCAAGACTCTTGGTCAAGTCGGAATTTCTCCTCCAAGTCTCTCTTCGAGGCACATCGACTCCAAAAAGCTACTGTCGCTGTACCTCGAGGGGGCATTTGTTGACACAAAAAAGTCACTATGTCTCCTCAACATCAAGAAGCCTGGTGAAGCTGCACCCTGCTACAAAACAGGCAAAGCTACTTCAAGCATTAGATCTTGTCAGAATCAGACAAAAACCGCAAGATCCTCCAAGATAGCTGAAAGAGGGGTACACCTGAGGTTTCGGGCCATTCCGACATCGTTTGGCCTGACTTCACTGCTCCGACAGCTAAACAAGCGCTCCTAGCAGCAGCATCATTAAAGACACCAAAACTTCGATCAAAGCCTATGGATGACTTCAGAATGTCTCCAAAGGGCTCCATGCCAAATTTCAAGTCAAACCGACAACGTTTGACCCTCCATCAACGCTCGAGCAGCAAAATCAAGCCTCCCGGCAGTGGGAACCACCGAAGCCATCACTCATCAAACAAAGTACATGAGTGGCTTCAACATGCTTCCAAAGGGCTGCACATCGAATTTCAGGTCATTCCGACAACCTTTGACTAGGTTTCGATGCTCCGAAAGAAAATCAAGCCTACCGGCGGCGGAGCAACCCGGGACCATGATATCCAAAACAGAGCTTATGGAACGTCTCAAAATGACTCCAATAGGCTCCTCGTCAAATTTCAGGTTGATCGGACATCGTTTGACCACATATCAAAGCTCAACGTTTTCCCCGCAGCAAAATCAAGTCAAGCATCGATGGGACCCCAAACGACTTCAAAACTCAAATAAAAGCTCTTGGTTGGTCCTATCCACTGCTCAAGAAGCTTCACCTCAATTTTCAGGTCATTCCGACATCGTTTGACCTAGTTTCAACTCTTGACGGAAAATCGGCTATAAAGTCTTTGGCTTTCCCGAAAAATGAGAAACTTTGTGCTCCGATTTCGCGCGGGTTCTCGTCAAGTTTTCTCCAAGAAAATCAAGTCAATAATTGAGGAAAAATGTCAAGAAAAATACAGAAGAAAAAAGGAACAAAATAGACGGAAAAACGGCCGAAAACGATGCTTGGCGACAAAACGGGTCAAAGCCCTATGGTCGCTGGCGACCCTGCAAATCCGGGTCGCCGGATTTTGCACTAAATGCCCCGTTTTTTGATTCTTTTCGCGTTTCGGGTATTCCTGCCTCTGTGATTTTCTGAAAATCCAATGTTTGATGCTTGAAAACGACTGATCTTCACCGACATCTCGGATCCCCCGTCAAAAGCATGAAATCGTCACCGATCGCTCCAAGATCGCCAACCGGCTTGACCAAGAAAGTACACTTTCGGTCCGACCGATCATGAAATCGACAAGACAGATGTCACCGGCCCACAAACATCAATCAATGTCTGAAATTGCATCGCAATCCGACATCAAACAATGTGTAGATCCACCTGTGATGATCACAAGAAGAATCTCAAAAGACGCGGCACGGCCCGCGACTCTTCACATGCCTTGGCGACCACTTAATGTCGTTAATTGACCCGTTCATGACAACTAAATGCGGTCATTAACTCATTATTTTGGACGGCCCAATCAGATTCAAGCATTTGGGAGTTACAAATCCAAGCAATCATGACATTTAACCCATGAAACTCCCATCATCATGAAGATTAAAGGGAATTAAAAGCCCACTACCCTTCATCGGCCAATCACAAGCCATGAAAAAGGAGTTACAAAATCAACTTGTAACTCCTGATCAATTCTCTCATCATGGCTATCAATGCCCATAATCACCTCATGGCTATCAAAAGCCTATAAAAGGAGATCCATTTCCAAGAGAGAGACATCTATCGACAAATCGATACACACATCGACTTGAAATTCTGCACTTCTCCTGAAGAAATCCAGACAAAGTTCTGCTGCTCTGCTGCAAGGAACACCACAAGGTGATCAAAGTCCCTTGGGGGCCACCCCCTCAAGGTCCCCTCCTTCTCCAACATGGCCTAAACGCGGTTTTTCAGCCCGTTTACTTGGTTTTTCATTGGATATAGGACCTCCTCTTGGTCCTTGTCCTTTAAAAAACTGAGGTTAGGAGCCAAGCCGAAAAATTAAAGCATCAACCGTTCTCATTTGAAGGACGATGGTGAAGTCCATACATGACTTGCAACCGTCGATCTCAACGTGTCCCCACAATCTCTTGAGAAGTTAGATCCCTTTTCTTCCTTTTCTATTGTAGTTTGTATTTCTTAAAGAGACAAAAAGAAATCACAATTCTTGTCTTTCATATTTGATGAGTTTTGTAAAATCGCCTTTTACGGCAAACAAACAAAAACGCCTCCTACGACATTCTAAAAAAAACAAACTTGTCTCTTTTCTTAATATTTATGCAATTTGAAAAGTTAGAAAAAATGATTGATTTCCTTTCTATTTGTGAAGGTGAATTTCCGGATCATCACCATTCCAAATTCCAAGTAGAAAGTAAATCTGGCATACCCGTACAAAAATGTTGATACCCGAACAAGTGCTGTTTGTTCGGACATACAGGTCTGAACAAGTGCTGTTTGTTCGGACATACAGGTCCGAACAAATCCTGTTTGTTCGGATACATAGGTCCGAACATTTCAAATGTGTATGGAGTTGTATGAACACACCGATAAACTGAATTTAGAATTTAATGACAACAGTAAAAAATGAGTGCAATTCATGCAACCTTGTTAAATGCATAATTGTTACATTCAAAATGTTTACATTCAAACTTCGAATATCCAATAAAAACTTGTTACATTCAAAATTTTTACATTCAATCCAAATCTATTGTCTCGCATGTGGAGACGTTTGGATTTACAAGCTCTTTGAATCGTTTAATCCGATCACTGTACGATAACTCCCAACCATCCACACAGGAATGGTGAAACTGTATCCACTTATTTGCAATAGGCGGAATTGGATGTCCCGGTTCTAAGAACAATTGAACAAAATGATTTTGATTAACAAAACCTATTGTTCTCTCATTCCAAGAAGGCATAGGAACTGGTACAGACCGCAGTGGGAGGAAAGTCAGACACTGTTATAAACTCAAGTGGTATAAAACCAAATTGTAACGAGATGCAATGAGATGGCCCATGTCAGGCACAATCATCCAGTAATCTATTGGTGGGTTGTCATCATAGTATAATAATGTATCAATCAATTCTTCAACTCTGTTCTTCACCCCATATAACTGTTTGTAGTGATCCACATGTGCGAGCAGCTCATGTAATAAATCTCTCCTGACTTGTCTCCATCCATCCTCAGTTAGGCCAACCAATCCAGCGATGGCTCTGAAGCCACAGTTACCATCAACTGAGACGTCCTTTACATGTCGAATGTAAGGTCTCAACCCCACCGGAAATGAGAGCACATAATTATTCATGTTTTTGGACCTCGTACGAACCGCCTTAGCCTTTTTTATCGTATTCGGTTTGCACACCAGCCGTCCTTTATCTTTTGACTCTGTCTTTGAAACAGATATAGGAGAGTAGCTATCCTGTGCAGATGGTACCAACTTGAAAGCGCTTGGATCTCGTCGAGTTGAGGTGTCAACTTTCATTGATGGTCTACCTCTTGGCCTTGACTTTACTTCGGGTTCTATCAAATGAGTACTTTCTGGCATAGCTAGCTCTCGTATCTTCTTTAGAAGTTGTAGTTTTCTTGTGGAATCATACTCGTTGAACTATTTTTCAAGTAACTCCAAATCTGCCTTACAATCCAACCCCATAGAATGACTTTTTGGTGGGGCAGTTTGCAACAAATCAAGCTTACACCAATGTGGATGTACACAACTTAAAGGAATAGGCCGCCCTTGACTTATATATTTTGCAATCTCGTGCGCACAGGGTAATCCATGTGTGCGTCGAATAACACAACCACAAACACTGGCGTTAATCCCAACTACGCTGGCTCTCTTGGTTTCTGTTAAGATTTTTTCAAGTGCATTTTTTGAGACATTTCCACGAAGTTCTTTGTATTCAGCCGGCTTGAAATTATGTTGCACAATTGTCCTACTTTTCTCGAACGAAGCTTTGATACCAGTATGCTGCAACTCAAGCAAACTGTGGATTTTACTCTAACAAGCTTCAAAACTTCCTTGACTTGATGCAAGTTGCCTCTTGAGCTGTGAATGTGAACTCTCTGCCCTGCATAGAATTATTAAGATGTGAGGCATAGGAATTAATATGCATAACTCAAATGATCAGTAGTCGTTAAAAAATACCTGTTCGATGTAGTATTTCCAAAATGGATACATTTATCTGTCCATGCAGAGACAAATCTTTCTTTGTAAGCGTCCAACCAAGTACCTTTCACATAATTTAGTGCACCGGGATATGTACTGAATTCTTGATTTAGCTTACAGAGTTGTTCACCAAACTCCTCTTCTGTGGATGAAGACACCAACATATTCCAGCTCATAATAAACCTGTCCCATTTTTTTTTTGTTTCGAACAATTTCTTGCATCTCGCCAATACGTTTCTATTAATGTGCCATTTGCATAATAAATGAGTAGCACCAGGGAATACTGTGCTAATGGCTTTCATAAGTGCTAATTCTCTGTCCGTCACAATCACACCGGGAAGAATACCATCACCAATAATTGAACGCAGTACACCCAGTGCCCATGCATAATTTATCTTCACGTTCCGCTTGAAGGTATGCAAAGCATATAGAAAAGGTCACGTCTGTGGATGTGACTCCAACAATCTCCAACAGAGGCATGCGATAACGATTGGTCTTATAAGTACAATCCATTATTAAAACATGTGGAAATACACGTAACAAATCTAAACTGCTTGGGTATGTCCAAATCAAGTCAGTCACAATCTCGCTATTCTCACAATTCTTATGCCAACTTCCTCAGCAGTGTTGCATCTGACTTCTTCCACCCCGCTCATTAACTTTATAGCTGTAACGTGCATTGTATATTGTCTTCATTGTGGTTACGTTTAATTCACTTCTTTGTTTCAACGTAACCAAAATTTATTTTGGTCTAACCATGCTATTAGACATATCAACCAGCAACTTTGTTTCCTCCTTTGACAATCTGCCTGCAAATGAATGCCCCTCTAAATCTTCCGCGGCCGAGTGATTATGCACGCCACATACAACCTCCAACATCAAATCATCATTTGAGTCTAACTTTTTGCCCCTTAATGCGAAAGGGCATCCACATTTTTTGGAACCTGTTTGTTTGATCCTTTTTGGCTTTTGGCGATGTTCATGCTTATATTGTCCGCTTCTCTCGCATGCAAGTAGTACTCTAGCTTTGACACCTACCCGAGTAGCATTTAAAACCTTTATGACAATGACAAAACCATTTTTCCTTCCTACAGCACGAGCCCAACTAATCAACGAATCCCGACTGTGAAATATCTACAATAAACAAATTTATTACGAACTTAGTAACGAACAATTGTAATTTGAGTAATAAATCTACAGTACGTCTTACCTCTTGAGTTATAAATTCACTGGTATAATCCATGACAAATTCCGATCCAACTTGACTTTCCTGTGTAGAGACCTGCAGAAAAAATGTTCGGAGTCAAACTATTCGGATACACAGATCTGAACTATCCAATAATGTTCGGACTTTTATGTCCGAACAAAGTCATTTTGTTCGGACATAAAAGTCCGAACAAACTGAGTTTGTTCGGATCTTACAGTCCGTACATATCGGGGAGTCTGCAACTTCGCAGTTGAGAAAAATTTCCCTAAAATGGCAAAAAATATGAACAAATCACATTGAAACGGACCTTTCCACTGCTGCTCTGATTGAGAGGCACGATTTCATTGTTCTTTTCTTCCTTCATTGCACTAGATAGATCTAATGAAAAAAGTTAACTACAAGAAGAAGGAAAAACGAAAGAGATGGAGGAAAATGAGTTGGCTAAGAACACAAAATGGAGGAAGATGAGATGCCAAAACAACAATAAAGTGGAGAATGAGAAGTAGAGAATGAGATGTGGAGACTGAGATGTGGAGAGATGAGTTCTCTGTGGGAGTACAGGGAGGGAAGAAGAAGATCGACTATGTGTGTGAAAAGAACAGAGTTTTTGAGTTTTGGAGGGAGATTGGATATGTTGGTCATTTCATAAAGGGGTAAAAATGTAAGTAAAAAATATTTAGATTCCTTGTGTGGGAAAAGGATTTTTCTGTGTGCCAATAGCAAGCCCCTTTTTTTAACCTTTACTGTCAGTCGAGGGATGTTTTTATAAAAATAAAAGGTATAAGGGTCTATTTGAGGTTTCATGAAAATACAGGGCCTTTTTTGTAAACAGCTCTTCTTAAAAAGGCACCTCATGAAATTGATCTATCATTTGAACCTGATTCAGTTTAACGGCAATTAAAAATCCTCCTTTCATTTTAACTTACTAGCGTGAGAGGCCTGTGAAAAAGAAAAAAAATATTAAAAAAAGATTTATAGAGGAAGCAAGCTGATGCAAGGAATAGGGGAAAGATAAAAGATTTGGACCGATTAAGTGGGCCCATAATGATATAGTGTTGGCCTAGTGGTCAAGAATAAAGAAAATTAACAATGCTAAGCTATAGAAAACTCTCAGGGATGTTGGTCCAACCCGGGCCCACATGCTTGATCCGCTAAGTTCAGAACCAAAATTTTTTTCCCTCAATTTAAAATAACTAAAATTTAAAATCACATGCAAAGGATGAAAACATTTAACTTATGTATTAAAAAGTAATGGGTGAGATGTGGGCCCGTACCGATAATATTTAAATAAACAAAACATAGAATACAAAATAAAAATAAAACATATAGATGAACAATGTTCCGTAAAAATGGTAGAATATCATATTAGTAAATGGGTCCCATAAATATATATTTTTTTTGGGTAGAGTGGTCATAAAACACTTGATTTTAATTTAAAGTTTTTTAAAGGGATTAGCGTAGACCCTACAAATGAGGAGTCTAAGTGCTAGATTATAAAGATTTTAAGTCGGCCAACTTTTATGGAGTGAGATTTGATTTCGATTCATAAAAAATGATACCAGGTTTGGATATCTTTTACAAGTGGGAAAAATGTGGACACGTCAAAGATGTGTGATTTAGGAGTATCGTGAGTTTAGGGAAATAATCAGTACTAAGAGGAGAGAACCAATTTTGGGGGAGAGAAGACAGATGAAAATTACTTAAAAATCATAATAATGATTGGTTTAGCCTTATGCCATTGCAAAACCCCAAAAGGGACGCGTCGTTCTCCTACGAAACGGCTCCTGCTTTCATATATATATATATATATATATATATAACTAGTGCAATAGGCCTACATTGGTTAAAAGATACATAAAATTTTAATAAAAGTATATAAAAATTTTAAATAAATCATAAATAAATATTAACATGTAATTCATAGTACAAACACAATTAAAATTGAACTTCAAGAATCAAACTTTTTTTTTAAATAAGTAAAATTATAAAATTCATGATATTGAAAGAATGACTTAATTACATAGAATAATGTGTTAAAGAAAATAAAAAAAAATTGAAGAGTAATTATGAATAATATAATTTATGATGAAAAAGAAAGCATATAGAAGGATAATCGGTTTGAATTGCTGATGGTATGAAGAGTTAATTAATTTATAAAAACTGTTCATGATTGAAAGGCTCTATCCATTACTCGGTCCAACTTCTTGATTTGCCGTATTTTATTATTTCTTTGATTCTCCATATTTATCATGTAGTTAAATTAATAAATGTAAATGATAATAAGAAAATATGTGATAAAGATGGAAACTTGTGAGAGAAGTTTTAGGGACATGGGAGATTTTAGGGAAGATCAATTAAACAGTAGATATTTTACAACCTTAATTTGATTATGTTTGTCCTTAGGCATAAACTAAGTGTCAATTTCAAAATTAAACGTGGATTTTAAAATCAATTGGCTTCCACAATGGCACCCACAGATAAATCTTACTGAATATGAAAGGAAAATAAGGAGAAAGAAAGTAGCGAAGCACAACTTATAAAAGTGGCCCACATAAATTGTGAGTTTGGAAAACAAAATCCGACTTTCACAATGGGACCCCACATATTTATTTAGTCAAATTATTAAATGTAAAAGCGAGTGAAAAATTATAAAAAAAAATGAAAGCTTGTGAGAGTAATTTTAGGGAGGTAGGAGATTTTAAGGGAAAGGTCAAGTAAATGGTAGAGACTTTAGGACCTTAACTTGATTATATTTGTGCTTAGGCATAAATTAAGCATTAATTTCAAATTTTAATGTGGATTTTGACATTAACTGGCTTCCACAATGGACCCACAGATTATTCTTATTGGATATTGAAAAGAAGATAAGGAGAAACAAGTAGCAGAATACAACCTATAAAAGTGGCCCCCGTAAATTGTGAGATTGGAAAGAAAAAAAAAATGGCTTTCACAATGGGACCTATATATAGATTGCTTGAACTTGGAACAAAAAAGAAAAAGAAAAAAATTGGCTTTCACAATGGGCACCACAAATTAATTAAAAACAACAAAGAAAAAGCCGACTATGATATATAATTAGGCCCCAAATTCTTACATCTTGGATCTGACATGAGGGTCCTACAAATTAATTTACAACAAAAGCTAATAGATAAATGACCACCTATCATTAAGATCATAGTGAACTTGATCTCTATATTTTTCATAAGTCTGTACGGCCCACAATCAAAGCCAAAGGGTCTTTTGTTCCTTTTTATCTCTTTTAGTTAGTTTAATAATGTATGGGGCCCATTCAAGTTAAATGGTCAATGTGATTTAGGAAAATGATTTTAGGAGGGTCCAAAGAGAACTTGGTATTATATGCTATGTTTTAGGAAAGAATAGTGAGTGAAAGGGATTTGAATTTCAAAAACAAAACACACGAATTATCTATACGGATTAGGTGGGGTAAGCCACATGCCGTTATGGAAGCCCAAAAGAGAGTGCCATGTGTCGCTATCCGGCAAATAGGGCTGCTATTATTATATATATATATATATATACATATATAATAACTAGTGCAATAGGCTTGCGTAATTAAAAAAAAATCATTAGAATTTCTAATTAGAAATATTTTTAAATATTTAAACAAATTATTAATGAATATTAATATGTCATTCATAATAAAGATGGAAACTCATTAGAAAAATTTTAGGTAGTTGGAAATATTTAGGAAAAGATCAAGTAAATAGTAAAAACTTTGGGACCTTGATTTGATTATATTTGTACTTAGCCACAAATTGAATGTCATTTTAGAATTAAATTTAGATTTTTAAATTAATTGGCTTCCACAATGGGCCCCACAGATTAATTAATCCTACCAAATATCCAAAGAAAAATAAGAAGAAAAATGTCCATAATGGGCCACATAGATTAATCTTACTGAATATTGAAAGGAAAATAAGAAGAAAAAAGTAGCAGAATACAGTTTTTGAAAGTGGCCCCCGATTTGATATCAAAAAAGTTCTTCATGTGTTGGTATAAAAAAAAAGTGGCCCCCGTAAATTGTGAGTTTGGAAATCAAGAAGACTTGGAATTCATAATGGGACTCATAGATTTATTTGGTTAAACTAGTAAATATAAATGATAATAAAAAAATCATGATAAAGTTGGAGATTCATGAGAGAAAATTTATTTTGTTAAATTATATATTAAGTGTGGATTTTGAAATTAACTGGCTTCCACAATGGTCCCCACGGATTAGCCATATCAAATATTGAAAGAAAAAATAGGAAAGAAAGTAGCAAAACACCGCCTACGAAAGTACCCCAAAATTTTGCAACTTGGATCTAACATGAGGGTCCCACAAATTGATATGCAACAACATTTAATACATATATGCTCTCACTAAAATCATAGCCAAAGAGCATTTATTATTATTTTTTGTTAGTTTAATAATACGTGGGGCCCATTGAAGGTAATTAAAGAGAAGTTGTTATTGTATGCTATGTTTTAGGGAAGGGATAAGTATCTTATTTCAAGAATATCTTAGATTTGCATTGACATATTTTAGGTGAGGGAGTATTGGAGAATTTGAGTTAGTTTGGTGAGATTAGATTAAAAGGGTAATTCCGAAATGTAGCATTGCAAAAAGTCTGAGGATGCGTCACGTGTCGCTCTCCTAGGGAAGGACCTGCTGTCTTTATATATACTAGTACAATAGGAATGCGTAATTAAAAAATCATTAAAATTTTTCATTAGAAGTATTTTTAAATATTTAAATAAATTATAAATAAATATTAACATATAATTTATAATAAAGATGAAAACTCATTAGAGAAATTTTAGGTAGCTAGAAATATTTCAGGAAAGATCAAGTAAATAGTAAAGATTTTAGGACCTTGATTTGATTATATTTGTGCTTAGCCATAAATTGAGTGCCATTTCAGAATTAAATATGGCTTTTGGAATTAATTGGCTTCCACAATGGGCCCCATAGATTAATTAATCCTACCAAATATCTAAAGAAAAATGAGAAGAAAAATGTCTATAATGGGCCCCTCAGATTAATCTTATTGCATATTGAAAGGAAAATAAGGAAAAAAAGTAGCAGAATACAGCCTATGAAAGTGACACCTGCTCTGATATCGAAAAAGCTCTTCATGTGTTAGTATAAAAAAAAAGTGGCCCTCGTAAATTGTGGGTTTGGAAATAAAGAAGACTTGAAAATTTATTTGGTTAAATTAGTAAATATAAATGATTTTATATTAAGTGTGGATTTTGAAATTAACTAGTTTCCACAATGGTCCCCACAGATTAACCATACCAAATACTGCAAGAAGAAATAAGAAGAAAAAAGTAGCAAAATACTTTCTACGAAAGTGCCCCAAGTTTCTGCAACTTAGATCTGACATGAAGGTCCCACAAATTGATATGCAATAACATTTAATATATACATGTTCACTGATCATTAAAATCATAGCCATAGAGCCTTTATTATTATTTTTTGTTAGTTTAATAATACGTAGAGCCTTTTGAAGGTAACTAAAGAGAAGTTATTATTGTATGCTATGTTTTAGGGAAGGGTCCCACAAATTGATATGTAATAATATTTAATACATATTTGTTCACCGATCACTAAAATCATAGACAAAGAGCCTTTATTCTTTTTTTTTTTGTTAGTTTATTAATACGTGGAGCCCTTTGAAGATAAGTAAAGAGAAGTTATTATTGTATGCTATGTTTTAGAGAAGGGATAAGTATCTTATTTCAAGATTATCTTAGATTTGCATTGAGATATTTTAGGTCATGAGATTAGATTAGAAGGGTAATTCCAGAATATAGCATTGCAAAAAGTCTGAGAATGCGCCACATGTCATCCTCCTAAGATATCCCCGACCGCGACATGTCGCTTCCCTGCAAAATCACCTGCTGCTTTAATATATATAATAACCAGTGTGAGAGGCCCGTGTTGGAGAAAGGAAAAACATTAAAAAAGATTTATAGAGGAAGAGAGATGAGAGAAGAAGTAAGGGAAAGATAAAGATTTGGATTGATTAGATGGGCCCATAATGATATAATACTGGCCTAGTGGTCGGAAATAAAAAAATTAACAACAAAGCTATATGTTTTTATGGACGATCACATCACTATTATGATCAATATATAATATTATGATTTAATGTGTTTTTTTATGGGCGCACTAAAAAATTGATTTAATTGATCATCCGATATTATGATATTAAAATATCACTATTAAATCGATGTTACGCTTCCAACCTGGGATGCTTTGCGAGTTGCTTTGCCTGTTGGAACAGTGAGCAGAGCACCAAAGGTTGAATTTCCCATTTCCACCTCTCTTCATTAATGTTTATTTATTTTTTATTTTTTGAGGAGGTAGGTGAAATTGCTTTAACTAAAGAACCTCTTGAGTATAATCAATTAGATTTAATCATCTTTACCAAAAAAAAAATTATATTTAAACATCATTTACACAAACAAATAAATTTAAACATTAATATATAATCAGTTGAATGGAACCATTACAAAAACACAATGAATCATGCATATACTAAGTTTGATCAATAAAAAAGGACATGGATATTGTGTGGGGTGTTTTCATGATACCAAGGTTACTCCTGATCTAGGTAAAAGTACCAATCAGGATTGCCTCAATCTCGTTCTTCTCCAGCTCGGCAATTGTGCCAGCTGGCACCACGCTAGAACCAGCCTCGGTAAAAGTACCAACCATGCTTCTCAGAGCTCGGCCTTATGCATCGCGGCAGCAGTGCCCGAACCAGCGCACACCTGACCTCAACGACTTCACCAGTTTGGACTAGTTGGCCGAGGTGAATGCTATCAAGTCCAAATTATGTGATGGGACAGCTACGTTGTAGAGCGAACTGTCAGTTAGGGTGGCCGCCGGATATCGATAAGGGGTTATCCCCATCCGACGATCACGACCGCATTTATGTGTGGGATTGAGGAGCAATTCGATAGGAAAGTATCCTCACCTACCCCCACTGAGGATACGAGGTGTGGGTTGATGGGACAATGCTCTCACCTACCTCCACTAATTGAGCTTTAGATGGGACACTCATCTATATATATATGCATGGGTAAGACCCATGGAGAGGTACGCATTACACAACACACATCCCTTGAGCATACTTGCTGAACTCTCTTCTTCCCTACCCACTCTTCCTTCGTTCTGTGACAGCACTAACTTAGGCATCAGAGTGCCTTCGGCTGACTGCAGCTAGGGGCTCTGACCTTTGTTCCTTCTCTCCCTTTCAGGTCTAAGGTTTCTAATCCATCCAGAACAATATAGCAACAACATCACGAGTCTAACACTCACCTAATCAAGTCCGATTTATTTAGGCACTTACAAATGACGTCGTCTGTGGGAAGCATTTGATAAAATCAAATCCTCATCTCAAAAAACCATGCCTCCAAAGACTAAGAAAGGGAATGGCGATGGGCCATCCAGGTCCCTACCGCCACCACCATTTTTGCCTATTCCACTGCCACCGGCGGTGATGCACTAGCCAAAGGTACCATGGTAGTTGTCGTTGGTCCCTCGCCAGAAGAGGACCGGGGGAAAATCCGATGCCATGAGCGTGGGGGAGCCAGTAACTCAGTTAGGCTCGTCGTCGAAGGGGGTGACGACACCTCCCAAGTGAGACAACCCCTTGCTGGAATGCCTCCGGCAGGATCCTCCTCGGGCGGAGCGTCCCCGTCAGGATGTTCTCTCGCTGGAACAACCACGTCAGGACATTGTTGTTCGTCAGGACATTGTTGTCCCTCCGGAGTATTCTCGACGGGATGATATGCCAATGCCGTCCAAGTCACGCCAATCCCGTCACCAGGACGATGTCGATGACGACGACATACTCCTCGAGGATGACGACGACGTGCTCCCCGAGGGCGACGACGACGTACTCCTCGAAGATATCAGGGCCCAGAACCTCTATATCCAGGAGTAAGAGAGATTGATTCGTCAACTCCGGAGACAGCTTTGAGAGAAGGCAAAGGCCCCACCCAAGGCACGCCAGCGAGCCCCGGAGGTCAAACAGGACTTGAGGCAAGTCTTGACCAACAAGAGGCGCGACCAAGCCTATGACGAAGGCTCGGGCAACAATCATCTCAACGATGGCCCTAAGAAGTAGCGCCAGAGACCAAAGGACAACTTCGACCTTAGGGAATGGCTCAATCGACAGGTCAGACAGATAGTCCAGCAGAACATGGAGGTGGTCAGCTTCACCCGAGATCGGCTAAACGCCTACGACACCGATGACCATGGCACGTCTCCATTTTCTCAGGAGATAAGGGACTATGCACTCCCTGAGAAGTTCAACGTCCCGAGGTTCAATCTATACGACGGTACTTTAGACCCAGCCGCGCACCTCCGGCATTTAACCCAGAGAATGTCGGTGTGGGGCAACGTCAGCGACCTGAGCTGCAGGGTCTTTTCCTCCAGTTTGGGTGACCTCCCCCTGCGGTGGTTGTGCGCGCTTCCGGAGGGATTAGTTTCAAGCTGGCGGCAGCTCCGAAAGTCCTTCGTAGAAAAGTTCCAGGCGCATAGGGTCGTCCGAAATACGGATGATGACCTAATGGCCATCAGAATGAGGCGGACTGGAAGCATCACTCAGTTCGCCAAAAGATTCTGGACCATCTACAACTAGGTAGAAGATGCCACCGATAGGGTAGCCATCAGGTCTTTCAAGCAGGACTGGACCATCTACAGCCAGGTAGAAGATGACATCGACAGGGTAGCCATCAGGTCCTTCAAGAAGGCTCTGCTGCCAGGCAATGAGCTTCGCAAGGACCTGGTACGGTTCCCTGTGGCCATTGTGAAAGCACTAATGGCCCGGGTGAATCAATTCATCGAACAGGAAGAAGATGAGGCCCGAGCTCGGGAAAGCTTCGGCATCTGGCAAGAAGATAGATCCTTAAAAAAGGATAAGAAGTTATCCCGGAGAGAGGAGGCAAACCGAAACAGGACGTCGATGACCTCGGCGATGCCCTCGATTCCCACCTCGGAGAGCAGCAAGAAGCCAAAACCAACTGTTGCCTCCTACAAGGCTGTCAACACAATCTTTAAGGAGCCCATTTATAAGCTCCTTGGCAGAATCAAGACACAGCTTTTCTTCAAGTGGCCCCAGCCCATGAATGGTGACCCCTCCACCCGCGATCTAGGCAAGTTCTGTGCTTACCACAAGCAAAACGGGCACATAACCGAGGACTGCATGGCTTTCAAGGCCCACCTCGAAAAGCTTGTGAAGGACGGGCACCTGAAAGACTTCATCAAAAAGGAGGGCAGAGTCAACCAAGCTCACCAGCACCAGCCCAATGATGACCGGGACAACGATGAGCCAGAGGGCATTATCAACGTCATCCACCTAGCTCCTGCCCCCAGGGGACGCAACCAGGCTCGTGCCGAGGCCAGGAGGGCCTTGCACGGCAAGTAGGTGATGACGGCCGAGCTCGGTCCCTTTCCCAAGAAGGCTAGGAAGAAGAGGCCCAAGATTTGGTTCTCGGATGAAGACCTGGACGGGGTCCAGCTTCCCCATAACGATCCACTGCTCTTAACCCTGAGGTTAAAGAACTTCAAGGTCAAAAGGATCCTCGTGGACCTCGGGAGCTCATCGAAATCCTCTACACGATTGCTTCAAAAAGATGGGTCTAATAGAGGAGGACCTGCAAGAAGCCCGCACCCCGCTGGTGGGCTTCAGCTCCAAGCCAGTGTACTCCAAGGGGAAAGTCTCCCTCCAAGTCCAAGTTGGGGGCGCCTCCATGACAGTCGACTTCCTAGTGTTGGATGCACCATCCCCATATAATGCAATAATGGGGAGGAGTTGGCTGCACAATATGGAAGCGGTGCCATCCACCTACCACCAGAAACTCAAGTTCCCATTGGAGAAAGCGAAAGGAAGAGTCGAGGTGATAACGGTCCACGACGACCAGCAGATGGCCAAGCAGTGCCTAATGGCTGTGGTTCCTGGCGAAGCAGAACTGCAGCAAGTCCACATGGCAGAGCTGGAAGCAGAGCTCAAGGCCATTGGCCGAGCTCCCGAACAAAAGAGAATCGAAGACCTCACTGAGGTCATGATCTATCCCAGCGATCCTGAAAGATTTTTCTTGCTCGGCAGCCAGCTTATAGAAGCTGAAAAGTCTGAGTTGTTTGACTTCTTGTTACAGAACAAGGAAGTCTTCGCTTGGACCCCCTACGAGAAGCCCAGCGTCAGCTCCGAAATCATGTGCTACAAATTGAACATGGACCCCAGGCACAAACCTATAGTCCAAAAGGCTCGCAGAACTGGGGTCCAACAGGCCAACTGTGATAGAGGAGGTCAAAAAGCTGTTGGAGGCCGAAGCAATAAGGGAAGTCAATTACCCGAAGTAGTTGACCAACACAATGGTGGTCAAGAAAAAGAATGGGAGCTGGAGGGTCTGCATGGAATTCACTGACCTCAACAAAACCTGCCCCAAGGACTGCTTCCCACTCCCAAAGATTGACCAGGTGATCGACGCGACCGCCGGGCACGACAGGATGAGTTTCCTCGATGCCTACCAAGGTTACCATCAGATCCCAATGTTAAAGCCAGACGAAGAAAAAACAGCATTCATAACACCTAGAGGCATCTACTACTACAAAGTGATGCCCTTTGGGTTAAAAAATGTGGGGGCAACTTACTAGAGGCTGGTAACCAAGATGTTCCAAGCCCAGCTCGGTAAGACCATGGAGGTATACATTGACGATATGGTTGTCAAGTCTAAAAGGTCACAGGACCACTTGGCTGACCTGAGTCAAACGTTTGCTGTCCTCAAAGAGTTCTAGCTCAAACTGAACGCGTTCAAGTGCGCATTTGGTGTTGGTTCAGGAGAGTTACTAGGAAGCCTTGTTACCAGAAGGGGGATCGAAGCCAATCTCGAGCAGATCTCGGCAATCCAGGATGTCTAGAGTCCAAGTACAATGAAACAAGTCCAGAGGCTCAAGGGGATGGCAGCGGTGCTTAACCGCTTCATCAGCCGAGCTTCAGACAAGTGCCGCTTCTTCCATCTTTTAAAGAAAAGTTCGAAGTTCCAGTGGACCTCGGAGTGCGACCAAGCCCTTCAGGAACTCAAAGGCTATTTATCTGCACCTCCCCTACTGTCCATTCCAAAGTAGGGAGAGACACTGTACTTGTATCTAGCAGTCTCAGATCACGCAGTAAGCTCGGTGCTCGTCAGAGAAGAAGACAGGCAGCAAAGCATATATACTACGCGAGCAAGATCCTGCTTGACGCCGAGACAAGATATCTGTCGTTGGAGAAACTTACATTATCGCTCATCAGCGCTTCCTGCAAACTCTCCCATTACTTCCAGACGTACTCCATAGTGGTTGTTATGGAACATCCGTTAAAGTTCCTTTTCAAAAAAGCGGACTTCTCTGGGAGGATCTCCAAATGGGCTGTCGAACTGGGGCAATATGCTATTCAGTATCAACCCAAAACGACAATCAAGGCCCAAGTTCTGGCAGATTTCATTATGGAGTTTACGTCCCCTAGTTCGGCACCGAGACAGCTCGATACCGAACTGGAGGGCAATGAGGATAGGGAAGCTGTCGAGATCGAAGCAGAGCATGACCAGTCTTGGAAACAGTTCCTCGACTCAGCATGGAAAGTCTTCGTTGACGGATCCTCAACCTTAAAAAGGGCTGGCGCAGGCATCATCCTCCAATCTCTAGAGGGCCTCGTCATTGAGCAAGCCCTAACACTTGACTTCAAGGCGTCCAATAACGAAGCTAAGTATGAAGCACTGATAGCGGGATTCAGCAGTGCTAAAATCCTGGGGGCACGGCAACTGGTAGTCTTCAGCGACTCTCAGCTGGTGACGAGCCAACTGAGCAGAGAATACCAAGCCCGCAACAACAGGATGGCAATATACTTAGCTCACGCAAAGCAGCTCCTTTCTCAGTTCGAAAAGTTGAAGTCAAGCAGATCGGCAAAGATTCCAACTCTCATGTTGACGCACTCGCCAACCTGGCCTCTGCCGTCGAGGCCGGGAGAAAAAGAACTGTCGAAGTAGAGACATTGGACAGGCAGAGCATAGATCTCCAGCCACCTCGGCAAGTCTTGTGCGCTGACCTTGGTTCGAGCTGGATAGATCCAATCGTCACCCACCTAAGGGAGGATCAACTTCCTGAAGATAAGAGCGAGGCTCACAAAATCAGTCTGAAGGCAGCTCGATTTTGGTTATCTCCTGATGGCAAACTCTACAAAAAATCCTACACTGGCCCTTACCTCCAAT
Organism: Umbellularia californica; assembly: GCA_028538565.1. Classification (NCBI taxonomy): domain Eukaryota; kingdom Viridiplantae; phylum Streptophyta; class Magnoliopsida; order Laurales; family Lauraceae; genus Umbellularia; species Umbellularia californica. Next base: position 47,048,818 of record JAPQWN010000006.1, on the reverse strand, counting down.
GCGTTCACCCAACCAAAGTCGAAGACTTCCTTTATGAAATCCATGAGGGAATCTGCGGCAGCCACATTGGAGGATGGTCATTGGCGTATCGGGCTATCAGCCAACGCTACTGGTGGCCTTACATGCAGAAGCACGCTCAGCTCTATGCCATAAAATGCGAGAAGTGCCGGAAGTTCTCTCACTCCGTCCATCAGCCAGAGCAAGACCTGAGCCCACTTTTTAATCCATGGCCTTTTGCCCAGTGGGGGTTAGACCTAATGGGGCCACTTCACCGAGCTCCAGAGAACAAGAGGTGGCTACTATAATTTCACAAAATGGATAGAAGCCGAAGCACTGTTTTCCATCACCAAGCATGACACGAAAAACTTCGTGTAGAAGAACATCATCATGAGATTTGGAGTACCTCGAGCCTTGATCTCGGCTAACGGGACCCAGTTCGATTCCAATTTCTTTAAAAACTTCCGCCAGGAGCTCAGCATCAGAAACTATTATTCTACTCCGGCTTACCCACAAAGCAACGGTCAAGCTGAGATCTCCAATAAAGTGGTGCTCGACGGACTCAAGAAGAGGCTCGACCGAGCTTAAGGGAGATGGGTGGACGAACTTCCAAGTGTCCTTTGGGCGTATAGGACTACACCGAGGCGTTCCACTTCGGCAACACTATTCTCCCTGGCCTATGGGATGGAAGCCGTGATCCCACTCGAGGTCGGCCTTCCTACTCTTAGGTTAGAACTATTTGACCAAGGCCAAAACCAAGTCAACCTCGCCAAAGAGCTTGATCTGGCTGAAGAACGAAGGAATGCAGCAACCATCCGCTTAGCTTCTTACCAACAGCAACTGGCCAGAGGGTACAATCAAATAGTCAAATAAAGGAAGTTCTCAATTGGAGAATTGGTCTTGAAGAAGACACTTCCTGCAGATAAGAATCCCAGTGAAGCACCGAACTGGCACGGCCTGTTCAAAGTGATCTCGGCCGCTGGACAGTCAGCTTATAAGCTTGTGGACATGGAGGGTAGGGAGCTACCACGTCCATGGAATGCCACGCACTTCAAGAAATATTATTTTTAGACTGTACTCAATCTTTGAAATAAATAAAATTTGTTCTTGTAGAAGGATGTGCTTTGTTGCTTTCAAATACTGTCCAAGTTACGAAACTCGGAGTCGACACCCAACTCGGTTATGAAACCAGCTATATCGGCCCAGGTCAAGGGACCAGCCATCACAGTTTTGGGTATAAACTCGATTTCTTGTTCTGGTTGCGCAACCGAACTCAATCGCTTGTACTGGTCTGGTTGAGAACCGAACTCAATTACTTATTTTACTCTGGTTATGGAACCTAGCTCAGTTACTTAATCTTGCTATGGAACCTAGCTCGATTACTTTTCTCGCTCTGGTTATGGAACTTAGCTGAGTTACTTAAATCTTGCTCTGGTTATGGAACCTAGCTCGATTGCTTATCTTGCTCTGGTTATGGAACATGGCTTCATTATCTTGCTCTAGTTATGGAACTGGCTTCATTATCCTGTTCTGGTTGAAGAACCGAACTCAGTTATCTTGTTTTGGTTGAAGAACCGAACCCAGTTACTTGCTCTGGTTATGGAACCAAACCCAATTATCTTGCTCTGGTTATGGATCCTAGGTCAGTTACCTTGTTGTTATGGTTGAGGGACCAAACTTAGTCACAGTGCTCTGGTTGTGGAACCTAGCTCAATTGCTTATCTTGTAAAAAACTCGAGGGCAAGAATGAAAAAGAGAAATGAATCATTGTACTCATATAAGCAGACACGACGCAAATGGAAATGAAAAGGAAGGATTGCATTCATTATCTAAAGGTATTTACAGCTAAAAAGAGTTACAACTGATACGTGTTCCCCAAAATACAAGAAGAAAAAGGAAAATACATCAAAGAGATTTTTCAACAGCAACTTCAGCAGCGGCAGCCTCGACGTTAGCAGGGGGACCTCAACAGTTTCAGCCCTGACAACGGTAGAGGGGACCTCGGTGGCGGGAGCTTCAGGAGGATCAGTCGGGGCATACTCGGGGAAGACCTCGGTGGATGGGGGGACGAGGCTCAACCTAGACTCTGGTCCGAGGAACTTGAGTGGGTTTTGATACACGGGATGATCCTCGGGGATCCCCGCTTCTCTCAACACAGCCCGACAACCAAGTTCAAACAGATGCGAGCCTAACTGCTCGATTTGGGCTTCATAGTCCTTAGTTGCCATGCCCATACCGTCCTGAAATGCGGCATCCATCTCGGCCTGAAACGATGCTTCGAGGTCGGCCTTTTGTTTTGTCGAGCGTCCTTCTCAGTTTGTAACAAGGCGTCGACTTCAGCTTTTTGTTTCGCCAAGGCCTCCGGCTCGGCCTTTTGATTTGTCATTGCCACCTTGAGCTGGGCAACCCTCTTAGCCTTCACCTCGGCTGCCCCCCTGAGCTCGTACATTTTGGCCTTCAGCTTTATGATCTCGGCCACCGCCGTCTCCATCTCCTCAGCGAGCTTAGCGTTGTTCTCCTCCACTCTTTTCAGCTCCTCGGAACTCCCCTCCAGAGCTCCTCCAAATCTCTGCTTTTCTGCCTCTAGCTTCTGGATCTTGGAGTTGCTCTGGTATGATTTATCCAAAGCCACTTGCACCCTCTGCATGATCTGATAGAAGACTAATGTGTCAGAAGGGAACATCCCGAAATTCAAGAACCACCAAAAGTTTGTAGGGAGTAACTTACCAAAAGGGTTGACTGCAAGGGGGACATCAGCAGCAACGTTTTGTCCATCCCCTTCAACCTCTGAACGTCGGCCGGGAGGGCGTAGATGTTGGCCAGCGCAGCCGCGACCAGTGGGTTACCGGATAAGCGGTCCTCCACAGTCATCGGCTTCCTAGGCCCGAGGAGGAAGCCCGGTCTCCACGGAGCCGGGCCAGGGGCTTTGGACGCTGAAGCCTGGCCGGAGCCTTACCGTGAAGAGCCCTCGCCCCAGGGCCTCTCCTCCGGCGCCCTCTCCCTCGGAGCCCTCTCCTCCGGCGCCTTCTCCCTCGGAGCCCTCTCCTTTGGCGCCCTTTCCCTCGGAGCCCTCTCCTTTGGCGCCTTCTCCTCGGAGTTTCGCCCTGGATCTGCCGACCTCCCGTACTTTGCCCTTTGCCTCTAGCCCTTTTCGGCGGCCAACCTTCCTCCCTCGTATCATCGGTCGAGCGCTGCCGAGAAGCAGTAGAAGAAGGGGAAGGGGCCCCAGCGGCGTCCGTGGGCACGGAGTCGGCAGGCCTGGAAGAGGAGGAGGATCGTTTTCCTAGAAGCTTGGCCTTCAAGTTAGTAGTGTTTAGAGGGGGACGCCGTCTCTCCATGTCTCCCGCTGCCTCTTTCTCTGAGCCGAAGGGGGAGACATATGCTTCAACTGCATGCTACGGGTCTGTGGCCTTCGAGGCTGCCGACGATTTGGTCGCCTCTGTTTTTGGGGATCCTAGACGGCTGACCTCAGTCAGAGCAAGCTCGGACCCCTGCCTCTTGGTGTACGTCTGGTACCTCGATTCATACCCAAGGAGACTCCAGGCAGCCCTTTCGTGATGGCCTCGGTAGCTTTGTATAGCTCTCAGCCAGTCGTTATTTCTTATCCAACTGATTCGCTGAGCCTCTTGCCTCTTCTGATCAACCTCTGCACAACAAATAGGAGGAACTTCAGTTTGGCAAAAACAAGAGAAAGACCAGATAAAAGAAAGATGGAGAGCTCGGTATATACTTGGGGGGGATCCCGGAGAGACGAGGAATCTTGAACATCCTCTCTACCTCGGTCTCGGCCTCCCCAAATTCCCAATTGCTAGAGACAAACAATCGATCGTTCCCGGCATGACGATTAGAGTCCTCCAGGTCGGTGACAAAAGGGACCTGCTTCGGTTTCCCCCGAAGGTAAAAGCAGTGGGATCTCCTATTGATCTACAGATGTCATAAGCATCCTCGATGTCGTGGACACCGAGGTTAATGCTTAGGGTTTTATTGAGTTCAATTACACCCATTATGATCTTGAAACTGTTGGGCATCAGCTGGCAATGGCAGAGATGCCACTTCATCAGGCAAGCTCTAAGGAGAGGATGGACTGGGAACCTCACCCCACCCTCAACCACCGAGACCAAAGGGAGTGGCATCCAACCGTCACGGAAGGAATCACCATCGAAAGGGTCCTTAGGGTTATCTAACCTGGTCCAGACGTCCCCTGGGATTTTATACATCTCCCTGAAGCCAACCATGGCCGCAGGGGTGTCGGCCCAGTGTCGGTAAACCCCCATGGCTAAGATCTAAGGATATGGAGAACGACGGAGAAAAAGAGAAAAACCCTAGACAGAGGTAAGGGAGGAAGCAAAATGCGAAAAAAAGAATCAGGGAAGAAGGACTTACAAGAACGGAATGAGAAGGAGGAAACAAAAGGTTTCGGAACTAGATCGGCTAAGGTTGCACTCCGACGGGGTCCTCGCTCTAGCAGGGTTTCTCTTAGTCGAATGCCAAAATAGCAGAAGGAGAAGAAGGTACTTATATTTATAGAAGGAGAAGAGGAAGCGTCCCTTCGAAAACTTAGGCACGCGCGCGAAGTGTCGCTTCGAATACTCAACGCGTTGCTTCGGGATAAGTGATAGCCAACCAGGTGGCGGCACGTAGAGTCGTTGGTCCGACTTCTGCAATGATTCAGACTCGTTGCCTTGGGCAGACGAAGCAGCATTGGCGTGATTGCCTTAAATGGATGAAACAACGTCGTGATAAGGATCATGCGTTAGCAACCGATGTCAAAATGAAGAGCTACGGGCTCGACATAAGAAAACTCCCTAATACTTAGCTCCCGACCCCAGAAAGTTACAGAACTCTCAAGAGGTCAGGAGCTAGGGGCAGTTGTGTGGGGTGTTTTCATGATACCAAGGTTACTCCTGATCTAGGTAAAAGTACCGATCAGGATTGCCTCAATCTCGTTCTTCTCCAGCTCGGTAAAAGTACCAACCATGCTTCTCAAAGCTCAGCCTTACGCATCGCGGCAGCAGTGCCCGGACCAGCGCACACCTGACCTCAACGACTTCACCAGTTTGGCCCAGTTGGCTGAGGTGAATGCTGTCAAGTCCCAATTATGTGATGGGATAGCTACGTTGCAAAGCGAACTGTCAGTTAAGGTGGCCGCCAGATATCGATAAGGGGTTATCCCCATCCGACGATCACGTCCGCATTTATGTGTGGGATTGAGGAGAAATTTGATGAGACAATATCCTCACCTAACCCCACTGAGGATACGAGGTGTGGGCTGATGGGACAGTGCTCTCACCTACCTCCACTAATGGAGCTTCAGATGGGACACTCGTGTATATATATGCATGGGTAAGACTCATGGAGAGGTACGCATTACGCAACACACATCCCTTGAGCATACTTGCTGAACTCTCTTCTTCCCTACCCACTCTTCCTTCGTTTAGTGACAACACTAACTTAGGCATCAGAGTGCGTTCGGTTGACTACAGCCAGGGGCTCTGACCTTTGTTCCTTCTCTCCCTTTCAGGTTTAAGGTTTCTAATCCATCCATAGCAATATAGCAACAACCTCACGAGTCTAACACTCGCCTAATCAAGTCCGTATTATTTAGGCACTTACAGATATGATTAATTTCACTTGGTGCAATTACATAAGATACCATGATGGAGGGTCCCCAAACCTTTGTAGGATTAATAAAATAATAGGTTTTTTAGAATATTTAATTGACGTTTGGTTGGCTTAATATCCATTGGTCCTCAAGTCAATAATGTGCTCAGTCAGTGGGTATGTGGTTTTGTAAAAAAATACGACAGCATGCCTTGGCATTGGAATGTTGAGCCAACTGATTAATAAATATCATCAAGTTTTACCCATGCAAAGCAAATGGGTAGAAGAACATGATAAAAAATATTAAGCCAATGGATTAAAATTATTTTCTCAGCCAGTGGGTATGTGGTTTATGTGTTTTTTATTTTTTAATTGAGAGATTTTAGGAAAGATTTATTTTGGGGTGAAATCTTAAAGGGATTATGTTGCAATTAGAGAGGGATTTCCTTCGGTTTCCAATTTGCAAAGCAAAAAAACCTAAATTCTAGGTGGAGTATTGGGGATAGAAGGGTAATTCCGGAACGTAGCATCCCAAAAAATTCACCTGTCGCTCACACACAAAGAGGGCTGTTGTCATAATATATATAATTTTAGATTAAAACCATTTAAAGATGGGAAAATTTCAAATAAGGCCTCAAGTTTTTGCCTTATTTCAAAAAAGGACACAAGTTTTAAAAATTTTCAAGTTAGTCCCTAAGTTATTCGGGAAGTTTTCAATTAAGGACATCCATCCATTTAAAGATATTTTTCTTCAAAAATTTTCCTCAATTTTTTAAAAACACCCAAAATACTCTTCCTTGGAATAAAACTCTCATTCACTTTCTCTATCTTTTCCTCATTTTCTTCACTGGCATCCTCATGATGATCAATGATAACTGACGACCCCATGACGATTGGCTGCATGTAATAGCTACCGAAACCATGTCATGGTTTTTAATGAAATATAGTTTGGGTATTTTAAAAATAATTAAGAAAGTGTTTCCAAAAAATAACTTAAATTACCTGATGTCCTTAATTGAAAGTTTACTGGAAAACTTAAGGACTAATTTGAAAAGTTTTGAAACTTATGTCCTTTTTTGAAATAAGATAAAAACTTAAGGCCTTATTTGAAAACTTCCCTTTAAAGATTCGTCCGTTCTAACTACATGCAATATAAATGATTTAAATAGAGATTTTTACATAAATGTTCCTGTGTTTTTAGACAATCTAAAAGAACCGATCATTTTGCTTTTAGAGGAGTGCCTTGGTAAGGATGGTGGAAGCGTAACATATTTTGATTGGTAATGTTTGCGGATAAATGACAGTTCGAAATTCCTATATATAATATATGCCTTCTTTGACCAATACACACACACACACATATATATATATATATATATATATATATATATATATATATAACAACACTCTCCTCATCTCGAGTTGATGGGAGAGTGTTATTCACTGCCTAGGGTGGGCCCCATTGTTTGGTCCATCCAAGTGGATCACACACAGGGGCCCCCTAAATTTCACGCGTCCACCCGAACTTGGTTTTGTCTAATTAAACTGGACTGTCGGATCGAGTGACACCCATCCGAATGGACTGTACACCGTTAAGCTTTTGTGGCTCGGATGAAGGTGATGATGATCAGGGATGGGGTTTTTTTTTTTTTGAGAAGAGGCCCCTGTGTCTCCTTCAAATGCCCCCATCCCCATTCCCATGTGGGTCCCCAGGTGGTCCCTAGGCCATTGAGCGGACATCCTTATCCTTAGCTTGCCCCATATATATATAAATGAAAAAGGGAAAAAGAATAAAAAAATCATATACATAAGAAATTTGTTAGAGGTTCATGAAAGTGAAAGGAATTTAGTTCAAAGTTTCTAATAGTGGTCTCCTTTAACGAGTCTTAAAAAAAAATTCTTGCGAGTCTTATTGATTCCGTACTCAATAGAAGTTCCAGGGTGGAGCAGCTCAAACGGGTTGACCATGGTTAAAGGTAAGTTCATAACCTTAAGGCTGTGACTCACCCACCAAATATGGAGTCTGGATCCCCTGTTTCGTCCAAACAGGGGATCCCTGTTTGGACCAATCCACATGAGTCACGTTGGCAACTTGCCAACTCAGCCTGTATGCTCTTTTCTAGAATGAATAAAATAAAAGATTAGGGTCTTTCTTGCAAATGGGGAAAAAACACTTCATGATAGAAACCCTACAGCAAGAAATTCTCCTAACTCGTCATCTCCTCCAGCAAAAAGACCTCATTAGCTCCTCGGCCTTCCTCTTCTCCTCCAACCAGCACCTCCTCCGGCATCTTCATCTCTACAGGAACCCTACAACAAAAGGATCTATCAGTTGTCCAGCCTTCCTCTTCTCCTTCGGCCAGCAGCCAAACCCCCGTTAGCTATCCGACCTTCCTCTTCTCCTTTGGCTAATTCCAGGGTATCCCCTGTTTCATTGAAAATGAATCGAAACCCTAAAGCAAAAACAACCTCACCCAATCGTCTCCTCCAACCCTCTCCTCACCTGCTCAGACGACTACACCCCATGCTAACTTACTTGAAATGAAAATATTTTCATACTGTTGAACTTTATTAGTTGAGTGTGATGAGAAACTTCATGTTGAATGTGAGCGTCAGCATCAAATTAAAGAAGAAAATGGATTTTGGTAATAGATGTGGAACTATTAAGACGATAATATTCAAGTTGGATTTCGTTGATTGTATGTTAATATCAGTTCAGCAAGAAATTGAAAATGGATGTTTGTAATGGAAAATGTGAAGGTCTGACAAGGAATATCACAAGTTTCAATTCTGTATACTAAGGTTGGATGAAGAAATATTGAGGTTTTAGTGCTTCATTAGCCAAGAGACCACCATGTATTCGATATAAAATCTAATTATTAGAATGCACATGCGAAGGTCTGACAAGGAAAATCCACAAGTTTCAATTATGTGTACTAAGGTTGGATGAAAGAAATACTGAGGTGTTAGTGCTTCATTAGCCAATAGACCCCCCTGTATTTGACATAAAATCAATTTATTAGAATGCACATGTGAAGGTTTGACAAGGAAAATCCACAGGTTACAATTCTGTGTACTAAGGTACTGAGGTTTCAGTGTTATCTTATGGCATTGTATACTATGGTTTGAATCACAATGTACTGAGGTTGGCATCCTCCTTAAGAAGGTTGTCTTAATCAAATACTGAGGTTTTAGTGTTTTGAGTCCCAAGAGACCCCCCTTATTCGATATAAAATCTTGGATATTAGAGGAAAATTCGTGGGTTTAGATACAAGAAGTTGACGATATCACGAATTCTCTTAGCGATATCGTCAACTTCCTGTATCTAAACCCACGAATTTTCTTCTTCTTCTTCCACTCTTTGGCGAATAGGTTGGGTTTTTTTTTGGGATTCTATTTAATTGGAAATTTAGAACGGAGCTTGGGGCTTTGAAGAGAGTTAGGGGACCGATTATGGCATGCGCATGGTAGACTAGTGTTTCACGAAGAAGAAGAAGAAGACTAGTTGGCGATATCGTCAACTACTTGTATCTAATCCCACGAATTTTCTTATTCTTCTTCCACTCTTTGGCGATCAGGTTGGGGTTTTTTGGGGTTCTATTTAATTGGAAATTTAGAACGGAGCTTGGGGCTTTGAAGAGAGTTAGGGATTGATTATTGCATGCGCATGGTAGACTAGTGTTTCACGAAGAAGAAGAAGAAAATTCGTGGATTTAGATATAGGAAGTTGATGATATCCCCAACTTAGTAGGCGATATTGTCAACTTGGGTAATTTCATCAAAAAAGGCCCGAACAACTAAATGGTGATTTTTTTATTATTCTTCATAAAATCGATTAATTACAGTTTAAGGTTAGTTATTTGGTAAAAATCCCTTGAATCATTATATTCCAAAATTGAAACCCATTCTGAGAAGGTTGTTTTCATTTTATACAGAGGTTTCACTGTTTTGTTAACGAAGAGACTTCCTGTATGCGATAAAAAAAAATCTTGCTATTAGATCGCAATGCTCTGGTCTTAACAAGAAAGTTCAAGGTTTGTAGAAAGAAGTTCTAAAGGGTTACAGTCTCATATTATGGCATTGTACACTATGGTTTGAATCATTATATAACAAGATTGAAGCCTAGTTTGAGAAGGTTGTCTTCATTATATTCAAAGGTTTCACTGTTTCATTAGCCAATAAGTGTGCTTTTATAATTTCATTATCAAACGATCAATATACGGGCATTAACAATTAATCAATCACGATCAATCAACACCTAGTACCAACACCCAGTTTTCTTCTTCTTGAATTTAATGTTGACACTCACAAAGGAGTCAGTTTCCCATCACATTCAACTAATATAATTTATTAAAATTACAATATCTCCATCTCAAATGAGCTTGGGTTGTGGCTAGTTGATATACAGAATTCTTTTAACATTGATATTTGAACGACATCAGCAAAAGAAGCATATACAAGCAAAAATAAAAATAAAGACCACCAAATGGTTGAACGACTGAAGTTCTCAAAACCCAACATATAACATCAAAATTCACTGGCTTCCCGATCTATGAGGCTCTCTAGTCACGACGACCTTTGGCTTTTACGAAGAACCAAGCAAACCACAAAGAAGAAAACGAAGAAGAAGCAGAAGAAGAGGGAGCTTAGAGATTGGAAGAGAAGGAAGGAAAGACCGATATATGAGAGAAGAAATGAGAGGTGAGATTAATGCTTGGAGGAGACAAATGCTTGGTGTAGACGAATTGAGTTTTGCTCCGTTTGTAAGAAGGAAGGGAAGATCGATCTAGGGCTTGGTTTCTCTTTTGAACTCAATTTTTCCCAATTTGTAAGAAGCACCCCATTCATTGGTTTTATTCATTTCAACAAAAGGCTAGTGCTGAGTTGGCGTCCTTATCTAGGTGTCGCCCCTTCATTTGTCGAATCCGGACTCCCAAATATGGAGTTTTTAACCATGACACCCCCGCGTCATTTAATTTAGAGGATTTTACAAAAAAAAAAAAAAAAAAAAACTCTTTAGGTGACCAGTGGGCCTAAAAGATCATTTTAACTGACCTTACACTAGATCAGTCATTTTGCCTGAAAAGGTATTTTTTTTAACACTCTCAACTAGCGTTCCTAGCGACCTTAGCGTCCCTAGCGACCTTAGTTTTATGACGTTAAGGGTCCCTAGGGATTTTGCGGTGTATACAAATTAGAACAAAATAGGCGTGTTTCCTCGTTCTCCTCTTCCTGACCCTGACCCGTCTGCTTCACGTCGCGCTCATCCTCCTCGTCCTCCTTGTAGTTGTTGTTGTTGTTGACATGGAATCCATGGAGTTGAAGGTTGGAAGGGGGAGGGGGGATTTCAGAGCCATCGCGGCGTTTTTGATTGACGACGTATGGGAGAAAGGGAGGAATTTGGGAAGAAAGAAATGAAGAGGCGGTAGCAATAGCTATAGAAGAAGAAGAAGAAGAGACTTGGCCAAAGGAAAGGAGCAGAATATAAGAAGGAATAAGGAAGAAGAAGGAAGAAGAGTCAAAGTTGTCGTTCCCATGCGACAGCTATTTTGTTTTAATTTGTGTACATTGCAGGGTCCCTAGGGACCCTTAGCGCCATTAAATTAAGGTCGCCAGGGACTCTAGTTGAAAGTGCTAAAAAAACACGCATTTTTTATTGATGACGAAGGGAGAAGGGGGACGGAAGAAGGGGAGGAATTTGGAAAAGAAGAAATGAAGAGGCGGTAGCAGCCGTTATAGAAGAAGAAGAAGAGACTTGGCCAAAGGAAAGGAGTTGAACATAAAAAGGAATAAGGAAGAAGAAGGAAGCAAAGTCAGAATCGTCGTTCCCACGGGACAGCTATTTTGTCCTAATTTGTGTATATCGCAGGGTCCATAAGGACCCTTAGCGTCATTAAATTAAGGTCGCTAGGGATGGTAGTTGAAAGTGCTAAAAAAAAACAACCACATTTTCAAGCAAAATGACTGATCTGGTGTAAGGTCGGTTAAAATGATCTTTTAGACCGACTAGTCATCTAAAGTTTTTTTTTTTTTTTTTTTTTTCTTTTTTTGTGTGTAAAATCCTCTTTAATTTAAACTCTCCATAAAAAAAATTCTGAAACGGGCACATTGCTGATGTGGCGCACCATGATTGGAAGCCACACGTAGTCGGTTGTGAGTCCCAACATTAGTTGATACAAATTAACTGCAGGTAGCTAGCATTATTTCTTTATTCCGGTTAATGAGGTAGGTGGCAGCCTATAGGTGTACGACGACAAGGCGCACGACTCGTTTAAAAAGCCACAAGTCAACAAGACCCACCAGACAATGTAGCCGTTGGGACGGCCGACGGGAAATAAACCATTCTGTTTAAGTGGGCCCCACTAGGAAAACTGGTCGACCAGTCAGTAGGGCTGGACTCTGGCATCCGATCAAAGCATGGCATGGAGGTATTTCCTTTCTTTGATATTTTTTCTCACAACTTTCCCATCTCTCCAAGTAATAACACATTTCCCTCGTGAATCCCACACTATTAAGCAATTCAAAATAATAGAAAAAGAAAACCTATAAAGAATGGGAAGTGTGACTATATACAAAAGGATGAAATCCAAAATAATAGGATCTGAAGTTTTTTCAGATTTGGACTAGTATTCCGTGCTGAGTGGGGGCGGCTATGCTTATCATTGATGACTAGAAAAATAGTCCCGTGCTTATCACAGGCAATTATTATTGTTATATGTTTACAAAACAATACTTAGTTTGAAGTAATGACTATTTTGTGATTCTAAATACAATGAAGATATTGTAAGGTGGATACTGGCCTGATATTTGGGCAAGGTACTTTAAAAGTTGGCTTATCTCTTTAATGGATAAGATGTAGCAAGCACCTATATTACGGTTTTAAGTGCTTCTGGCTGTTTTAAAGAATGATTAGAAATAACTTCATTTTGACTTTGTTTTTGTCCCTGTTTTTTAGACTTGTTTATTGCCCATATGGGTCAATGTGGGTCAGTTTGGATTTGAGCCTTCTAAGAAATGAGTTATATCTGGGGTCATCATATAGCACATCTGCAACAATGGTCATTATCCGACTCAGTTAGCATAACTCAATGGGATTTGATTCTCAGAACAAAACTCTATTTAGAATCCATGAATCCATTCATTATTTGCATGCATCTATCCATTCATCATTTGGTGGAGGCAAAAGGTGAGAACCAAGGCATGTAATACAGAACTAGAATAGCCAGATCAACATCTAGCGATATTGTGATTTATACTAAAAGAGCACAATAAATTACAACAATCAAGCAACCATGTACTATTATGTTTTCCTTCTTTTTCTCCCCTTGAAGTTGGCACTTCTGTAGTGGAGACATTACTTATGCTTTTTAGGTATTGTATGGAAGACAACATCAAAATAACGATGATACTTGGATATAGTTTATAGAATCTAGTTCCCTTGTGTCAAGCTCAACCCCTGAAAAAGGGTTGGAGTTTTAACGATGTTGAAACAATAGATCTTCATAGAGATCTAATGCACAAGGCAATGTACGCAGCTAATTATTTGGACGAAATGGAAAGCGATGGCCAAGGAAGATAAATAAATATGAGCCAACAGAGCAAGAGAGAGCCATAAAATCCTAATTGTTTTATGTTCAGTCATTTTATTATATTTTGGTCATTCCCAACTCCCAGCAGAAATTTAGGAATAATAAGATTGAGACACGCACTACTAGAAAAAGGGGTTTTAGCAACCGCCAAAAACCGTCGCTAAAAGTGAAGAGGCGGTCGCTAATACCCTTTAGCGACGGTTCACCGACGGTGGAAAGAGCGTCGCAATAAATTTGTCGCAAAAAGTATTAGTGACCGCCACGTGGCGACCGCAAATATTTTTGTGACAGCGTAGCGACGGTTTGGGATTAATATTTTTGTCAAGCCCCGAAATCGGACTCCTACAGCGATCTGAACTCGGGGTGCGTGATTTGGGGTTAAGTAATAATTATTTTTCTCCTTGGATCCTCATGTATGAGGATATCAAAATTCCAACACAACCTAAATATTTCACGGAAGTTTATGTGGCGTTGCGACTCAGAGCCCGTGGCCATCGGATTCTGTGTCGTATTCAACCGCTAATATAAAGCCATCAAATCAAGGCTCATAATCAGACTGGAACAAATCAAAACCATAAAATGCTAAGCTGACAGTAACATGACAATTTCCCAAATTTGTTTAAGTTACAAATTATAAAAGCATATGCATGAAAGTTCCAAAGAAAAACGCTAATAAAAGCCATCCAAGATAACTAACTAAACAAAATACCACCCCAGTGTTATGTGGTGAACTTTGGTGCCAAACACGACACCTAAATGACATCGTTAGCATAATAAACCTACCAAAATGCAAGGCTCCAAAGCCACAACACGCACTCCAACTCGGAACGAAGGACCTGCTACCTAGAGCACCAAAAATAATGTATCAGACATGACGATCTAGCAGATAAATAATACAGATAAGAACATAGTAAATATATGTAAGAATCACTTTTCAACAACAAAGCACATTTGAAATTTAAAGAGAAGTAATAATGAAGTGGCAATGGTTAAATACCGAAATCATTTGTGTGAAATAGAAAATATGCTGAATCAAACTGATAAAACCGACAAATTGGATAAAATAGATGGCAACCACACCGAGTTGTATTCTCCCATTACCAAAGTAATTGTTGACACAAAAAATATTACTTTGCCTCTTCAACAATAAAAAGCTATATGAAGCCGCATCCTACCATAAACAGGCAATGCTACTTCAAGCGTCAAATTTTGTGAGAATTAAACAAAAACTACAAGACCATTCAAAATAGCCAAAAGAAGAGTACACATGAAATTCCGAGCCATTTCAACATTGTTTGATATAACTTCACTCCTCTAGCAGCTGAAAAGGAGCTCCCTGTGATGACAGCATCAAAGACATTAAATCTTTGATAAGAGTATACGGATAGTCTCAAAATACCTCCAAAAGGTTCCATATCAAGTTTCAAGTCAAACCGACAACGTTTGACCCAACATCAACCTCAAACAGCAAAATCAAGTCTCTTAGCGGCAAGAACCACCGGGGCCATCACTCATCAAACAAAATATATGGGTGACTTCAAAAGGCTTTCAAAGGGCTACATGTCGAGTTTCAGATCATTTCAACCACATTTGACCATACTTTGACTCTTAGAAGCCAAATCAGGCCTCCCAGGAGCAGAGCTCCCCAGGACCGTGATTTCCAAATCGGAACCAGTGGATCGTCTCAAAATGACTTGAGTAGGCTCCCTGTCAAATTTCAGGTCAATCGGACATTGGTTGATCGTAAATCAAAGTGCGGCATCTTCCTTGTAACAAAATCAAGTTTACTGGTGATAGGACCCTACACGGCTTCAAAACTCAAACAAAAGCCTATGGTTGGTCTCATTTATTGCTCAACAAGCTTTACCTCAAACTTCAGGTCATTTCAATATCGTTTGACTCAGTTTTGGCTTCTGACGCAAATTGGCAACTCTGTGCGACAAAGTCTTCGACTTTCCTGGAAGATCAGAAACTTTGCGTTCTGATACGTAAGGCTTCTCATCATGTTCTCTGCAGGGAAATCAGGCCAGTATATTAACAAAGATGTCAGGAAAAATATCGAAGAAAAAAAATCGGAAAAATCAGAAAGACGGCCGAAAATTGGCGACCAAAAGGGGAAAAACCCCCCATGGTCGTGGGCGACCTTGCCCCATGGTTACCGGTGATTTTGGAGATCCGGGTTGTCGGATTTTCGCCAAAAGACCATTTTTCAATCCCTTTTCACGTTTCGAGGTGTCTAGCCCCTATGGTTTTCCAAAAAATCTGACTTTTGAGGCACAGAAATCGTCGATCTTCGTCAACATCATGGATCCATCGTCGAAAGCATGGAATTGTCATCGATCGCTTCAAAATCGCCAATCGGCCAACCAAGAAAGTACACTTTCTGCCCGATCAATCAAGAAATCAATAGGACAGATGGTACTGGCCTACTGGTAGCAATCAATGCCTGAAGTTGCATGGTCATCCGACATTAATCAGCATGAAGATCCATCGGCGATCATCACAAAGAGAATTCCAAAAGACGCGGCATGGCCCGCGACTCTTCAAATCCTCGGCGACCTCTTAATGTAGTTAATGGCCCATTTTATGACAAGTTAATGTAGTCATTAACTCATTATTTTGGATAGCCAAATCAGAAGCAAGGGAAAAGGAGTTACAAATCAGCCATAATCATGACATTAAACCTCGTAACTTCTCCCATCATGGAGTTTAAAGGCAATTAAAAGCCCTTAATTCTCCATCGGCCAATCAGAAGCCATGAAAAAGGAGTTACAAAATAAAGAATTAAAAACTTGTAATTCCTCCCATCATGTGGCTTTAACGCATTAAAATCCCATAAATCCTCCTCATGGCCACCAAAAGGCCTATAAAAGGAGGTCATTCCAAGAAGAAAGGATCCCAGAAAAATCAATCAAAAAATCTATACACAAGAGAAAGCTCTGCAAAAGTTGCAACAATGAATTCTCTTCCCTTGAAGAAGCTCTGTAGTGACCGCAACTACAAGGTGACCAAAGTCCCTTGGGGGGTCACCCCCCGCCCCAAAGGCCTTTTCCTTCCGTATCCATGGCTTAGACGTGGCTTTTTAGCCCGTCTACTTAGCTTTTTATTGGATATAGGACCTCTTCTTGGTCCTTGTACTCTAAAAATTTGAGGTTTAAGCTGAGCCAAGCGAATCAAGAGCATCCTCTTTTCTCATTTGAAGGATGATGGTGAAGTCCACACACGGCTTGCAACCGTCAATCTGAACGAGTCCCCACAATTTCCAGAGAAGTTATATTTCATTTTCTTGCTTTTCATTGTAGTTTGTTTTTTTTGAAAGAGACATAGAAAAGTCACAACTCTTGTATTTCGTTATTGATAAGAATTGTAAATCACCTTTCACGACAAACATCGCATTTCTCGGCAAAAATCGCCTTTCACGGCAAAGCAAATGAAAATCGCCTTTCATGGCATTCAAAATAAATCATATCTTTTTTTTTTAAAATATATGTGCAATGAAAAACTAGAAAGAAGTTGATTTCATTTTCTATTTGCGAAGGTGGATCTACGGATCACCACTTGTCAATTCTAAGTAGAGTAGAAAATCTAGCATACCCGTACCAAAAAATATTGATGCTCACTTCGTCTCTAGTCACGAAAGGGTTGGACCCCACGGACTCTCACGTTTGCTGACCTTGATAGTACTGCGAGTCCAAAAAGCGAGTCCATCAAGCCGGCACACCTGGTGGGACTCGTTTATTTGAGAACATGATGCTTAGAAAAGAAATATTCGCATATCATATCTTTTGCTTTATGCTTATACTTCTTTGCTAGATTCCTTGGCTCCTTTCTAGTTAGTGGCCTATGTTGGATTTTGCATCCAAAAATGAGAGAGGATTTTTTGGAAATTTCTAATTCTATCTTTGAGTTTATTTCCACTCTTTCTTTTTTCAAAAAAAATAAAATCAAATTTCTCTTTTTTGGATTCAACTTTGAGAAACCTTCATCCTTTCCACCTTGAACTTGATAGCTCGTAGAAATGTTTGATGCTATTATTCATATCGAGGAATGAGCCATCTTTTCTCTTTGATGGGTCCGTTAGGGATCTTCCAAAACATAAAAAATCAGATTTCTCATTTTTGGATTCAACTTTCGCAAACCTTTATCCTTTCCTCCTCGAACTTGATAGCTTGCAGAAATGTTTGATGCTATCATTTGTATCGAGGAATGGGCCATCGTTTCTTTTCGATGAGTTTGTTAGGGATCTTAAAAAAAAAAAAACCCAAAATGTTGAAACAAAAAAAAGTCACTTTGCCTCCTCGACATCAAGAAGCCACATGAAGCTGCATCCTACTACAAACAGGAATGCAACTTCAAGCATCAAATTTTGTCAGAATCAAACAAAAACTGCAAGATCCTTCAAGACAGCCAAAAGAGGGGTACACATGAAGTTTCGGGCAATTCCGACATCATCTGGCCTAACTTCACTCTTCTGACAACTAAACAGGTGCTCCAGGCGGTGACAGTGTCGAAGACATCAAAACTTCGATCAGAGCCTACGGATGGTTCCAAAATACCTCAAAAAGGCTCCTTGTCAAATTTCAAGTCAAACTAATAACGTTTGACCCTCCATCAACGCTCGAGCAGCAAAATCAAGCCTTTCGGCCGCGAGAACCACCGAGGCCATTACTCATTAAACAAAGCATAAGAGTGGCTTCAACACGCTTTCAAATGGCTACACGTTGAATTTCAGGTCATTCCGACAACATTTGACCAGACTTCGACGCTCCGAAATAAAATCAAGCCTACCGGCGGCGGAGAACCCCGGGACCATGAAATCCAAATCAGAGCTAATGGGTTATCTCTAAATGACTCCAATAGGCTCCCTGTCAAATTTCAGGTCAATCGGACATCGGTTGACCGCACATCAAAGCTCGACATCTTCCTCGCAGCAAAATTAAGTCTAGCGGCGACGGGACCCTAAATGGCTTGAAAACTCAAATAAAAGCCCATGGTTGGTCCTATCAACTGCTCAAAAGGCTTCACCTCAAATTTCAGGTCATTCCGACATCGTTTGACTTAGTTTCGACTCTTGACAGAAAATCGGCTACAAAGTCTTCGACTTTTCCGAAAAATGGGAAACTTTGTGCTCCGGTTTTATGCGATTTCTTATCAAGTTTTCTTCAAGAAAATGAGGTGAATAATTGAGGAAAAATGTCAAGAAAAATACAAGAGAAAAAAGGAACAAAAAAGACGAAGAAATGGTCGAAAAAAAGAAGCAGCGACCAAAGGGGACAAAACCCCCATGGTCGCCGGCGACCATAGACTATGGTTGCTGGCGGCCATGGGTGCATGGTTGCCAGGGACCCTGGAAATCCGGGTCGCAGGATTTTCCGCCGGGTGGCCTGTTTTCCGATCCTTTTCAAGTTTCGAGAGTTCTAGCCCCTGTGATTTTCCAAAAATCCAATTCTTGATTCTTGAAAACAATTGATCTTCGCCAACATATCGGATCCGCTGTCAAGAGCATAAAATCATCACTAATCGCTCCAAAATCGCCAACCGTCTGACCAAGAAAGTACACTTTCTGTCCGACAGATCGAGAAATCAACAAGAAAGATGTCACCGGCCCACAAACATCAATCAATGTCTAAAGTTGCATCGCCATCCGACATCAAACAACATGTGGATCCATCGGCGATCGTCACCTGAAGAATTCCAAAAGACACGGCGCGGCCCACGACTCTTCAAATGCCCCGGCGACCACTTAACGCTGTTAATTGACCCATTTTATGGCAACTTAATGCGGTCATTAACCCATTATTTTGGACGGCCAATCAGAAGCAAGCAAATGCGAGTTACAAGTCCAAGTAATCATGGCATTAAAACCATGAAACTCCCCTCATCATGGAGAATAAAGGCGATTAAATGCCCATCATTCTCCATCAGCCAATCACAAGCTAAGAAAAGGAGTTACAAAATCAAGAAATAAAAACTTGTAGCTCCTCTCATCATGGAGCATAGATGCCATCAATGCTCATAAACCAACCTTATGGCCACCAAAAGGCTATAAAAGGGGGTCATTCCAAAAAAGGATACGATCCCGATCTAGAAAAATTCCCGGAAGCCGAAAAATTCAAGAGAAATTCATACCTAGAGAGAGACATCCTAGAGAAATTCTGACGAAGTCCTGCTACTGTCACGACCCTGGACCGGGTTTAGTGTCCAGTCCGGGATCGGGACTGAGTGAGTGACATAAATGAGAGGTATGGTTAGTGCCAAAACGTACATGGGTTAATTAAGAACACACATCACCCGTGCACGTGATTTCCCACAGGTGTCCGCGGTGAGGAAACACAACATCATAAATATCTTTGTTAAATGCGGAAGCGTGTAGCAAATCACATTCATAGTTCCATTTCCATTAAGGAGACTAATAACAACTTAGATACACTAGGAATCAGACTGAGCAATGATCATTAGCGTAACCCTGATGGACCCTCGGATTTCCGTCCTCTCCTTCCGCACCCCGGGGGCTGACCTGGGTCTCGGCGGAGGAGGGAAAACGTGGGTATCAACATTTTGTACGGGTATGCCAGATTTACTTTCTACTTGGAATTTGGAATGGTGATGATCCGGAGATTCACCTTCACAAATAGAAAGGAAATCAATCCTTTTTTTCTAACTTTTCAAATTGCATAAATATTAAGAAAAGAGACAAGTTTGTTTTTTGAGAATGCCGTAGGAGGCGTTTTTGTTTGTTTGCCGTAAAAGACGATTTTGCCGTGAAAGGCGATTTTACAAAACTCATCAAATATGAAAGACAAGAATTGTGATTTCTTTTTGTCTCTTTAAGAAATACAAACTACAATAGAAAATGAAGAAAATGGATCTAGCTTCTCAAGAGATTGTGGGGACACGTTGAGATCGACGGTCGCAAGTCATGTATGGACTTCGCCATTGTCCTTCAAATGAGAACGGTTGATGCTTTAATTCTTCGGCTTGGCTCCTAACCTCAGTTTTTTAAAGGACAAGGACCAAGAGGAGGTCCTATATCCAATGAAAAACCAAGTAACCGGGCTGAAAAGCCGCGTTTAGGCCATGTTGGCGAAGGATGGGACCTTGGGGGGGTGGCCCCCCAAGGGACTTTGATCACCTTGTGGTTTTCCTTGCATCAGAGCAGCAGGCCTTCGTCTGGATTTCTTCGGGAGAAGTGTAGAATTTTAAGTCGATGTGTATATCGATTTGTCGATAGATGTCTCTCTCTTGGAAATGGATCTCCTTTTATAGGCTTTTGATAGCCATGAGGTGATTATGGGCATTGATAGCCCTGATGAGAGAATTGATGAGGAGTTACAAGTTGATTTTGTAACTCCTTTTTCATGG
This sequence comes from Umbellularia californica, assembly GCA_028538565.1. Lineage (NCBI taxonomy): Eukaryota > Viridiplantae > Streptophyta > Magnoliopsida > Laurales > Lauraceae > Umbellularia > Umbellularia californica. The sequence continues at coordinate 47,028,269 of JAPQWN010000006.1, read as the reverse complement.
CTTGTGATTGGCCGATGAAGGGTTGTGGGCATTTAATCGCCTTTAATCTTCATGATGACGGGAGTTTCATGGGTTTAATGCCATGATTGCTTGGATTTGTAACTCCCAAATGCTTGAATCTGATTGGGCTGTCCAAAATAATGAGTTAATGACCGCATTAAGTTGTCATAAACGGGTCAATTAACGACATTAAGTGGTCGCCAAGGCACGTGAAGAGTCGCGGGCCGCGCTGTGTCTTTTAAGATTCTTCTTGTGATCATCACTGGTGGATCCACGCATTGTTTGATGTTGGATTGTGATGCATTTCAGACATTGGTTGATGTTGGTGGGCCGGTGACATCCGTCTTGTCGATTTCATGATCGGTCGGACAGAAAGTGTACTTTCTTGGTCAGCCGGTTGGCGATCTTGGAGCGATCGGTGATGATTTCATGCTTTTGACGGCGGATCCGAGATGTCGGTGAAGATCAGTCGTTTTCAAGCATCAAACATTGGATTTTCAAAAAATCATAGAGGCAGGAATACCCGAAATACGAAAAGGATCGAAAAACGGGGCATTTGGTGCAAAATCCGGCAACCCGGATTTGCAGGGTCGCCGGCGACCATAAGGCTTTGGCCCGTTTGATCGCAGTGCATCGTTTTCAGCTGTTTTTCCGTTTTTTTTTTTTGTTCCTTCTTTCTTCTGTATTTTTCTTGACATTTTTCCTCAATTATTGACTTGATTTTCTCGGTGAAATCTTGACGAGAACCCTCGCGAAATCGGAGCACAAAGTTTCCCATTTTTCGTGAAAGCCGAAGACTTTGTAGCCGATTTTCCGTCAAGAGTTGAAATTAGGTCAAACGATGTCGGAATGACCTGAAAATTGAGGTGAACCTTCTTGAGCAGTGGATAGGTCCAACCATGAGCTTTTATTTGAGTTTTGAAGACGTTTGGGGTCCCATCGATGCTTGACTTGATTTTGCTGCGGGGAAAATGCCGAGCTTTGATATGTGGTCAAACGATGTCCGATTGACCTGAAATTTGACGGAGAGCCTATTGGAGTCATTTTGAGACGTTCCATTAGCTCCGTTCTGGATGTCATGGTCCCGGGTTGCTCCGCCGCTGGTAGGCTTGATTTTCTTTCGGAGCATCGAAACCTAATCAAACGTTGTCGGAATGACTTGAAATTCGACGTGCAACCCTTTGGAAGCATGTTGAAGCCACTCATGCACTTTGTTTGATGAGTGGTGGCTTCGGTGGTTCCCGCCGCCGGGAGGCTTGATTTTGCTGCTCGAGCGTTGATGGTGGGGCAAACGTTGTCAGTTTGACTTGAAATTTGGCATGGAGCTCTTTGGAGACATTCTGGAGTCATCCATAGGCTTTGATCGAAGTTTTGGTGTCTTCGATGATGCCGCCGCCAGGAGCACTTGTTTAGCTGTTGGAGCAGTGAAGTTAGGCCAAACGATGTCGGAATGGCCCGAAACCTCAGGTGTACCCCTCTTTAAGCTATCTTAGATGATCTTGCAGTTTTTGTCTGATTCTGACAAGATCTGATGCTTGGAATAGCTTTGCCTGTTTTGTAGCAGGGTGCAGCTTCACAAGGCTTCTTGATGTTGAGGAGACTTAGTGACTTTTTTGGTGTCAACAAATGCCCTCTCGAGGTACAGCAACGAGTAGCGTTTTGGAGTCGATGTGCCTCGAAGAGAGACTTGAAGGAGAAATTCCGACTTGACCAAGAGTCTTGAGCTTCTTTTTTTTTTAATAGCATTCTGAGTTTCCGGGGGAATTTTATGATAGTGAGAGGGATCACGTACCATCTCAAGGCAAAGTTTTGAAAATGACATGGGGTGTTTGGATTTTGGGTTTTGGATGTTGGTTTTTGACCTTGTGACCTAACAAGTTGTATGCGGTAGGTTAGGGGGTCGGGGTTTGATTTTGATTTTGACCTTGAGACCCAACAAGCTGTATGTGGCAGGTTGGGGGGTCCGATTTGGGCTTTTGGTTTTGGTTTGGTTTGGATTTTTATTTTGGTTTTGGTCTTGTGACCTAACAAGCTGTATGTGGCGAGCTAGGGGACCGGAATTTTGGTTTTGTGAAATGTCAATTTCAAGATTTTGGCTTAATTTGGTTCATGAGGTTGGATGGTTTGGTTTTTGGAAACTCATGAGGCTTTCTTTTTTTTCTTTTTTTCTTTTTTTTTAATGGTCCCATCAACTCAAAAGAGGCATGAGACATTTTTTTTTTTTTTTGCTCTTGGTAAGAGGGATATTTTGACTAAAAGCCATTTTTAGTGCCTAGGTGGTCAAACCTGGCTCATATGGGCTAACCCATGGGACCTTAGGCTTCGGAGATGGCCTTGATCTCATATGGTGTCATATTTGTAGAGAATATCTAAAAATATCTCTTTTGGAGAAAATCTCTCAAGTTTCCTTCTTTTTGTGGAAAGATTCTCTCAAAATATCTTTCTTTTTGGGAAAGTATCTAAATGTTAGCACTTACCTCCTTTCTTTTCTCCTTGTTTCCTCTTTTGGCTTGCTCTCTTCTATAAAAGCAAGAGGGTTGGTTCTTTTGCTCCATTGCTTTCTTTGTTTGCAAGGATTCTTCAAGAGTGCTCTCCAAGATAAGAAGTGTTTTTGCTCCAAGCTTTTCTTTTTCTTCTCCATCAATGGCTTCAAGTAAGTTTTCTTCTTCTACAAGAATCTCCATTGTAGAAGTAGCTTCTTTCTTTTTTCTTCGTTTTTTTTCAAGCACGTTTTTCTCCTTTTTTCTTTTTTTTCGTGTTTATCCTTCCTCTTTTTTTTTTCCACGGCTTTCTCCCTTTTTTTTTTCTTTTTTTTTTACCGTGTGCTTTTTGTTGTTTTTTTTTTCTTTTCTTTTTTTTTTCCACCCGCTGATTTCTTCTTTTTTTTTCAGCGATTTTTTCTTTGTATTTTTTTCCACGCTGATTTTCTTTTTTTTTTTTCAGCTTTTTTCTTCTTTTTTTTTTTTTTTTTCTGTTTTTCTTGGCTGCACGGGCAGCCTGCCACGTGGCAGTGGGCCACGACTTGTGGACCAAATTTTTTTTTTTTTTGTTGAGATTTTTTTCCTCTCTTTTTCTTTCTTGTTCTTTTTCTTTCCTCCTTTGTTTGCTCACCATGATAATGAGGTTTATGCAATTTCAATATGTATGCATTTTTTTTTATGCATCGAGATAGAAGGCCAAGGTTTCTAGGTCAAGCCAACATGATTTTTGACTTGGACAAAGTTTGATTGATTTTGACCAAATTGGGTTGGAATTGGTCAAACATTGGTTAAGGTTTTCCTACCTTCTAATGTATGATGATATTCTTTGATGCGTGATTTTTGGTAAATGGATTTGGAAGCATGATGATGCAGACCTGAAAATCTTTTGCAAGTATTGGGATTTTGAGCTCGCTGTGATGTTGAGCTCTTTCTCGATCTTGCTGGATTTTGAGGAACTTTGCAATTTTTGGATTCTGAAGCTCGCAGCAATGTTGAACTCTTTTCCAAATTTTGTGGAAATTTGATTAGATTGGCTCGTTCTTGCAGCGATATTGAGTTTGAACCTTCTTTCAGAATTCTCCACTGACTATCAGCTCGCAGCGATGTTGAGCTCATCTTCAGGCTTCCTGTCTTTTTCGGGGTATTTCCCTTTTCTTCGGAATTGTCCCGGAAGTATGTCAAAATTTTGCTGGAATTTTTGTAGCAGAATTCTGTCATTTTGATTGATCTTTTCTCTTCCATCTTTTGCAGGTAGTTCTTCCTGGACGAACAAGGGTAAATGTCCTGCTGCTGACACACCTCGTCGGTCTGTCAGATCCTCCAATGCGGCCTTTCAGTAGGCTTGGGAGAAGGTCCAATTTGTCTAGAAAAACTTGGGAGAGTACGATTCCCTCAATCGTGATGAGATGAGACAGCGACTGATTGCTCTCAAAGATGAGGAATTCTACAAGATCATGGTAAGCAGCCGTCCTTGGGTTATGGACAATCAGAGCGTTGTGCTCAAGCCTACCTTCTTTTTCGGTGATGCAGTCCCCGACGAATTGACATACCAAAGGAGATGTTTTCAGTTCTCTTACACAGCAGATGGTGAGGAGAAAACTATTTCCACCCGGTCGACTTTCGATCGGACCATCTCGATCCTGAGCCTTTCTCCCACATGCCCTAAGAGGGAAGATCCTCCGAGCTGGGTGAAGAGGACCAGTGTGATCAAGACCGGGGTTTTTTTTGGCGGCCCTTCCGGTTTTGCAGAAAAGACACCTGTCCGTATGGGCATGTTAATGCCAGCCAGTGGCTACCAAGGTTCTGATCATCCATCGATCAATTTGAGACTGGTGGGCCTTGGCATTTTTCGGGGTGATGGCAGCAATTGAGTGAAGCCTTTTCGACTTCGTGGCCGTTTCAGTGTTGACTCGAGCTGGGAATCATGGACTGATCACACCCTTAGAATTGGCGAGGCCGTTCTGCGGGAGGCCGAGATTTTTGATGCGGTTCGCGCTTTTTGGGAAACCGTTGTTTTCTCCGATGAGGCTTTCATGGCCTTGCTGGAGTCATTCCTTCCACAAACCAACACCTTCATTGTGACGAATGGTGAGATTGGTTTTTCTTTGAAGGAACTGAGCGCCATCACCGGGTTGCCTATCCTTGGTAAACTCTATGAGGAGTTTATGCCTATCGACAGCGTCCTTGAGGAGCAGTCCGAGGAGTTCAGGCTTTTGTACTTTCAGCTCGTCGCCTTCTATGATTTTTTTAAGGAGAAGGAGGGCTCGAAAGTCAGGTGCAGCAGTTGGAGGAGTTGCAGCTCCAACTTTTTTGACAGCGGGGAGTCTTCTGATGGCATGGCCTAGGATGCTAGGGCTAAAGCATCAAGTTTGAAGAAGATTGCTACTATGCGAGAAGATTTGAAGAAGTTCTTCGCAAGCACGGATGCCATTTGTCCTGACATTGCATTGCGGAGAGATCTCGCTATTTATCTCACTTACTGGCTGGGTGAGGCTATTTTTACTGGAGGAGATGGAACGCACATCAGGCCGCACTGTATTTTTCCGGCTTGTCAGATGGCGTTTGGAGAGCGGTTGGCTTTGGTACCTGCTCTTTACTCCTATTTGTATACCAAACTGCAGGCTGCTGCTTTCCTAGTTCGGCTTGGCTCCCCATGAACAGGGTAATTTCAGCCCATATCTTCTATTCGTGGTATGTATACCACTGTCCTAGCTTCCATCGTTTGGGAGTTGCATAGGACGAAGATCCCTTTATGATTCGTTTGGCTAGAGGGACAGCCGTTGCCGAATCACTTTTGTTTGCCCGTTTGAGGATCCGACGATTTAGGGACGTCGAGATTGGGCAGTTTTCGGTGAAGCTTTCTCCGGGTTTGCGGAAGAAGGCTTTTGACTTTGGTGTCTCCCGTCATTCGACCAGGGAAGGGTCGGGAAGAAACTATGCTTTGACAGACGCGGAGAAGAGATGGCTCTTCAACATACGGGTTGGTACGATGGTGTACCGCAGACATCTTTTCGTCGATATCCAACCGTATGTCCCTTCGCGTTTTGCATTGGAGCTTGGCTTCTCTCAAGGCGTTGTTGGAGCGCCTTCGAGCATGGTGAAGCGTTTTGGAGGTCTGTAGGATGGGAGAAATGCATGGGCTTTTTATAGCGCTAAGGACACTACCGCCATGATTTCCTATCCTGAGCTGCCCACCTTTCGGACTGCTGGCTTTACGAAATGGTTCGTGGAGAGCTTCTCAGTGTACCGGGGGCTTTCCAAGAAAGAGCTCGATGTCAAGCAATCTCCTGGGAAAGGTCTTGGCAAATCGGATGGTGTCCGTCGGGAGGAAGTTTTGGCCTTCCTTTCTGGAGAGAAGTACAAGATTGGCTTTCTCAACGGGCAGGACATCATCAGATCAGGAGCTGCACAAAGATTCCTGGTGAGGTCTTGAGACAACTGGAAGAGGAGGACGCTGAGATCGATGCTATGATACAAGCAGAGCATACGAAGGCTTCCATGGAGTCTACTGAAAAAAGTAGACCATCCAGTGAGGACTCTAGTGAGAGGCCTGATGTTGATAGTGGAGGAGGATCGTCGAGCAGATTGACCTGTCGTAGCAAGAGGAAGAGAGGACAACGCCGAAATATGAAACTGCACGATAATCCTTCTGATATTGAAGTTCCTCTCACCATTGTTGAGGAGGTGTCTGAGGATGCTGACAAGCCTCCAGAGAAGAGGAGCAAAGAAGAGGAGACAGCCGGTATGATCCCCTTTCTTTCTTTTGTTTCTTCTTTTCTCTTGTGAAAGATTTTTGTTTTGATCCGCTGTTTTTTTTTTAGCAAAGGACGATGACTTAGTGATGCTTGAGGTTCCTGCCGATGAGGCGATGACGGATCTAGTCGTGGTATCTGAGGAAGAGTCCAGGGACTCTGGAGTGGTTCCAGAATCTTCACCTGGTATGATTGCTTTGGCTTCTTTTTTTTTTTCTTTTGTTTGTGTTGTCATTTGCTAACATGTAACTTTTGTTTCCTTGTTAGCTGACTTGCCAGAGGATTCCAACGATTTCGAGCCATCGATGGACGCAACTTTTGACGATGCTTCGGATGAGCTCAAAGAGGCATAGAGTACTCCGCCGGTCGTTGGAGAAGGTATTTTGCGATACTAATCTTGATATTTTTTGACAAGATTGTATTCATACCTTTTTCACTTTTCCTTGGCAGATTGTGGAGCAGCAGGAGAGGTTCCTCCGTCTTCTTTAGAGCCAGAACAGGGGATACCTGCAGTTGATGCAGGGGTAGAGGCTTCTTCCACTTTCAACGAGTCAGCTTCTTCAGTTGGAAAGAGTTTATTGATTACTCTTCCAATGGAGCGTGACATGGGCAGTCGGGCACCAGAGCATGGCAAATCCTCATCTGCACCGCACCTTCAGTATGCAAGGAAGGTGTTGAAGACTGTCTTGAGCTCATGGGTTGAGACTCTCTCTTCAGGTCACTTGGAAGCTGGCTTTAGCATGATCAAGCATGTACAGGACATTCTTGCTGATAGCAAAGAAGTCGATCTGGACATCGCAAGCGCCAAAGATTTTGTTGAGGAGATCATCGCCTTGGGGAACAAATGGACTAAGACCAAGAGTTTCCCAAATGGTGACTTCTTTGATGAGATGTTCATAAAACCTTCCAGCAAAGTCAAAGTTGAACTGACTGAGGTCACGAAGACTCGGAGGCAGATCGTTCGGGAGAAGAACGTTACCGAGTTATCCATCATGGGGCTGAAGCAAGACTTGGACCGCCTTGATAAGGAGGTCGTCGAGGCTAGGCAGCGTCTTGAGCTTTTGGAGGAAGAAGCTGCTGCCAAATGGACTGCCATTGTGGAGGCTCGTGACAAGGAGGGAACTCTCATTCGCCAGGTTGAGGAAGCTGAAGGTAATGTCCGGAGGAAGACTCAGGAGCATGAGCAATGGCAGGTCCTCTGGGAAGAACTTCCACATGCTGCAGATGGGTCACGACATTCGGTCGCGTTTTATGGGAACATTCTGAAGAAGCGTGGCCTAAAAACTTTGGAAGTTAAGGCCAAGGGTCTGCTTGAGGAGTTGAACCTTTGGTTAAAGATCATGCTAGATTGAACTCCTGAGTTGTAACAAACTCTTTTCTTATTCTTTCTCTTTTTTTTTTTTTGGTACCTCCATGTATAAACAATTTTGGTACTATATTTTTGTATCCCCTTCTTTTCACTTAAATCATTTTTTGATGAAAACACATTTGAGTAAAAGCTGATGGGAATGTTTGTTTTGAATTTGATCAAAAGGTTGTCATTTTGTGAAAATCTTTTGTCAAAGAGTTGTTTTGGGCATGAAAGCCAATTTTGTGGCGAAAAGCCTGGTTTTTTGATGGCTTGAAAACCAAATTTTAGGTGGCATGGAAGCCTAATTTTGTGGCGTAAGAGCCAAAATTTGTTTTACGGCATGGGAGCCAAAAATTTCGAGATGGCATTAGAGCCAAAATTTTTGAGATGGCATGAAACCCGAATTTTGGAATGGCATAGAAGCCAAATTTGTTTGTGGCATGAGAGCCAAAGTTTTTTTTTTTTTTTTTTTTGTGGCATGAGAGCCAAAGTTTTTGGTTTGTGGCATGAGCCAAAGTTTTTGGATGGCGTGAAAGCCAAAGTTTTTTTTTTAAGGTGGCATGAAGGCCGATTTTTGGAATAGCATAGGAGCCGAGTTTTGTTTTGTTTGTTGTTCGTTTTGTTTTGGGATGGAAGCCAAATTTTTTTTGAAAACCAAGTTTTGTTTTATTGGCATGAAAGCCGATTTTCGCGTTTATAGCCGAGTTTTGGCTTTTATAGCTGATTCAAGCGTTTATAGCCGAGTTTTGGGGGTTTATAGCCGATTTTTGGCGTTTATGGCCGAGTTTTGGTGTTTATAGCCGAGTTTGGTTTTCAAAGTGCAGGTATCGACTAATTGTCACCTCCCTGTTGAATGGTCTTGCAAGTATCGGTCGAATGTCGCTTCCTTGCTCATTCGGTTTGCGAGTGTTGATGGAATGTCACTTCCTCGCGGTCTGGGTTTTGCGAGTATCGATGGAATGTCGCTTCCTCGCGGATTGGGGTGCAAGTATCGACTAAGAGTCGCTTCCCTACTTTTCCCAAAACTTTTGGTTTTACGGGTACTGACTTGGTGTCGTTTCCCCTTGATTTTTGAAATTTGAAGTTTTCTCGAACCATTTGAAATTTGGGTTGTGGATAGCAATTAGGATGTTGTGTCTCCACGATTTTGAGGTTTTGCAAGTATCGAATGGGGTTCGCTTCCTTGCGATTTTTGGGTTTTTGGAAGTATCGAAATGGGGTTCGTATCCTTCCGGTTTTTGGGTTTTGGAAGTATCGAATGGGGTTTGCATCCTTCCCGTTTTTTTGGGTTTTGCGAGTATTGACTGAATGTCGCTTCCCCGCGGTTTTTTTTTAAAACATATATATATATTTTTTTGTTTAAAGACACGAGGGTCATAAGTTTTGACTTAAAACCATTTTGGTTGTTAAAATCTGAGGCGAACTAGGGTGGAAATTCCTGAGTCCTGATTTTTGTTTCAAACCATGAATTTTGAGTTCAAAGATCGAAAATTTTGGTCAAGTCTGGGAAGGGGCTCCTAAACTTGGATTTTTGGATTTTAGTTTTTTTGGAAATTTCAAGATGAAAATTTCAAAGAGGATGGGTTTGACGAGCAAGTACCTGGAAATAGGCTTTGGCCATGTAGATATCGCTCTGACCCGTTTGAGAAACTTTTCAAGGGTAGTACCGCTTCAAGAACTTGCTGTTGATGGGCAGCATACATCTGTCTCCTTCCATGTTTAGAAGAGCGTATGCGCCGTTGGAGAAGACTTTGTCGATGACGAAGGGTCCCTCCTATTTTGGTTCAAATTTGCCTCTGGAATTGTGGGCGCAGACTATGGGTCTTTTTACTATAAGAACCAGGTCGCCCTTTTTGTAGGTGCGTTGCTTGTCCTTCTTGTCGAAAGATCCTGCCATGCGTGCTTGGTACAACTCAATGCTTTGTAGAGCTTCGAGTCGTCTTTCATCGAGATTATCCAGCTCTTGGAGTCTCAATTTGACATTGCTTTATTGCGTCATGTCATTTTGCAGAGATACCCTTAAGGAAGGAATTTGTACTTCCAAAGGGACAACAACTTCGCATCCATAGACCAAAGAGAATGGTGTACTATGGGTTGGTCCTCGAACGGTGATTCGATAGGCCCACAAAGCTTCTGGTAGTTTGTCGCCCCAGTCTCTTTTGTGACTAGAGACCATTTTTTTGAGAATTTTGTAGAGTGTCTTGTTAAAGGCTTCTGCTAGTCCGTTCGCTGCTGGATTATATGGAGTCGAAGGACAACTTTGGATTTTGTACTTGTCGCAGAATCTGTAGAATCTGTGATTCCGGAATTGTGGTCCGTTATCATGGACGAATCTTTTAGGTATGTCAAAGCGACAAATAATGTTGGTGCGCAAGAATTGAAGGACTGATGGGGTCTTCATTTCACTGAGCGCAAATGCTTTTGACCGCTTGGAGAAATAATCCATAGCGGCGAAGATGAAGTGATGACCTTTGCTTCATGGGGGGAGATAGGACCTATGATGTCCATACGCCAAGCTTCGAAAGGCCATGAGATTGTTGTTGGATGTAGCAATTCTGGAGGCATGTGGACATAATCTCCATGAATCTGGCATTTTTGGCAACGCTTGGCAAATTGCATTGCATCAGCTACCATGGTAGGCTAATAATAACCTAGCATTTTTATCTGGTCGTAGAGCTTAGGACTAGCTTGATGGGATCCACAAAGACCAAAAAGTACTTCTTTAAGAGTTTCTTCAGCCTCTTGTTGTGACAAGCAGCCTAGGAGTACTCCGTTGAAGGATTTTCTGTAAAGTGCTTTTGAAGGTACATCCAAATGAAAGTTCGGGGCTCGTCTTTGGATACTTACCCGCTTTTTTAGATCTTCAGGTAAGATTCCGAACATGATGTAATCAATGAACGGATCCCTCCAGTCGCCGATCGGAGGTTTGAGGATGGAAATCCAACTTCCAACCACTTGGTGGCATTCAGCAACTGCTTGGTGTGTGTTAAGAGGAGGGAGAATCCTTCTTTGACAAATTGTGATTTGCATGTTTTCCCCTTCTTGGATTGCTATTGATGCAGCGAGTTCTGCCAGGGCATCTGCACAGATGTTTTCACCTCTGAGGATGTGGGTGATGTGACAGATGTTGAATTTTTGTCGAAGCAACCGCGCCTTGTTGTAGTAAGGTAACAAATCAGGCTTCTTGACTTCAAACGTCTGATTCATCTGGTCGACGATCAGTTGAGAGTCTCCAAAAGCTTCCAGCATGGTGATGCCGGATTCGAGGGCGAGTTCCAATCCTACAATCAGGGCTTGGTACTCAGCTGCATTGTTTGAACATGGTTCCAGTAGCGAAAAGGCATGTGGAATCATGTATTTGTCGGGGCTGGCAAAGAGGATGCCGATTCCCGATGTTTGATTTCCTTTTTCATTTGTCCTGGTTGCACCGTCAAAGTACATGTCCCAGGAAGCGTTTGATAAGGAAGTTTCCACGTTGTAGACAAATTCGTCTTGGAGATCATCCCTGAGTGGAGAATCTTTAGGCAATGGATGCTCTGCAAGGAAGTCTGCTAGAGCTTGGTCTTTGATTGGTTTTTGTGGTACATACCTAATATCAAACTGTGATAGAAGGATGAACCATTTTGCCATTAGCGCATTGAGATAACCTGCTTTTGTGACAAGGATCTTTAAGAGGTTGATCCTCGAAACCAGGTAGACTGTATTGGACAACAGGTAGTGACATAGCTTTTGTACGGCAAACATCACTGCAAGGCATTCTTTTTCGACTGGGGAGTAGCGATGCTCCGTACCTACCAACATGCGACTAAAGTAATATAGAGCAGCTTCTTTTCCATCGTTGTTTTCTTGTGCGAGCAGAGCACCCAAAGAGTGGTCGAGAGCTCTTGTGTACAAGATGAATGGTTTTCCAGTTATGGGGGCAGCCAGCACTGGAGGTTTGGTGATGTATGCTTTGAAGTCTTGAAATGCATTTTCACATTCAACATCCCAGACAAAATCTACACCTTTCTTCATCAAGCGAGAGAATGGACGGCATTTCCCTAATAGATTGGAGATGAGCCGTCGAATGTAGGCCAACCTTCCTTGAAGCCCTTTTAATTCTCTTAGGGTTCTTGGAGATGGCATTTCCAGGATAGCCTTGACTTTAGTGGAGTCAAGTTTTATTCCAGCTTTCCGTACTATGAATCCGAAAAACTTACCCGATGAGACACCGAAGGAGCATTTTAGTCGATTCATCCGCAATTTATGTTTGCCAAGTTAGAGGAAGACTTCTCGAAGATCGAAGAGATGGTCTTCTTTTCTTCTGCTTTTGATGGCGAGGTCATCCACATAGCATTCGGTCGTCTTGTGTTGCATATCTTAGAGTATTTTCATCATAGCCCTCTGATATGTTGCACTTGCATTTTTCAGACCAAACGGCATAACAGTGTAGCAGTACACACCGAATGGTGTCCGAAATGATGTATGTATTTCGTCTTCAGGATGCATCTTTATCTGGTTATAGCAAGAAAATCCATCCATGAATGTCATTCGCTCGAATCCATAGGTGTTGTCAATCATCACCTCTGGTATGGGGAGCGGGAATTCATCTTTAGGACATACATTATTTAGGTCTCTGTAGTCGATACAGACCCTTAGCTGCCCATTTTTCTTTTTCACGGGGACGATGTTGGCTAACCATTCAGGATGCTGTTATTCGGTGTTCCCAAGTCTATCTTTTGAACATGGTCTTTTGTTGGAAGGTTTGAAGGTGGTTCCTCCACAATATTTTCGGAGGCTTCCAACTCAACAAGACCTTCTATAGTGCCAGTGGCATTTTCAGATTGAGGCTCTGTTTCTGTCCATGAATATTCTTGATCAGTGTCCTTCTCAAGGCTTGCAACGAGATGGTCCCAATCATCTGCTGGAAATGGGTTGAAGTAGGGTACTTCTTTTGGAGATGATGATTCTTTTGGGTCAGAAGACCCCACATTTGTGTCATCAGGCAATTTCTCTTTATCATCAGAGAAATTATACCAATTGGAAGAACTTTCTGGTTCATTGACGAGTGACTCCTCAAAGAGATATCCAGGGATATCAATGTCTTCATGAGATGTTAAGGCCTGGTCGGTGAAGCGACTTTGCAGCCATGGTGTCAATTGTCTCATAGGAGTGGTAGGATCATACCCCAACCCATATGAAGACTTGCCTTTATGAAGGTGGATTTTCCAATCTTCTGGTTGACTTTTGGTCAGGGTGGGTTCCAATGGTGTGATAATACCACGGCCACCTCCCAAACCAGTCGGATTTTGAGCGTCGTAGCCCATTTTCTTCATGATAGCTTGTGCCATTGGACTATGCAAAGATAGCTGAGGCATACCTTCATTTTGGAAAGGTTCAAGCAGAGAGTTTAGTGGAGATGCTCCTGATCTATGGAAGAAGATTGCTTTTTCTTCTGGCGAAGTTGCCGGGATAACAAAGGAAGCAGATGTAGGATCTTCTATGTCTGCAAGTGACTCTAATGGAGTGAGAGCGGGCTGATCTTGCTGAGTATCAGCTTGGCTTGATGCTGTGTCATTTTCTGGCTCTGACTCCGAGTCTGTTTCATGCATAATAGACACAAAGGAGACAGTGAACTTGCCCCCAGCCTTTTGTTTTGTCTTCTTTGCTTTGGTAGTGATTACCAAAGGCTTTGGAGATTTGAAGGAGACGACTAAGGGAGCTTGACCGCTTACTTCGAGTTTGGTGGATGGTTTGTTTACCTCTGATGATTGCTAAGGAGCCTTGCCTTTATCTTTCTGGAGACTGTCGGCAAAGTGAATTATTTTTTGCTCCTGTCTTCTTTTCCATCTTTATACATCTGAGCATCTGGAAAATGGACATCCTTGCCTTTGAAGGGCTTTTTGTCTGCAAATACTCGATGTATCAAGCCATCGTTGCCAACGAACTTGATACACTGATGTAGAGTTGAAGGGACAACACCATTTTCATGTATCCAGGGGCATCCAAGGAGTATATTGTAGCATGAAGGGGTTCTTATTGCATACACAGTGACTTTGGAGATAAGATCACCGATTTGCAATTTGAACCTGATTTTGCCGATAGGCCTTTGAGCGCTCCCGTCATATCCGAAAATGGATACGGACGTGTGACTCAGCTTGCTAGGTGGGATGCCCAGCTTTTCGAGTGCCGAAGTAGAGATGAGGTTGAGTGAAGAACCTGGATCGATCTGAACTCTGTGTACTGGCATTTCTTTGACGTATCCCGTAAAGTACAAGGGTCAGTTGTGCTTTGTCTCGCCTAGCAGGAGGTCATCCTTGTCGAAGGCAATTGTTGCACTTGCTGCTTTTTGTACCGAAAGGCATTCATTGCTTGATCCCTCAGTTTTCTTCTTTTCTCCCTTTGAGGGAGTATTTGATTTTTTGACCCTGTAGTCCATTTCAATTTGTAGGACTTGTGGAGCGTGTTTGTCGATATCCTCATTCAGCCTTTGTAATTCTGAAATGAGACTATCACGAGTTTGTGGAGACATTCATAATAAGTCAAGGATGTGCAGACGTGCAGGTATGTGTTTGAAGTGCTCAATCAAGTCATACTTGAAAGCCTCCTTCGGGCCTGCGTTTTTATTATTATTGCCACTTGGGGCGCTTACAATTTGATTTCCCGAAGGATTTACATAAGAAAAAGAAGGTTGGTTGTAATTTTTATGGTAATCCCGGCCAGAACGGGTACCTCTACCAACTTCAAGGGGTTCTAGAGAAGGGTCTTCTTTTGGAAGATCACTCTCAGGATCAAGGGGTTGATCCTTTGCTGAAGACGTCTCTGTAACAGCATTGGCGTCTTCAGTGATTGTGTTGCACGGAGTAATTTCCTGGAACAAGTCCTGAACAACATCCGACAACCTTTCTGTATTAGTCCAGATATCGTCTGTGAGATCGGGTATCTGGGACAATCAACTGGGTTTTCATTGAAGAAGATCTCATTGGCAGAAGTTTCTTCAAGATGATCAATTGGGAGAGGCTTGAGCTCTGATGTCACAGCTTCAGGAGACGAGCGCTGAGAGGATGATATCTCAGTGGAAGTCACCTGAGAAGATGTAGCTCCGGAAGATACGTTACCGGTTTGGGAGTACGTGTCTTCAGAAGCTTCAGATGCACTATCGCCCTGAGCTATCGCATTGCAGGTTATCCTGACAAGAGATGCCCCCAGTGTAGACTGTTGGGAATCGGACTCATCCTCAGATGTAAGAGGATCATCGATCCAACTATTTTCTCCATTTTCAGGGGTTGAGGGAGAAAGTTCCCGTTGATTTTCAGGGACTTCCGATTTTGGATCATGACGAAGATCATTGATGCGGTCCTACTTCTGCTCTATGGCAAGATGTTGCAAGATTCTTGCATATTCCTGAAGATCAGGCATAGGAGCCAAATCTTCTTCGTCATCCGCTCCTTGTGGTTCATCAATGTTGGGTTCCACTGGAGCATTTGCTGGTGCTGGATCGACAGCATTTTCTTGAACAACGTCCTGGTGTTGTTCATCATCAGACCGAGATCCTTGTGGCTGTAACGGGTTATACGAGATTACTGGCATAAGATGAGACTCGGGAATCCATTCCTCGTTGGAGAGGTATTCTCCTGTTTCAAGGGATTCTTCCCACTCATCGATAACACTGGCAGTGTCACTGGACTCGTATCCATCCATGGAGAATCCAACCACCGAATTGCAGGAGTATGATGCCCCCTGCGCAGTTTCATTTTTGTATTGAGGTGGCATGAAATCATCAAGAGTGAATTTTCTTACCGCCTTTGAAGTTTTGGGAAGAGATTCTTTCGTCGTCCCAAGTGAAGCAGTGGAAGAAGTTTCTGCTTTTTCAAGGACTTCCTGTTTTGGTTGAGACTTCTGCTGCTGTTTGAACTTGCATAGTTGTCTCTTGGCTTGCCTTCGCTGCTGAGCGGTCGGCTTTGTTTTGACGATCTCCCAATTTTCATCTTCTAATAGATCGGCATGCACCCATATAGGTTGTCCATCTGGTGTTGGATAATGAACCAACTCTTGGGACGCTTGAGGCATTTTAATCACCTTGAATGAAGTAGTGGTCTTCTTCTTCGGTGATTTTGAAACTTGCCCACATGACACCATGTTGACAGAAGTGGAGTCGTAGTTTTTGTCAAAAGTTATGACTCCGTTTTTCCACATCTCATTGATCTTCTCTCTTACAACGAAGCATTGATTGAGAGGATGTGAGATCATCTGATGGTATGGACAGTATCGGGGATCATTGGTTTTGCCAACATCTCCCGGTCTTTTGGGCTCCGGCAAAGTGAGTTTGCCATTTGCTAGGAGAGCCTCAAAGATTTCTTCAACATCTTCATCGAACGGATATTTCTTTTCTACACGTTCTTTGAAGGCATCGGAGAGTTCAGGCCTTTTACCTGCAGTTTTGTTTTCAGCTTTCTTTGGTTGCTGAGGAGCTGACTTAGTTTGCACATTGAGAACCTCCTTTTTCTTTGGTTTGAGGTTGTAACAGCAGTCGACTCTTTCTTTGATGATTTTTGACTGTTGAGGTCTTTGATCACCATTTCAGCTTCAATGGAAGCTTCAAGGAGTTCTCCCAGGTTCTTTGATTTGTCGCTGATGATCATGGAGCGAATTTTTGCTTTCATATTGTTACGGCAGATGTCGACTAGCGACGCTTGTGGCAGTACATCTGAGCATTTGTACGCCATTGCCTTCCACTTGTGAATGAAGTCATATGTTGACTCATTCTCTCCCTGTTTTAGGCTGCAAAGTTGAGCCATAGTAACAGGATGATCCTCACCTTGGAAGTGGGTCAGGAAGCGTGTCTCCAGCATAGCTCAATTCTGGATGGAGTTCTTAGGTAGAGTGGAGTACCAATCAAAGGCTGTACCTTTTAGGGTACTTGCAAAGAGGCGAATCTTGAGGGCATCTTGATCCGCAATAGCTCCCGTTAGGATTTTAAAGTAGATGACATGCAGTCTTGCTGAACCTTTCCACGTATATGTCTGGAGTGTAGGTTGTTTGAATTTTGTAGGGAACGGAACCGAGTCCATCCATAGAGGGTAGGGTAGCTTGATCCCATGTTCCTTCAATGTATCCTCTTGTTTTACTTTTGCGAGGATATTGTCCACGTCCTTTTTGGTAAGTGCGCATGACTCATTGTTTTCTGCATTACCTTCGTCATCTTCATGATTAGGAGGGGTTTCATTGTTAGGTGGTGGACGCTGTAAAGTGAGAATAAGGTTTTCCATCAAAGCCTCAATTCTCTGTTTTCCTTGCTCCATCTGCTGGATGCGAGCAGTTACATAATCATGCTGTGGAGGCGGCTTTGAACTTGTAGCCAAGACGTTCATCCCTCGGGATTCGAACGAAGAAATCATCCTGGTGACTGAGCTGGGACTCATTCTTCTAGATGAAGAATCTGAGGAGTGGTTACTCCGGTGTCCTTAGCTTGGAGGAGTAGAGGATTCTTCCAGATGTGTTCGTGTCCGAGAGACGCTGCGAGTCACTGGATGTCTAACACTGATTTTGGTTGCTGACTTCTGGCGTTTTCTGGTTTTGCCAACCATATGAACAGCAACAAATTGGTCGTGTCTTTCTTTTTCGAACCATTTGTTTGAGACATGGAGAGTAGAACGCTGGGTTCTTTGTTTCTCATGTCTCTTTTGTCGATATACTGCACGGCGACGCATACGACGAGCAATTTGAGCTTCATTCAACTCTGGCTGGGCTCTGGTAATGAAGGATGTAGTCCCTCGTGCACAGCAGCCGAGTTTATATTCTTTGAAACTGGGCAAGGACAGAATCTGGACGCGGTTCTTTGTCTGTCGCAGTGAAGATTTGAATTTTGCGAGTTCAGCCCCTGTTGAGATGAAGGGTCGACTCGCGAGAGTGCAGGCTTCAGCATGTTTTTGCGTAGGCCTAACGATGCAAGATTTGATTTTGGGCTTGTAGGAGCATGCCGCTCATAATGATTTTGTTTGTTCTTTGGGCGAAGGATAGGTTTCTCCTCTTTCATGTAAGAGAGAGGGTAGAACTGATTCTCCTTGAGAGGGGCCAGGTATGCAGGCTTTGTAGATGTTCGAGACCTCCGTTGCTTTGGTGAAGATCTTGGGGACCAAGTTTTGGGGCAAACCTGGTTTCTTGTGGGTTGAGGCTTCGTGGGAATGCCACGGGATTTAGGCTTCTTAGTGTTCGCCCTTGGTGCCATTTTAGTGACACGTTGAGGGGCGGTTCTCTGCTTCTTGGCAGGTACAGTGTCTTCTGTGGGGAGTGGGAATGGTCCCAGCGACCCGAAGACGATGGTCCGGGGAATTGAGGTTGACCCGATGTTTGGTGAGTTGTCGAGGAAGATGATGCTTCGGCAACTGGCAGGGCCCTTATGCTTGTTTTGCTTATCTTGAATCATAAGCTGATACTTGTTCTCATTGAAAGTGATGGTCAATGAAGCTGCCATTGTTAGTTTTGGAAAACTTCTGAAATAAGACCAAATCCATTAGTAATCACAAGAATATGGTGATCATAAATGGAAAATAACTATGGTTTTGGCTTTTCAAATCACTTGAGGGGACATGGCCCAGCCCAAGGAAGATGAAGAAGGCAAAAAGCCATAGAGGATACAATTGTTCTATAATGCAAGTATGGTAGGCTCAGAGTAAGCGTTCCAGTGACTGCTAGAAACAATTGTAGACCTTAATTCAAATTACCGAGAAGCAAGGCTCACTCGAGGTAAAATGATATAAGGTTGGAGATACAAAATGTGTCGGTCGCGAATACAGTAGACAAAAAAGGGCGTACTAGCACCGCTAGGCACAAATGTTGCAAATCGCATCCTTGGGAAGGACACAAAATGAGATTTTTTTTTGAAAGGTCAAATTTGGATTCAAAAAGGAGAGCAAATGGTGTTCCAATCCGAACAAGGGCTCAAACATTTCTGCGAGCGCTAAATCCGAAAGGGAAAGGAATCAGAATTTCTCAAATGTGAATCCAGTATTGACAAAAGTTTTTTTTTTTTTTTTTTGTTTTGAAAAGTCAAGACTAAGTTCATCAAAGAGAGCAATTGATGTTCCAATCCGAACCACAACTCAAAATTTGGAATGGTGTTGATCTGGAGATTTACCTTCACAAATAGAAAGGAAATCAATCCTTTTTTATAACTTTTCAATTTGCATAAATATCAAGAAAAGAGACAAGTTTGTTTTTTTTTAGAATGCTGTAGGAGGCGTTTTTGTTTATTTGTCGTAAAAGGCGATTTTGCCGTGAAAAGGATTTTACAAAACTCATCAAATATGAAAGACAAGAATTGTGATTTCTTTTTGTCTCTTTAAGAAATACAAACTACAATAGAAAAGGAAGAAAAGGGATCCAACTTCTCAAGAGATTGTGGAGACACGTTGAGATCGACGGTCGCAAGTCATGTATGGACTTCGCCATCGTCCTTCAAATGAGAACGGTTGATGCTTTAATTCTTCGGCTTGGCTCCTAACCTCAGTTTTTTAAAGGACAAGGACCAAGAGGAGGTCCTATATCCAATGAAAAACCAAGTAAACGGGCTGAAAAGCGGCGTTTAGGCCATGTTGGAGAAGGAGGGGACCTTGGGGGGGGGGGGAGTGGCCCCCGAAGGGACTTTGATTACCTTGTGGTGTTCCTTGCAGCAGAGCAGCAGGACTTCGTCTGGATTTCTTTGGGAGAAGTGTAGAATTTCAAGTCTATGTGTGTATCAATTTGTCGATAGATGTCTCTCTCTTGGAAATGGATTTCCTTTTATAGGCTTTTGATAGCCATGAGGTGATTATGGGCATTGATAGCCACGATGAGAGAATTGATGAGGAGTTACAAGTTGATTTTGTAACTCCTTTTTCATGGCTTGTGATTGGCCGATGAAGGGTAGTGGGCATTTAATCGCCTTTAATCTTCATGATGATGGCAGTTTCATGGGTTTAATGCCATGATTGCTTGGATTTGTAACTCCTAAATGCTTGAATCTGATTGGGCCGTCCAAAATAATGAGTTAATGACCGCATTAAGTTGTCATAAACGGGTCAATTAACGTCATTAAGTGGTCGCCAAGGCATGTGAAGAGTCGCGGGCCGCGCTGCGCCTTTTGAGATTCTTCTTGCGATCATCACAGGTGGATCCACGCATTGTTTGATGTCGGATTGCGATGCGATTTCAGACATTGATTGATGTTGGCGGGCCGATGACATCTGTCTTGTCGATTTCACGATCGGTCGGACAGAAAGTGCACTTTCTTGGTCAGCCGGTTGGCGATCTTGAGGCGATCGGTGATGATTTCATGCTTTTGACGGCGGATCCGAGATGTCGGTGAAGATTAGTCGTTTTCAAGCATAAAACATTGGATTTTCAAAAAATCATAGAGGCAGGAATACCCGAAACGCGAAAAGGATCGAAAAACGGGGCATTTGGTGCAAAATCCGGCGACCCGGATTTGCAGGGTCGCCGGTGACCATGCACCCAGGGTCGCCGGCGACCTTGGCAGGGCTTTGGCCCGTTTGGTCGCCGAGCATCGTTTTCGGCCGTTTTTCTTCTTTTTTGTTCCTTCTTTCTTCTTTATTTTTCTTGACATTTTTCCTCAATTATTGACTTGATTTTCTTGGAGAAAACTTGACGAGAACCCACGCGAAATCAGAGCACAAAGTTTCCCATTTTTCGGGATAGCCAAAGACTTTGTAGCCGATTTTCTGTCAAGAGTTGAAACTAGGTCAAACGATGTCGGAATGACCTGAAAATTGAGGTGAAGCTTCTTGAGCAGTGGATAGGACCAACCATGAGCTTTTATTTGAGTTTTGAAGCCGTTTGGGGTCCCATCGATGCTTGACTTGATTTTGCTGCGGGGAAAATGCTGAGCTTTGATATGTGGTCAAACGATGTCCGATTGACCCGAAATTTGACAGAGAGCCTATTGGAGTCATTTTGAGACGTTCCATTCGCTTCGTTTTGGATGTCATGGTCCCGGGTTGCTCCGCCGCCGGTAGGCTTGATTTTCTTTCGGAGCATCGAAACTTGGTCAAACGTTGTCGGAATGACCTGAAATTCGACATGCAGCCCTTTGGAAGCATGTTTAGGCCACTCATGTACTTTGTTTGATGAGTGATGGCTTCGGTGGTTCCCGCCGCCGGAAGGTTTGATTTTGCTAGAGTGTTGATTGAGGGTCAAACGTTGTCGGTTTGACTTGAAATTTGGCATGGAGCCCTTTGGAGACATTTTGGAGTCATCCGTAGGCTTTGATCGAAGTTTTGGTGTCTTTGATGATGTCGCTACAGGAGCGCTTGTTTAGCTGCCGGAGTAGGGAAGTTAGGCCAAACGATGTCAGAATGGCCCGAAACCTCAGGTGTGTACCCCTCTTTTGGCTGCCTTGAGGGATCTTGCAGTTTTTGTATGATTCTGACAAGATCTGATGCTTGAAGTAGCTTTGCCTGTTTTGTAGCAGGATGCAGCTTCACGAAGCTTCTTGATGTTGAGGAGACATAGTGACTTTTTTAGTGTCAACAAACCCAATGTACTGTTAGAGTTTAAATAAAAGATCATTTAATTACAATTCCCCAAAAATAGAGGCCAATATAAAGAAAATAATGTCCACCCAAAAGAATGGTTAATAACACTCCCAAAATGTTACGCATCTCTCGAGGCAACCGGATGTTTAAACAACATCATCAGCGTGCCACTCAACTAACTGCTGCGGTTCTCCGACCGCCTCCTCGTGCTCCTCCTCGGAATAACCGACAACGGGACCTGAGTACCAAAGAAATGGATCAGACACGACGGTCTTGCAGGTGGATGAAAAGATATAAAACATTTACCTTGGAAAACATTTAAACCTATTTAACAATAACTTTCATGAAAAGATAAATCATCTTTTCAAACATGTATACAAAGTAAAGCGAGTAAAGGTACCAAGGAAACGGGAAACAAGCAAGATGGCATCCACAAGAAGCTAAATCCTTTATCACTGAAGTGACAAGAGTATATCGGGGAGTTGACCTCAGTCACCGAAGTGAGGAAGTGCAACAGCATTTACATATACATATATAATAATACGGGACGGAACCACGGTAGCAAACTGGGTATCAGGAATCGCGGTAGCGAACCGGATATTGGGAACCACGGGAGCGAGCCTGGTATCGGGAAGGGACCACGGTTAATATACCGGGTATCGGGATCCAAACTGCAGCTTGCAGGACGGGAGGGGATCTCCAAGTCAGTGGATCAGACTGGCAGGGTTATCCAAGTTTAGTGGTGCCGACTCATAGGTCAAATCATATAAATCAACATATGTGTAAAACAAATCAAGTGCAAAACTATAATCGGGCAAGACGGGGTGCTCAGGGCATAAAAATCGTATTATGTCGGGCATGTATTTCGGGACTAGCAATTAGCACAAATATCTTTTTCAATGCTTTCGGGAAAAACAGTCGCAAAGTGTATATCTCAGGTACAAGGAAGAACAATTGAACTATTGGGGCTTCGGACAAAATATCAGGTTCAAGATTCGTTTAAGGTGAATAGGCATTCCGTATATCGATCTTAAAAATAACTTGGTACTCTTGAATTTGGAGACATTCCGGAATACTTATACACCTTGGAAATTTCTAAAGAGCTTCAATGGATCTTTGTGTTGCGATTTTCCTTCTCAAATGAACTTCAAACATTGTCTCATGGGTCTCCCGGTATCAAGGAATTCCTTTAAAAACATTTTTCGGGCTTTAAAAGTGCTTTAGACCCAAGGGGGGTGCACTTGAGCGGACTAAAGGGCGCTCGAACGGACCTGAATCACGCAGGAACCTAGGCAACCAGCAAGGTTGCCCGCTCGAGCGGACGACATGTGCGCTCGAGCAGACATATGTCCACTCGAGCGGGCAGTCTCACTGCCGCTCGAGTTGGTAGTAGATTGGCTGCGCGCTCGAGCGCCCTATAGCACGATTGAGCGGGCAGCCAATCCCTGCTGCCCGAGAATGGCCTCAATGGCCTTTCTTTCTCCATTCTCCTATACACCTTCTCCTGCAATAAATTGGCCATCTTGCCTCCAATAATCATGCATCAAATACTACTTGGAACCCCCATCAAACTCCCATGAACCTTTACTTCCCAAACATTTCCTCCTCCACATTCAATCATACAAAAGAGAGAAGAACATCCACCAACACAAGGATTCATTTAAGTCTTCAACAAGAAGTAAAGCAAAGAAATATAAACCATATTTTCAAGATCATAAAGAGCTAACCAACCATTTTCAAAGGCATTTATTACACATTAAATTCAAGGAAACAAATCATTAATGGGGTTACAAATCAACTATGCTTGTCATGAAAACCATTCAAAAGCTCAAAACATCTAATCATTCCACTTGCCTTAGATCTCTAATCAAGGGAATCAAGCAATTACTCTCCTCTTCCAAGCCAAACTCCAAGCTACACAAAACCCCCAAAAACAAACCCTAAAATGGGTCAAACAAGGAAAGAAGAAGGAGAACTCTTCAATAATGAAAATGGGGCTTCTCTATAGCTAGGAGAAAATATAACAAAGAGATTGGGAAAGAAAACTTACTTGTAAGGTCTCTAAATGAACAAGAGTGACTCAAAGAGGGTCTTGGAATAGAGGTTTCTCTTCACTAATTGTATCCGAGGAGAGCTCTAGTGATGGAGGAGAAGATGGTGACCACCATTTGTGCTATTGGTGCAAGTTTGGAGGAGATTTAGTGGTGAAGAAGCAAGGAGAAGAAGAAGAAGAGAAGGAAAAACCCTAGGTTGTTATTGTTGTGTTGGAAAAAGGGAAATGAAGAGAAGGGTTCTCTATTTAAAGCCAATGGGAGTGGGTTCCACTACTTAGAAACTTTGGATGCCGAAATCACTACTATTGGGACCTCGAACGAAATCGACAAAGAAGAGAAAAGTGGTCACCGAAATATCTAGTTTCCAAAAAGTATATGTTTCGCGGGTTTTGGGGATATCAACTTTTGGGTACAGATTTAGTGTAAAATGATTATTTTGCCCTCAATGCTAGGAAAGTCGGGTTTCGGGGTTTCGAACGGTTACGGGATCAACATGAAAGTTGTAGGGATTAGCGGGACAAGTGAAACGGGATAGGCATACAAGTCATTGGGATCTCAAAAAATTCCCAAATTAACGCAAAGCTATGAAAAGGGAACCCCCAAAGGGCCCCACTAAACACAAAGCACTTAAAATTCCTCAAAGCTATATCAAGAACTATACTAATCCCACTTAGTCAAGTTCTACCAATCAGGCTTAGCACTAACACTCGACTTAATTAGCACTAATTGTGGACACTTGGGTCGGGGTCTTACATCCTCCACCCCTTATGGCATTTGGTCCTCCAAATGAAATATAAAACTCACCTCGGGTAGGAGATGTGGATACTTCTTCCGCACTTGGTCTCGCAATTCCCACATTGCCTCTTCCGACCAGTGATTCTCCCAAAGCACCTTCACCCACTGAATAGTTCGTGTCCTCAACTCTTGCTCCTTCGTGTCTATGATTTGAATGGGCTTCTCAACATAGGTAGCATCTTCTCTGATTTCCAAAGGTTCATGTCAGAGTACATGTGATGGATCGGGGACGTACTTCTTCAACATCGACACATGGAAGATGTTGTGTACACCGGAAAGCTCGGGTGGTAAGGTTAATCTATAAGCCACATCACCAATCTTACTCATAATGTCATACGGTCCAATGTATCTTTGTGACAACTTGCCCTTCTGCCCAAATCTCAATGTCCCTCTGGTAGGTGACACTTTCAAGAAAACCTTATCTCCTTTAAACTGTAAGTCCCTTCTGTGAGAGTCTGCATAGCTTTTCTGTCTGCTCCGGGCTACTTTCAGACATTCATTCCCAACAAACAGGTGTCCTACACCTCCTGCCATACAAGGCTTCAAAAGGCGCCATCCCAATGCTTGAGTGGTAGCTATTGTTGTAAGCGAACTCACAACGGTAGAGTCTCATCCCATTGAGTATTGAAATCAAACACACAAGCACGGAGCATATCCTCAAGAGTCTGAATTGTCCTCTCTGACTAGCCGTCTGTTTGAGGGTGATACGCCGTGCTGAACTGTAGCTTCGTACCCATAGATTCATGTAGGGTTTTCCAAAATCTCGAGACGAATCGCTGTCTTTGTCGGATGTGATGGAAACTAGCTGTCCATGTCTACTAACTATTTCATTGACGAACAACTCTGCCAGGGGTAACATGTGCATCTTCTTACCTGTCTTCATGGGGATAAAATGAGCTGACTTGGTGAGTCTATCCACAATAACCCATATTGCGTCATTGCCTCTGCTAGTCCTCAGTAGTCCTGAAATAAAATCCATAGTAATGTGCTCCCATTTCCATTCCAGGATCTCCAATGGCTGCAACAACCCTAGAGGCTTCTGATGCTCTGCCTTTATCAGTTGACAAGTCATGCAGCGAGAGAAAACACTGCAATCTCCCTCTTCATATTGTTCCACCAAAATCTGCTCTTCAAGTTCTGATACATCTTCGTGCTGCCCGGGTGCATGGAATACTTCGTACTGTGAGCTTCTGCCATGATGTCATTCCTCAATTCTTCGATGTTAGGCACACACAGACGATCCCGATAATAAAGAACTCCATCAACGATACGGAAATCAGGACGTTCCGCTATATCCTCTGAGATCTTAGCCAATTCTGGATCTTGCAACTGACTATCCTTGATCTTCTGAATGAACGAAGGTTCTAACACTGACATGTTAGCCAACAATACACCCCTCCTTAGTGGCTGTATGTCTATCCTTAACTCTTCAAATTGTTCAAAAATACAAGTACCACTCAGATTTGCCAAGCCTACTGATTTTCTGCTCAAAGCATCGGCAACTACATCCGCTTTCCCTTGGTGATATTTGATTGGAAAATCGTAGTCCTTGATATACTCCATCCATCTCCTCTATCTCATGTTCAATTCCTTCTGAGAAAACAGATATTGTAGGCTGCGGTGGTCAGAATGGACCTCGAACTTCTCTCCATAGAGGTAATGTCTCCACATTTTCAATGCCAAGACAACCACTGCCAACTCAAGGTCATGGGTTGCATAATTCTTCTCGTGATCTTTCAGCTGCCGAGACCCATATGCAACAACTCTTCCTTCCTGCATCAACACACAACCAAGTCCAACATTCGAAGTATCGGTAAAAATGGTAAAACTGCCGCTTCCGGATGGCAAAGTAAGGATTGGTGCGGTGATCAATCTCTTCTTCAGCTCTTGGAAACTGGTCTCACACTGATATGTCCACACATAGGGTGCATTTTTCCTTGTCAACTTCGTCAATGGCGCTACAATTGACGAAAACCCTTGTACAAACTTCCGGTAATACCCTGCCAATCCAAGAAAACTCCTGGTTTCTGACACATTCTTCAGTCTCTCCCACTTCACTACTGCCTAAATCTTGGACGGGTCTACTAACAAACCTTCCTTGGAGATAATGGGCCCCAAAATGCTACTTGCTCTAGCCAAAATTTACACTTATTAAGCTTTGCATACAACTGGTTCTCTCTCAACAGCTGCAACGCTATCCTCAGATGCTCTTCATGCTCTTCTCTGGTCTTGGAGTACACAAAAATATCATCAATGAACACCACTACAAATTGATCTAGGTATTGTGCAAATATCTTGTTCATCAAAGCCATGAACACTGCCGGTGCATTAGTCAATCCGAATGGCATCACTAGGAACTCATAGTGGCCATATCTTATCCGGAAAGCTGTTTTCAACACATCCGATTCTCTTACTCTCAGCTGATGGTAACCGGATCTCAAATCAATCTTCGAAAAATACGAAGCACCTTGTAACTGATCATACAGTTCATCTATTCTTGGCAATGGATATTTGTTCTTGATGGTCACTTGATTCAATCTCCGGTAGTCAATACACATTCTCATCGAACCATCTTTCTTCTTAACGAACAAAACCGAAGCTCCCCACTGCGAAATACTAGGTCTTACAAAACCTTTGTCCAACAACTCTTGCAATCGAACTTGATAGCTCACATAAATGTTTGCAGCTATTGTTCATATCGGGGATTGGGCCGTCTTTTCTCTTTGGTGAGTCCGATTCCGATAGGGGTTTTCAAAATAATTTTTTTTTCATTTCAAACTCTTTAAAAAAAAATCAGTTTTCTCTCTTTTAGGCTCAAATTTGAGAAACTTTGGTTTTTCCCTTTCGGATTCAGCGCTCGCAGAAATGTTTGAGCCTTTGTTCGGATTGGAACACCATTCGCTCTCTTTGATGAGTTCATTAAAAACCTTTAAAAAAAAAGAGTTCAAAAAAAAAAATCACTAAGGTTACACCACTTGCGTTCTTTGACCAAAGTGGATCTAAGAAAAGCCTTGTCCAGAGTGTGGAGGCAGCTAGACTGTTCGAGACAAGGGTCCTCCAAACGGGTTCATTAAGTAATCCTACCCTTACATGGGGGTTGATCTATCCACTAAGGTTTTTTAAGACTGAATTGGAAGTCTATGTGCACCTTTCAAAAAAAATCTTAAAAAAAAACCTTTCAAAAAAAAAATTTTCAATCACTTTTGAATTCAGAATTGAGAAATCTCGGTTCGTTCCCTTTCGAATTTAGTGCTCACAGAAATGTTGAGCCTTTGTTCAGATTGGAACACCATTTTCTCTCTTTGGTGGATTCAATCTTGACCTTTCAAAAAAAAAAACACTTCGATTACTTTTGAATTCAGAATTGAGAAATCTTGGTTCTTTCCCTTTCGAATTTAGTGCTCGCAGAATTGTTGAGCCTTTGTTCGGATTGGAACACCATTTGTTCTCTTTGATGAATTCAATCTTGACCTTTCAAAAGAAAAAAACTTCCGTCATTATTGGATTCGTATCCGAGAAATTATGGTTCCCTCCCTTTCGGACTTAGTGCTCGTAGAAATGTTTGAGCTTTTGTTTGGATTGAACACTATTTGCTCTCTTTTATGAATCCAAATTTGACCTTTCAAAAAGAAATCCCATCTCGTGTCCTTTCCAAGGATGCGATTTGCAACATTTGTGCCTAGTGGTGCTAGTACGCCCTTTGGGGTCTACTGTATTCGCGATCAACACATTTGTATCTCCAACCTTATATTATTTTACCTCGAGTGAGCCTTGCTTCTCGGTAATTTGAATTAAGGTTTACAATTGCTTATAGTGGTACTGGAACGCTCACTCTGAGCCTACCATACTTGCATTTTTAGAACAATTATACCCTCTATGGCTTTTTACCTTCTTCATCTTGCTCAACCAATTTGAAAAGGCAAAACCATAGTTATTCTCCATTTATGATCACCATATTCTTGTGGTTACTAATGGATGTAGTCTTGTTTCAGAAGTTTTCCAAACTAACAATGAGAACTTCATTGACCATCACTTTTGATGAGAACAAGTATCAGCTCATGCTTCAAGACAAGCAAAACAAGCGCACTCATAAGCGCCCTGTCAATTGCCGAAGCATCATCTCCCTCGACAACTCTCAAAATACCGGGTCGACCTCTACTCCCCAGACCATCGTCTTCGGGTCACTGGGACCATTCCCACTCCCCGCAGAAGAAACTGTACCTGCCAAGAAGTAGAAAACTGCCCTGCAACGTGTCACTAACATGGCACCAAGGGCGAACACAAAGAAGCTCGAAGCCCTTGGCGCTCCCACGAAGCCTCAACCTACAAGAAACCAAGTCTGCCCCAAGACCTGGTCCCCGAGACCTTCACCAAAACAAAGGAGGTCCCGAACATCTACAAAGCCAGCGTACCTGGACCCTCTCAAGGAGAACCGGTTCTACCTTATCTCTTACATGAAAGAGGAGAAACCTACCCTCTGCTAAACAAACAAACCAATTCAACATGAGCCGACTTGCTCCTACAAGCCCAAAATCAAATCATGCATCATAAGGCCTCCGCAAAAACCTGCTGAAGTCTGCACTCCTGCGAGCCAACGCTTCATCTCAACAGGGGCCGAGCTCACAAAATTCAAAGCCTCACTGTGACAGGCAAAGGACCGTGTCCGGATCCTGTCCATACGTAGCTTAAAAAAAGACAAGCTCGGCTGTTGCACATGGGGGACTACATCCTTCATCGCCAGAGCCCAGCCAGAGCTCACCGAAGCTCAAATTGCTCGTCGTATACGTCGCCAGGCGGCATATCAACAAAAAAGACTAGAGAAGCAAATAATCCAACATTCTACCTTCCAGGTCTCTAAAAAATGGGTCGAAAAAGAAAGACCCGACCAAGTTGTTGCTATCCATATGGTTGGCCAAACCAGAAGACGCCAGAAGTCAACAACCAAAATTCGTGTCAGACGTCCGGTGACTCGCTGCGTCTCCCGGACACGAACACGTCTAGAAGAATCCTCCACTCCTTCCAGCCAAGGACACCGGAATAGCCCTTCCTCAAGCTCTTCTACCAAAAGAATGAGCCCCAGTTCAGTCACCACGATGATTTCTTCTTTCGAATCCCGACGGATGAACGTCTTGGCTACAAGCTCTGAACCACCTCACAATCCACCGCATGATGACGAAACCGCACGCATCCAGCAGTTGGAACAAGGACAACAGAGAATTGAGGCTCTGATGGAAAACCTCCTTCTCACTTTACAACGTCCACCTAATAATGAAGCCCCTCCAAATCATCAAGATGACAAGGCCAATGCAGAAAACAATGAGTCACACACCCTTACCAAAAAGGACGTTGACGATATCCTCGCAAAAGCAAAAGAAGAGGATACACTGAAGGAACATGCGATCAAGCCACCCTATCCCCTACGGATGGACTCGGTTCCGTTCCCTGCAAAATTCAAACAACTTACTCCCCAGACATATACGGGGAAAAGTTCAGCCAGACAGCATGTCATCCACTTCAAGATCCTGACAAGAGCTATCACAGATCAAGATGTCCTCAAGATCCATCTCTTTCCAAGTACCTTAAAAGGTACGGCCTTTGATTGGTACTCCACTCTACCGGAGAACTCCATCCAAAACTGGGCCATGCTGGAGATACACTTCCTGACCCACCTCCAAGGTAAGGACCATCCTGTTACTATGGCTCAGCTCTGCAGCCTAAAACAGGGAGAGAATAAGTTAACATATGACTTCATTTACAAATGGAAGGCAATGGCGTACAAATGCTCAGATGTACTACCACAAGCGTCGCTAGTCGACATCTGCTGTAATAACATGAAAGCAAGGATCCGCTCCATGATCATCGGCAACAAATCAAAGAACCTGGGAGAACTCCTCGAAGCTTCCATGGAGGCTGAAATGGTGATCAAAGACCTCAATAGTCAGAAATCATCAAAGAAAGTGCCAACTGCCACTACAACCTCAAAACCAAAGAAAAAGGAGGTTCTCAATGTGCAGACCAAGTCAGCTCCTCAACAGCCAAAGAAAGCCGAAAACAAAGCTACAGGTAAAAGACCTGAACTCTCTGATGCCTTCAAAGAACGTGCAGAAAAGAAATACCCGTTCGATGAAGATGTTGAAGAAATCTTTGAGGCTCTATTAGCAAACAGCAAACTCAGATTGCCTGAGCCCAAAAGAATGGGAGATGTTGGCAAAACCAACGATCCCCGGTATTGTCCATACCACCAGATGATCTCGCATCCTCTCAATCAATGCTTCGTTGTGAGAGAGAATATCAACGAGATGTGGAAAAACGGAGTCCTTACCTTTGATAAAAACTACGGGTCCACCTCCGTCAATATGGTGTCATATGGACAAACTTCAAAGTCACCGAAGGAGAAGATCGCTACTTCATTCAAGGTGATAAAAATGGCTCAAGCGTCCCAAGAGTTGGTTCCCTATCCAACACCAGATGGACAACCCATATGGGTGCATCCTGATCTCCTAGAAGATGAAAATTGGGAGATCGTTAAAACAATGCCGACCGCTCAACAGTGAAGGCAAGCCAAAGACAACTTCGCAAGCTCAAACAGCAGCAGAAGTCTCAACCAAAACAAGAAGTCCCTGGAAAGGTAGAAATCTCTTCCACTGTTTCACTAGGGGCGACAGAAGAATCACTTCCCATAACTTCAAACACGGTAAGAAAATTCACCCTTGGTGATTTCATGCCACCTTATTACAAAAATGAAACTACGCAGGGGGTATCATACTCCTGTAATTCGGTAATTGATTTCTCCATGGATGGATACGAGTCCAGTGATACTGCCAGTGATATCGATGAGTGGGAAGAATCCCTTGAAACGGGAGAATACCTCTCCGATGAGGAATGGATTCCCAAGTCTCATCTTATGCCAGTAATCTGATATAACCCATTACAGCCACAAGGATCATGGTCCGATGATGAAGAAGACCAGGAGGCTGTCCAAGAAAATGCTGTTGATCCAGCATCAGCCAATGCTCCAGTGGAACCCAACATTGATGAACCACAAGGAGCAGATGACGAAGAAGATTTGGCTCCTATACCTGATCTTGAAGAATATACAAGAATCTTGCAACATCTTGCCATAGAATAAGAGTAGGATCACATCAACAATCTTCGTCACAATCAAAATCTAGAAGAACCAGAAATCCCTGAAAATCAACGGGAACTTTCTCCTTCAACTCTTGAAAATGGAGAAAACTGCTGGATCAATGACCCCCTTACATCCGAGGATGAGTTTGACTCCCAACAGTCTATGCTGGGGGCATCTTCTATCGGGATGACCTTTAATGCGATAGCTCAGGATGATAGTACCTCTGAAGCTTTAGCTTCCGAAGACAAGTACTCCCCAACTGGTAGTATATCTTCCAGAGCTACATCTTCTCAGGTGACTTCCACTTAGGTATCATCTTCTCAGCCTTCGTCTTCTGAAACTGTGACATCGGAGCTCACACCTCCCCTGGTTGATCATCCTGGAGAAGCTCCTGCCAATGAAGTCCTCTTCAATGAAAATCCAGTCGATTGGTCCCAGATACCCGATCTCATAGAAGATGTCTGGACCGATAAATTACTCAACAAAGAAGAAAAGTTACTGGATGTTGTTCAGGACTTGTTCCCAGAAAATGCTCCGTGCAACACGATCACCGAAGACGGCAATGTTGCAACAGAGATGTCTTCAGCAAATGACAAGGATCAACCCCTTGATCCTGAGAGTGATCTTCCAAAAGAAACCCCTTCTCTAGAAGCTCTTGAAGTTGGTAGAGGTACCTACTCTGGCCAGGATTACCGCAAAAATTACAACCAACCTTCTTCTTATGTAAATCCTTCAGGAAATCAAGTTGTAAACGCCCCAAGTAGCAACAATAATGAAAATGCAGGCCCGAAGGAGGCTTTCAAGTACAACTTGATTGAGCACTTCAAACATATACCTGCATGACTGCACATCGTTGACTTATTATGAATGTCTCCACAAACTCGTGATAGTCTCATTTTAGAATTACAAAGGCTGAATGCGGATGTCGACAAACATGCCCCACAAGTCCTAAAAATTGACATGGACTATAGGGTCAAAAAATCAAGTACTTCCTCAAATGGAGAAAAGAAGAAAGCTGAGGGATCAAGCATTGAATGCCTCTCGGTTCAAAAAGCAGCAAGTGCAACAATCGCCTTTGATAAGGATGATCTCCTGTTAAGGCGAAACAAAGCACAACCGATCCTTGTACTTCACGGGGTACGTCAGAGAGATGCTAGTATACAAAGTTTAGATTGACCCGGGTTCTGCACTTAACCTCATCTCTACTTTGGCACTCGAAGAACTGGGCATCCCACCTAGCAAGCTGTTGACACCAAAAATGTCACTTTGCCTCTTCAACATTAAGAAAGCTGCATGAAGTCGCAACCTGCCATAAATAGGCAATGCAATTTCTCCAAAAAATCAAATCTTGTCAGAATCAAACAAAAACTGCAAGATCCTTCAAGATAGCCAAGAGAAGAGTACACATGAAGTTTCGGGCCATTTCAGAATCATTTGGCCTAACTTCGCTTCTCCGACAGCTAAAATGGCGCTTCCGGCGGCGACATCATCGGAGACGTCAAAACTTCGATCAGAGCATACAGATAACTCCAGCATGTCTCAAAAGGGCTCCATGCCAAATTTCAAGTCAAACCGACAACGTTTGACCCTCCATCAATGCTCGAGCAGCAAAATCAAGCCTCCCGGCGGTGGGAACCACCGAAGCCTTCGCTCATCAAACCAAGTGCATGAGTGGCTTCAACATGCTTCCAAAAGGCTGCACGTCAAATTTCAGGTCATTCCGACAACGTTTGACCAAGTTTCGATGCTCCGAGAGAAAATCAAGCCTACCGGCGGAGGAGCAACCCGGGACCATGACATCCAAAACGGCGCCCATGGAACGTCTCAAAATGACTCCACTAGGCTCCCCGTCAAATTTCAGGTCAATCGGACATCGTTTGGCCACATATCAAAGCTCGGCATTTTCCCCGCAGCAAAATCAAGTGAAGCATCGACGGGACTCCAAACGGCTTCAAAACTCAGACAAAAGCCTATGGTTGGTCTTATTTATTGCTCAGGAGACTCCACCTCAAATTTCAGGTCATTCCGACATCGTTTGACCAAGTTTCAGCTTCTGGCGGAAAATCAGCAGCTCTACACGACAAAGTCTTCGGCTTTCCCGGAAAATTGGAAACTTTGCACTCTAAAAATGCAAGGATTCTCATCAGGTTTTCTACAGGGAAATCAAGCCAATAAATGAGAAGAAATGTCAGAAAAAATACAGAAGAAAACGGCGACGAAAAAGACCACAAAACGGACCAAAAACAGGGGAAAAACCCCCAGGGTCGCAGCCCGCGACCATGGCCCAGGGTCGCCGGCGACCCTGGCCCATGGTCGCCGGCCCATGGTCGCCGGCGACCATGGAAGTCCGGGTCACCGGATTTTTCGCCGGTGACCCGTTTTTCCGTCCTTTTTCTCGTTTCGCGCACTTTGGCCCCTGTGGTTTCCTGAAAATGTGATTTTTAGTGCTTGAAATTGACTCATGTCCTCCGACATCCGTCAAAATCACGGGTCAACCTCCAAAAGTATCAAAATCAACATTGATCGCCAACCGGTCGACCAAAAAAGTGTACTTTCCGCCCAATCGATCGAAAAATCGACAGGACAGATGTCACCGGCCCGCTCTTAGCTATCACTGTCTGAAGTTACATGTTCATCCGATGTCAATCAGCATGAAGATCCATTGATGATCATCGCCAGAAGAATTCCAGAAGACACGGCACGGCCCGCGACTCTTCGACTGCTCGGCGACCAATTAATGTGGTTAATTGACTAGCTTTATTGCAGTCATTAATTCATTTCTTTGGACGGCCCAATCAGAAGCAAGCATTTGGGAGTTACAAGTCAATTGATTCATGGCATTTAACCCATGAAACTCCTCCCATTATGGTAATTAAGGTGATTAAAAGCCCTTAATCTCCATCGGCCAATCAGATTCAAGGAAAAAGGAGTTACAAAATCAAGAAATAAATCTTGTAACTCCTCCCATTAAAGCCATTAAAGCCCATAAACTCTCCTAAATGGCTACCAAAAGCCTATAAATAGGAGAGCATTCCATTGAAATCCGGATCGATCAATCGGAGATCACTTCCAAAGCACCACAGATCCAGAAATTTGAGAGAAAGAAAGAGAGAGAAAAACTCTGCTGAAGTTCTGCACCGGCCACCACTACAAGGTGACAAAAGTCCCTTGGGGGGTACCCCCCCAAGGTCCTTGCCTTCTCCCGCTGCCTCCAATGGCTTAGACGTGGCTTTTCAGCCTGTCTACTTAGCTTTTTATCGGACATAGGACCTCCTCTTGGTCTTTGTCCTCTAAAAATCTGAGGTTATAGCCAAGCCAAGCGAATCAAGAGCATCCTCTGTTCTCATCTGCATGGATGATGGCGAAGCCCATACATGGCTTGCGACCGTCAACCTGAACGAGTCCCCCACAATCTCCTGAGAAGTTAGATCCTCCTTTTCTTGCTTTTCATTGTAGTTTGTATTTTTCTAAAAGAGACAAAAATCACAACTCTTGTCTTTCATTATTGATGAGAATTGTAAATCGGCTATAAACGCCAAAATCGGCTATAAATGCCAAACAAAATCGCCTTTCACGGCAAAACCAAGAAAATGTCTCTTTTCTTAAATATTTGTGCAATGAAAAACTTGAAAGAAGTTGATTTCTTTTTTACTTGCGAAGGTTGATCTCCGGATTACCACTTGCAATTCCAAGTAAAATAGAAAATCTGGCACACCCACACAAAAGAAATGTTGATGCACGCTTCATGCCCCCCGGGCGCGAAAGGGCCGGACCCGACGGACTCCCACGTCCGCCGACCCCGGTAGCACCCACGACATTCGGAGCGCGTTCCATTAAGCTGGCACACCCGGTGGGACTCGTTCATTTGAGAACACGGTGCTCGGAAATGAAATATTTGCATATCATACTTTTTGCTCTATGCTTATACTTCTTTTCCGGATTCCTTGGCTACTTTCTAGCTGGTAGCCTATGTTGGATTTTGCATCCTAAAAAAAATGAGATGGGATTTTTTCGAAATTTCTATTTCTTTGAGTTTGTTTCCATTCTTTCTCTTTTCAAAAAAAAAAAAATCAGTTTTCTTAGTTTGAATTCAAAATTGAGAAACTTTGATCCTATCCTATCGTTCTTTGGTGCTTGCAGAAATGTTGAGCCCGTTCGACTAAGGTTTTGGACCATCGTTTCTCTTCGATGAGTTCATTAGAGATTTCAAAAAAAAAAATTATTAAAAAAAAATCAAAAAAAAATCAGTTTTCATAGTTTGAATTCAAAATTGAGAAACTTTGATCCTATCCTATTGTTCTTTGGTGCTTGCAGAAATGTTGAGCCCGTTCGACTAAGTCTTTGGACCATCGTTTCTCTTCGATGAGTTCATTAGAGATTTCAAAAAAAATTTATTAAAAAAATAAATAAAAAAAAAATCAGTTTTCTTAGTTTGGATTCAAAATTGAGAAACTTTGATCCTATCCTATCGTTCTTTGGTGCTTGCAGAAATGTTGAGCCCGTTCGACTAAGGTTTTTAAGCCATCGTTTCTCTTCGATGAGT
This sequence comes from Umbellularia californica, assembly GCA_028538565.1. Taxonomy (NCBI): domain Eukaryota; kingdom Viridiplantae; phylum Streptophyta; class Magnoliopsida; order Laurales; family Lauraceae; genus Umbellularia; species Umbellularia californica. The sequence goes on along the minus strand of JAPQWN010000006.1, from coordinate 46,992,654 downwards.
CTATTTGGGATTTTTTTTTTTAAAAAAAAGACATAGACTACTAAGGTTAAACCAATTGCGTTCTTTGATCACGATTGATTCAAGAAAAGCCTTGTCCAGAGTGTGGAGACAGCCTGACTGTTCTAGGCAAGGGTCCTCCAAACGGGTTCATTAAGTAATCCTACCCTTACCTGGGGGCAATTCTATCAATTGAGGTTTCATAAGACCGGGTTAGGAGGCCTATGTGTACTCTCTCGTCTTTAAATCTTAAAAAATTAATTAAAAATAAAAAAAAAGATTTTCAAAAAAAAATCTTAAAAAAAAAAAAATCTTCAAAAAAAAATATAAAATAAAAAAAATAAAAATATTTAAAAATAAAAATAAAAAAAAAATGAAAATAATAAAATAAAAAAAAATCATTTCAAAAAAAAAAAATCTTCAAAAACTCGTCACTTTTGATTTCAGATCTGAGAAATTTTGGTTTCTTCTTTTCTGAGCACTGGCGCTCGCGGAAATCGCCGAGACCGTGTTCAGATTGGAATACCATTTGCTCTCCTTGATGGAACCAATCTTGACATTTCAAAAAAAAAAAAAAAAACTCGTCACTTTTGGATTCAGATTCGAGAAATTGTGGTCTCTTCCCTTCTGAGTACTGGCGCTCGCGGAAATCGTTGAGCCCGTATTTGAATCGGAATGCCACCTGCTCTCTTTGACGAATCCATTTCTGACCTTTCAAAACAAAGAATCCCATCTCATGGATGCGATCTCCAACATTTGTGCCTAGCAATACTGGTACGCCCTTTCAGGGTCTACTGTATCTGTGACCGGCACATTTGTAACTCCTACCTTATATTCTTCTTATCTCGAGCAAGCTCCGCTTCTCGATAAGTCGAATTTAGGTATACAATTGCTTCTAGCAGTCATTGGAACGCTCATTTCGAGCCTACCATTCTTGCAACCAGAACAATTGTACCCTCTATGGCTTTTTGCCTTCTTCATATTGCTTGGGTCATGTCCCTTGAGCGATTTGAAAAGACAAAATCATAGAATTCCCCATTTATGATCATCATATTCTTGTGATTACTAATGGATGTGGTCTTGTTTCAGAAATTTTGAAACTAACAATGGCAGCCTTAACCATTATCTTCGATGAGAACAAGCACCAACTCATGCTTCAACAGAAGCAAAGCGCGCGCACTCATAAGCGCCTTGTCAGCTGCCGAAGCATCAACTCCCTCGGCAACTCTCCGAACTCCGGGTCGACCTCGACTCTCCGGACCATCGTCTTCGGGACACTGGGACCATTCCCACTTCCCGAAGAACAGGCTGCGCCTGCTAAAAAGCAGAAGATCGCCTCTCAACGTGTCACTCCCGTGACACCAAAGGCGAGCGTCCAAAAGCCCAAAACCCGCGGCATCCCCGCGAAACCTCAACCAACAACCAACCAGGTCTACCCTAAGACTTGGTCTCCAAGACCTTCCCCAAAGCAAAGAAGGTCTCAAACCTCCACCAAGCCAGCATACCTGGCCCCACTCAAGGAGAACCAGTTCTACCCTCTTGCCTACATGAAAGAGGAGAGACCCATCTCCAACTTGACTCCCAAGTCAACCCAGCATGAACCGGCTTGCTCCCACAAGCCCAGAATCAGATCACGCATCACCAGGCCTCTACAAGCACCTGCTAAGGCCTACACTCCTTCAGTTCGACCCTTCATCTCTACAGGGGCCGAACTCGAAAGGTTCAAAGCTTCGCTGCAACAGGCAAAGGACCGGGTCCGGATCCTGTCCTTGCCTAGCTACAAAGAAGACAAGCTCGGCTGCTGCGCCCGAGGGAGCACATCCTTCATCGTCAGAGCCCAGCCAGAGCTGACTGAAGCTCAAATCGCTCATCGGGCACGCCGCCGTGCGTCATATCGACAAAAGAGACTAGAGAAGCAACGGACCCAGCCTCCTACACTTTAAGTCTCCCACAAATGGGTCGAAAAAGAAAGACCCGACTAAGTTGCTGCCGTCCATATGGTTGGAAAAACCAGAAGACGCCAAAAGTCAGCATAAAAAATCCATGTCCGACGTCCGGTGACCCGTAGCGCCACCAGGACACAAGGACATCCCGAAGAATCTCCTGCCCCTTCCAGCCAAGGACGGGAGAGTAATCCTTCATCAAGCTCTTCATCAAAAAGAATGAGCCTCAGCTCAGTCACCAGGACGGTTTCTTCGTTCGAATCCCGAGGGATGAACGTCTTGGCTACAAGTTCTGAGCCACCACCTCAGAATCCACCTCAAGATGATGCGCTCACACGCATCCAGCAGTTGGAAAAAGGCCAGCAGAGGATTGAAACTCTGATGGAAAACCTTCTCCTTGTTGTCCAAAATCAGGTGAACAATGAGCCTCCTCCGAATCATAGCAATAACGAGGGAAATGGAGAAGAAAATGAGTCACGCGCCCTTACCAAAAAGGACGTAGACAGTATCCTCGCCAAAGCAAAAGAAGAGGATATACTCAAGGAGCATGGGATCAAGCCACCATATCCTTTATGGATGGACTCGGTCCCGTTCCCCACAAAATTCAAACATCCTACTCTCCAAACATATACGGGGAAAGGATCAGCCAGACAGCACGTCATCTACTTCAAGATTTTGACGGGAGCTATCGCGGATCAAGATGCACTCAAGATTCGCCTCTTTGCAAGTACCCTAACGGCCTTCGATTGGTACTCCACTCTTCCGGAGGACTCCATCCAAAACTGGGCCATGCTAGAGACACGCTTCCTGACCCACTTCCAAGGTGAGGATCATCCTGTTACTATGGCTCAGCTCTGCAGCTTAAAACAGGGAGAGAATGAGTCGACTTATGACTTCATTCACAAGTGGAAAGCAATGGCGTACAAATGCTCGGATGTATTGCCACAAGCGTCGCTAGTCGACATCTGCCGAAACAACATGAGAGCCAGAATACGCTCCATGATCATCGGCAACAAATCAAAAAACCTGGGAGAACTCCTGGAAGCTTCTATGGAAGCTGAAACGGTGATTAAAGACCTCAACAGTCAGAAGTCATCAAGAAAAGAGCCAACCGCCATTGCAACCTCTAAACCAAAGAAGAAAGAGGTCCTCAATGTGCAAACCAAGTCAGTTCCTCAGCAACCAAAGAAAGCTGAAAACAGAGCTGCAGGTAAGAGACCTGAACTCTCTGATGCCTTCAAAGAGCGAGTAGAAAAGAAATATCCGTTCGATGAAGACGTTGAAGAAATCTTTGAGGCTCTCCTAGCAAATGGCAAACTCATTTTGCCAGAGCCCAAAAGACCGGGAGACGTTGGCAAAACCCACGATCCTCGGTACTGTCCATACCACCAGATGGTCTCGCATCCTCTCAATCAATGCTTTGTTGTGAGAGAGAAGATAAACAAGATGTGGAAAAACGGAGTCATCACCTTTGACAAAAACTATGGGACTGCCTCCGTCAACATGGTGTCATGTGGACAAACACCAAAATCACCGAAGAAGAAGATCACTACTTCCTTCAAGGTGATAAAAAGAATTCAAACGTCCGAAGTGTTGGTTCCTTGCCCGACACCAGACGGACAACCCATATGGGTACATCCCGATCTCCTGGAAGATGAAAACTGGGAGATCGTAAAAACAAAGCCGACAGCTCAACAGCGAAGGCAGGCTAGGAAACATCTCCTCAGGCTCAAACGGCAAGAGAAGACCCAGCCAAAACAAGAAGTCCATGAAAAGGCAGAGGCCTCCTCTACCACTTCACTCGGGGCAACAAAAACGTCCCTTCCAGAGACTTCAAAGGCGGTAAGAAACTTCACTCTCAGTGATTTCATGCCACCTCAATTCAAAAAAGAAGCCATGCAGGGGGCATCATACTCTTGCAACTCGGTAGTTGGATTCTCCATTGATGGATACGAGTCCAGCGACACCGACGATGGATTCGAGCCCAACTACACCGGCGAGTGGGAGGAATCTCTTGAAACAGGAGAGTATCTCTCCAACGAAGAATGGGTTCCTGAAACTCACCTTATGCCAGTAATCTGGTATAACCCTTTGCAACCACAAGGATCCTGGTCTGATGATGAAGAAGATCAAGTGGCTGCACAAGAAGATGCCGTTAACCCAGCACCTGTCATTGCTCCAGTGGAAATCAACTATGTTGAGCCACACGGAGAAGACGAAGAAGAGGATCTGGCTCCCATGCCTGATCTTGAAGAGTATGCAAGGATCTTGCAGCGTCTCGCTCTAGAACTAGAGCAAGATCGCATTAACGAGCCTCCTCGCAACCCAGAGCCTGAGGTCCCTGAAGCTCATCAGGTACCTCCTCCCTCAACTCCTGAAAATGGAGAAAATTGCTGGGTAGACGATCCTCTTACATCTGAGGATGAGTCTGACTCCGAGCAGGCAACATCTCCTATCAGAGCTTCCTGTAATGTAATATATCAGGACTATAGCTCTTCTGAAGCGTCGTCTGATGAGATTACCTATACTCCGACGACGCCTAGCAATGTATCCTCTGGAGCTACCTCGTCTCACATGACTTTCACAGAGATGACACCCTCTCAGGTTTCTTCTCCTGAGACTGTGACTTCAGAATACACATTCTTCCCGACTCATCATCATGAAGAAAACCCAACTTGGGATAATGGATGGGTCAACGAAGAAGAAAAGCTGCTGGATGCTGTTCAGGACTCGCTCCCGGAAAATGCTCCATGCAACACAATCACTGAGGATGGCAATTCTGCTGCAGACGCATCCTCAGTAAATGAGAAACGACAGCCTCTTGATCCTGAGGACAATCTTCCAAGCGAAGACCCTTCTCAAGAAGCTCTCGAAGTTGGTAGAGGCACCCGCTCGGGCCGGGACTACCACAAAAATTACAACCAATCTTCCTTTACTTATGTAAATCCTTCGGGAAAAGATGTTGTAAGCGCCCCCAGTGGCAACAATGATGAACATGCAGGCCCTAAGGAGGCTTTCAAGTATGACTTGGTTGAGCACTTCAAACACATACCTGCACGTCTTCACATCCTGGATTTATTACGAATGTCTCCACGCACTCGTGATAATCTCATCTCAGAATTACAAAAACTGAATGAGGATGTCGACAAACATGCCCCGCAAGTCCTCCAAATTGAAATGGACTACCGAGTCAAAAACTCTGAAACTTCCTCAAAGGGAGAAAAGAAAACTGAGGGATCATGCATTGAATGCCTCTCGGTGCAAAAAGCAGCCAGTGCAGCTATTGCCTTCACAAAGGACGACCTCCTACTTGGCGAAGCAAGGCACAACCGACCCCTGTACTTCACAGGGTACATAAAGGAAATGCCTATACACAGAGTTCAGGTCGACCCAGGTTCTGCACTCAACCTCATCTCCACTTCGGCTCTCGAAGAGTTGGGCATCCCACCCAGCAAGCTAAGCCACACATCTGTATCTATCTTTGGATACGATGGGAGTACTCAAAGGCCTATCGGCAAAATCAGGTTCAAATTGCAGATCGGTGATCTTATCTCTGAAGTCACTGTGTATGCAATAAAAACCCCTTCATGCTATAACATCCTTCTCGGACGCCCCTGGATACACGAGAATGGTGTTGTCCCTTCAACTCTACATCAATGCATCAAGTTCGTCGGCGACGACGGCATGGTACATCGAGTGTTTGCAGACAGAAGACCCTTCAAAGGTAAAGAAGTCCACTTCGTAGACTCCCAAATGTATGAAGGCGAAAAAGAAGAAAAAGAGGAAATAGCACCCTTTGCTGAAAATCTCCAGAAAGACAAAGGCAAGGCTCCTCAAAAATCACCGGAAGAAAACAAACACTCTGGTAAATCCGAAGAGAGCAGTCAACCTCCCTTCGTCATCTCCCTCAAATCTTCAAAACCTTTGGTCATCACAACCAGAGTGAAGAAGGCAAAGCAAAAGCCTGGGGGCAAATTTGTTGTTTCTCTCGTGTCTATCATGCAAGACACAGACTCGGACTCAGAGCCAGAAGACAATGCATCGTCAAGCCAAGCTGACGCTCAGCATGTTCAGCCTGCTCTCACTCCGATGGAGACACCTGCTGATGTAGAAGATCCTACGTCTGCTACCTTTGTTGTTCCGACAACATCACCAAAGCAAAAGCCGATCTTCTTCCATAGATAGGACGCTTCTTCATCAAACTCCATGCTGGAACCTTTCCAAAATGAAGGTATGCCTCATCTATCTCTATATAGTCCTGTGGCACAAGCAATTATGAAGAAAATGGGCTATGACGCTCAAAACCCAGTCGGTTTGGGAGAAGGTCGCGGTATTCTCACGCCATTGGGGCCCGCCTTGACCAAAAGTCAGCTGGAAGATTGGAGACTCTACGGTCATGTAGAAAAGTCTTCATTTGGGTTAGGGTATGATCCCGACACTCCTCTGAGACAGTTGACACAAAGGCTTAAAAGTCGATTTACCGACCAAACCTCAACATCTCAAATCCATAAAGACATCGATCTCCCTGGATATCTCTTTAAAGAGTTACCTGACAAAGATCCAGGAAGCTCATCCAATTGGTACGATTTCTCTGATGATAAAGAGGAATCGTCCGATAATACAGACTTGTGCTACTCTGACCCAGAAGAGCCCTCGTCTCCAAAAGAAGTACCTTACTTTGACCCAGTTTCAACAGGCAATTGGGACCATCTCATAGCAAGCCTTGAGAAGATCACCAATCAAGAAGACCCGTGGAAAGGAACAAACCCTCGGTTTACAAATGCTCTTGGAATCCGAGAAGGTTTTGTTGAGCTGGAAGCCTCCGAAAATATTGTGGAGGAGCCACCTTCGAACCTTCTAACAGAAGATCCTGTTGAAAAGATAGACTTGGGAACACCAGATAACCCACGTCCTGTATTCATAAGCAAGAATATAAAGGATGATGAGTTACCCGAGTATATCGCTTTTCTTCGTGAGTTCGTTGATTGCTTTGCATGGTCCTATGCTGAAATGCCTGGTTTAGACCCCAAAGTAGCAGTCCACAAACTCAATCTTCAAGAAGAAATCAAGCCTGTCAAACAAGGCCAAAGAAGATTCCGTCCAGATGTGATGGATAAAATCGAACAAGAAGTTCAAAAGCTCAAAAGCGTCGGCTTCATCCTTGAGGAACAACATCCAGAATGGTTGGCCAACATTTTCCCCGTGACAAAGAAAAATGGGCAGATCAGAGTCTGTATTGACTATAGAGACTTGAATGGCGCTTGCCCTAAAGATGAATTCCCGCTCCCCATACCGGAGGTGATGATTGACAATACCTGCGGATTCGAGCGAATGACTTTCATGGATGGCTTCTCTGGTTACAATCAGATAAAGATGCATCCTGAAGATGAAAAACACACTTCATTTCGGACTCCATTTGGCGTGTATTGCTACACTGTCATGCCATTTGGTCTGAAAAATGCTGGTGCCACATATCAGAGGGCTATGATGAAAATATTCCAAGATATGCAACACAAGACGGTCGAATGTTACGTTGATGACCTCGCCGTCAAAAGCAGAAGAAAAGAAGACCATCTCAAAGATCTTCTGGAAGTCTTCCTCCGACTCCGCAAACACAAACTGCGGATGAATCCTCTAAAATGCTTCTTCGGCGTCTCGTCGGGTAAGTTTCTCGGATTCCTTGTTCGGAAAGCTGGAATAGAACTTGACCCCATAAAAGTCAAGGCTATTCTAGAAATGCCATCTCCAAGAACCTTGAGAGAATTAAAAGGGCTCCAAGGGAGATTGGCCTACATCAGACGGTTCATCTCCAATCTTTCGGGGAAATGCCGTCCATTCTCTCGATTGATAAAAAAGGGTGTAGACTTTGTCTGGGATGTCGACTGTGAAGCCGCATTTCAAGATATCAAGTCATACCTGACCAAACCTCCAGTGTTAGCTGCCCCTGCCACTGGAAAACCATTCATCTTGTACACAAGAGCCCTTGATCACTCTCTGGGTGCTCTGCTTGCACAAGAAAATGATGAAAGAAAAGAAGCTGCTCTATACTACCTCAGCCGCATGCTAGTAGGGGCAGAGCATCGCTACTCTCCAGTCGAAAGGGAATGCCTTGCAGTGATGTTCACCGTACAAAAGCTACGTCACTATCTGCTTTCCAACACAGTCTACCTCGTCTCAAGGATCAACCTCTTGAAGGTCCTTGTTACAAAAACAGGTTCTCTCAATGCCTGACTGGCAAAATGGTCCATCCTCTTGTCACAATTTGATATTAGGTATGTACCACAAAAAGCAATCAAAGGCCAAGCTCTAGCAGACTTTCTCGCAGAGCATCCATTGCCTAAAGATTCTCCACTCAGAGATGATCTCCCAGACGAACCTGTCTACAACGTGGAGACTTCCTCACCAAATGCCTCCTGGGACATGTACTTTGACGGTGCAACCAGGACAAATGAAAAAAGAAAGCTGACCTCAGGAGTTGGCATCCTCTTTGTTAGCACTGACAAATACATGATTCTACACGCTTTCTCGCTACTGGAACCATGCACAAACAATGCAGCTTAATACCAAGCTCTGATCCTAGGATTGGAACTCGCCATCGAATCCGGTATCACTATGCTAGAAGTCTTTGGAGACTCTCAACTGATCGTCAACCAGATGAATCAGATATATGAAGTCATGAAGCCCGATCTGCTGCCTTATTACAACAAGGCGCAATCGCTTCTGCAAAAGTTTGACATCTGTCACATCACCCACATTCGTAGAGGTGAAAACATCCGTGCAGATGCCCTGGCCGGACTTGCCGCATCAATGGCTATCCAGGAAGGGGAAAGCATGCAAATTACAGTGTGTGAGAGAAAGATCCTCCCTCCTCTTAACACACACCAAGCAGTTGCTGAATGCCACCAAGTGGTTGGAAGTCGGATCTCTATCCTTCAAACTTCAATCGGCGACTGGAGGGATCCGTTCATTGATTACACTATGTTCGGAATCCTACCTGAAGATCCAAAAGAACGGGTAAGCATTCAAAGGCGAGCCCCAAACTTTCATTTGGATATTCCTTCAAAAATCCTCTACAGGAAATCCTGCAACGGAGTACTTCTACGCTGCTTGTCACAACAAGAGGCCGAAGAAACACTTAAAGAAGTTCATGCTGGTCTTTGTGGAGCCCATCAGGCAGGTCCTAAGCTCTATGATCAGATAAAAAGGTTGGGTTACTATTGGCCTACCATGGTAGCTGATGCAATGCAATTTGCCAAACGCTGCCAGCTATGCCAAGTTCACGGAGATTACATTCACATGCCTTCGGAATGGCTACACCCTACAGCAATCTCGTGGTTTTTTGAAGCATGGGGTATGGACATCATAGGTCCTATCTCTCCCCCTTCAAGCAAAGGTCATCGCTTCATCTTCGCCGCAACGGATTATTTTTCCAAGTGGCCAGAAGCATTTGCGTTCAACGAAATGAAGACATCATCAGTCCTTCAATTCCTACGCACCAACATCATTTGTCGTTTCGGCATCCCTAAAAGATTCGTCCATGACAACGGACCACAATTCCGGGATCATCGATTCTACAGGTTCTGCGACAAATACAAAATTCAAAGCTGTCCTTCGACTCCATACAATCCGGCAGCAAACGGATTAGCAGAAGCCTTCAACAAGACACTCTGCAAAATCCTCAAGAAAATGGTCTCTAGTCACAAAAGAGACTGGAGCGATAAACTGTCTAAAGCTTTGTGGGCCTATCGAACCACCGTTCGAGGACCAACCCATAGCACACCATTCTCCTTGGTCTATGGATGCGAAGCTGTCGTGCCCCTAGAGGTACAAATTCCTTCTCTGAGGGTATCTCTACAAAATGACATGACTCAAGAAAGCAATGTCAAATTGCGACTCCATGAGCTGGACAATCTCGACGAGAGACGGCTCGAAGCTCGACAAAGCATTAACTTTACCAAGCACGCATGGCAGGATCTTTTGACAAAAGGGTCCGGCAACGCGCCTACAAAAAGGGTGACTTGGTTCTTGCGGTAAAAAGACCAATGGTCTTCGCACACAAATCCAAAGGCAAATTTGAACCAAAATGGGAGGGACCCTACGTCATCGACAAAGTCTTCTCCAACGGCGCATATGCCCTCCTAAACATGGAAGGCGACAGATGTATGCTGCCTATCAACGACAAGTTCTTGAAGCGCTACTACCCTTGAAGACTTACCCAGCTGGGTAAGAGCAATGCCTGTATGGCCAAAACCTGTTCTCAGGTACTCGCTCGTCAAACCCACTCTCTTTAGAATTTTCATATCAAATGTCAAAATTTCTAGAGATTCAAAAACAATGCTTACTTTTATCGTTTCATTGTGCAAAAACAAAAAAAAAATCCAAGTTTAGGAGCCTCTCCCTGACTTGACCAAAACTTTCGATCCTTGAACCAAAATTCATGGTTTGAAACAAAAATCTGGATTCAGGGATTTCCACCCTAGTCCACCTTACCTTTTACCGCCAAATGGTTCTAGGTCAAAATTTACGACCCTCGTGTCTTTAAACAAAAAAAAAATGGTTTTTCAAAAATCGTGGGGAAACGACATCAAAGTGAGTACCCGCAAAACAAAAATTTTGAAAAAAAGCAAGGATGCGACATTCCATCGATACTTGCACCCAAAATCGCAGGGAAGCGACATTTCGTCGATACTTGCAAAATCCAAAAACCGTGGAGACGCAACATATCAGTTGATATCCACGACCCAAATTTCAAAAAAAGGTTCGAAAAAACCTAAAAATCGTGGGGACACAACATTTCAGTTGATATCCACAACCCAAATTTCAAAGGTTCGAGAAAACCTAAAATCGTGGAGAAGCAACAAACCAGTTGATATCCACAACCCAATTTCAAAAATCGTGGAGATGCAACATACCAGTTGCTATCCACAACCAAAATTTCAAATAGTTCGAGAAAACCTCAAAAAATCGCGGAGAAACGACATCAAGTCAGTACCCGCAAAACCAAAAGTTTTGGGAAACGCAGGGAAGCGACGCTTAGTCGATATTTGCACCCCAGCCCGCGAGGAAGCGACATTCCATCAATACTTGCAAAACCGAATGAGCAAGGAAGCAACATTCCATCGATACTTACAAGACCATTCAGCGGGGAGGCGACATTTAGTCGATACCTGCATTTTGAAAACCAAAACTCGGCTATAAACGCCAAAATCTGGCTATAAAACGCCAAAACTCGGCTATAAACGCCAAAACCGGCTATAAATGCCACAAACCGGCTATCAATGCCACAAAAAATTGGCTTTCACGCCGACAAACCAAAACTTGGCTTTCAAAAAAACCCGGCTATCAATGCCACCAAACCGGCTATAAATGCCACAAATTGGCTATCAATGCCACCAAACCGGCTATAAATGCCACCAATTGGCTATCAATGCCACCAAACTGGCTGTAAATGCCACAAAAATCCGGCTTTCATGCCAAATTCGTTTCCCCTACCAAAACAACCATTTGACAAAAGATTTTCACAAAATGACAAAGCTTTTGATCAAATCCCATTTAGCAATTGCTTTCATCACAAAAAGATTTGAGTGAGCGTAGGGAAAACAAAAAAAAAAAAAAAGAAAAAAGAAAAAAGTACCAAAAAAATACATGTGGTACCAAAAAAAAGAAAAGTGTTCACAAGCACTACAAAAAAAAAGAGTACCAAAAAATATACATGTGGTACCAAAAAAAAAAGAAGAATAGTTTCTGCTACAAAAAATCAGGAGCTCAGCCAAAAATGGTCTCCAGCCAAAGCTTCAGCTCCTCAAGCAAACTTTTGGCATCAGCCGTCAGAGTTTCCAAGGCACGCTTCTTCAGGAACTTGCCATGAGATGCTGGCGAATGCCGTAACCCTTCTTTTACACCGGGAAGCTTTTCCCCAGCAGTTTGCCATTGCTCGTTCTCTAGAGTCCTCCTCTCAAGAACTTGACCGGCAACTGCAACCCTGCGAATCAGAGTACTCTCCCTGTCACGAGCCTCTGTTATAGCAGTCCACTTAGCATCAACTTGTGCCTTCAAATGCTCGAGATGCTTCCTGGCCATTTCGACCTCTCCATCAAGGATGTCAAGATCGCGCTTTAATCCAAGGATGACTAGCTCCTCCTTATTCTTCTCTCGGACTACCTGCTTCCTGCTCTGTGTAGCCTCATTCAGGTCAGACTTAGCCTTATCAGCAGGGTCCAAGAACATCTCCTTAAAGAATTGGTCGTTAGGGAAATCCATGGTCTCAAACCACTTGTCACCCAGTGCAATGATCCTATCAACGATCGCCCTGGCACCTGTGACATCCAGACCAACCTCTTCGGTATCAGTGAGAATCTCCTGTACATGTGGGATCATGCCAAATCCGGCATCCAGGTGTCCAGAAAAGAGAGTCTCGACCCAAGAACTCAAAACCCGAGCCAGCACCTTCTTCGGAAATTGAAGAAACGAACTGGATGAAGATTCACCCTTCTCCGTTGATCGGCTGCTCATGTCAGGTCCCATTGGAAGAGTAACAAAAGAACTTTTTCCACTTGGAGCCACTGGAGAAGGAACCTCAGCACAAGGTATCTCCTCTATCGCATCCGGACTGGTTGTAAGAGTCTCTACCTCCGAATCAACCTCTGGCATCCCTTGCTCTAGTTCTGAAGAAAGCGATGGACTCTCTTCTGTCACTTCAAAACCTGCAAATGAAACACAAAAAGGTATGAATATGATCCTGTTAAAAAAAAAAATTCATCAGGGTCATCACTACAAAGTACCTTCTTCGACGACTGGCGGAACACTCTCTTCCTCCATGAACTCATCGGAAGCATCATCAACATTTGCGTCCATTGATGGTTCAAAGTCATCGGAATCCTGTGGCAAGTCAGCTGACAAGAAAATGTTAGCAAATCAAGTAGCAGGCAAAAACAAAAAAAAAGAGAAAGCGAAAGAAGTTATACCAATTGGAGATTCTGGAATCATTCCAGAGTCCCTCGGTTCTTCTTCAGATGCCATAACCGGCTCCATCACCGCCTCATCGGTCGGAACATCAGGCATCGCCAAGTCTTCATCCTCTGCTAAAAAAAAAAAGCAGCAGCAGGGTGAGAAAACAAATCAGAACATGGAAAGCCCCATGAAGGAAGCAGAAAAAGAAAAAGGAAGAATCATACCTTCACCGATGGTCTCTTCTTCCCGAATCCTCTTCTCCGGAGGTTCGTCAGCTTCCCCTGGCACCTCCTCATTGACAGTGAGAGGGACTTCCACATCAGGAGAGTCTTCGTCCCGCCCCGTGTGACGCTGACTCCTCTTCCTCTCACTTCTGTGGGCTCGCTTCCTAGAAGATCCTGCCCCACTGTCAGAGTCAGGTCTCCCACTTGACTCCTCACTGGATCAGTTGTTGCCTCATCTCATCTCTGTTGAGAGAGTCGAACTCTTCCAAGTTTCTCTCAACGTACTGGACCTTCTCCCAGGCCTGCTGAATGGCCGCATTAGAAGATCTGGCGGATCGACGAGGTACGCTTGTAGCAGGCTCTTTACCCTTGTTCGTTCTGGAGGAACCACCTGCAAAGGTTGGAAAAAAAAAAGATCATCATCAAAATGATAGAATTTCGCTAAAAGCAAATCTGGCGAAATTTTGGCATGGTTCCGGGGCAATTCCGAAGAAAAGGGAAATACCCCGAAAGAAATAGAAAGTTTTGAAGATGGGCTCAACATCGCTGCGAGCTCCGAAACTCCAAACTTTCGAAACCTCAAAATCTCCGCAAAATCAAGAAGGGCTCAACATCGCTGCGAGCTCCAAATTCCCAAATTTGCAAAGATTTTCAGGTATGCTATCATGCTCTCAAATTCAAATCTACAAAAAGTACATGCATGAACATCTAGATTTGCATAAAAACGCATTATTCATGATAACTAAAAAAAAAAAAAAAAAGAAACTTTCTCAAACAAAAAAAAAAAAAGAGAAAGAAAAGAAAAAAAAAAAGAAACTTTCTCAAAAAAAAAAGGGAGAAAGAAAAGAAAAAAAAAGAAACTTTCTCAAAAAAAAAGGGAGAAAGAAAAGAACAAAAAAAAAAAAAAAGAAGAAACTTTCTCAAACAAAAAAAGAAGAAGAAAGAAAACAGCAAAAAAAAAAAAAAATGGGCTTTGAGTCAGAAAAAAATCCCTCTTACCAAGAGCATACAAAAATGGTTCCATGCCTCTTTTGAGTTGATTGAACCATACAAAAAAAATTCCAAGCCCCATGAGCTTCCAAAAATCAAACCATCCAGCCTCATAAACCAAATTGAGCCAAAATCTTGAAATTGACATTCCACAAAAAAAATCCAAACCACTCCAATGGACCCACACAGTCCCAAAGAGTGACCAAAAACCAAATCCTGGTCCCCTAACTTGCCACATACAGCTTGTTAGGTCACAAGACCAAAACCAAAAACCAAATCATGATCCCCCAACTTGCCACATACAGCTTGTTGGGTCACAAGGTCAAAACCAAAACCCGACCCCCCTAACCTGCCACATACAGCTTGTTAGGTCACAAGGTCAAAAACAAAAGCCCAAATCCACATCCCTGATGTCATCTTAAAAAATTTGCCTCGAGATGGTACTTGATTCCTTTCATTTACCATAAAATTCCCCTGGAAGCTCAAAGGCTACTCTACCAAAGGAGAGATTGCTCAAAGACTCTTGGTCAAGACACAAGCTCTCCTTCAAAAATCTCTTCGAGGCACATCGACTACAAAAGTCAAGCAACTCGTTGCTGTACCTCGAGGGGGCATTTGTTGACACCAAAAATGTCACTTTGCCTCTTCAACATCAAGAAAGCTGCATGAAGTCGCAACCTGCCATAAATAGGCAATGCAATTTCTCGAAAAAATCAAATCTTGTCAGAATCAAACAAAAACTGCAAGATCCTTCAAGATAGCCAAGAGAAGAGTACACATGAAGTTTCGGGCCATTTCAGAGTCATTTGGCCTAACTTCGATTCTCCTACAGCTAAAATGGCGCTCCCGGCGGCGACATCATCGGAGACGTCAAAACTTCGATCAGAGCCTACGGATGACTCCAGCATGTCTCAAAAGGGCTCCATGCCAAATTTCAAGTCAAACCGACAACGTTTGACCCTCCATCAATGCTCGAGCAGCAAAATCAAGCCTCCCGGCGGCTGGAACCACTGAAGCCTTCGCTCATTAAACCAAGTGCATGAGTGGCTTCAACATGCTTCCAAAAGGCTGCACGTCAAATTTCAGGTCATTCCGACAACGTTTGACCAGGTTTCGATGCTCCGAGAGAAAATCAAGCCTACCGGCGGAGGAGCAACCCGGGACCATGACATCCAAAACGGAGCCCATGGAACGTCTCAAAATGACTCCAATAGGCTCCCCGTCAAATTTCAGGTCAATCGGACATCGTTTGGCCACATATCAAAGCTCGGCATTTTCCCCGCAGCAAAATCAAGTGAAGCATCGACGGGACCCCAAACGGCTTCAAAACTCAGAGAAAAGCCTATGGTTGGTCTTATTTATTGCTCAGGAGGCTCCACCTCAAATTTCAGGTCATTCCGACATCGTTTGACCAAGTTTCAGCTTCTGGCGGAAAATCAGCAGCTCTACGCGACAAAGTCTTCGGCTTTCCCGGAAAATTGGAAACTTTGCACTCTAAGAATGCAAGGATTCTCATCAGGTTTTCTACAGGGAAATCAAGCCAATAAATGAGAAGAAATGTCAGGAAAAATACAGAAGAAAACGGCGACGAAAAAGACCACAAAACGGACCAAAAACAGGGGAAAAACCCCCAGGGTCGCAGCCCGCGACCATGGCCCAGGGTCGCCGGCCCATGGTCGCCGGCGACCATGGAAGTCCGGGTCACCGGATTTTTCGCCGGTGACCCGTTTTTCCGTCCTTTTTCGCGTTTCGCGCACATTGGCCCCTGTGGTTTCCTGAAAATGTGATTTTTAGTGCTTGAAATTGACTCATGTCCTCCGACATCCGTCAAAATCACGGGTCAACCTCCAAAAGTATCAAAATCAACATTGATCGCCAACCGGTCGACCAAAAAAGTGTACTTTCCGCCCAATCGATCGAAAAATCGACAGGACAGATGTCACCGGCCCGCTCTTAGCTATCACTGTCTGAAGTTACATGTTCATCCGATGTCGATCAGCATGAAGATCCATCGATGATCATCGCCAGAAGAATTCCAGAAGACACGGCACGGCCCGCGACTCTTCGACTGCTCGGCGACCAATTAATGTGGTTAATTGACTAGCTTTATTGCAGTCATTAATTCATTTCTTTGGACGGCCCAATCAGAAGCAAGCATTTGGGAGTTACAAGTCAATTGATTCATGGCATTTAACCCATGAAACTCCTCCCATTATGGTAATTAAGATGATTAAAAGCCCTTAATCTCCATCGGCCAATCAGATTCAAGGAAAAAGGAGTTACAAAATCAAGAAGTAAATCTTGTAACTCCTCCCATTAAAGCCATTAAAGCCCATAAACTCTCCTAAATGGCTACCAAAAGCCTATAAATAGGAGAGCATTCCATTGAAATCCGGATCGATCAATCGGAGATCACTTCCAAAGCACCACAGATCCAGAAATCTGAGAGAAAGAAAGAGAGAGAAAAACTCTGCTGAAGTTCTGCACCGGCCACCACTACAAGGTGACAAAAGTCCCTTGGGGGGTACCCCCCCCAAGGTCCTTGCCTTCTCCCGCTGCCTCCAATGGCTTAGACGTGGCTTTTCAGCCTGTCTACTTAGCTTTTTATCGGACATAGGACCTCCTCTTGGTCTTTGTCCTCTAAAAATCTGAGGTTATAGCAAAGCCAAGCGAATCAAGAGCATCCTCTGTTCTCATCTGCATGGATGATGGCGAAGCCCATACATGGCTTGCGACCGTCAATCTGAACGAGTCCCCCACAATCTCCTGAGAAGTTAGATCCTCCTTTTCTTGCTTTTCATTGTAGTTTGTATTTTTCTAAAACAGACAAAAATCACAACTCTTGTCTTTCATTATTGATGAGAATTGTAAATCGGCTATAAACGCCAAAATCGGCTATAAATGCCAAACAAAATCGCCTTTCACGGCAAACCAAGAAAATATCTCTTTTCTTAAATATTTGTGCAATGGAAAACTTGAAAGAAGTTGATTTCCTTTTTACTTGCGAAGGTTGATCTCCGGATTACCACTTGCAATTCCAAGTAAAATAGAAAATCTGGCACACCCACACAAAAGAAATGTTGATGCACGCTTCATGCTCCCCGGGCGCGAAAGGGCCGGACCCGACGGACTCCCACGTCCGCCGACCCCGGTAGCACCCACGGCATTCGGAGCGCGTTCCATCACAAGTTGAGTCACACGTCTGTATCCATCTTCGGATATGACGGGAGTGCTCAAAGGTCTATCGGCAAAATCAGGTTTAAGTTGCAAATCGGTGATCTTATTTCTGAAGTCACTGAATATGCAATAAGGACCCCTTCATGCTACAATATCCTTTTTAGACGCCCCTGTATACATGAGAATGGTGTCGTCCCTTCAACTCTACATTAGTGCATCAAGTTCGTTGGCAACGACTGCTTGATACATCGAGTGTTCGCAGACAAAAAGCCATTCAAAGGCAGAGACGTCCATTTTACAAATGCTCAAATGTATAAAGATGGAAAAGAAGAATATGAGGAAGAAACAACACCCTTTGCTGAAAATCTCCAGAAAGATAAGGGTAAGGCTCCTCAGCAATCATTGGAAGAAAACAAACCTTCCAGCAAATTCGAAGAGAGCAGTCATTTTCCCTTCGTCGTTTCCTTCAAATCTTCAAAGCCTTTGGTGATTACCACCAAAACAAAGAAGCCAAAACTAAAGGCTGGGGGCAAGTTCACTGTCTCCTTTATGTCTATTATGCATGACACAGATTCGGATTCAGATCCAGAAGACGACACGGCGTCAAGCCAAGCTGATACTTAGCAAGTTCAGGCTGCTCTCACTCCATTGGAGACACTTGCTGACGTAGAAGATCCTACGTCTGCTTGTTTCGTCGTTCCCGCTTGAAGAGAAAATAATCTTCTTTCACAGATCGGGAGTTTCTTCACCAAATTCTCCGCTTGAACCTTTCCAAAACGAAGGTATGCCTCAGCTATCCATGTATAGTCCAATGGCACAAGCTATCATGAAGAAAATGGGCTACGACACTCATAATCCGACTGGTTTGGGAGGTGGCCGTAGTATTCTCACACCATTGGAACCCACCCTGACCAAAAGTCAACCGGAAGATTGGAAACTCCACGGTTATAAAGGCAAGTCTGCATACGGGTTGGGTTATGATCCTACCACTCCCATGAGACAGTTGATAAAAAGGCTGTAAAGTCATTTTGCTGACCAAACCTCAATATCTCGTGTCCATGAAGACATTGATCTCCCTGGATATCTCTTTGAAGAGTCTCCCGTCAAGGATCCAGGAAGTTCTTCCAGTTGGTATAATTTCTCTGACAATGAAGAGGAATTGTTCGATGACACAGACGCGCGGTTCTTTGACCCAGAAGAACCATCGTCTCTAAAAGAAGTACCCTACTTCAACCCAGTTCCAACAGGTGATTGGGACCATCTCATTGCAAGTCTTGAGAAGAGTACCGATCAAAAAAACTCATGGACAGAAACAGAGCCTTGGTCTGTAAATGCCTTCGGAACTTCAGAAGGTCTTGTTGATTTGGAAGCCTTCGAAAATATATTGTGGAGGAACCACCTTCAAACCTCCCAATAGAAGATCCTGTTCGAAAGATAGACTTGGGAACACCTAATAACCCACGTCCTGTATTCATAAGCAAGAATATAAAGGATGATGAGTTACCCGAGTATATCTCTTTTCTTCGTTAGTTTGTTGATTGTTTTGCATGGTCTTATGCTAAAATGCCCGGCTTAGACCCCAAAATAGCAATCCACAAGCTCAACTTGCAAAAAGAAATCAAGCCTGTCAAACAAGGCCAAAGAAGATTCCATCCTGACGTGATGGCTAAAAAACGTTGGCTTCATCTGCGAGGAACAACATCCTGGATGGTTGGCCAACATCGTCCCCGTGACAAAGAAAAATGGGCAGATAAGGGTCTGTATCGACTACATGGACCTGAATAATGCATGCCCTAAAGATGAATTCCCACACCCCATACCAGAGGTGATGATAAACACCTGTGGGTTGGAGCGAATGACATTCATGGACGGATTCTCAGGCTACAATCAGATAGAGATACGTCCTGAAGATGAAAGACATACATCATTTCAGACTCCATTTGGCATGTATTTCTACATTGTCATGCCATTTGGTCTAAAAAATGCAGGTGCAACATATCAGAGGGCTATGATGAAAATATTCCAAGATATGCAGCACAAGACGGTCGAATGCTATGTCGACGAGCTCACCATCAAAAGTAGAAGCAAAGAAGACCATCTCAACGATCTTCGAGAAGTCTTCCTCCGACTTTGCACAAACAAATTGGGGATGAATCCATTAAAATGCTTCTTCGGTGTAAGTTTTTCTTATTCATAGTTTGGAAAGCCGGAATATAACTTGACTCTACCAAAGTCAAGGCTATCCTGGAAATGCCATCTCCAAGGACCCAAAGAGAATTAAAAGGGCTTCAAGGAAGATTGGCATACATCTGACGGTTCATCTCCAATTTATCAGGGAAGTGCCGTCCATTCTCTCGCTTGATGAAGAAAGGTGTGGACTTTGTTTTGGATGCTGAATGTGAAGCTGCATTTCAAGATATCAAAGCATACCTAACCAAACCTCTAGTGTTGGCTGCCCCCACAATTGGAAAACCATTCATCTTGTACATAAGAGCTCTCGACTACTCTTTGGGTGCTCTACTCGCACAAGAAAACGATGAGGGGAAAGAAGCTACTCTATATTACCTTAGCTGCATGTTGGTAGGTGCAGAGCATCGTTACTCCCCAGTCAAAAAAGAAGCCTTGCAGTGATGTTTGCCGTACAAAAACTGCGTCACTACTTGTTGTCCAACACAGTCTACCTGGTTTCTAGGATCAACCTCTTAAATATCCTTATCACAAAAGCAGGTTCTCTCAATGCCCGACTGGCAAAATAGTCCATCCTTCTATCACAGTTTGATATTAGGTATGTACCACAAAAAGCAATCAAAGGCCAAGCTCTAACAGACTTTCTCGTAGAGCACCCATTGCCAAAAGATTCTCCACTTAGGGATGATCACCTAGACGAATCTGTCTACAATGTAGAAACCTCCTTATCAAATGCCTCTTGGGACATGTATTTTAACGGCGCAACCACGGCAAATGAAAAAGAAAAGCAAATATCGGGAATTGGCATCATCTTTCAGCCTTGACAAATACATGATTCCACATGCTTTCTCACTATTGGAAAAATTCTCAAATAATGCAGCTGAGTACCAAGCCCTGATTGTAGATTGGAACTCGCCCTCGAATCCGACATCATCATGCGAGAAGCTTTTGGAGACTCTCAACTCATCGTCAACCAGATGAGTTAGAAATTTGAGGTCAGCAACCTCGATTTGCTGCCTTACTATAACAAGGCGCAATCGCTTCGGCAAAAATTTGACATCTGTCACATCACCCACATCCTCCGAGGTGAAAACATCCGTGTTGATGCCCTGGCTGGACTCGCCGCATCTATGGCAATCCAAGAATGGCAAAACATGAAAATTACAGTGTGTCAAAGAAGGATTCTCCCTCCTCTCAATACACACCGAGCAGTTGCTGAATGCCACTAAGTGGTTGGAAGTCGGATGTCTATCCTCAAACCTCTGATCGGGGACTAGAGGGATCCGTTCATTGATTACATTATGTTCGGAATCCTACCCGAAGATCCAACAGAGCGGGTAAGCATTCAAAGACGTACCCCAAACTTTCATTTGGATATTCCTTCAAAAATACTTTACAGAAAATCCTTCAATGGAGTACTTCTACGCTGCTTGTCACAACAAGAGGCTGATAAAAATCTCAAAGAAGTACATGTTGGTCTTTGTGGAGCCCATTAGGCTGGTCCTAAGCTCTATGATCAGATAAAAAGGCTAGGTTATTATTGGCCTACCATGGTAGTTGACGCAATGCGATTTGCTAAGAGCTGCAAACAATGTAAAATTCATGGTCCACATGCCTCCAGAATGGCTACAACTTACAACAATCTCATGGCCTTTCGAAGCCTGGGGTATGGACATCATAGGTCCTATCTCTCCCTCATCAAGCAAAAGTTATCGCTTCATCTTCGCCGCTACGGATTATTTCTCCAAGTGGTCAGAAGCATTTGCGCTCAGCGAAATGAAGACCTCATCAGTCCTTCGATTTTTGTGCACCAACATTATTTGTCGCTTCGGCATACCTAAAAGATTCGTCCATGATAACAAACCACAATTCTGGGATCACAGATTCCACAGGTTCTGCGACAAGTACAAAATCCAAAGCTGTCATTCGACTCCATATAATCCTGCAGCGAACGGACTAGTAAAAGCCTTCAACAATACACTCTATTCACAAAAGAGACTGGGGAGACAAACTACCAGAAGCTTTGTGGGCCATCGAACCACCGTTCAAGGACCAACCCATAACACACCATTCTCCTTGGTCTATGGATGCGAAGCTATTGTCCCTTTGGAAGTACAAATTCCTTCTTTAAGGGTATCTCTGCAAAATGACATGACGTAAGAAAGCAATGTCAAATTGAGACTCCAAGAGCTGGATAATCTCGATGAAAAACGGCTTGAAGCTCTACAAATCATTGAGCTGTACCAAGCACGCATGGCAGGATCTTTCGACAAGAAGGTCAGGCAACGCGCCTACAAAAATGGGAGGGACCCTTCGTCATCGACAAAGTCTTCTCCAACGGCGCATACGCTTTTCTAAACATGGAAGGTGACAGATGTATGCTGCCCATCAACGACAAGTTCTTGAAGCGGTACTACCCTTGAAGACTTCCTTAAACGGGTTAGAGCAATGCCTATACGGCCAAAGCCTATTCCCAGGTACTTGCTCGTCAAACCCACCCCTTTTGAAATTTTCATCTTTATGTTGAAATTTCTAAAAAAGAAAATCTGTCAAAACAATGCTTACTTTCATCGTTTCATTGTTCAAAAAAAAAAAAATCATCAAAACCGAAAATCCAAGTTTAGGAGCGTCTTCCCAGACTTGACCAAAATTTTCGATCCTTGAACCCAAAATTCATGGTTTGAAACAAAAATCAGGAATTTAGAATTTCCATCCTAGTTCGCCCCGACTTTTACAACAAAAAATGGTTCTAAGTCAAAATTTACGACCCTCCTGTCTTTAAACAAAAATGGTTTTAAGAAACCGCGGGGAAGCGACGCTCAGTCGATACTCGTAAAATCCAAAAATCGGGAGGATGCGAACCCCATTCGATAATTCTAAAACCCAAAAATCGAGAGGATACGAACCCCATTCGATACTTTCAAAACCTCAAAATCGCAAGGAAACAACACTTCGTTGATAATTGCAAAATTTTAAATTTCAAAAAAATCGTGGAGACGCAACATTCCAGTTGATATCCACAACCCAAATTGCAAATGGTTCGAGAAAACCTCAAATTTAAAAAAAATCGTGGAGACGCAACATTCCAGTTGATATCCACTACCCAAATTTCAAATGGTTCGAGAAAAACCTCAAATTTCAAAAATCGTGGGGAAACGACACCAAGTCAGTACCCACAAAAACCAAATTTTTTGAAAAAGCAAGGAAGCGACGCTTAGTAGATACTTGCCCCCCAATCCACGAGGAGGCGACATTCCATCGATACTAGAAAACCGAATATGCAAGGAAGCAACAGTTAGTCGATACTTGCACCCCAATTCCACAAAGAGGCGACATTCCATCGATACTCGCAAATCGAATGAGCAAGGAAGCAACATTCCATCAATACTTGCAAGACCATTCAGTGGGGAGGTAACCTTTGGTCGATACCTGCATTTTGAAAACCAAATCCGGCTATCAACGTCAAATCCAGCTATAAACGCCAAAATCGGCTATCATGCCAACAAAACAAAACTTGGTTTTCAAAAAATCTGGCTCCCATGCCAAAAACAACAAACAAAATTTGGCTCTCATGCCATCTCAAAAAATGTGGCTTCCATGCCACAAACAAAAAAAAAAAAAAAAAAAAAAAACTTTGGCTTCCATGCCATAAACAAAATTTGGCTTCTATGCCACAAACAAACAAAACCTGGCTTTCATGCCATCACAAAATTCGGCTTTCACGCGATCTTAAAATTTTGGCTCCCATGCAATAAACAAATTCTGGCTCCCATGCCGCAAATAAATTTTGGCTCTTATGCCACAAAATTCAGCTTCCATGCCATCCCAAAATTCGGCTTTCAAGTCATCAAAAACCAGGCTTTCGCCACAAAATTTGGCTTTCATGCCCAAAACAACCCTTTGACAAAAGATTTTCACAAAATGACAACCTTTTGATCAAATTCTCAAACAAACATTCCCCATTTAGCTCTTGCTTAAATTTGTTTTCATCAAAAAATGATTTAAGTGAAAGGAGGGAATACAAAAATATACAGTACCAAAAATGGAGGTACCAAAAAAAAAAAACAGAAAGAAGAAAAGGAGTTTGTTACAACTCAGGAGCTCAGTCTAACATGGTCTTCAACCAAAGATTCAGCTCCTCAAGCAGACTCTTGGCCTTAGCCTCCAAAGTTTTCAGGCCACGCTTTTTCAAAACATTCCCATAAAATGCGGCCTAACGCCGCGACCCATCGGTAGTACGAGGAAGTTCTTCCCAGAGAGTCTGCCATTGCTCATATTCCTAAGTCTTCCTCCGAAGATTACTTTTAGCCTCCTCAACCTAGTGAATGATAGTCCCCTCCTTGGCACGAGCTTCCACAATGGCGGTCCATTTGGCAGCAGCTTCTTCCTCCAAAATCTCAAGATGCTACCTAGCCTCGAAAACCTCCTTATCAAGCCGGTTCAAGTCTTGTGTTAGCTCGATGGTGGCCAACTTGATAACGTTCCTCTCCCGAACGAATTGCTTCCGAGTCCGCGAGATCTCAATCAGCACAGCTTTGACCTCGCCAGAAGGCTTCACAAACATCTCATTAAAGAAGTCACCATCTGGGAAGCTCTTGGTTTTAGTCCACTTGTTGCCCAATGCAATGACTTCATCAACAAAAGCCTTGGCACTTGCAATGTCCAGACTGACTTCTTCGCTATCGGTAAGGATGTCCTGCACATGCTTGATCATGCCAAAACCAGCTTCCAAGTGACCTGAAGAGAGAGTCTCGACCCATGAGCTCAAAACACTCTTCAACACCTTTTTCGCATATTGAAGGTGCGGCCCAGATGAAGATTTGCCATGCTCCGGCACCCGACTGCCCATCTCATGCCCCGTTGGAGGAGTAATCAATAAACTGTTTCCAATCAAAGAAGCTGACTCGTTGAAAGTAGAAGAAGCCCTTACTTCTGGATCGGCTGCAAGTATCTCCTGTTTCGGCCAGTAACTTCTCCTGTTGCTACACAATCTGTCAATAAAAGACAAAAAGGTATGAATATGATCTTGTCAAAAGTCAATATCGAGATTATTATTACAAAATACCTTCTTCGACGACCGGTGGAGTATTTTTCGCTTCCATGAGCTCATCCGAAGCATCATCAAAGATTGCATCCATGGATGGCTCGAAGTCATCAGAATCCTCTGGCAAGTCAGCTAACAAGAAAACAAAGCAACATGTTGGCAAATGGCAGCACAAGCAAAAAAAAAAAAAAAAGGGAAGAAAAAGCAAAAGAAATCATACTAGGGAACCACTCCAGAGTCCCTTGGCTCTTCCTCAGATGCCGCAAATGGGTCCACCCTCGCCTCATCAGCCGGAACCTTGAGCATCACCAAATCATCATCCTCTGCCCAAAGAAAGAAAGCAGCGGATCAAAACAAAAATCTCTCATAAGAGAAAAGAAGCATAAACAGAAAGAAGGAGTATCATACCAGCCATCTCCTCTTCTCGGCTTCTCTTCTCTGAAGGCTCATCAGCATCCCCAAACACCTCCTCAGCAATGGAGAGAGGAACTTTCAGATCAGGAGGACTTTCTTGCCGTCTAATATTACGGCATTGTCCCCTCTTCCTCTTACTTCTGTGAGACGGTCTGTTCGAAGATCCTGCCCCATTATCAACATCAAGTCTCTCACTATAGTCCTCACTGGATGGTCTGGTTTTCTCAGTAGACTCCATGGAAGCCTTTGTGTGCTCCGCTTGCATCCAAGCGTCGATCTCGGTCTCCTCCTCTTCCAGCTGTTTCAAGACCTCACCAGGAATCCCTTGTGCAGCTCCTGATCTGATGACGTCCTGCTCATTGAGAAAGCCTATCTCGTGCCTCTCTCCAGAAAGGAAAGCCAAAACTTCCTCCCGTTGAACACCATCTGATCTACTAAGACCCTTCCTAGGAGATTGCTTGACATCAAGCTCCTTCTTGGAAAGCCCCCGGTACACCGAAAAGCTCTCCACGAACCATTTCGTAAAGCCAGAAGTCCGGAAAGTGGGCAGCTTAGGATAGGAAATCATGGTGGTAGTGTCCTCAGCACTATAAAAAGCCCATGCATTCCTCCCGTCCTGCAAACCTCCAAAATGCTTCACCATGCTCGAATGCTCTCCAACCTTGAGAGAAGCCAAGCTGTAATGCAAAATGCGAAGTGACATACGGCTGGATATCGACAAAAAGATGTCTACGGTACACCATCATACTAACCCGTATGTTGAAAAGCCATCTCTTTTCTGCGTTTGTCAAAGCATAGTGTCTTCCCGACCCTGCCCTGGTGGAATCACGGGAGACACCAAAATCAAAAGCCTTCTTCCGTAGACCCGGAGAAAGCTTCATTGAGAACTGCCCAATCTCGACGTCCCTGAACCGTCGGATTCTCAAACGGGCAGACAAAAGAGATTCGGAAACGGCTGTCCCTCTAGCCAAACTAATCATAAAAGGGTCATCGTCCTGTGCAACTCCCAACAGATGGAAGCTAGGACAGTGGTATATGTACCATGAATAGAAGATGTGGGCGGAAAATACCATGTTCATAGGGAGCCCAAGCCGAACCAGAAAAGCAGCAGCCTGCAGTTCGGTACACAAATAGGAGTAAAGAGCAGGCACCAAAGCCAGACGCTCTCCAAATGCCATCTGACAAGCCGGAAAATACAATGCTTCCTGATGTGCGTTCCATCTCCTCCAGTAAAAACAGCCTCACCCAGCCAATAAGTGAGGTTAACAACGAGATCTCTCCGCAATGCAATGTCAGAATAAATGGCGTCTGTGCTCGCGAAGAATTTCCTCAACTCTTCTCGCATAGCGGAGATCTTCTTCAAACTTGGGTTTTTAGCCCTAGCATCCTGAGCCATGCTATCAGAAGACTCCCCACTGAAAAAAAAAGTTGGAGTTGCAACTCTTCGAACTGCTACACCTGACTTTCGAGCCCTCCTTCTTCTTAAAAAAATCATAGAAGGCGACGAGCTGAAAGTACAAAAGCCTGAACTCCTCGGACTGCTCCTCAAGGACGCTGTCGATAGGCATAAACTCCTCATAGAGTTTACCAAGGATAGGCAGCCCGGTGATGGCGCTCAATTCCTTTAAAGAAAAACCAATCTCACCATTCGTAACAATGAAGGTGTTGGTTTGTGGAAGGAATGACTCCAGCATGGCCATGAAAGCCTCATCGGAGAAAACAACGGTTTGCCAAAAAGCGCGAACAGAGTAAAAAATCTCGGCTTCCTGCAGAATGGCCTCACCAACCTTCAAGGTGTGATCAGTCCATGATTTCCAGCTCGAGTCATCACTAACATGACCACGAAGTCGAAAAGGCTTCACCCAATTGCTGTTGTCACCCCAAAAATGCCAAGGCCCACCGGTCTGAAATCGACCGACGGATGATCAAAACCTTGGTAGCCACTGGCTGGCATCAGCATGTCCATACAGACAGGCAACTTCTCTGCAAAACCGGAAGGGCCGCCAACAAAAACCCCGATCTTGATCACACTAGTCCTCTTCACCCTGCTCGGAGGATCCTCCCTCTTAGGGCATGTGGAGAAAAGCTCATGTTTGAGATAGTTCGATCGAAGGTTGACCGGGTGGAAATAGTTCTCTCCTCACCATCTGTTGTGTAAGAGAACTGAAAACATCTTCTTTGGTATGTCAAGTCGTCAGGGACTGCATCACTGAAGAAGAAGGTAGGCTTGGGTACAACGCTCTGATCGTCCGTAACCCAAAGACGGCTACTTACCGCGATCTTGTAGAATTCATCATCTTTGAGAGCGATTGAGGGAATCACATTCTTCCAAGTTCTTCTCAACAAACTGGACCTTCTCCCAGGCCTGCTGAACGGCCGCATTAGAAGATCTGGCAGACCGACGAGGTGCGTCAATAACAGGCCTCTTACCCTTGTTCGTTTTGGAAGAACTATTTGCAGAGAATGAAAAAAAAAAAAAAAAAAAAACAAAGATCAATCATCATCAAAATGACAAAAATTTTGCTAAAAAATTCTAGCGAAATTTTGACATGGTTCCGCGACAATTCTGAAAATAAAAGGGAAATACCCCGAAAAAGACAGGAAGCCTGAAGATGAGCTCAACATCGTTGCAAGCTCATAGTCAGTGGAAGATTCTCAAAGAAGGTTCAATGAGCCAATCTTATCAAATTTCCGCAAAATTTGGAATATGGCTTAACATTGCTGCGAGCTCCAAAATCCAAAACTTGTAAAGTTCCACAAAATCCCGCAAGACCAAGAAAGGGCTCAACATCGCTGCAAGCTCCAAATCCCAATACTTGCAAAAGATTTCCATGTATGCATCATCATGCTTCCAAGTCAATTTACTAAACATCATGCATCAAAGAAAACCATCATACATTAGATGTTAGGAAAACCTTAACCAAAGTTTGACCAATTCCAACCCAACTTGGTCAAAACCAATCAAACTTTGTCTAAGTCAAAAATCATGTTGGCTTGACCTAGAGACTCTATCCTTCTATCTTGATGCATAAAAAAAAAATGCAGGAACATCTTGCAATTGCATAACCTCATTATCATGGTGAGCAAAAAGAAAAAAAAAAGAAGAGAAGAAAAACGGTAAAAAAAAAAGAAGGAAAACCGTGAGCAAAAAAAAAGAAAGAAAAAAAAAAGAGAAAAAGAAGAAGCATGAAAAAGAAGAAAAAAAAAACACGTGCTTGAAAAAAAGAGAAGAGAGAAAAAAAAAAAGGAAAAATGAAAAGAAAGAAACTTTTCCTACTTCTGCATGGAGTTTCTTATGAAGAAAGAAAACTTACTTGAAGCCATGGAGGAGAAGAAGAAAAAGCTTGAAGATCCTTGAAGACAAAGAAGAGCTATTGATCTTGGAGCACTCTTGAAGATCTTGCAAAAAGAAAGCAATGGAGCAAAAGAATCAACCTCCCCTTGCTTTTATAGAAGAGAGCAAACCAAAAGAGGAAACAAGGAGAAAAGAAAGGAGGTAAGTGCTAAAACTTAGCAACTTTCCCAAAAGAAAGAAACTTTGAGAAAATCTCTCCAAAAAACAAGGAGACTTGAGAGATTCTCTCCAAGTAAAGATATTTTTAGATATTCTCTAGACAAAAGAGATATTTTTAGATATTCTCTACAAAAATGACATCATATGAGATCTAGTCCATCTCCAAAGCCTTAGGTCCCATGGGTTAGCCCACACGAGCCAGGTTTGACTACCTAGGCACTAAAAGTGGCTTTTAGTTAAAACATCCCTCTTACCAAGAGCATACAAAAATGGTTCCATGCCTCTTTTGAGTTGATTGGACCATTCAAAAAAAAAAGAAAGAAGAAGAAAGCCTCATGAGTTTCCAAAACCCAAACCATCCAATCTCACGAACCAAATTAAGCCAAAACCTTGAAATTGACAATCCACAAAAAACCAAACCCTGGGCCCCTAGTTCGCCACATACAGCTTGTTTGGTCACAAGACCAAAACCAAAACCAAAACCAAAAACCAAATCCTGACCCCCCCCCCCCCCCCCCCCCAACTTGCCACATACAGCTTGTTGGGTCACAAGGTCAAAATTAGAAATCAAACCTCGACCCCCTAACCTGCCACATACAGCTTGTTAAGTCACAAGGTCAAAAACCGAAAAGCCTTTCTTGACCGCCTAATGTGCCACATAAAGCCTTTAGGTTCACAAGGTCAAAACGGGAAAAACAAAAACCCAAAACCCAAAAATCGAAATTCCCCATGTCATTTTCAAAACTTTGCCTTGAGATGGTACGTGATCCCTCTACTACCATTAAATTCCCCCTGAAACTCAAAAAGCTATTAAAAAAAATGCTCAAGACTCTTGGTCAAGTCAGAAGCTCTTCTTCAAGTTTCTCTTCGAGGCACATCGACTCCAAAAGCTACTCGTCGCTGTACCTCGAGGGGGCATTTGTTGACACCAAAAAAGTCACTTTGCCTCATCGACATCAAGAAGCCACATGAAGCTGCATCCTACTACAACGCTCCAGGTGACGACAGTGTCGAAGACATCAAAACTTCGATCAGAGCCTATGGATGGTTCCAAAATACCTCCAAAAGGCTCCTTGTCAAATTTCAAGTCAAACCGACAACGTTTGACCTTCCATCAACGCTTGAGCAGCAAAATCAAGCCTCTTGGCGGCGAGAACCACCGAGGCCATCACTCATCAAACGAGTGGCTTCTACATGCTTCCAAATGGCTGCATGTCGAATTTCAGGTCATTCCGACAACGTTTGACCAGACTTCGACACTCCGAAAGAAAATCAAGCCTACAGACAGCGGAGCACCCCGGGACCATGACATCCAAATCAGAGCTAATAGGTCATCTCTAAATGACTCCAATAGGCTCCCTGTCAAATTTCAGGTCAATCGGAATTCGGTTGACCGCACATCAAAGCTCAACATCTTCTTCGCAACAAAATCAAGTCTAGCGGCGACGGGACCCCAAACGGCTTCAAAACTCAAATAAAACCCATGGTTGGTCCTATCAAATGCTCAAGAGGCTTCACCTCAAATTTCAGGTCATTCCGACATCGTTTGACCTAGTTTCGACTCTTGACGGAAAATCGGCTACAAAGTCTTCAGCTTTTCCGAAAAATGGGAAACTTTGTGCTCCGGTTTTGTGCGACTTATTGTTAAGTTTTCTTTAAGAAAATCAGGTGAATAGTTGAGGAAAAATGTCATGAAAAATATAGGAGAAAAAAGGAACAAAAAAAACGAAGAAACGGCCGAAAAAACGAAGCGGCGACCAAAGGGGACAAAACCCCCATGGTCGCCGGTGACCCTAGAAACCCGGGTTGCAGGATTTTCCGCCGGGTGGCCCGTTTTCCGATCCTTTTTGCGTTCGAGAGTTCCAGCCCCTGTGATTTTCCAAAAAGCCAATTCTTGATACTTGAAAACGACTGATCTTCGCCAACATCTCGGATCCGCCGTCAAGAGCATGAAATCATCATTGATCGCTCCAAAATGGCCAACCGGCTGACCAAGAAAGTACACTTTCTGTCCCACCGATCGAGAAATCGATAAGACAGATGTTACTGGTCCACTAACATCAATCAATGTCTAAAGTTGTATCGCCATCCAACATCAAACAATATGCGGATCCATCGGCGATCATCACCTGAAGAATTCTAAATGACGAAGCGCGGCCCGCGACTCTTCAAATGTCCTGGTGACCACTTAATGCTGTTAATTGACCTATTTTATGACAACTTAATGTGGTCATTAACCCATTATTTTGGACGGCCCAATCAAAAGAAAGCAAATGCAAGTTACAAGTCCAAGTAATCATGGCATTAAAACCATGAAACTCCCCTCGTCATGGAGATTAAAGGCAATTAAATGCCCATCATTCTCCATCAGCCAATCACAAGCCAAGAAAAATGAGTTGCAAAATCAAGAAATAAAAACTTGTAACTCCTGTCATCATGGTGCATCAATGCCATCAATACTCATAAACCCACCTTATGGCCACCAAAAGGCTATAAAAAAGGGGTCATTCCAAGAAGAAAGGATACAGGACCTAGAGAGAGAGACATCCCAGGGAAATTCTGACGAAGTCCTGCTACTCCGCTGCAAGAAACACCACAAGGTGATCGAAGTCCCTTGGGGGGCCACCCCCCCCCCCCCCCCCCCCCCAAGGCAAAGCTCTTCCCTTCCTTCTATCCAACATGGCCTAAACGCGGCTTTGCAACCCGTTTACTCCATTTTTTATTGGATATAGGACCTTCTCTCGGTCTTTGTCCTCTAAAAAATTGAGGCTAGATCCAAGCCAAAAGAATCAAAGCATCAAGCATTCTAATCTGAAGGACGATGGCGAAGTCCATAAATGACTTGCAATCGTCGATCTGAGCGTGTCCCCACAATCTTCTAACAAGTTAGATCCCTTTGCTTCCTTTTCTATTGTACTTTGTATTTTTTAAAGAGACAAAAAAATCACAATTCTTGTCTTTCATTATTGATGAGATTTGTAAATCGCCTTTCACGACACCAAATCGCCTTTTAAGGCAAACAAACAAAAAATCGTCTCTTACAGCATTCAAAAACAAACTTGTCTCTTTTCTTAAATATTTATGCAATTTGAAAAGTTAGAAAAAATGATTGATTTCATTTCTACTTGTGAAGGTGAATCTCCGGATCGTCACCACTTCAAATTCCAAGTAAAATACAAAATCTGGCATACCCGTACAAAAATGTTGATACCCGCTTTTCTCCTCCGCCAGACCCCGGCAGCCCCCGGGGCGGAAGGAGAGGACAAAAGGCTGAGTCCATCACAAAACAAAAAACAAAAAGAGGGGAAGAACACTAAGGCTGCACCAATTGCGTTCTTTGACTATGATTGATTCAAGAAAAAGCCTTGTCTAGGGTGTGGAGACAGCTAGATTGTTTTAGGCAAGGGTCCTCTAAACGGGTTTATTAAGTAATCCTACCCTTACCCGGGGGCTAATCTATCAATTGAGGTTTCATAAGACCGAATTAGGAGACCTAGGTGTGCTTTTCTATCTTGAGATATTTTTTTCAAAAGGAAAAAATCTTCAAAGAAAAAAAAAAAAAACCTTTCGTCACATTTGGATTTAGATTCGAGAAATCTTGGTCCCTTCCCTTTTGGAACGAAACTCGCAGAAATGTTTGAGTTGGCTTCTGGATGAGAAAGCCATTTGCTCGCTTTGATGAATATGATTTGCTCGCTTTGATGAATTTGATTTTGACCTTAAAGAAAAAACAAACTTCCGTTACTTTTGGGTTCAAATTCGAGAAATCTTGGTCCCTTCCCTTTCGGAACGAAGCTTGCAGAAATATTTGTGTTGACTTCCGGATGGGAATACCATGTGCTCTCTTTGATGAATTCGATTTTGACCTTTAAAAAAAAAAAACTTACGTCACTTTTGGCTTTAGATTCGAGAAATCTTGGTCCCTTCCCTTTCGAAACGAAGCTCGCAGAATTGTTTGAGTCTATTTCCGAATGGGAATACCATTTGCTCTCTTTGATGAATTTGATTTTGACCTTTAAAAAAAAAGAAACTTCTATCACTTTTGGGTTCAGATTCGAGAAATCCTAGTCCCTTCCCTTTTGGAATGAAGCTCGCAAAAATGTTAGAGTTAGCTTCCGGATGGGAATACCATTTGCTCTATTTGATGAATTTGATTTTGACCTTTTAGAAAAAAAAAAAAAAAACTTCCGTCACTTTTGGGTTCAGATTCAAGAAATCTTGGTCTCTTCCCTTTCAGAATGAAGTTCACAGAAATGTTTGAGTCGGCTTCCAAATTAGAATACCATTTGCTCTCTTCGATGAGTCCAACCTTGACCTTTCAAAAATCCAATCTTGTGTTCATTCCATGGATGCAATTTCCAACATTTGTGCCTAGCGGTACTAGTACGCCCGTTTGGGTTTACTGTATTTGCAACCGACATACTTGTTCTCTCCAACATTTGTGCCTAGCAGTGCTAGTATGCCCTTTCAGGTCTACTTTATTCGTAATCGACACATTTGTACCTCCAATCTTATATTCATCTTACCTTAAATGAGCCTTGCTTCTCGGTGATTTGAATTAAGGTTTACAATTGTTTCTATTTGTCACTGAAATGCCCATTCTGGGCCTACCATACTTGCGATCAGAGTAATTGTACCTTCTATGGCCTTTACCTTCTTCATGTCGCTTGGTTTGGACAATGTCCCTCGAGCGATTTGAAAAGACAAAACCATAGCTTTTCTATTTATGATCATTATATTCTTGTGATTACTAATAGATATGGTCTTGTTGCAGCAATTTTTCGAAACTAAAAATGGCAGCTTCTTTAACCAATACTGTCGATGAAAGCAAGTATCGACTCATGCTTCAATAGAAACAAAACATGCGCACTCACAAGTGCCCTACTAGTTGCCGAAGCATCTTCTCTCTCGGCAACTCTCTGAACACCGGGTAGACCTCTACTTTCTGGACCATCATCTTCAGGACACTGGGACCATTCCCACTTCTCGTAAAAGAAATTGCACCTACTAAAAAGAAGAAAGTTGCCTCTGAACGTGTCACTATCGTGACACCAAAGGTGAGCGCCAATAAACTCGAAGCCCGTGGCACTCCCGCGAAGCCTCAACCTACAAGAAACCAGGTCCATCCCAAGGCTTGGTCCCCAAAACCTTTTCCAAAGCAAAGAAGGTCCCAAGCATCCATAAGGCCAACATACCTGACCTTTCTTAAGGAGAACCAGTTCTACCCTCTTACCTACATAAAGTAGGAGAGGCCCGTCTCCCACCAGACAAAGAAGTCAAACCCAGCATGAGCCGGCTTGTTCCTCCAAGCCCAAAATCAAATCATGCATCACAAGGCCTGTGCAAGCATCTACCAAGGCCTACACTCCTTCGGTTCGACCCTTTATCTCTACAGGGGCCGAACTCGAAAGATTCAAAGCTTCGCTATGACAGGCGAAGGACTGGGTTCGGATCCTGTCCATGCCTGGCTTCAAAGAAGACAAGCTCGATTGCTGCGCTCAAGGGAGCACATCGTTCATTGCCAAAGCCTAGCTAGAGCTGACCGAAGCTCAAATTACTCGTCGTATACGTCGCCGCGCGTCGTATCGAAAAAAGAGACTAGAGAAGCAGATGTCCCAGCATCCTACACTTCAAGTCTCTCACAAATGGGTCGAAAAAGAAAAGCTCGACCAAGTTGCTACTATCCATATGGTTGGAAAAACCAGAAGACGCCAAAAGTCAGCAACCAAAATTCATGTCCGACGGTCGGTGGTTTGCAGCGTCACTCGGACACGAACACATCTGGAGGGGTCCCCGATGCAATGACTTAAAGTATATGGTTGTCTTAAGTAATATAGACTATGGAAATCCGAATATCGTTCCCACGAGGATCGTTAGAAGGAAAATAACAATTATCAATGAAAATGAGTATCAACTCAAATATAGCTAACAAATGCAAATAGAGATAACAAAAACAATGAAAACAAGAAACAAGATAATAACAAAGAAAATAAAAATGCAAACTAAAAGAAAACAAGAAACTAGATAACAAAGAGATGTTAGTCGAAATAGAAGAACTAAAGTGAGAACAAGGTTAGTATAACAAGTTAGTAACAAAGTTAATGAAAAAAACAGAAAAATAACAAGGGTAATAACAAGAACAAATGAGCAATGTTAGATAGATCAAATAAGTAAGTATGTGAAAATAACAAGTGAAAGATCAAGATAAAAGAAAATAAAAACATCCATGGAAATGAGCTAATAACAAGTGACTAAGATAGGGAATGAATGGATGGAGATGAAAATAAGTGTGCTAAAATTGTGTAAAATCAAAGGGGGAATAAAAACAAACACATAGTAGGTAAGAACAAATAAGCTAATGGATATGATGGTGTGAATAGAGAAATAGAGTGTGAGAATTAAAACAAGTGAATAAGTGTGTGAGAATGTGAATAGAATCAAACTAAAGTAAGTAAAATAAACAACAATCAATACTAGTAGGTAGATTGAACCATCTAGAATCCACTAAGTGACACTAATCCAATAGTATTGCTCTTCTCTTTTTCCAAACAAACACTCAAATCTAATGACAAATCAATAGATATATTTGGAAAATATAACTTTAAAACTCTAAGATAGAAATTAACAATTTAATAGCTAAGACTTTCTTCCCTTCATAAAAGAAGAGATTCCTAATGACTATCTATCAAAAGTAAGCATAAATCATCAAAAGATAGTAACTCCTAAGTATGATTTATCAAACCTAAGCATAGTTAGTAAAAAGAATGGTAAGATAGAAAATAAGCATGGACGGTAGCACATTGCAATGAAGAAAAATCTATTCTAGCATGTTAAGCACATAAACAAAGGGAATTAAGAGCATAAGGAAAAGGTATAGCATTAATTTAGCTTCATCTAGAAGATTTAATCAAAGAGACTAGCCACCCATTGGAGAAGTCAAAGCTTTCATTACAAATCTTCAATTTTTACAAAGCTTTCCTCACTTTCTCTCTACAATTATTCTCAATTACATGAATAATTTAAGTAAAAAGGAGGTTGCTCTCCTTCCTTGCGTGTTTAATGCTTAGAGCTCCCTTCCTTATATAGAAATATTTGCCTTGATCTCTTTTGGTTTCTTTTCAATATGCGACTTTATAAGAATGAAAATATGAACATATGAATGTGATTCCCATGTTAGAAAATAGTTCCCAGATTGATGTGCGATTTTGACCCCTGAAATGTCCGAATTGAGAAAAATATTGTGAAATATGATTTGTAGATCTTAGAACAAGATTTTCAATGCTTCTGAGATCACCTCAGTCGGACACCCGAGTAAAAAGATATGGTCCAAATACCAACTCAGGCCTTTCATTTTTCTTCTTATTATTGGCCTAACTTTGTTATTTCTTGATCCAATTATCTTCCAAACTTATCCGTACTCTCTTTAACTCTTGAATCTCGACCTTAAGCTTAAAATTAATCTTCAATTAACACCTATAAAGAAAAATTAACATAATTGAGAGTATTTTCAAAAATATTTTGTATGGAAGCCATTAAAGCTCATATAAATGCGTACAAATGGCCATCTATAATGGAAAGATATGAGCAAAGCATGATGGGGAGGAAATTTATGATTTTTATGTTAAAAATAGTGTTTTGAGTTTTTTTTTATCTTTGAAAACTCATAAAATAATATTATGAAAGTGTATCTTTTGTGAACTAATCACACCCCCAAACCTTCATTTTGCTAGTCTCGAGCAAAATAAAAGAAAACTACTATATGCAGAAAATGATAAAAAATCCTAATTCACTTTCGCAGGAATCGTGGCTGCACTTAGCTCGTGTAACAAGCCATTTAAACCCATAAGTTTCCCTTAGTGGACGAGTTTTGTCTTGTGAGGGTTTTCAGCAAATAAATCCCACAAAATTCATTTTATTTATATCCTCAGGATTTTAGCAAGCTAATAAAAATGAGAGCAAGTTTAAAACATTATCCAATTGCTAAAAATCTTTCAATGATGCTCAAGTCCCGGAGTGTATTTGAGTGAGTTTAGCTAAAACTTATGCGGTTTTGAGTTATGAGAAAAAAAAACTTTGATCACCTTCTAAATCCATTCGTTTTGACTTCAGCCTCACAATCATGCTCTCGGAAATAAAATCGCGTAGATTTTCTGACTTATCACTCTATATGTGAGTATTGGTAAGGCTAAATGACTAACATATCTTTTGAGAACGAAGAATTTTTGGAGAATTTATCTCATGGAAAGAACAACCATTTAACTGAGGGTGAAAATGCTCACTCAACTTCTCACTTGTTTAACATCCTAACTTTTCCTAAAACCCAATAAGTCTTTTATTTATTGTAATGGGGTTAGGGGAAAGGGTTTGGTAAAAAAATGGAAAATGAGGTTTTTGGGTTTCTGAGAAGGTAAGGTTTTGGGATTTCTTTGAAGAATTTTTCTTTGATTCGTTTTCACTTTTTCTTTTATTTCAACTTTGCTTTTTGTTTTTTCTTTTTCTTTCTTTTCTTTTTTCCTTCTTCTTCTTTTTTTTTTTTTCAAGAAGATTTTTTCCTTGGATAGATCATGTGAAGTATCAATAATGCACACTTCCTTCTTTCTTCATCTTTTCCTTACACTTCTCAAAAACAATGGGTTGAAGGCTTTTTATTTGGTTAGATAGGCTTTGGGAATTTTTAAGGAAAAATGCATAAAGGATAAATGTTCAAAAATGGTTACTATGGAAATGTTTTTATGGGTAGGTTTTTAATGGCCATGGGATTTTAATTTTAGATTGCCTATCATCACTTTACCAGGTTTAAAAAGGTGCTCACAAGCTACAGGTCAAGGTTAGCTCACAATTCTGATGACACCCTCAATGGTTGGAAAGAAATAGGCACTAATGAGATAAAATAAATGTGCCAAAAACTACGAGTTTGAGTAGCTTTTCATTCTACTCGAAATTAGCGCAGAAGAGTCCTTACTTTAGAGGAATAGAAAGGCTCTACACTCATTTGTTTTGGTCTCCACTAGTGATTTGTCAGAGTCACTCATATATGCCCAATCTTCACTTGGACTACACTCATGTGGCTATATGTGCAAGAGTTTTTCCAAGACTTGATTTTGCGACACTCTTTTTAGGATTTGGATAGTATGGTAGACTAAGATTTCGAAACTTATTAACAAGCTAAAATCCCATGGAAAATTTTGGATATATATATATATATATATATCTATATTTATAGGTAAATACATGTGTGCAATGCAGTACCACACCCCCAAACCTAAATCAGACATTGTCCTCAATGATATGCAAGGAAAAAAAAAATGGAACAACTTACCATGGGTTGATGCAAAAAATGAATATTGGTTGCCTACCAACCAGCGTTAAGAATCACGATGTCAGCTCCAAGTGACCTTGAAAATTACTTATACAACATACTCAGGGTCCTACTCTTCGACATCCTTGTCCTTAAGTTCCAGAAAAGGTTTCAACCTTTGGCCATTGATTTTAAAAACATCCCCATTCTTGGAGTTCTCAATCTCAACTGCCCCATGAAAATAGACAGTGCGCACAATGAAGGGTCAATCCAGCGGGATCTCAGTTTTCCTGGAAAGAGATGTAGGCGAGAACTATATAGAAGAAGTTTCATGCTTGGTTCAAAGGATTTCCTCAAAATAAATTGATTGTGGTTTTTCTTCATCTGATCCTTATAAATCTTGGCATTCTCATAGGCGTCATTTCTAAGTTCCTCTAGCTCATTGAGATGCAACTTGCATAGGTTACCGACTTTAGCTAAATCAAAATTGAACATTTTGATAGCCCAATAAGCACTATGCTCCAATTCTACTGGCAAATGACATGCTTTCCCAAAGACTAATCGATATGGAGACATTCCGATCGGGGTCTCATAGGCAGTCCAACAAGCCCATAAAGCATCTGTCAATCTTGAAGACCAGTCTTTTCGGGTAGGACTGAGTGTCTTTTCCAAAACTTCATTTATTTGCCTGTTGGACACTTCCACCTATTTGCTAATCAGTGGGTGATACAGAGTAGCAAACTTATGAGTAATAGAATATTTTTTCATCAGATTATCAAAGTTGCTATTATAGAAATGATTACCACCATCACTGATAATCGCCCGATGGTACCATATCTAGAAAAGATGTTTTTTTTTAATAAATTTGATAACCACGTGACGATCATTCGTTTTGGTTGGAATCGCCTTTGTCCATTTGGAGACATAATCCACAGCAAGCAAAATGTTTAAGTTGCCGAAGGAACTCGAAAATGGACCCATGAAGTCTATGCCCCAAACAAAAAAAAAATCCACAATAAGCATCGGATTTAAAGGCATCATGTTTCTCCGCTTAATTCTGCCTAAGGTGTGACAATCCTTGAAAAGGGTGAGCTAGTAAAATCCGCACTGCAGCACCTTTGTTCTGGTCTTCCTAGAACAAAAATGCCCACTACAGGCGTGGTCATGGCAGAAGGTATCACACTTAAATAGTCCTCTTCCGAAATGCATCTCCTAATGATCTGGTCTGGGCAATATTTGAACAGGCATGGGTCATCAAAGAAGAAATGCTTAACCTCAGACAAAAACTTAAACCTATCCTGTTTGGACCAGTGATTAGGCATTTGTCCCATGACCAGGTAGTTAACGATATCCGCAAACCAGGGGAAATGGGAAACACTCAGTAACTGCTCATCCGGGAAACTAACTCAATGGGATGCTCTCATGCTGGAGGTCAGTAAGCAATCAGGAGAGATGATCAGCTATAACATTTCCTTAAGCTTTTTTGTCCCGAATCTCAAGGTCAAACTCTTATAACAAGAGAATCCACCTAGTTAGAAGGGCTTTCGTATCTTTTTTCATCAACAGGTAACTAAGGATCGAATGATCGGCGTAAACTATGACCTTAGACCCAATCAGGTACGGTCTAAACTTCTCTAAGGCAAAGATGACAGCAAACAGCTCTTTTTATGTGATTATGTAATTCAACTGAGCATCATTCAAGGTCTTATTGGCATAATATATGACATGCAGTGATTTGTTCACTCTCTGTCCTAACACAGCCCCAAGAGCATGGTCAGAAGCATCACACATGAGTTCAAAGGGAATTGTCCAATCCAGTGGGTTTACTATATGGATAGAGGTCAACTTGTTAGGAATTTTGTGTATTGCAATTTGATGGATGCATTATTCATTTTATTCATCATTTGAATTTTCACACACATGCATTGTTTTAGAAAAGCTTGAAATCTTGATTTATACATGCATTGTTTTAAATCTTGTACACCTTATGATTTATGCATGTTTTGGTTTTAAACATTGGATGCATTTTTAGTTTTAAAAAAGGATTTTATAAATCAAGCTAGCCATTTGTTGTAAACTTTCAAATCTATGTAGGCTTTTTATGTTTCATGATTTTAAAGCACTTAGATCGGTTTAAATCATGTTTCCATGCTTGGTTTAATGGCCCAAAGATCCCACAAGAAATTTACTTTGAAAAATGCAAAAGTTGGGATTTTTGTCTTAGGCTGTCGGTCAACCGACAAGTGGACCAAGGTCAACCGACAAGTGTTCTCGACTAGAATTCCAGAAAGCTACAAATTTCAGATCTTCTCTGTCGGTCAGCATGTCGGTCAGAGCTCGGTTAACCGACCTTGCTTCTGAACCTGACCGAAGCTCTCTCGGTTAGAAAACCGGAGAGAAGTTTTCTGACCAAGTTTACATTGTCGGTTAGGGTGTCGGTCAGGCCTCGGTTAACCGAACATTTCGGCTAACCGAACCATGCTTTATGGTCAGCAATTTTTGAAAATATGATCGTTAGCCTGTGACCGTTAGGGGTGTCGGTTAACCGACCCCTGGATGTCGGCTAACCGACAGGTAGCCGTTGAGCAACTTTTTCTATAAAAAGAAGTTCATTCCTTAGCCCCAAGTGATGATCTTGTAAGCCCTTCTTGAGGTATTTTGAGGGAAAAGAAAGGGGATCAAGCTAAGGAAGGCAAAGGGTCATTAAGGAAAGCTAAAGCTTGGATTAATGAAGTTAAACCACCAAGTAAGCTTTGCCTTTTTATAATCATTATTTTATGCTTTGTTTAATCTTTGGTAAATGATTTTAGCATATAAACTATGATGTGTTGAATCCTCTACTTCTTTAATATTTGATTTAAGTCATTGGATTCTTCACCTTGATTTCTAAACAAGTTTGTTTTAAAACTTTATAAAACATGTTTTGTCAAAACCTTTGATTTGTTTTATAAACATGTTTCATTAACTTACTTAAATCATCTTTGTTGTTTTCATACATTTGAACTTTAGTTAAATTAGTTTGTTTTTGAAAACAACATTGAATATACATCACATGTTTAGACATAATTAATTTCATACAACTTGTGAGCTTTTGATTTCATATCTTCAACAAGTTTGTATTTGGTACATGTGATATGCATATTACTTCAATCAAATCTTTTTATGCGCATTAAACTTTTAATTGCTTCAAGCATAAATTGATTAAGCTTTATTTTAAATATTGATTGAAGTTTCCACACACTCACTTCATAAGCATACATCTTTGCATTCATAGTGTTTGTGTGAGTTTGTTTTACACTTTCATATTCGCCTAATCTAGAGGCAATTAAATTAAGCTTTAATTGTAATCTCTTAGAGTGCTTTGTGAAAACACTTTCTTGAGAGAAATCATTTGATTGTAAAGGTTATTGCTTAGCCTAAGAAAAGCATTGTGTAAAGGTTATTGCTTAGCCTAGAAAAGCATCTTGTATAGGTTGTTGTTAAGCCATGAAAAACAATATTGGAAGGTTATTGCTTATCCTTGGAAAGCATATTGTAGAGGTTATTGCTTAGCCTATTGAAAAACACAA
Organism: Umbellularia californica; assembly: GCA_028538565.1. Taxonomy (NCBI): domain Eukaryota; kingdom Viridiplantae; phylum Streptophyta; class Magnoliopsida; order Laurales; family Lauraceae; genus Umbellularia; species Umbellularia californica. The sequence continues at coordinate 46,951,347 of JAPQWN010000006.1, read as the reverse complement.
ACAGTGGAAATCCGGTGGGGTGTAGATTCACAAGCCGGCAGTGGATGTAGGTGTAGACACCTCATTTGGCCCCCTATGATAGCCCTAAACACCTGTCATATGTAACGATGCCCCCATTTCACCCATAATTGAATGGTTAATGGCATAATTCAGATTAATTAATGACGATGAAGATGCTTGTTGAAAATTTTATGCTTAGTTCGACAATATTTAGAAATTCGTGAGAGAAAGGGCCGAATCGTGTTGAGACTTCGAGTCCAACCCACTACTCATACAAAGGATAGGCTACAACACTATCCAAGTCCCGTCCAGACTACATAGGACACACTCAGGTTGATCCCAAATAGATTACACTTAGTTTACCTAAGTACGATGCGACTAGTATGATTTAAACAGCTAGAATCTTTCACCTAGAGATCCCTACTATTTCCTGAACTCTAATCACTAGAACGTATGGACCAAAAAATTCTACGTTCCGAGAGGTTTCCGTTGATATATAGAACGTCCAAATCCGATGAACAAATCAAAAGATATGGTCGTCGGAAGATTACCCTGCGAACACCCCACCAGGCACATACTTGGGCGCCCATGTAGGTGCGCCCATGTCCCAGAGTTGCACTTGGGCGCCCACACAGGTGCGCCCAGGTCCCTAATTGCCCTCGCCCAGGTCCCTAATTGCCCTAGGAAAGCACTTATACGCATACTTAACTGTATCCCACTCTACCTTTCGTAGTTCCGACCCGATCTCAACCTAGAAAAACGAACCGGAACCAAACCCGAGCCCATTTGACCCAAGACATGACATGGGCGCACCTGTGGCTGCGCCCAAGTCCTAGAATCAACTTGGGCGCCACCCCATGTGCGCCCAAGTCCCAAGATGCCTTAAAAATGCACTTTGATGCATACTTAGGTATGATTGACTCTACCCTTCCAGTTTCGACTCAGTTTAGACCCAAAAACAATCCGAAACCGGACCCTAGACCCATTAGGCTTCAAAATTAGACATGGGTGCCACCATGTGGGCGCCTAAGTCATGGGACCCACTTGGGCGCATCTCCATGTGCGCCCGAGTCTCCGAGAGCCCTATCTCACCTTGATTTGCTTGAAACCTCTAGAAACTCGTGCAAGAAGTAGCCCTAACTCTTCCTCCACGTAAAAATCACTATAAAGAGACCTCACATACTACTTTTGCAAAGGGAGGCTACCAAAAAGAGAGAAAAAGTAGAGTAAAAAAAGAGAGAAAAAGAGAGAGGTCACAAAGGAGATCTCTAGATCTAGAAGAAAGGAGAAAGAAGATTGCTTTGGTTCTCCAAGATCAGTAATGGAGAAAGCCTCCCAAAGCCATGGACTCGCGCAAGAACTTCAACTTAGGACTTAAAGAACACGATTCGAACCGGTATTTATAGGTTTCTTTTGTTTATTTGCATTACACCATCATTATTGTTTAGAAATATGTTTAGGATCATGCACACATTGTAGATCTGCATTAATAGTACTATTTTACAGTAGATCTGATATTCAGTATTCATTCCTTATTAGAAACATGCTTAGGATCATCCGTAGTTTGTAGATCTACGTTATTTTCATCATTTGGAACTCGTAATTATAATAGATCTTGCATCCATATTGTTTTCATTAGGAAAAATCCGAATCTAAAAGGAAAAATACTAAAAAAAAAAGAGAAGAGTACTTGGGCGCCACTGTGTGTGCGCCCAAGTCCCAAGAGTGGGGTTTTGACCTTAGTTTTCATCCCTCCTGTGATTTCTCTCTCAAATTCGGGTTTCTATTAATATAAGTTGGTATCAGTACCCTCGGACCTGTGACTTTGTGTTCAAAATCGCGCGAAAAGCATTGAAAAAGAAACAAAAGAGAAAGAAAAGTGCAACATAGAACTTGGGTGCCCATACAGGTGCGCCCAAGTCCAAAATTGGAGATTTGACTCCCGTTTTCCATTTCGCGTGCATTTTGCTTCGGAAATCCGAGTCCATCTTCGTATAAGTTGATATCAAAGCATTCGGACTTGTTAAAAGTATTGAAAGAATCGAAAAGGGACCAAACATATCATTGAAAAAAAGAAAAAGTACAGGAAGGTACTTGGGAGCAACCGTAGGTGCGCCCAAGTCCAAAAGTAGGCTTTTGGTCCCTATTTGTTTGATTCATGTGCATTTTGCTTCTTGAATTCGAGTCAATCCTCATATAAGTTGATATCAAGGCATTTGGATTTATTAATAGTATTGAAAGAATCGAAAAGGGACCAAACATATCATTGAAAAGAAGAAAAAGTACAGGAAGGTACTTGGGAGCAACCGTAGGTGCGCCCAAGTCCCTGCAAAGGGATTCACCCTCGAATCCTTGTGCTTGCATTATTATTTTCAAGTCCGGAAGCTTTGACATTAATAATTCATAGTAGTACCTTGCACTTAGTCGCTAATTATTAGAAATCACATCGGGATATCGACAGAAGTCTGAGATACATCACAACCCGCAGGAGGAACACTTGGGCGCCACTGTGTGTGCGCCCAAGTCCTGCAGAGACACTTGGGCGCCCCTGTAGGTGCGCCCAGTCCTTGGTTTATTTTTCAGCCCGCCTTTGCTGCATTTTGCGTCTCATTTAACATGCCATTCCACATTTGTGATGATTTCAGTTGATTGCTGAACTTCTAGACTTCGAATCTTCAAATTATCATACTTAGGTTGCATTGTTTGCATAAAATACCAAAAAAATCATAAAGTCATAAAACTCTTCCTTTCTCATCTTGCTCTTTTGTAATTAGAGAAGAGAACAAAAAAATTAAAAGAAATAGAAAAATACATAAAAAGAAAAAGAATAGGCATTAATTAAGTAGAAAAACCCTAGATTGTTCTTTAGGATAGCTCGCATTGCTTTTGCATAAAAAACCAAACACCAAAAAAATCATAAAACACTTCTCCTCTCATCTTGCTCTCTAGTAATTAGGGAAGAGAACAAAAAGAAATTAAAAGAAATAGTAGAGTTGTAGAGTTAAACATTAACTAGATAATCATAGCTTATTCCATTCATGCTTAAGTAAATTAATAAACTTAATCAACCCTCATCCAAACACTCAATTAATTCTAAGCAATTAATTAAAACACTCAATTAAAATCCACGTATTTAATTAATTAATTAAATCCCTAAAACTTATTAACAACTCCTAATGAAACCCCTAATTAAATAAAACTTTAATCAACAAGTCCCAATTAACATCCCAATTAACAAACCTAATCAATAAGCTTTAATTTATTAAAAGAAATTAACTTAAAAACACCCTAGAAGATAACAAACTACTAGACCGACACTTGGGAGCAACCACAAGTGCGCCCAAGTCACCCCCGACACTTGGGAGCAACCACAAGTGCGCCCAAGTCATCCCAGACACTTAGGAGCAACCACAAGTGCACCCAAGTTATCCCAGACACTTAGGAGCAACCACAAGTGCGCCCAAGTCATCCCAGACACTTAGTTGCAACCACAAGTGCGCCCAAGTTATCCCAGACACTTAGGAGCAACCACAGGTGCGCCCAAGTCATCTTAGACACTTAGGAGCAACCACAAGTGCGCCCAAGTCATATTTAGTTTGGGAATTACCGAATCCCTATTAATTTCAAACTTTGACCCAAATCAACACACTAGAACAACCTTACGATTTGAAACAACTATAGCCAGTAGCCTAGATTAACCTAAAAGATTAAACTGACTTAAGCCACAAAAACATCCACATAAGTACCAATCTCTTGACACTTAGCCTCCCATAATCATTAAGAAATATAATTAATTGAAACCTAATTTAATCTTAATCAGTCCAACACAATAAAAACACAGTTAATTTAAAGAACATCAAACGATAAACACTTAATCTCAAATTAACCCATAAAAAAGAAAAGAAACATGCGACCCAAACACTTGGGCGCTACCACAGGTGCGCCCAAGCCATCCAGGGACTTAGGCGCCACCACAGGTGCGCCCAAGTCCCATCCTAGTCCCAAGGTCACCACATCCTAACTCACTTCGAATTTTGGCCAAAATCAATATCTTAGAACCTTTACAGAACCAATAATAATCTTTAAATCAAAACCTTGATCAGCTGGGACCCGTCTGGAACTTCAAATCAAGCCAGAGTGACCAAAAGATTTCAAATTCCAACTTGGGCGCCCCTACTGGTGCGCCCAGGTGCACAGGAATACCTAGGCGCACGCACAGGTGCGCCCAAGTCCTCTGTCACATCCAAGTTGAGAACCTTGGTTTCATCTCGAATCCCAGACTTAAGACTATTAAAATTAATTGACCCAAAGTTAAAGACAACATCAGAACAGAAGCCTACATTGATTAGAACCCCACGAAATTCCAAAAACAAGCCAACACCATCGCAAACAACCGAATCACAAAGAGCAGTCACTTGGGCGCCACTACAGGTGCGCCCAAGTCACCAAGAGGACCTAGGCACCACCACAGGTGCGCCCAAGTCCTCCCGTCCATCACTTCACTGGTTTTGACACCTTTTGATCATTTAAATTGAAACCTAGAATTCTAGAACCATTGGCATACTAAAACAGAACCTTAAAACACTCTTAACTCATCCCTAAATAACTCTTAATCAAACCACAACTTAAAACAAACCAAATCAAATTAAAAAGCTGTTTAGGCATAGAAGCTATCAAATTTAGACAATTTACACCATAGCATTAGATCAGGTTTCCTCATTAAATAGATTAGAGCATTAGGCTTCGTCCCATCACTTTTCATGTTCCGTTAGGGGACCGGGAGAGCTAATGTGGGCGGTCTAGGACCTTAGGTTTAGGGTTAATCCGATGATCAGTAATAAAGCATTAATCACGTAAATCCAAGTAAAATCCCCTAGTTAGGCCCTTCTAGCCCTAATATCAAAAATCTATAAAAACTATGTTGACACCAAAAAAGTCAATATGTCTCCTCAACATCGAAAAGCCTCCTGAAGCTACATCCTGCTAAAAATAGGCATGGCTACTTCAAGCATCAAATTTTGTCAGAATTAGACAGAAACTGAGAGATCCTTCAAGACAGCCAAAAGAGGGGTACACCTGAGGTTTCGGGCCATTCCGACATCGTTTGGCCCAACTTCACTGCTCCGATAGCAAAACAAGCGTTCCCGGCGGCGACATCATCGAAGACACCAAAACTTCGATCAGAGCCTACGGATGACTCCAGAATGTCTCTAAAGGGCTCCATGCCAAATTTTAAGTCAAACCGACAACGTTTGACCCTCCATCAATGCTCGAGCAGCAAAATCAAGCCTCCCGGCGGCGGGAACCACCGAAGCCATCACTCATCAAACAAAATACATGAGTGGCTTCAACATGCTTCCAAAAGTCTGCACGTCAAAATTCAGGTCATTCCGACAATGTTTGACCAGGTTTCGATGCTCCGACAGAAAATCAAGCCTACCGGCGGTGGAGCAACCCGGGACCATGACATCCAAAACGGAGCCCATGGAACGTCTCAAAATGACTCCAATAGGCTCCCCGTCAAATTTCAGGTCAATCGGACATCGTTTAACCACATATCAAAGCTCGGCATTTTCCCACAGCAAAATCAAGCGAAGCATCGATGGGACCCCAAACGGCTTCAAAACTTAAATAAAAGCCCATGGTTGGTCCTATCCACTGCTCAAGAAGCTTCACCTCAATTTTCAGGTCATTCCGACATCGTTTGACCTAGTTTCGACGCTTGACGGAAAATCGGCTACAAAGTCTTCGGCTTTCCCGAAAAATAGGAAACTTTGTGCTCCGATTTCGCACGGGTTCTCGTCAAGTTTTCTCCAAGAAAATATAGTCAATAATTGAGGAAAAATGTCATGAAAAATACAGAAGAAAAAAGGAACGAAAAAGACGGAAAATCGGCCGAAAACGAAGCTCGGCGACCAAAGGGCAAAAAACCATAAGGTCGCCAGCGACCCTGGGTGCATGGTCGCCCAGCGACCCTGGAAATCCGGGTCGCCGGATTTTGCACCAAAGTGTCTGTTTTCCAATTCTTTTGGCGTTTCGGGTGTTCCGGCCTCTGTGATTTTCGGAAAATGCAATGTTTGATGGCTGAAAACGACCGATCTTCGTCGACATCTCGGATCTGCCGTTAAAAGAATGAAATCATCACCGATCGCCTCAAGATCGCCAACCGGCTGACCAAGAAAGTGCACTTTCTGTCCGACCGATCGTGAAATCGACAAGACAGATGTCACCGGCCCGCCAACATCAATCAATGTCTGAAATTGCACTGCAATCCGACATCAAACAATGTGTGGATCCACCTGTGATGATCGCAAGAAGAATCTCAAAAGGCGTAGCGCGGCCCGCAACTCTTCACATGCCTGGGCGACCACTTAATGACGTTAATTGACCCGTTTATGACAACTTAATGCGGTCATTAACTCATTATTTTGGACGGCCCAATCAGATTCAAGCATTTGGGAGTTACAAATCCAAGCAATCATGGCATTAAACCCATGAAACTCCCATCATCATGAAGCATAAAGGTGATTAAATGCCCACTTCTTTCATCGGCCAATCACAAGCCTTGAAAAAGGAGTTACAAAATCAACTTGTAACTCCTCATCAATTCTTTCATCATGGCCATCAATGCTAATAAACACCTCATAGCTACCAAAAGCCTATAAAAGGAGGTCCATTCCAAGAAGAAAGAATGATGAAAATAGATCCCAAGTGCAAGCTTTGAAAATCCTGAAAATCCAAGAGAGAGACGAAGTTCTGCTACTTTGCTCCCGGAAGCACAACAAGGTGATCAACGTCCCTTAGGGGGCCACCCCCCCAAGGTCTCCTCCTTCTCCAACATGGCCTAAACGTGGCTTTTCAGCCCGTTTACTCGGTTTTTCATTGGATATAGGACCTTCTCTTGGTCCTTGTTCTTTAAAAAACTGAGGTTAGGAGCCAAGCCAAAGAATCAAAGCATCACATGTTCTCATTTGAAGGACGATGGCGAAGCCCATACATGACTTGCGACCATCGATCTCAATGTGTCCCCACAATCTCCTGAGAAGTTAGATCCCTTTTCTTACTTTTCTATTGTAGTTTGTATTTCTTAAAGAGACAAAAAGAAATCACAATTCTTATCTTTCACATTTGATGAGTTTTGTAAAATCGCCTTTTACGGCAAAATCGCCTTTTACGGCAAACAAACAAAAACGCCTCCTACGGTCTTCAAAAAAAAAAAAACAAACTTGTCTCTTTTCTTAATATTAATGCAATTTGAAAAGTTAGAAAAAAGGATTGATTTCCTTTCCACTTGTGAAGGTGAATCTCCGGATTATCACCATTCCAAATTCCAAGTAGAAAATAAATCTGGCATACTCGTACAAAAATGTTGATGCCTGAGATCTTCCCTCCTTCGCCGAGACCCAGGTCAGCCCCCGGGGTGTGGAGGGAGAGGACGGAAGGTTCCCCCTCTTTTCGGGTCCATCAAGTTGGCATACCCGGTGGGACACGTTGACTTGAGAACGTGATGCTTTGATTCCTTGGCTCCTTTCTAGTTGGTGGCCTATGTTACATTTTGCATCTAAAAAAAATGAGATGGGATTTCAATTGTTCTTTCTCACTTCAAAAAAAAAAAAAAACAAATCTGATTTCTTTTCTTAGATTCAACTTTGAGAAATTTTGATCCTTCCCTCTTCGAAGTTGATAGCTTACAGAAATGTTCGCAGCTATCGTTCATATCGGGGATTGGGCCATCTTTTCTTTTTGATGAGTCCAATCGGGATTTCAAAAAAAAAAAAAAACACCTTCATTTCAAATTCTTTCAAAAAAAAAATGATATCTCTTTCTCAAGATTCAACTTTGAGGAATTTTGATCCTCTCCTCTTTGAACTTGATAGCTCACAGAAATGTTCGCAGCTATCGTTCATATCGGGGATTGGGCCATCTTTTCTCTTTGATGAGTCCAATTTGGGATTTCAAAAAAAAAAAAAAATTATAATTTCAAAAGAAAATTAGTTTTCTCTCTTTTGCATTCAAATTTGAGAAACTTGGTTCCTTCCCTTTCGAATTTAGCGCTCGCAGAAATGTTGAGCCTTTGTTCGGATTGGAACACCATTCGTTCTCTTTGATGAGTTTATTAAAAAACCTTTAAAAAAAAAGAGTTAAAAAAAAAACAAAAAAAAAAAAACACTAAGGTTCCACCAGTTGCGTTCTTTGACCAAAGTGGATTTAAGAAAAGCCTTGTCCAGAGTGTGGAGACAGCTAGACTGTTCGAGGCAAGGGTCCTCCAAACGGGTTCATTAAGTAATCCTACCCTTACCTGGGGGCTGATCTATCTACTAAGGTTTCATAAGATTGAATTGGAAATCTATGTGCACCTTTCAAAAAAATTCTCTAAAAAAAAAAATCTTTTAAAAAACAAGAACTTCTGTCACTTTTGAATTCAGAGTTGAGAAATCTTGGTTCTTTCCCTTTTGGATTTAGCGCTCGCAGAAATGTTGAGCCTTATTCGGAATGGAACACCATTTGCTCTCTTCGATGAATTCAATCTTGACCTTTCAAAGAAAAACTTCCGTCACTTTGAGTTCAGAGTTGAGAAATCTTGGTTCTTTCCCTTTTGGATTTAGCGCTCGCAGAAATGTTGAGCCTTGTTCGGAATGGAACACCATTTGCTCTCTTCGATGAATTCAATCTTGACCTTTCAAAAAAACTTCCGTCATTACTAGATTCACATCCAAAAAATTCTGGTTCCTTCCTTTCTGAATTTAGCGCTCGCAGAAATGTTGAGCCTTTGTTCGGATTGGAACACCATTTGCTCTCCGTTATGAATCCAAATTTGACCTTTCAAAAAATCCCATCTCGTGTCCTTCCCAAGGATACGATTTGCAACATTTGTGTCTAGCGGTGCTAGTACGCCCTTTCGGGTCTACTGTATTCGCGACCGACACATTTGTATCTCCAACCTTATATCATTTTACCTCGAGTGAGCCTTGCTTCTCGGTAATTTGAATTAAGGTCTATAATTGCTTCTAGCAGTCACTGGAACGCTCACTCTGAGCCTACCATACTTGCATTTCAGAACAATTGTATCCTCTATGCCTTTTTGCCTTCTTCATTCGTCCTTGGGTTGGGCCATGTCCCCTCAAGTGATTTGAAAAGACAAAGCCATAGTTGTTCTCCATTTATGATCACCATATTCTTGTAATTACTAATGGATTTGGTCTTGTTTCAAAAGTTTTCCAAAACTAACAATGGCAGCTTCATTGACCATCACTTTCGATGAGAACAAGTACCAGCTTATGCTTCAAGACAAGCAAAACAAGCATAAGCGCCCTGCTAGTTGCCGAAGCATCATCTCCCTCGACAACTCTCCAAACACCGGGTCAACTTCAACTCCCTGGACCATCGTCTTCGGATTGCTAGGACCATTCCCACTCCCTGCAGAAGACACTGTACCTGCCAAGAAGCAGAAAACCGCCCCGTAACGTGTCACTAAAATGGTACCAAGGGCGAACACCAAGAAGCCTGAAGCTCGTGGCGTTCCCACGAAGCCTCAACCCACAAGAAACTAGGTTTACACCAAAACGTGGTCCCCGAGATCTTCGCCAAAGCAACGGAGGTCCCAAACATCTGCAAAGCCAGCATACCTGGCCCCTCTCAAGGAGAATCAGTTCTACCTTCTCTCTTACATGAAAGAGGAGAAACCTACCCTCCACCCAAAAAACAAACAAAATCATCATGAGCCGGCTTGCTCCTACAAGCCCAAAATCAAATCCTGCATCGTTAGGCCTACGTAAAAACATGCTGAAGCCTGCACTCTCGCGAGTCGACCCTTCATCTCAACAGGGGCCGAGCTCGCAAAATTCAAGTCTTCATTACGACAGACAAAGGACCGCATCTAGATTCTGTCCTTGCCAAGCTTCAAAGAAGACAAACTCGGCTGCTGCGCACGAGGGACTACATCCTTCATCGCCAGAGCCCAGCCAGAGCTGATTGTAGCTCAAATTACTCGTCGTATGCGTCGCCGCACTGCATATCGACAAAAGAGATTCGAGAAACAAAGAACCCAGCGTTTCACTCTCCACGTCTCAAACAAATGGGTCGAAAAAGAAAGACCCGACCAATTTGTTGCTGTTCATATGGTTGGTAAAACCAGAAAACGCCGGAAGTCAGCAACCAAAATCAGTGTTAGACGTCCAATGACTCGCAGCGTCTCTCGGACAAAAACACATCTGGAAGAGTCTTCCACTCCTCCAAGCCAAGAACATCGGAGTAACCACTCCTCAGATTCTTCATCCAGAAGAATGAGCCCCAGCTCTGATGGAACGCGCTCCGAGGGGCACGCTGGGGCGGCTACCGGGGTCGGCGGAACGTGGGAGCCCGTCGGGTCCGGCCCTTTCGCGCCCTGGCGGGCCCTGAAGCGTGCATCAACATTTCTTTTATGTGGGTGTGCCAGATTTTCTATTTTACTTGGAATTGCAAGTGGTAATCCGGAGATCAACCTTCGCAAGTAAAAAGGAAATCAACTTCTTTCGAGTTTTCCATTGCACAAATATTTAAGAAAAGAGACATTTTCTTGGTTTGCCGTGAAAGGCGATTTTGTTTGGCATTTATAGCCGATTTACAATTCTCATCAATAATGAAAGACAAGAGTTGTGATTTTTGTCTCTTTTAGAAAAATACAAACTACAATGAAAAGGAAGAAAAGGAAGATCTAACTTTTCAGGAGATTGTGGGGCACTCGTTCAGATTGACGGTCGCAAGCCATGTATGGGCTTCGCCATCATCCATGCAGATGAGAACAGAAGATGCTCTTGATTCGCTTGGCTTGGCTATAACCTCAGGTTTTTAGAGGACAAAGACCAAGAGAATGTCCTATGTCCAATAAAAAGCTAAGTAGACGGGCTGAAAAGCCACGTCTAAGCCATTGGAGGCAGCAGGAGAAGGCAAGGACCTTGGGGGGGGGGTGCCCCCCAAGGGACTTTTGTCACCTTGTAGTGGTGGCCGGTGCAGAACTTCAGCAGAGTTTTTCTCTCTTTTTCTTTCTCTCAGATCTCTTTCTGATCTTTGTTTTTCTGATCCTCTGATTTTCTCCTCTTTTTTCTGATCTTTTTCCGATCTTTTTTCCGATCTCCATTTCAATGGAATGCTCTCCTATTTATAGGCCTTTGGTAGCCATTTAGGAGGGTTTATGAGCCTTAATGGCTTTAATGGGAGGAGTTACAAGATTTATTTCTTGATTTTGTAACTCCTTTTTCCTTGAATCTGATTGGCCGATGGAGATTAAGGGCTTTTAATCACCTTAATTACCATAATGGGAGGAGTTTCATGGTTTAAATGCCATGAATCAATTGACTTGTAACTCCCAAATGCTTGCTTCTGATTGGGCCGTCCAAAGAAATGAATTAATGACTGCAATAAAGCTAGTCAATTAACCACATTAATTGGTCGCCGAGCAGTCGAAGAGTCGCGGGCCATGCCGTGTCTTCTGGAATTCTTCTGGCGATGATCATCGATGGATCTACATGCTGATCGACATCGGATGAACATGTAACTTCAGACATTGATAGCTAAGAGCGGGCCGGTGACATCTGTCTTGTCGATTTCACGATCGGTCGGACAGAAAGTGCACTTTCTTGGTCAGCCGGTTGGCGATCTTGGAGCAATCACTGATGATTTTATGCTTTTGGAGGTTGACCCGTGATTTTGACGGATGTCGTCGGATATGAGTCAATTTCAAGCACTAAAAATCACATTTTCAGGAAACCACAGGGGCCAAAGTGCGCGAAACGCGAAAAAAGACGGAAAAAACGGGTCACCGGCGGAAAATCCGGTGACCCGGACCTCCATGGTCGCCGGCGACCATGGACCGGCGACCATGGGCCATGGTCGCAGGGGCCTGCGACCATGGGCCATGGTCGTAGGGGTCCGCGACCCTGGGGGATTTTTTCCCCTTCGGAGCCCGTTTTGCGGTCGTTTTGAGGTCTTTTTCGTCGCCGTTTTCTTCTGTATTTTTCTTGACATTTCTTCTCATTTATTGGCTTGATCTCCCTGTAGACAACTTAATGAGAATCCTTGCATTTTTAGAGTGCAAAGTTTCCAATTTTCCGGGAAAGCCGAAGACTTTGTCGCGTAGAGCTGCTGATTTTCCGCCAGAAGCTGAAACTTGGTCAAACGATGTCGGAATGACCTGAAATTTGAGGTGAAGCCTCCTGAGCAATAAATAAGACCAACCATAGGCTTTTGTTTGAGTTTTGAAGCCGTTTAGGGTCCCGTCGATGCTTCACTTGATTTTGCTGCGGGGAAAATGCCGAGCTTTGATATGTGGTCAAACGATGTCCGATTGACCTGAAATTTGACGGGGAGCCTATTGGAGTCATTTTGAGACGTTCCATGGGCTCCGTTTTGGATGTCATGGTCCCGGGTTGCTCCGCCGCCGGTAGGCTTGATTTTCTCTCGGAGCATCGAAACCTGGTCAAACGTTGTCGGAATGACCTGAAATTCGACGTGCAGCCTTTTGGAAGCATGTTAAAGCCACTCATGCACTTGGTTTGATGAGCGAAGGCTTCGGTGGTTCCTGCCGCCGGGAGGCTTGATTTTGCTGCTAGAGCATTGATGGAGGGTCAAACGTTGTCGGTTTGACTTGAAATTTGGCATAGAGCCCTTTTGAGACATGCTGGAGTCATCTGTAGGCTTTGATCGAAGTTTTGACGTCTCCAATGATGTCGCCGCCGGGAGCTCCCGTTTAGCTGTCGGAGAAGTGAAGTTAGGCCAAATGTTGTCGAAATCGCCCGAAACTTCATGTGTACTCTTCTCTTGGCTATCTTGAAGGATCTTGCAGTTTTTGTTTGATTCTGACAAGATTTGAATTTTTGGAGAAATTGCATTGCCTATTTATGGCAGGTTACGACTTCATGCAGCTTTCTTGATTTGAAGAGGCAAAGTGACATTTTTGGTGTCAACAAATGCCCCCTCGAGGTACAGCGACGAATTGCTTGACTTTTGTAGTCGATGTGCCTCGAAGAGATTTTTGAAGGAGAGCTTGTGTCTTGACCAAGAGTCTTTGAGCAATCTTTCTTTTGGTAGAGTAGCCTTTGAGCTTCCAGGGGAATTTTATGGTAGTGAAAGGAATCACACACCATCTCGAGGCAAAGTTTTGAAGATGACATCAGGGATGTGGATTTGGGCTTTTGTTTTTGACCTTGTGTCCTAACAAGCTATATATGGCAGGTTAGGGGATCGGGTTTTGGTTTTGACCTTGTGACCCAACAAGCTGTATGTGGCAAGTTGGGGGATCAGGATTTGGTTTTTGGTTTTGGTCTTGTGACCTAACAAGCTGTATGTGGCAAGTTAGGGGACCAGGATTTGGTTTTTTGTCACTCTTTGGGACTGTGTGGGTCCATTGGAGTGGTTTGGATTTTTGTGAAATGTCAATTTCAAGATTTTGGCTCGATTTGGTATATGAGGATGGATGGTTTGATTTTTGGAAGCTCATGGGGCTTGGGATTTTTTGTATGGTTCAATCAACTCAAAAGAGGCATGGAACCATTATTGTATGCTCTTGGGTAAGAGGGATTTTTTTTTTCTGACTAAAAGCCCATTTTTTTTTTTTTTTAGTGCCTAGGTGGTCAAACCTGGCTCATATGGGCTAGCCCATGGGACCTTAAGCTTTTTAGGATGGCTTAGATCTCATGTGGGGCCATTTTTGTAAAGAATATCTAAAGATATCTCATTTGGATAGAGAATATCTAAAAATATCTTTATGGGAGAGAATCTCTCATATTCCCTTAATTTGGGAGAGAATATCTCAAGGTATCTTTCTTTTTGGGAAGAAATCTCCAATATCCTTTTTTGTTGGAGAGAATCTCTCATTGATTGATTTTGGGAGAAAATCTCTCAAAGACATCTTTCTTTTTGGGAAAGAATCTTTCTAATTCCTTCTCTTTTGGTAAGGTTACTAATTAGTAACACTTACCTTTCTTCTTTGTTTCCTTCTTTGATTTGCTCTCTCCTATAAAAGCAAAGGGAGGTAGGATCTCTTGCTCTTATTGCTTTCTTTTGCAACAATCTCAAGAGAGCTCCAAGGCCAAGAGTTTTTCTTCTTCAAGGATCTTCAAGCTTTTTCCTTCTTCTTCTCCATCAATGGCTTCAAGTAAGTTTTCTCTCTTTTTCTTTCAAGAAAACTTTATGTAGAGAATAGGAGAAAAAAAAAAGTTTCTCTTCTTTTTTTTCTTTCTTTCTTTTCTTTCTATTCTTCTTCTCTTTTTTTTTTCTCTTCTCCACGTGATTTCTTCTTTTGTTTTTTTTTTTTTTTTTTTTTTCTTTTTTTTTTCACACGTTTTTTCTATTTTTTTTTTTTTTGTGGGCCGTACGGACAGATCCGTACGGATCTGGTCCGTATGGCCACGTGGCCTGTGGGCCACGGCCTGATGGGCCAGCCCCTGATTTTTTTTTTTTTTTTTTTTTTTTTTTGCTGTTTTCTTTCTTCTCTTTTTTTTTCTTTTCTTTCTCCCCTTTTTTTTCGAGAAAGTTTCTTCTTTTTTTTTTTTTTTTTTTTTTGCTCATCATGATAATGCGTTTTTTGTGCAAATCTAGATGTTCATGCATATACTATTTGTAGATTGAGCATGATAGCATACCTGAAAATCTTTGCAAATTTGGGAATTTGGAGCTTGCAGCGATGTTGAGCCCTTCTTGATTTTGCGGAGATTTTGAGGTTTCGAAAGTTTGGAGTTTCGGAGCTCGCAGCGATGTTGAGCCCATCTTCAAACTTTCTATTTCCGTCGGGGTATTTCCTTTTTCTTTGGAATTGCCCCGGGGTCATGCCAAAATTTCGCCAGATTTTTAGTGGGACAAAGTGACCCTTTTTTTCTTTCTTTAGCGAAATCCTGTCATTTTGATGACGATCTTTTTCTTTTCCGACCTTTGCAGGTGGTTCCTCCAGAGCGAACAAGGGTAAAGAGCCTGCTACAAGCGTACCTCGTCGATCCGCCAGATCTTCTAATGTGGCCGTTCAGCAGGCCTGGGAGAAGGTCCAGTTTATTGAGAAGAACTTGGAAGAATGTGATTCCCTCAATCGTGATGAGATGAGACAGCGATTGATCGCTCTCAAGGACGAGGAGTTCTATAAGATCATGGCAGGCAACCGTCCTTGGGTTATGGACGATCTGAGGGTTTTGCCCAAGCCTACCTTCTTCTTTGGAGATGCAGTCCCTGACGACTTGACATACCAAAGGAGATGTTTTCAGTTCTCTTACACAACTGATGGTGAAGAGAGAACTATTTCTACCCGGTCGTCTTTTGACCGGACCATCTCGATCCTGAGCCTTTCTCCCACGTGCCCTAAGAGGGAAGATCCTCCGAGCTGGGTGAAGAGGACCAGTGTGATCAAGACCGGGGTTTTTGTTGGTGGACCTTCCGGTTTTGCAGAGAAGCCACCTGTCCGTATGGACATGTTGATGCCAGCCAGCGGCTACCAGGGCTCTGATTATCCGTCGGTCGATTTGAGACCGGTGGGCCATGGCGTTTTCAGCGGTGACGGCAGTACTTGGGTGAAGCCCTTTCGACTTCGTGGCCGTTTCAATGCTGACTCCGATTGGAAGTCATGGACTGACCACACCTTGCTGATTGGGGGCGCCGTTTTGAAGGAAGCCGGGATTTTTGACGCGGTCCGCACTTTTAGGGAGACCGTGACTTTTTCCGATGATGCCTTCATGGCTATGTTGGAGTCTTTCCTCCCTCAGACCAATACCTTCGTTGTTACGAACGGTGAGATTGGTTTTTCTCTGAAGGAGTTAAGTGCTATTACTGGATTGCCCATCCTTGGCAAACTCTACGAGGAGTTCATGCCGATTGACAGCGTCCTCGAGGAGCAGTCAGAGGAATTCAGGCTCCTATACTTTCAGCTCGTCGCCTTCTATGATTTTTTGAAGGAGGGCTCGAAAGTCAGATCCAGCAGTTGGAAGAGTTATGGCTCTTCATTCTTCAACTTCTTTGACAGCAAAGAGTCTCCTGATAGCATGACCCGGGAAGACAGGAAGAAGACATTGGCCATGCAGGAAGAGTTGAAGGGTTTCTTCGCGAGCACAGATGCCCTTTATTCTGACATTGCACTGCGGAGAGATCTTGCTTTTTACCTCACTTATTGGCTAGGTGAGGCTGTGTTTGCTGGTGGAGATGGGACGCACATCAGGCCGCATTGTATTTTTCCGGCTTGTCAGATGGCGTTTGGAGAGCGGCTTGCTTTGGTGCCCGCTCTTTACTCCTACCTGTGTACCGAACTGCAGGCTGCTGCTTTCTTGGTTCGGCTTGGGCTCCCTATGAATAGGGTATTTTCAGCCCATATCTTTTATTCGTGGTTTGTATACCACTGTCCTGGCTTCCACCAGCTGGGTGCTGCACAGGATGATGATCCTCTGATGATTCGATTGGCTAAGGGAAGAGCCATATCCGAATCACTTTTGTTTGCCCGCATGAGGATCCGACGGTTCAGGGACGTCGAGATGGGGCAGTCTTCAGTTAAGCTTTCTCCGGAGTTGCGGAAGAAGGCTTTTGATTTTGGTGCCTCCCGAGACTCTACCAGAGCAGGGTCGGGAAGGCATTACCCTTTGACCAATGCAGAGAAGGAGTGGCTTTTCAGCATACGAGTCGGCACGATGGTGTACCGTAGACATCTTTTCGTCGACATCCAGCCGTATGTACCTTCTCGCTTTGCGCTTCAGTTGGGCTTCTCTCAAGGCGTTGTTGGAGCGCCTTCGAGTATGGTGAAGCGTTTTGGGGGTTTGCAGGATGGCAGAAATGCATGGGCTTTCTATAGTGCTGAAGACACTACTGCCACGATTTCTTATCCTGAGCTGTCGACTTTCCGAACTGCCGGCTTCACGAAGTGGTTCGCGGAGAGCTTTTTGGCATATCGGGGGCTTTCCAAGAAGGAGCTTGATGTAAAGCTGTCTTCTGGAAAAGGCATTGGGAAGTCGGATGGCGTCCTGCGAGAGGAAGTTTGGGCCTTCCTTTCTGGAGAGAAGCACAAGATAGGCTTTCTCGGTGACCAGGGCGTCATTGGTTCTGAAGCTGTTCGGGAAGTACCTGATGAGGCTTTGGAGCAGCTAGAACAGGAGGAAGCTGAGCTCGACGCTTGGATGCAAGCGGCACAGAGACGAGCTTCCGCGGAGTCTACTGGCGAGAGCAGACCATCCAGTGAGGAGTCGAGTGAGAAACCTGACTCTGATAGTGAGGCGGGTTCTTCTAGGAAGCGAACCCGTAGAGGTAAGAAGAGGAGGAGGAGTCAGCGTCACACGGGGCGGGACGAAGACTCTCCTAATGTGGAAGTCCCTCTTACCATCAACGAGGAGGTGCCAGAGGCTGTCGATGAGCCTCTAGAGAAGAGGAGTCGTGGGGAAGAGACCATTGGTGAAGGTATGATTCTTCCTTTTTCTTTTTCTACTTCTTTCATGGGGCTTTCCATGTTCTGATTTGTTTTCTTACCCTGCTGCTGCTTTTTTCTCTTTTTTTTTTTAGCAGAGGATGAAGACTTGCCGATGCCTGAGGTTCCGACCGATGAGGCGGTGATGGAGCCGGTTATGGCATCTGAAGAAGAACCGAGGGACTCTGGAATGACTCCGGAATCTCCAATTGGTATAACTTCTTTCGCTTTCTCTTTTTTTTTTTTGCCTGCGACTTGATTTGCTAACATTTTTTCTTGTCAGCTGACCTGCCACAGGATTCCGATGACTTTGAACCATCAATGGACGCAAATGTCGATGATGCTTCTGATGAGTTCATGGAGGAAGAGAGTGTTCCGCCAGTCGTCGAAGAAGGTACTTTGTAGTGATGACCTGATGATTTTTTTTTTTTTTTTTTTTTGAACAGGATCATATTCATACCTTTTTGTGTTTCATTTGCAGGTTTTGAAGTGACAGAAGAGAGTCCATCGCTTTCTTCAGAACCAGAGCAAGGGATGCCAGAGGTCGATCCGGAGGTAGAGACCAGTTCAGACATGATTGAGGAGATGCCTCGTGTTGAGATTCCCTCTCCAGTGGCTCCAAGTGAAAAGAGTTCTTTTGTTACTCTTCCAATGGGACATGACATGAGCAGCCGATCAGCGGAGAAGGGTGAATCTTCATCCAGTTCGTCTCTTCAATTTGCGAAGAAGGTGCTGGCTCGGGTTTTGAGTTCTTGGGTCAAGACTCTCCTTTCTGGACACTTGGAGGCAGGATTTGGCATGATCCCACATGTACAGGAGATTCTGACCGACACCGAAGAGGTTGGTCTGGATGTCACAGGTGCCAGGGCGATCGTTGATAGGATCATTGCACTGGGTGACAAGTGGTTTGAGACCATGGGTTTCCCTGACGACCAATTCTTCAAGGAGATGTTCTTGGACCCTGCTGATAAAGCTAAGTCTGACCTGAATGAGGCTACACAAAGCAAGAAGCAGCTAGTTCGGGAGAAGAACAAGGAAGAGCTAGCCATCATCGGTTTGAGGCATGACCTTAACGTCCTTGATAGGGAAGTTGAGGAGGCCAGAAAACGTCTTGAGCATTTGAAGGCACAAGTCGATGCTAAGTGGGCTGCTATAACAGAGGCTCGTGACAGGGAGAGTACTCTGATTCGCAGGGTTGCAGATGCCGGTCAAGTTCTCGAGAGGAGGACTCTAGAAAACGAACGATGGCAAACTGCTGGGGAAGAGCTTCCCGGTGTAAAAGAAGGGTTACGGCATTCGCCAGCATCTCATGGCAAGTTCCTGAAGAAGCGTGCCTTGGAAACTCTGACGGCTGAGGCCAAAAGTTTGCTTGAGGAGCTGAAGCTTTGGCTGGAGACCATTTTTGGCTGAGCTCCTGATTTTTTATAGCAGAAACCATTCTTCTTTTTTTTTGGTACCACATGTATTTTTTTTGGTACTTCTTTTTTTTTTTTTAGTGCTTGTGAACACTTTCCTTTTTTTGGTACCACATGTATTTTTTGGTACTCTTTTTTTTTCCTATGCTCACTCAAATCTTTTTGTGATGAAAGCAATTGCTAAATGGGATTTGATCAAAAGTTTTGTCATTTTGTGAAAATCTTTTGTCAAATGATTGTTTTGGTAGGGGAAACGAATTTGGCATGAAAGCCGGATTTTTGTGGCATTTACAGCCAGTTTTGACATGAGAGTCAGGTTTTTTTTTTTTGTGTGGCATTTATAGCCGATTTTTGAGATGGCATAAGAGCCAAAAATTTTGTTCATGGCATGGGAGCCAATTTTGAGATGGCATGGAAGCCGAAATTTTATGGCGTAAAAGCCAAAATTTGGGTTGGCATGGAAGCCGGTGTTTGTTTTGTGGCATCTATAGCCAGTTTGGTGGCATTGATAGCCAATTTGTGGCATTTATAGCCGGTTTGGTGGCATTGATAGCCATTTTTTGAAAGCCAAGTTTTGGTTTGTCGGCGTGAAAGCCAATTTTTTTGTGGCATTGATAGCCGGTTTGTGGCATTTATAGCCGGTTTTTGGCGTTTATAGCCAGATTTTTTTTTTTTTGGTTTTCAAAATGCAGGTATCGACTAAATGTCGCCTCCCCGCTGAATGGTCTTGCAAGTATCGATGGAATGTCGCTTCCTTGCTCATTCGGTTTTGCGAGTATTGATGGAATGTCACTTCCTCGCGGGTTGGGTTTTGCAAGTATCGATGGAATGTCGCTTCCTTGCGAATTGGGGTGCAAATATCGACTAAGCGTCGCTTCCCTGCTTTTCCCAAAACTTTTGAAATTTGAGGTTTTCTCGAACCTTTGAAATTTGGGTTGTGGATATCAACTGAAATGTTGCGTCTCCACGATTTTAGAGATTTTGGAAGTATCGAATGGGGTTCGCATCCTTCCGATTTTTTTTTGAGTTTTGCGAGTATCGACTAAGTGTCACTTCCCCGCGGTTTTTGAAAAACCATTTTTTTGTTTAAAGACACGAGGGTCGTAAATTTTGACCTAAAACCATTTGGCGGTAAAAGGTAAGGTGGACTAGGGTGGAAATCCCTGAATCCGAATTTTGTTTCAAACCATGAATTTTGGTTCAAGGATCGAAAGTTTTGGTCAAGTCAAGGAGAGGCTCCTAAACTTGGATTTTTTTTTTGTTTTTGTTTTTGAACAATGAAACGATAAAAATAAGCATTGTTTTTTAATCTCTAGAAATTTTGACATTTGGTATGAAAATTCTAAAGAGAGTGGGTTTGACGAGCGAGTACCTGAGAACAGGTTTTGGCCATACCGGCATTGCTCTTACCCAGTTGGGTAAGTCTTCAAGGGTAGTACCGCTTCAAGAACTTGCCGTTGATAGGCAGCATACATCTGTCGCCTTCCATGTTTAGGAGGGCATATGCGCCATTGGAGAAGACCTTGTCGATGACGTAGGGTCCCTCCCATTTTGGTTCAAACTTGCCTTTGGACTTGTGAGCGAAGACCATTGGTCTTTTTACCGCAAGAACCAAGTCACCCTTTTTGTAGGCGCGTTGCCGAACCCTTTTGTCAAAAGATCCTGCCATGCGTGCTTGGTAAAGTTCAATGCTTTGTCGAGCTTCGAGCCGTCTCTCATCGAGATTGTCCAGCTCATGGAGTCGCAATTTGACATTGCTTTCTTGAGTCATGTCATTTTGTAGAGATACCCTCAGAGAAGGAATTTGTACCTCTAGGGGCACGACAGCTTCGCATCCATAGACCAAGGAGAATGGTGTGCTATGGGTTGGTCCTCGAACGGTGGTTCGATAGGCCCACAAAGCTTCAGACAGTTTGTCACTCCAGTCTCTTTTGTGACTAGAGACCATTTTCTTGAGGATTTTGCAGAGTGTCTTGTTGAAGGCTTCTGCTAATCCGTTTGCTGCCGGATTGTATGGAGTCGAAGGACAGCTTTGGATTTTGTATTTGTCGCAGAACCTGTAGAATCGATGATCCCGGAATTGTGGTCCGTTATCATGGACGAATCTTTTGGGTATGCCGAAACGACAAATGATGTTGGTGCGTAGGAATTGAAGAACTGATGAGGTCTTCATTTCGTTGAACGCAAATGCTTCTGACCACTTGGAGAAATAATCCGTAGCGGCGAAGATGAAGCGATGACCTTTGCTTGAAGGGGGAGAGATAGGACCTATGATGTCCATGCCCCATGCTTCAAAAGGCCATGAGACTGCTGTAGGATGTAGCCATTCCGGAGGCATGTGAATGTAGTCTCCATGAACTTGGCATTGTTGGCAGCGCTTAGCAAATTGCATTGCGTCGGGTACCATGGTAGGCCAGTAGTAACCCAACCTTTTGATTTGGTCGTAGAGCTTGGGACCAGCCTGATGAGCTCCACAAAGACCAGCGTGAACTTCTTTGAGTGTTTCTTCAGCTTCTTGTTGTGACAAGCAGCGTAGGAGTACTCCATTGAAGGATTTCCTGTAAAGGATTTTTGAAGGGATATCCAAATGAAAGTTTGGGGCTCGCCTTTGGATGCTTACCCGTTCTTTTGGATCTTCAGGTAGGATTCCGAACATAGTGTAATCAATGAACGGATCCCTCCAGTCGCCGATTGAAGTTTGAAGGATAGAGATCCGACTTCCAACCAATCGGTGGCATTCAGCAACTGCTTGGTGTGTGTTAAGAGGAGGGAGGATCCTTCTCTCACTCACTGTAATTTGCATGTTTTTTCCTTCCTGGATCGCCATTGATGCGGCAAGTCCAGCCAGGGCATCTGCACGGATGTTTTCACCTCTACGAATGTGGGTGATGTGACAGATGTCAAACTTTTGCAGAAGCGATTGTGCCTTGTTGTAATAAGGCAGCAGATCGGGCTTCCTGACTTCATATTTCTGATTCATCTGGTTGACGATCAGTTGAGAGTCTCCAAAGACTTCCAGCATAGTGATACCGGATTCGATGGCGAGTTCCAATCCTAGGATCAGAGCTTGGTATTCAGCTGCATTGTTTGTGCATGGTTCCAGTAGCGAGAAAGCGTGTGGAATCATGCATTTGTCGGGGCTAACAAAGAGGATGCCAACTCCTGAGATCAGCTTTCTTTTTTCATTTGTCCTGGTTGCACCGTCAAAGTACATGTCCCAGGAGGCATTTGGCGAGAAAGTCTCCACGCTGTAGACAGGTTCGTCTGGGAGATCATCTCTGAGTGGTGAATCTTTAGGCAATGGATGCTCTGCGAGGAAATCTGCTAGAGCTTGGCCTTTGATTGCTTTTTGTGGCACATACCTTATATCAAATTGTGATAGAAGGATGGACCATTTTGCCAGTCGGGCATTGAGAGAACCTGCCTTTGTGACAAGGACCTTCAAGAGGTTGATCCTCGAGACCAGGTAGACTGTGTTGGAAAACAAGTAGTGACGTAGCTTTTGTACGGCGAACATCACTGCAAGGCATTCCTTTTCGACTGGAGAGTAGCGATGCTCTGTACCTACTAGCATGCGGCTGAGGTAGTATAGAGCAGCTTCTTTTCCCTCACCATTCTCTTGTGCAACCAGAGCGCCTACAGAATGATCAAGAGCTCTTGTGTACAAGATGAATGGTTTTCCAGTGGCAGGGGCAGCTAACACTGGAGGTTTGGTCAGGTACGACTTGATATCTTGAAATGCGGCTTCACAGTCGGCATCCCAGACAAAGTCTACACCTTTTTTCATCAATCGAGAGAATGGACGGCATTTCCCCGAAAGATTGGAGATGAACCGTCTGATGTAGGCCAATCTCCCTTGAAGCCCTTTTAGTTCTCTCAAGGTTCTTGGAGAGGGCATTTCTAGAATAGCCTTGACTTTGATGGGGTCAAGTTCTATTCCAGCTTTCCGAACAAGGAATCCGAGAAACTTACCCGACGAGACGCCGAAGAAGCATTTTAGAGGATTCATCCGCAGTTTGTGTTTGCGGAGTCGGAGGAAGACTTCCCGAAAATCTTTGAGATGGTCTTCTTTTCTTCTGCTTTTGACGGCGAGGTCATCAACGTAACATTCGACCGTTTTGTGCTGCATATCTTGGAATATTTTCATCATAGCCCTCTGATATGTGGCACCAGCATTTTTCAGACCAAATGGCATGACAGTGTAGCAATACACGCCAAATGGAGTCCGAAATGAAGTGTGTTTTTCATCCTCGGGATGCATCTTTATCTGATTGTAACCAGAGAAGCCATCCATGAATGTCATTCGCTCGAATCCGCAGGTATTGTCAATCATCACCTCCGGTATGGGGAGCGGGAATTCATCTTTAGGGCAAGCGCCATTCAAGTCTCTATAGTCAATACAGACTCTGATCTGCCCAGTTTTCTTTGTCACGGGGACAATGTTGGCCAACCATTCTGGATGTTGTTCCTCACGGATGAAGCCGACGCTTTTGAGCTTTTGAACTTCTTGTTCAATTTTATCCATCACATCTGGACGGAATCTTCTTTGGCCTTGTTTGACAGGCTTGATGTCTTCTTGAAGATTGAGTTTGTGGACTGCTACTTTGGGGTCTAAACCAGGCATTTCAGCGTAGGACCATGCAAAGCAATCAACGAACTCACGAAGAAAAGCGATATACTCGGGTAACTCATCATCCTTTATATTCTTGCTTATGAATACAGGACGTGGGTTATCAGGTGTTCCCAAGTTTATCTTTTCAACAGGATCTTCTGTCGGAAGGTTCGAAGGTGGTTCCTCCACAATATTTTCGGAGGCTTCCAACTCAACGAAACCTTCTGGAGTTTCAACTGCATTACCAGACCAAGGCTCTGTTCCTTTCCATGGATTTTCTTGATTGGTGATCTCCTCAAGGCTTGCTATGAGATAGTCCCAATCGCCTGTTGAGTCTGGTATTTCTTTTGGAGACGAGGGTTCTTCTGGGTCAGAATAGCACAAGTCTGTATTATCGGGCGATTCCTCTTCATCATCAGAGAAATCGTACAAATTGGATGAGCTTCCTGGATCTTTGTCAGGTAACTCTTTAAAGAGATTTCCAGGGAGATCGATGTCTTCGTGGACTTGAGATGTTGAGGCTTGGTCGATAAAACGACTTTTAAGCTTTTGTGTCAACTGTCTCAGAGGAGTGTCAGGATCATACCCTAATCCATGTGAAGACTTTTCTACATGACCGTAGAGTCTCCAATCTTCCAGCTGGCTTTTGGTCAAGGCGGGCTCCAATGGCGTGAGAATACCGCGGCCTTCTCCCAAACCGACTGGGTTCTGAGCGTCAAAGCCCATTTTCTTCATGATAGCTTGTGCCACAGGACTATATAGAGATAGTTGAGGCATACCTTCATTTTGGAAAGGTTCAAGCAGAGAACTTGATGAAGAAGCATCCGATCTATGAAAGAAGATCGGTCTTTGCTTTGGTGATGTTGCCGGAACAACAAAGGTAGCAGACGTAGGATCTTCTACATCAGCAGGTGTCTCCATCGGAGTGAGAGCAGGCTGAACTTGCTGAGTGTCAGCTTGGCTTGGCGATGCATCATCTTCTGGCTCTGAGTCCGAGTCTGTGTCTTGCATGATAGACACGAGAGAGACAACAAATTTGCCCCCAGGCTTTTGTTTCGCCTTCTTCACTTTAGTCGTGATGACCAAAGGTTTTGAAGATTTGAGGGAGATGAGGAAGGGAGATTGACTACTCTCTTCTAATTTGCCGGAGGGTTTGTTTTCTTCCGGTGATTTTTGAGGAGCCTTGCCTTTATCTTTCTGGAGATTTTCAGCAGGGGGTGCTATTTCCTCTTCTTCTTTTTCTCCTTCATACATCTGGGAGTCTGCGAAGTGGACTTCTTTACCTTTGAAGGGTTTTCTGTCCGCAAAGACACGATGTACCATGCCGTCGTCGCCGACGAACTTGATGCATTGATGTAGAGTTGAAGGGACAACACCGTTCTCGTGTATCCAAGGACGTCCGAGAAGGATGTTGTAGCATGAGGGGGTTTTTATCGCATACACAGTGACCTCAGAGATAAGATCACCGATTTGCAATTTGAACCTGATTTTGCCGATAGGCCTTTGAGCGCTCCCATCGTATCCAAAGATAGATACAGATGTGTGGCTTAGCTTGCTGGGTGGGATGCCCAACTCTTCAAGAGCCGAAGTGGAGATAAGGTTGAGTGCAGAACCTGGGTCGATCTGAACTCTATGTATCGGCATTTCTTTGATGTACCCTGTAAAGTACAGGGGTCGGTTGTGCCTTGCTTCGCCGAGTAGGAGGTCTTCCTTAGTGAAGGCGATGGTTGCAATGGCTGCCCTTTGAACCGAGAGGCATTGGATGCATGATCCCTCAGTTTTCTTTTCTCCCTTTGAGGAAGTTTCAGAGTTTTTGACCCGGTAGTCCATTTCAATTTGGAGGACTTGCGGGGCATGTTTGTCGACATCCTCATTCAGTTTTTGTAATTCTGAGATGAGATTATCACGAGTGCGTGGAGACATTCGTAATAAGTCTAGGATGTGAAGACGTGCAGGTATGTGTTTGAAGTGCTCAACCAAGTCATACTTGAAAGCCTCCTTAGGGCCTGCGCGTTCATCATTGTTGCCACCGGGGGCGCTTACAACATCTTTTCCCGAAGGATTTACATAAGTAAAGGAAGATTGGTTGTAATTTTTGTGGTAGTCCCGGCCCGAACGGGTGCCTCTACCAACTTCGAGAGCTTCTTGAGAAGGATCTTCGTTTGGAAGATTGTCTTCAGGATCAAGAGGCTGTCGTTTTTCATCTACTGGGGATGTATCTGCAGCAGAGTCGCCATCCTCAGTGATTGTGTTGCACGGAGCATTTTCCGGGAGCAAGTCCTGAACAGCATCCAGCAGCTTTTCTTCTTCGTTGACCCATCCATCACCCCAAGTTGGGTTTTCTTC
The DNA here is from genome assembly GCA_028538565.1 of Umbellularia californica. Lineage (NCBI taxonomy): Eukaryota > Viridiplantae > Streptophyta > Magnoliopsida > Laurales > Lauraceae > Umbellularia > Umbellularia californica. Next base: position 46,925,573 of record JAPQWN010000006.1, on the reverse strand, counting down.
ATGATGATGAGTCGGGAAGAATGTGTATCCTGAAGTCACAGTCTCAGGGGAAGAAACCTGAGAGGGTGCCATCTCTGTGAAAGTCACGTGAGACGAGGTAGCTCCAGAGGATACATTGCTAGGCGTCGTCGGAGTGTAGGTAATCTCATCAGACGACGCTTCAGAAGAGCTATAATCCTGATATATTACATTACAGGAAGCTCTGATAGAAGATGTTGCCTGCTCGGAGTCAGACTCATCCTCGGATGTAAGAGGATCGTCAATCCAGCAATGTTCTCCATTTTCAGGAGTTGAGGGAGGAGGTACCTGATGGGCTTCAGGGACTTCCGGCTCTGGATTGTGAGGAATCTCGTTGACGCGGTCTTGCTCTTGTTCTAGAGCGAGACGCTGCAAGATCCTTGCATATTCTTCAAGATCAGGCATGGGAGCCAGATCCTCTTCTTCGTCTTCTCCGTGTGGCTCAACATAGTTGATTTCCACTGGAGCAATGACAGGTGCTGGGTTAACAGCATCTTCTTGTGCAGCCTCTTGGTCTTCTTCATCATCAGACCAGGATCCTTGTGGTTGCAAGGGGTTATACCAGATTACTGGCATAAGGTGAGTTTCAGGAACCCATTCTTCATCGGAGAGATATTCTCCTGTTTCAAGAGATTCCTCCCACTCATCGGTGTAGTTGGGCTCGAATCCATCGTCGGTGTCGCTGGACTCGTATCCATCAATGGAGAATCCAACTACCGAGTTGCAAGAGTATGATGCCCCCTGCATGGCTTCTTTTTTGAATTGAGGTGGCATGAAATCACTGAGAGTGAAGTTTCTTACCGCCTTTGAAGTCTCTGGAGGGGACGTTTCTGTTGCCCCGAGTGAAGTGGTAGAGGAGGCCTCTGCCTTTTCATGAACTTCTTGTTTTGGCTGGGTCTTCTCTTGCCGTTTGAGCCTGAGGAGATGTTTCCTAGCCTGCCTTCGCTGTTGAGCGGCTGGCTTTGTTTTGACGATCTCCCAATTTTCATCTTCCAGGAGATCGGGATGTACCCATATGGGTTGTCCGTCTGGTGTCGGGCAAGGAACCAACACTTCGGACGTTTGAATTCTTTTTATCACCTTGAAGGAAGTAGTGATCTTCTTCTTCGGTGATTTTGGTGTTTGTCCACGTGACACCATGTTGACGGAGGCGGGGCCATAATTTTTGTCAAAGGTGATGACTCCGTTCCTCCACATCTCATTGATCTTCTCTCTCACAACGAAGCATTGATTGAGAGGATGTGAGATCATCTGGTGGTATGGACAGTACCGAGGATCGTTGGTTTTGCCAACGTCTCCAGGTCTTTTGGGCTCTGGCAAAATGAGTTTGCCATTTGCTAGGAGAGCCTCAAAGATTTCTTCGACGTCTTCATCGAACGGATATTTCTTTTCTACTCGCTCTTTGAAGGCATCAGAGAGTTCAGGTCTCTTACCTGCAGCTCTATTTTCAGCTTTCTTTGGTTGCTGAGGAGCTGACTTAGTCTGTACATTGAGAACCTCCTTCTTCTTTGGTTTAGAGGTTGCAACAGCAGTCGGCTCTTTCTTTGATGATTTCTGACTGTTGAGGTCTTTGATCACCGTTTCAGCTTCCATGGAAGCTTCCAGGAGTTCCCCCAGGTTCTTTGATTTATTGCCGATGATCATGGAGCGGATTTTAGCTCTCATGTTGTTTCGGCAGATGTCGACTAGCGACGCTTGTGGCAGTACATCTGAGCATTTGTACGCCATTGCTTTCCACTTGTGAATGAAGTCATAAGTTGACTCATTCTCTCCCTGTTTTAGGCTGCAGAGCTGAGCCATAGTAACAGGATGATCCTCACCTTGGAAGTGGGTCAGGAAGCGTGTCTCCAGCATAGCCCAGTTCTGAATGGAGTTCTCCGGCAGAGTGGAGTACCAATCGAAGGCCGTACCTTTTAGGGTACTTGCAAAGTGGCGGATCTTGAGTGCATCTTGATCCGCGATAGCTCCCGTCAAGTTCTTGAAGTGGATGACGTGCTGTCTGGCCGATCCTTTCCCCGTATATGTTTGGAGAGTAGGATGTTTGAATTTTGTGGGGAACGGGACCGAGTCCATCCATAAAGGATATGGTGGCTTGATCCCATGCTCCTTGAGTATATCCTCTTCTTTTGCTTTGGCGAGGATACTGTCTACGTCCTTTTTGGTAAGGGCGCGTAACTCATTTTCTTCTCCATTTCCCTCGTTATTGCTATGATTCGGAGGAGGCTCATTGTTCACCTGATTTTGGACGACAAGGAGAAGGTTTTCCATCAGAGTTTCAATCCTCTGCTGGCGTTGTTCCAATTGCTGGATGCGTGTGAGCGCATCATCTCGAGGTGGATTCTGAGGTGGCGGCTCAGAACTTGTAGCCAAGACGTTCATCCCTCGGGATTCGAACGAAGAAATCGTCCTGGTGACCGAGCTGGGGCTCATTCTTTTTTATGAAGAGCTTGATGAAGGATTACTCTCCCGTCCTTGGCTTAAAGGGGCAGGAGATTCTTCGGGATGTCTTTGTGTCCTGGTGACGCTACGGGTCACCGGACGTCGGACATGGATTTTTTATGCTGACTTTTGGCGTCTTCTGGTTTTTCCAACCATATGGACGGCAGCAACTTGGTCGGGTCTTTCTTTTTCGACCCATTTGTGGGAGACTTGAAGTGTAGGAGGCTGGGTCCTTTGCTTCTCTAGTCTCTTTTGTCGATATGACGCACGGCGGCGTGCTCGACGAGCGATTTGAGCTTTGGTCAGCTCTGGCTGGGCTCTGACGATGAAGGATGTGCTCCCTCGGGCGCAGCAGCCAAGCTTGTCTTCTTTGTGGTTGGGCAAGGACAGGATGCGGACCCGGTCCTTCGACTGTTGCAGCGAAGCTTTGAACCTTTCGAGTTCGGCCCCTGTAGAGATGAAGGGTCGAACTGAAGGAGTGTAGGCCTTAGCAGGTGCTTGGAGAGGCCTGGTGATGCATGATCTGATTTTGGGCCTGTAGGAACAAGCCGGCTCATGCTGGGTTGACTTGGGAGTCAAGTTGGAGATGGGTCTCTCCTCTTTCATGTAGGCAAGAGGGTAGAACTGGTTCTCCTTGAGTGGGGCCAGGTATGCTGGCTTGGTGGAGGTTTGAGACCTCCTTTGTTTTGGGGAAGGTCTTGGAGACCAAGTCTTGGGATAGACCTGGTTGTTTGTGGGTCGAGGCTTCGCGGGGGTGCCGCGGGCTTCAGGCTTTTGGGCGCTCGCCTTTGGTGTCACGGGAGTGACACGTTGAGAGGCGATCTTCTGCCTTTTGGCAGGCGCAGTTTGTTCTTCGGGAAGTGGGAATGGTCCCAGTGTCCCGAAGACGATGGTCCGGGGAGTCGAGGTCGACCCAGAGTTCAGAGAGTTGCCGAGGGAGTTGACGCTTCGGCAGCTGGCGGGGCGCTTGTAAGTGCGCTCGGTTTGCTTCTGTTGAAGCATGAGTTGGTGCTTGTTCTCATCGAAGATAATGGTTAAGGCTGCCATTGTTAGTTTCGAAAAAGTTCTCTGAAACAAGACCACATCCATTAGTAATCACAAGAATATAATGATCATAAATGGGAATTTCTATGGTTGTCTTTTCAAATCGCTCAAGGGATATGACCCAAGCGACATGAAGAAGGCAAAAAGCCATAGATGGTACAATTGTTCTGACAGCAAGTATGGTGAGCCCAGAATGAGCGTTCCAGTGACTGCTAGAAGCAATTGTAAACCTAAATTCGACTTATCGAGAAGCAGGGCTTGCTCAAGATAAGAAGAATATAAGGTAGGAGTTACAAATGTGCCGGTCACAGATACAGTAGACCCTGAAAGGGCGTACCAGTATTGCTATGCACAAATGTTGGAGATCGCATCCATGAGATGGGATTCTTTGTTTTGAAATGTCAGAAATGGATTCGTCAAAGAGAGCAGGTGACATTCCGATTCAAATACGGGCTCAACGATTTCCGCGAGCGCCAGTACTCAGAAGGGAAGAGACCACAATTTCTCGAATCTGAATCCAAAAAGTGACGAGTTTTTGGAGATTTTTTTTTTTTAAATGATTTTTTTTATTTTATTTTTATTTTATTTTTTTTTATTTTTTATTTTTTTTTTAAAATATTTTTTTTTATTTATTTTTTTATTTTTTCTTTTTGAAAATTTTTTGTTTTTTTTTTTTTTAAGATTTTTTTTTTTGAAAATCTTTTTTTTTTATTTTTGATTTTTTTAAAATTTTTAAGATTTAAAGACGAGAGAGTACACATAGGCCTCCTAACCCGGTCTTATGAAACCTCAATTGATAGAATTGCCCCCAGGTAAGGGTAGGATTACTTAATGAACCCGTTTGGAGGACCCTTGCCTAGAACAGTCAAGCTGTCTCCACACTCTGGACAAGGCTTTTCTTGAATCAATCGTGATCAAAGAACGCAATTGGTTTAACCTTAGTGGTCTATGTCCCTTTTTTTTTATAAAAATCCCAAATAGACTCATCGAAGAGAAACGATGGCCCAAAACCTTAGTCGAACGGGCTCAACATTTCTGCAAGCACCAAAGAACGATAGGATAGGAACAAAGTTTCTCAATTTTGAATCCAAACTAAGAAAACTAATTTTTTTATTTTTATTTTTTTTTTAATATTTTTTTTTTGAAATCTCTAATGAACTCATCGAAGAGAAACGATGGCCCAAAACCTTAGTCGAACGGGCTCAACATTTCTGCAAGCACCAAAGAACGATAGGATAGGATCAAAGTTTCTCAATTTTGAATTCAAACTAAGAAAACTGATTTTTTTATTATTATTATTTTTTTTTATATTTTTTTAAATCTCTAATGAACTCATCGAAGAGAAACGATGGCCCAAAACCTTAGTCGAACGGGCTCAACATTTCTGCAAGCACCAAAGAACGATAGGATAGGATCAAAGTTTCTCAATTTTGAATTTAAACTAAGAAAACTGATTTTTTTTATTTTTATTTTTTTTTAATATTTTTTTTTTTGAAATCTCTAATGAACTCATCGAAGAGAAACGATGGTCCAAAACCTTAGTCGAACGGGCTCAACATTTCTGCAAGCGCCAAAGAACGATAGGATAGGATCAAAGTTTCTCAATTTTGAATTCAAACTAAGAAAACTGATTTTTGTTTTTTGAAAAGAGAAAGAATGGAAACAAACTCAAAGAAATAGAAATTTCCAAAAAATCCCATCTCATTTTTTTTTAGGATGCAAAATCCAACATAGGCTACCAGCTAGAAAGTAGCCAAGGAATCCGGAAAAGAAGTATAAGCATAGAGCAAAAAGTATGATATGCAAATATTTCATTTCCGAGCACCGTGTTCTCAAATGAACGAGTCCCACCGGGTGTGCCAGCTTGATGGAACGCGCTCCGAGGCGCCTGCTGGGGCGGCTACCGGGGTCGGCGGAACGTGGGAGCCCGTCGGGTCCGGCCCTTTCGCGCCCTGGCGGGCCCTGAAGCGTGCATCAACATTTCTTTTATGTGGGTGTGCTAGATTTTCTATTTTACTTGGAATTGCAAGTGGTAATCCGGAGATCAACCTTCGCAAGTAAAAAGGAAATCAACTTCTTTCGAGTTTTCCATTGCACAAATATTTAAGAAAAGAGACATTTTCTTGGTTTGCCGTGAAAGGCGATTTTGTTTGGCATTTATAGCCGATTTTGGCGTTTATAGCCGATTTACAATTCTCATCAATAATGAAAGACAAGAGTTGTGATTTTTGTCTCTTTTAGAAAAATACAAACTACAATGAAAAGCAAGAAAAGGAAGATCTAACTTTTCAGGAGATTGTGGGGGACTCGTTCAGATTGACGGTCGCAAGCCATGTATGGGCTTCGCCATCATCCATGCAGATGAGAACAGAAGATGCTCTTGATTCGCTTGGCTTGGCTATAACCTCAGGTTTTTAGAGGACAAAGACCAAGAGAATGTCCTATGTCCAATAAAAAGCTAAGTAGACAGGCTGAAAAGCCACGTCTAAGCCATTGGAGGCAGCAGGAGAAGGCAAGGACCATGGGGGGGGGGTGCCCCCCAAGGGACTTTTGTCACCTTGTAGTGGTGGCCGGTGCAGAACTTCAGCAGAGTTTTTCTCTCTTTTTCTTTCTCTCAGATCTCTTTCTGATCTTTGTTTTTCTGATCCTCTGATTTTCTCCTCTTTTTTCTGATCTTTTTCCGATCTTTTTTCCGATCTCCATTTCAATGGAATGCTCTCCTATTTATAGGCCTTTGGTAGCCATTTAGGAGGGTTTATGAGCCTTAATGGCTTTAATGGGAGGAGTTACAAGATTTATTTCTTGATTTTGTAACTCCTTTTTCCTTGAATCTGATTGGCCGATGGAGATTAAGGGCTTTTAATCACCTTAATTACCATAATGGGAGGAGTTTCATGGTTTAAATGCCATGAATCAATTGACTTGTAACTCCCAAATGCTTGCTTCTGATTGGGCCGTCCAAAGAAATGAATTAATGATTGCAATAAAGCTAGTCAATTAACCACATTAATTGGTCGCCGAGCAGTCGAAGAGTCGCGGGCCATGCCGTGTCTTCTGGAATTCTTCTGGCGATGATCATCGATGGATCTACATGCTGATCGACATCGGATGAACATGTAACTTCAGACATTGATAGCTAAGAGCGGGCCGGTGACATCTGTCTTGTCGATTTCACGATCGGTCGGACAGAAAGTGCACTTTCTTGGTCAGCCGGTTGGCGATCTTGGAGCAATCACTGATGATTTTATGCTTTTGGAGGTTGACCCGTGATTTTGACGGATGTCGTCGGATATGAGTCAATTTCAAGCACTAAAAATCACATTTTCAGGAAACCACAGGGACCAAAGTGCGCGAAACGCGAAAAAAGACGGAAAAACGGGTCACCGGCGGAAAATCCGGTGACCCGGACCTCCATGGTCGCCGGCGACCATGGACCGGCGACCATGGGCCATGGTCGCAGGGGCCTGCGACCATGGGCCATGGTCGCAGGGGCCTGCGACCATGGGCCATGGTCGCAGGGGTCCGCGACCCTGGGGGATTTTTTCCCCTTCGGAGCCCGTTTTGCGGTCGTTTTGAGGTCTTTTTCGTCGCCGTTTTCTTCTGTATTTTTCTTGACATTTCTTCTCATTTATTGGCTTGATCTCCCTGTAGAAAACTTAATGAGAATCCTTGCATTTTTAGAGTGCAAAGTTTCCAATTTTCCGGGAAAGCCGAAGACTTTGTCGCGTAGAGCTGCTGATTTTCCGCCAGAAGCTGAAACTTGGTCAAACGATGTCGGAATGACCTGAAATTTGAGGTGAAGCCTCCTGAGCAATAAATAAGACCAACCATAGGCTTTTGTTTGAGTTTTGAAGCCGTTTGGGGTCCCGTCGATGCTTCACTTGATTTTGCTGCGGGGAAAATGCCGAGCTTTGATATGTGGTCAAACGATGTCCGATTGACCTGAAATTTGACGGGGAGCCTATTGGAGTCATTTTGAGACGTTCCATGGGCTCCGTTTTGGATGTCATGGTCCCGGGTTGCTCCGCCGCCGGTAGGCTTGATTTTCTCTCGGAGCATCGAAACCTGGTCAAACGTTGTCGGAATGACCTGAAATTCGACGTGCAGCCTTTTGGAAGCATGTTGAAGCCACTCATGCACTTGGTTTGATGAGCGAAGGCTTTGGTGGTTCCTGCCGCCGGGAGGCTTGATTTTGCTGCTAGAGCATTGATGGAGGGTCAAACGTTGTCGGTTTGACTTGAAATTTGGCATAGAGCCCTTTTGAGACATGCTGGAGTCATCTGTAGGCTTTGATCGAAGTTTTGACGTCTCCAATGATGTCGCCGCCGGGAGCTCCCGTTTAGCTGTCGGAGAAGTGAAGTTAGGCCAAATGTTGTCGAAATGGCCCGAAACTTCATGTGTACTCTTCTCTTGGCTATCTTGAAGGATCTTGCAGTTTTTGTTTGATTCTGACAAGATTTGAATTTTTGGAGAAATTGCATTGCCTATTTATGGCAGGTTGCGACTTCATGCAGCTTTCTTGATTTGAAGAGGCAAAGTGACATTTTTGGTGTCAACAAGCTCAGCCACCAAGACGATTTCTTCGTTCGAATCCCGAGTGATGAACGTTTTGGCTACTAGTTCTGAGCCGCCTCCACAGCATGACGATGTAACTGCACGCATCCAGCAGTTGGAGCAAGGACAACAGAGAATTGAGACTCTGATGGAAAATCTGATTCTCACTCTACAGCGTCCACCACCTAACAATGAAACCCCTCCGAATCATGAAGATGATGAGGGTAATGCAGAAAACAATGAGTCTCACGCCCTTACCAGAAAGGATGTGGACGATATCCTCGTAAAAGCAAAAGAAGAGGATACATTGAAGGAACATGGGATCAAGCCACCCTACCCTTTATGGATGGACTCGGTTCCGTTCCTGTTGACACCAAAAATGTCACTTTGCCTCTTCAACATTAAGAAAGCTGCATGAAGTACAACCTGCCATAAATGGGCAATGCAACTTCTCCAAAAAATCAAATCTTGTCAGAATCAGACAGAAACTGAGAGGTCCTTCAAGACAGCTAAAAGAGGGGTACACCTGAGGTTTTGGGCCATTCCGACTGCGTTTGGCCTAACTTCACCGCTCCGACAGCTAAACAAGCGCTCCCGGCGACGACATCATTGAAGACGTCAAAACTTCGATCAGAGCCTACGGATGACTCCAGCATGTCTCAAAAGGGCTCCATGCCAAATTTCAAGTCAAACCGACAACGTTTGACCCTCCATCAATGCTCGAGCAGCAAAATCAAGCCTCCCAGCGGCGGGAACCACCGAAGCCTTCGCTCATCAAACGAAGTGCATGAGTGGCTTCAACATGCTTCCAAAAGGCTGCACGTCGAATTTCAGGTCATTCCGACAACGTTTGACCAGGTTTCGACGCTCCGAAAGAAAATCAAGCCTACCGGCGGCGGAGCTCCCCGGGACCATGGTTCCAAGACAGAGCCTGTGGATCATCTCAAAATGACTCCAATAGGTTCCCTGTCAAATTTCAGGTCAATCGGACATCGTTTGACCGCACATCAACGCGCGGCATCTCCCTCGCGGCAAAATCAGGTCTACTGGCGACGGGACCCCAAACGGCTTCAAAACTCAAACAAAAGCCTATGGTTGGTCTTATTTATTGCTCAGAAGGCTTCACCTCAAATTTCAAGTCATTCCGACATCGTTTGACCAAGTTTCAGCTTCTGGCAGAAAATCAGCAGCTCTAGGCGACAAAGTCTTCGGCTTTCCCGGAAAATTAGAAACTTTGCACTCTAAAAATGCAAGGATTCTCATCAGGTTTTCTACAGGGAAATCAAGCCAATAAATGAAAAGAAATATCAGGAAAAATACAGAAGAAAACAGCGACGAAAAAGACCGCAAAACGGACCAAAAAGGGGAGAAAAACCCCCAGGGTCGCCGGTGAACCTGGCCCATGGTCGCCGGCAACCATAGAAGTCCGGGTCACCGGATTTTTCGCCGGTAACCCGTTTTTCCGTCCCTTTTCACGTTTCGCGCACTTTGGCCCCTGTGGTTTCCTGAAAATGGGATTTTTAGTGCTTGAAATTGACTCATATCCGACGACATCTCAGATCCGCCGTCAAAAGCATAAAATCATCATTGATCGCTCCAAGATCGCCGACCGGTTGACCTAAAAAGTGCTCTTTCTGTCCGACCGATCGAGAAATCGACAAGACAGATGTCACCGGCCCGCTGCTAGCTATCAATGTCTGAAATTACACGGTCATCCAATGTCGATCAGCATGTAGATCCATCGGTGATCATCTCCAAAAGAATCCCAAAAGACGCGGCGCGGCCCGCGACTCTTCAACTGCTCGGCGACCATTTAATGCAGTTAATTGACTAGCTTTATTGCAGTCATTAATTTATTTCTTTGGACGGCCCAATCAGAAGCAAGCATCAAGGAGTTACAAATCAATTAAGTCATGGCATTCAAGCCATGAAACTCCTCCCATTATGGTAATTAAGGTGATTAAAAGCCCTTAATCTCCATCGGCCAATCAGATTCAAGGAAAAAGGAGTTACAAAATCAAGAAATAAATCTTGTAACTCCTCCCATTAAAGCCATTAAAGCCCATAAACTCTCCTAATGGCTACCAAGAGCCTATAAATAGGAGAGCTTTCCAAGAAGAAAGGGATCGGAAAAGGACGAACGGAAAACCGAAGATCGAAAATCAAAAGGTGCAGAGAATCCCGAATTCCAGACAGATAGAGTCTAGAGAAAGAGAGAAAATTCTGCAGAAATTCTACATCAAGCACCACTACAAGGTGACAAAAAGTCCCTTGGGGGGTACTCCCCCCCAAGGTCCTTGCCTTCTCCCGCTGCCTCCAATGGCTTAGACGTGGCTTTTCAGCCCGTCTACTTAGCTTTTTATTGGACATAGGACATTCTCTTGGTCTTTGTCCTCTAAAAACCTGAGGTTATAGCCAAGCCAAGCGAATCAAGAGCATCCTCTGTTCTCATCTGCATGGATGATTGTCACGACCCCAAACCCGGGGTCCGTGAATTGAGAGTTATGTTTCTCCCAAGATCCGCGTGTGTGAGGATTACAAATTCATTCCAACACACTCTGAATATTTAGCGGAAGCTTTTATGGTGTTGCGACTCGGAGTCCGTGGCCATTGGATTCCGCACCGCACTTAACCCAAGCATATACTCATCTTATCAATGATCCATCTCAGACTGGAATAAACTATCACAATAAAAGTACAGAGCTGACAGTAACAGGATATTACATTCCCATATATGTTCAAGTTACAATTAACAATGTATATTAATTACAATCCCAAGCAAAAAGGCTAATAAAAGCCATACAAGAAAACAAGCTAATGATTACTACCCATATGTGACGTAATACCGATGTCAAGCTCAATGTCGACATGACATAGCCAACAAACACCTGTAAGCTCATGGCTCCACAGCCAATACGTGCACTCATCTCGGGTGAAGAAATCTGAACCTGAGTACCAAAGTAGTGGGTCAGACACGACGGTCTGGCAGGCGGGTGAAAAGATATAACAACATACTGAATGATAAAACATGAAACAAATCATACTGTCTGATCAAAATTGTACATAATAAAAATGTATCGGAAATCATGAGTATCTGACGAAATCATGTATTCATATAAAACGGGTATGAAACACGGATATTAGGCAAAGCATGTATTCCTTTAAAGCATGTATAAAACATGAACATTTCACAAATCGGGAACTCATTTAAAACATGTATAAACAATAAACAACTTTCAAATCGGGTACTCATTTAAAGCGTGTACGAACAATATACATCTTACAAATCGGGGACTCATTTAAAGCGTGTATAAACAATATACATTTTACAAATCGGGTACTCATTTAAAGCATGTACGAACAATATACATTTTTCAAATCGGGGACTCATTTAAAACATGTATAAACAATAAGCATTTCACAAATCGGGGACTCATTTAAAACATGTATAAACAATAAACATTTCCCTAATCGGGAACTCTTTTAAAACATGGATAAACAATAAACACTTCCCTAATCGGGAACTCTTTTAGAACATGGATAAACAATAAACATTTCCCAAATCGGGGACTCATTTAAAGCATGAAGAATTAATGCATCCTTTATTAAGAAAAGACATGATCAATATAAAACAGTACGGGTAACAAGGATCAGGAACTATCAAGATGGCAACCACACAAAGCTAAATCCTCTATCACCGAAGTGACTAGAGTATCGGGCGTTGACCTCGGTCACCGTAGTGAGGAGGTACAACAAAATTCACATATACATATACAATAATACGGGACGGGACCACGGTGGCAAACCGGGTATCGGGAATCACGGTAGCGAACCGGATATCGGGAACCACGGGAGCGAGCCGGGTATCGGGACGGGACCACGGTTAATAAACCGGGTATCGGGATCCATGCTGCAGCTGGCGGGACAAGTGGGGAATCTCCAAGTCAGTGGATCAGACTGACAAGGTTATCCAAGCTTAGTGGTGCCGACTCATAGGTTATATGCAAGCAAACAAAACAAATACATGTATGCAAGTTCTCTTTTAGCTCATGGGCTCGCACTACAAAGCTCTGGCCCCCTATTGCCTCCAGGTTTTACTCTCATGAGTCATATACAAGAAATCAAATCCAATAAATACATATGACGGGACGGGGTGCTCATAAGCACAAAAGCATATCTGTATCGGTCGGGCCTGTACGGGCTAGCAACAATGTTAAAAACATAACTTTCAATACGGTCGGGCAAGTCTAGTCATAAAACACGAGATTTCAAGTGTACAAGTGAAGTTCGGTCAAAATAAAGCATGAATGGATTTCTCATATTCTCCGGCCAAGTGTTGAAAGTCCAAGATTGAATCAATGTACTAGGGTCCCGTATGTTACGTTCGACATACATTTGGTACTCTTTAAGAATTGAAAACATTCCGGGGCCTTATATACATTAACAAATCTAACAGACCTAAACAACACAGTCATGATGATGGAATTTCTTCTTCTGTACAGTTCCTCACTCTCCTCCAATATAGTTCCCTATGGTTCCTCAAGAAGAAAACAATACAATTGCTGTCGGTCAGCTCCTCGGTTGTCTGTCGGTCAGCCGAACTGGGATGTCGGCTAGCCGACAGCTGACCGACGCTGACTGTCAGCTCTACACACATCAGGAAGTTTGTTGCTCTCTGGAAAATGAACCGAAAGATCTGTCGGTTGGATCTCGGTCGACCGAACTAGGGAGTTCGGTCTGCCGACAGCTAACCGACAGATTTCCTGATGGGAATCTGCTCTCTGGAATTGGAACTGAGAGGGTTTCGGTCCACCTCGGTTGGCTGTCGGTTAACCGACAGGCTGACCGACAGCTAACCGACGTTACTGCGGACACAGAATTCTGAAGCTGTTTTCAGTCCCTTCTTTCTCCAAACACTCCTCATTTTCAAGGGTCAGATCCCTGTAATAAAGTGAGCTAAAAGATCCTCCATTTCAAGCAATCAAAACTTCATTCTCAACACTTCAAATTCCCCATTCAACTACATCCATTCTTCCATCAAATCATCCATTCCATTCACATTCAACCCAAAAGAAATCCATCACATGAAACAAGTCAAAACTCAATACAATCAAGATACCATTTTCAAGAATACAATATACTAGAAAGATACACTAAAGAGTGTATTTCAAATCTCAATAAAAGCATGTCATGAAGTAAAGCATAAGTAATGAAAATCATTAATGAAAGCTACACATTTGTATAAAACATGATCAATGAAAATAAATCATTTCATCCACTTGCCTTGGGTCCAACGCTAATCAAATCAACCACTAATCACTTCTCCAAGCTATAAATCACCAATCTAAACAAAACCCCCAAAAGAAACCCATCTTAGAACCCTAAAATGGCAAAACCAAATCAAAACAAAAGGAAAGCCTCCAATAATCAAAACAAAGCTTCTTAAAGGCTAGGAAAACACAAATCCAAAAGATTACAAGGATTCCTTACTTGGAAGTTCTTCAAAAAGCTAGAGGTTGCTCAAAAGAAATCTTGAAAAGCTTGGTTTTCTTCAAAAAATAACATCAATGGATAGCTCTTGAGATGAGGATGAAGATGGTGGAGTCTAATCTCGGTTTGGCATTGTTTGGTGGTGCTATGAGATGGAGGAAGCAAGAAAGAGATGGAGAAAAACCATGGCTGATGGGGCATCTCCTCTCTTAGAGATTAGGTCAAGGAAGGAGAGAAGAGAAGAAGGGTTCCTTTTATAACAAAGGGGAGATGGGTCCCACAACTTAAAACATTTGCCGGGCTAGAAACATGCATTTCGGGACCTCAAATCGGTTCGACGAAGAAGACAAAGTTGTTCGTTGAAATAACTACTTTCCAAAAAGTGTATTTTCCCCAATTTCTGGAATTCTCGAAATTTATGGACAGATTTAGTGAAAATTGTCATTTTTGCCCTTTTTCTCGAAAAACGCAATTTCTGAGTATTTATTCAAGATGGTCAAAACATGAAAGTTGTTTGTAACAACAAAATGGGTCAAAAGGAATAAAATTTGGAATTTTTAGAAACCAAATATAAATTCTCACAAAAATACAATTTACAAGGGTCGGGTCAAAACAAAGTCAACGTCTTTTAAAATTCTCCAAAGTTATGAAAAATCTATTCAAACTCAAAAACTCAACCAAACAATCACTAAACCCATCGAGAAACCAAATCATGATTAAAACCACACTAACCAAGAAATTAGGGGTCGGGTTCTCACAATGATGGCGAAGCCCATACATGGCTTGCGACCATCAATCTAAACGAGTCCCCCACAATCTCCTGAAAAGTTAGATCCTCCTTTTCTTGCTTTTCATTGTAGTTTGTATTTTTCTAAAAGAGACAAAAATCACAACTCTTGTCTTTCATTATTGATGAGAATTGTAAATCGGCTATAAACGCCAAAATCGGCTATAAATGCCAAACAAAACCGCCTTTCACGGCAAACCAAGAAAATGTCTCTTTTCTTAAATATTTGTGCAATGGAAAACTTGAAAGAAGTTGATTTCCTTTTTACTTGCGAAGGTTGATCTCCGGATTACCACTTGCAATTCCAAGTAAAATAGAAAATCTGGCACACCCACACAAAGAAATGTTGATGCACGCTTCAGCCCCCCGGGCGCGAAAGGGCCGGACCCGACGGACTCCCATGTCCGCCGACCCCGGTAGCACCCTCGGCAGGAGCGCGTTCCATCAAGCTGGCACACCCGGTGGGACTCGTTCATTTGAGAACACGGTGCTCGGAAATGAAATATTTGCATATCATACTTTTTGCTCTATGCTTATACTTCTTTTCCGGATTCCTTGGCTACTTTCTAGCTGGTAGCCTATGTTGGATTTTGCATCCTAAAAAAAAAGAGATGGGATTTTTTTTTGGAAATTTCTATTTCTTTGAATTTATTTCCACTCTTTCTCTTTTAAAAAAAAATAAAAATAAAAAAAAATCAAATTTCTCGTTTTGGATTCAAAATTGAGAAACTTTGATCCTCTCCTATGGTTCGTGTGCTTGCGGAAATCGTTGAGCCTGTTCGAAATGGGATTTGGGCCATCGTTTCTCTTCGATGAATCTGTCAGGGATAAATAAAAAATAAAAAAAAATCAAATTTCTCATTTTGGATTCAAAATTGAGAAACTTTGATCCTTTCTCTTCTGGGAATGTGTGCTCGCGGAAATCGTTGAGCCCGTGTTCGGATCGGGGATTGGGCCATCGTTTCTCTTCGATGAGTCTGTCAGGGATCTAAAAAAAAAATTAAATAAATAAATAAAAAGACATAGACCACTAAGGTTAAACCAATTGCGTTCTTTGATCACGATTGATTCAAGAAAAGCCTTGTCCAGAGTGTGGAGACAGCTTGACTGTTCTAGGCAAGGGTCCTCCAAACGGGTTCATTAAGTAATCCTACCCTTACCTGTGGGCAATTCTATCAATTGAGGTTTCATAAGACCGGGTTAGGAGGCCTATGTGTACTCTCTCGTCTTTAAATCTTAAAAAATTAAAAAAAAATCAAAAATAAAAAATAAAAAAAAAAGATTTTCAAACAAAATCTTAAACAAAAAAAATCAAAATTAAAAATAAAAAAAAATAAAAAAAAATAAAAAAAAAATCATTTCAAAAAAAAAATCTTCAAAAACTCGTCACTTTTGATTTCAGATCTGAGAAATTTTGGTTTCTTCTTTTCTGAGCACTGGCGCTCGCGGAAATCGCCGAGACCGTGTTCAGATTGGAATACCATTTGCTCTCCTTGATGGAACCAATCTTGACATTTCAAAAAAAAAACTCGTCACTTTTGGATTCAGATTCGAGAAATTGTGGTCTCTTTCATTCTGAGTACTGGCGCTCACGGAAATCGTTGAGCCCGTATTTGAATCGGAATGCCACCTGCTCTCTTTGACGAATCCATTTCTGACCTTTCAAAACAGAGAATCTCATCTCATGGATGCGATCTCCAACATTTGTGCATAGCGGTACTAGTACGCCCTTTCAGGGTCTACTGTATCTGTGACCGGCACATTTGTAACTCCTACCTTATATTCTTCTTATCTTGAGCAAGCTCCGCTTCTCGATAAGTCGAATTCGGGTATACAATTGCTTCTAGCAGTCATTAGAACGCTCATTTCGAGCCTACCATGCTTGCAACCAGAACAATTGTACCCTCTATGGCTTTTTGCCTTCTTCATATTGCTTGGGTCATGTCCCTTGAGCGATTTGAAAAGACAAAATCATAGAATTCCCCATTTATGATCATCATATTCTTGTGATTACTAATGGATATGGTCTTGTTTCAGAAATTTTGAAACTAACAATGGCAGCTTCACTGATCATCACCTTCGATGAAAACAAGCACCAGCTCATGCTTCAACAGAAGCAAACCGAGCGCACTTACAAGCGCCCTGCTAGCTGCCGAAGCACCAACTCCCTCAGCTACTCTCTGAACTCCGGGTCGACCTCGACTCCCCGGACCATCGTCTTCGGGACACTGGGACCATTCTGACTTCCCGAAGAAGAAACTGCTCCTGCCAAAAGGCAGAAGGTCGCCTCGCGACGTGTCACTACTGTGACACCAAAGGCAACTGCCGAGAAGCAGAAGATCGCCCCTCAACGTGTCACTTCTGTGACACCAAGGGCGAACCCCAAGAATACTAAAACCCGCGGCATCCCCGCAAAACCTCAACCAACAACCAACCAGGTCTACCCTAAGACTTGGTCTCCAAGACCTTCCCCAAAACAAAGAAGGTCTCAAACCTCCACCAAGCCAGCATACCTGGCCCCACTCAAAGAGAACCAGTTCTACCCTCTTGCCTACATGAAAGAGGAGAGACCCATCTCCAACTTGACTCCCAAGTCAACCCAGCATGAATCGGCTTGCTCCCACAAGCCCAAAATCAGATCATGCATCACTAGGCCTCTACAAGCACCTGCCAAGGCCTACACTCCTTCAGTTCGACCCTTCATCTCTACAGGGGCCGAACTCGAAAGGTTCAAAGCTTCACTGCAACAGGCAAAGGACCGGGTCCGCATCCTGTCCTTGCCCAATTACAAAGAAGACAAGCTCGGCTGCTGCGCCCGAGGGAGTACATCCTTCATTGTTAAAGCCCAGCCAGAGCTGACTGAAGCTCAAATCGCTCGTCGAGCACGCCGCCGTGCGTCATATCGACAAAAGAGACTAGAGAAGCAACGGACCCAGCCTCCTACACTTCAAGTCTCCCACAAATGGGTCGAAAAAGAAAGACCCGACCAAGTTACTGCCGTCCATATGGTTGGAAAAACCAGAAGACGCCAAAAGTCAGCATAAAAAATCCATGTCCGACTCCGGTGACCCGTAGCGTCACCAGGACACGAAGACATCCCGAAGAATCTCCTGCCCCTTCAAGCCAAGGACGGGAGAGTAATCCTTCATCAAGCTCTTCATAAAAAAGAATGAGCCCCAGCTCAGTCACCAGGATGGTTTCTTCGTTTGAATCCCGAGGAATGAACGTCCTGGTTACAAATTCTGAGCCACCACCTCAGAATCCACCTCAAGATGATGCGCTAACACGCATCTAGCAGTTGGAACAAGGCCAGCAGAGGATTGAAACTCTGATGGAAAACCTTCTCCTTGTTGTCCAAAATCAGGTGAACAATGAGCCTCCTCCGAATCATCGCAATAACGAGGAAAATTGTGAAGAAAATGAGTCACGCGCCCTTACCAAAAAGGACGTAGACAGTATCCTCGCCAAAGCAAAAGAAGAGGATATACTCAAGGAGCATGGGATCAAGCCACCATATCCTTTATAGATGGACTCGGTCCCGTTCCCCACAAAATTCAAACATCCTACTCTCCAAACATATACGGGGAAAGGATCAGCCAGACAGCACGTCATCCACTTCAAGATTTTGACGGGAGCTATTGCGGATCAAGATGCACTCAAGATTCGCCTCTTTGCAAGTACCCTAAAAGGTACGGCCTTCGATTGGTACTCCACTCTACCGGAGAACTCCATCCAGAACTGGGCTATGCTGGAGACACGCTTCCTGACCCACTTCCAAGGTGAGGATCATCCTGTTACTATGGCTCAACTCTGCAGCCTAAAACAAGGAGAGAATGAGTCAACATACGACTTCATTCACAAGTGGAAAGCAATGGCGTACAAATGCTCAGATGTACTGCCACAAGCGTCGCTAGTAGACATCTGCCGAAACAACATGAGAGCTAGAATCCGCTCCATGATCATCGGCAACAAATCAAAAAACCTGGGAGTACTCCTGGAAGCTTCTATGGAAGCTGAAACGGTGATTAAAGACCTCAACAGTCAGAAATCATCAAGAAAAGAGCCAACCGCCATTGTAACCTCTAAACCAAAGAAAAAAGAGGTCCTCAATGTGCAAACCAAGTCAGCTCCTCAGCAACCAAGGAAAGCTGAAAACAAAACTGCAGGTAAAAGGCCTGAACTCTCTGATGCCTTCAAAGAACGTGTAGAAAAGAAATATCCGTTCGATGAAGACGTTGAACAAATCTTTGAGGCTCTCCTAGCAAATGGCAAACTCATTTTGCCAGAGCCCAAAAGACCGGGAGACGTCGGCAAAACCAATGATCCCCGATACTATCCATACCATCAGATGATCTCACATCCTCTCAATCAATGCTTCGTTGTGAGAGAGAAGATCAATAAGATGTGGAAAAACGGAGTCATAACCTTTGATAAAAACTATGGCCCCGTGTAAGACCCCAACCCGAGTGACCTCGATTAGTGCTAATTTGTTGTGTATTAGTGCTAAGCTCGATTAGTGATTTTTGACTAAGCTTGGATTAGTACAGTTCTTGATAGCTTTGGGGAATTTTTAGTGTCTTGTGTTTAGTGGGACCCTTTGGGGGTTTCCTCTTATAGTCTTACTAGCTTTTGGAGGTTACTTGTTTTCCCCTACTTCTTGTCTTGATCCCGTTTTACTTATTTTGTCGATCCTTACAACTTTCATGTTGAGCCCGTGACCATCCGGAACCCCGAAAACCGATCTTCTTGCTTTGAGGGCAAAACAGTCATTATACATGAAATCTGTACCCAAAACTTGATATTTCTGAAACCCGCGAAACATATACTTTTGGAAACTAGATATTTCGGTGATCACTTTTCTCTTCTTCGTCGTTTTCGTCCGAGGTCCCGAGATTAGTGCTTTCAGCCTCCAAAGATTTCTTAGAGATGGGACCCACACCCACTTGTGTATAAGAAGAACCCTCTTCTTCCATTTCCTCTTTTCCAGCACAAGAGAAACCTAGGGTTTTCTTTCCCTTTTTTCTTCTTCTTCTTGCTTCTACATTGCCCAAATCCCCACCAACCTTGCATCTTTTGAGAAATGGAGATCACCACCTTCTTCCCCACCTTGCAAGCTTCTCTTTAATACCATTTGTGGAAGGATCTACTCAACTCAAGACCCTCATTGAGCTCACCTTGTCCATTTGGAGAACCTACAAGTAAGTTTCCTCTCTAATATCTTAGATCCATGTTCTTCTAGTCTTGGGAGAGCCCTATCTTCATTGTTGTGAGTTTCTTCTTCTTGCTTCTTGGTTTGACCCATTTTAGGGTTTGTTTTTGGGGGTTTTTGGTGCAGCTTGGTATTTGGCTTGGAAGAGTGGAGTAGAGCTTGGATTTCGTGATTTAGAGAACCTTGAGGCAAGTGGATTGAATGGATAGTTTAGCTTGCATTGATTTTTATGACAAATGTGTTTGAATCATTACTTCATTAATGCCTTGTTTTATTTGCATTCAATGATGTTAAATGCTTTGAATGGGGTTGGTAAGCCTCTTTATTGTCTTGAAACATGATTTCTAGCTTTTGTTTTTCATCTATTGTCTTTAAATCATGGATTGTAGTTTTGAGTTCATCTTTTGTACAATGCCTAAGTGAATCCTCGTGATGATGGTTGTCCTCCTTCTCTTGGTAATTGTATGGATGTCAAATGGGGAATGAAAGGAGTTGGTTTGGGGGAAGGAAAGACCTGAATCTGAACCCAGTGAAGAAATTCCCGTGACTGGCGGGCAGCTGGCGGTCGCCCAGCGGCTAGCCGCCTGGTGACTAGCGGCTAACCGAAGCAAGTTCGGTTATATTTCCAGAGAGCTGTAACCTCATGGTCAGCTCCGCGGTCAGCTAGCGGCTAACCGCCGTGTCCATCGACGGCTAACCGCCATCCAACCGCATAGTTACGGTCACTTTTCCCGAGAGCTGAAATCTCACGGTCAGCTCCGCGGTCAGCTAGCGGCTAACCGCCTAATTCATCTACGGCTAACCGCCAGCCAACCGAATGGTAGCGGTTACAATTCCAGAGAGCTGTAACCTCACGGTCAGCTCCGCGGTCAGCTAGCGGCTAACCGCCGTGTCCATCGACGGCTAACCGCCATCTGACCGCAAGGTAACCGAAATTCCCTGGATTCTATGAATAAATGAGGATTGAAGGGAGCCTCACCCCATTGCTTGTGAACCTTTCTGAGAGCAATGGACACCGCTCATCGGGGATTGTGCTCGAAGCATAAGTGGAGTGTTTGTTGGTAGTGCGTTAGAGACAGAAACCACATCATCAAGACTCATTTAAGCATTGAGGCTACTATAGTGTATAAGGAACCCGGAATGTCTCCCAAATTCAAAGAGTACCAAGTTTCCTTTATTATGCAGACATACGGGATCCCTATTCACTTGGATTTGTTTTAACCCGACATTGTCTTGGCTTTTCAAAAGAGTACTTTACCTTGTTCTTCTCGAAATTGATGATTTGCAATCTATCATCCCGAAAACTTTGAGAGTATACTTGTACTGTTTTGCTAGCTTTGATATACATGCCAGACCTGATATGATAGCTGTGCCTTGAGCACCCCGTCTTGCCCGTTTATAGCTTTGCACTGGATTTGTTTTATACATGCCTCGATTTATGTGATTTGACCTATGAGTCGGTACCACTAAGCTTGGATAACCTTGTCGGTCTGATCTACCGACTTGGAGATTCCTTCCCGTCCCGCCAGCTGCAGCTTGGATCCCGATACCCGATTTATTAACCGTGGTCCCGTCCCGATACCCGGCTCGCTCCCGTGGTTCTCGATATCCGGTTCGCTACAATGATTCCCGATACCCGGTTTGCTACCGCGGTCCCGTCCCGTATTATTGTATATATATATGTAACTTGGTTGCACCTCCTCACTTCGGTGACCGAGGTCAACACCCGATACTCACGTCACTTCGGTGATAGAGGATTTAGCTTCTTGTGGATGCCATCTTGATTGTTTCCCGACTTCCTTGGTTACCTTACATGTTTTATTACTGCATGTGTGTTTAAAATGAAATGCTTCATTTACTTTTGAAAGCCATTGTTTAAACAGGTTTACATGTTTTCAAAGGTAAAGGTCTTTATTATTAAATGTACTTATCTTTTCATCTACCTGCCAGACCGTCGTGTCTGACCCTTTGCTTTGGTACTCAGGTCCCGTTGTCGGTTATCCCGAGGAGGAGCCAGAGGAGGCGGTCGGAGAACCGCAGCCGCTAGTTGAGTGGCGTGCTGACGATGTTATGTAAACATCGGGATGCCGAGTTGCGAAACATTTTGGGGAATTGTTTGGATAGTTTTCTGGTGGTCATTGTTTTGTATATTGGCCTTTATTGGCCTCTATTTTTGGGAATTGTAATTAACTGATCTTCTGATTAAACTTGAATATGTACTTTTGGGTTATGCTTTAGGACATTGCTCATTCTGATACTCATATTCAAATGTAATCAGCCTTGATATTTTGGGAAATGAAATACATACATGATTTACCATACGCTTCCGTAATTATACTAACTGGTTATGTGTGTTGGAATATCCTCACCGCGGACACCTGTGGGAAATCACGTGCACGGGTAATGAGTGTTCTTTTGTTAACCCGTGTACGCTTGATCATAAATATACTTTTAATTATTGTCATCCTTCCATATGACCACATCATTGGCTTCATCACAATTAGTCCCGATCCCGGATTTGGTTCCCCGAACCCGGTCCGGGGTCGCGACACCCCGCCTCTGTCAACATGGTGTCATGCCGGCATACTTCAAAGTCACCGAAGGAGAAGATCACTACTTCATTCAAGGTGATAAAAATGGCTCAAGCGTCCCAAGAATGGGTTCCCTATCCAACACCAGATGGACAACCTATATGGGTGCATCCCGATCTCCTAGATGATGAAAACTGGGAGATCGTCAAAACAAAGCCAACCGCTCAGCAGCGAAGGCAAGTCAAGAGACAGCTCCGCAAACTTAAACAGCAGCAGAAGTCTCAACCAAAACAAGGAGTCCTTGAAAGAGCAGAAACTTCTTCCACTGCTTCACTAAGGACAATGGAAGAATCTCTTCCCAAAACCTCCAAGGCGGTAAGAAAATTCACTCTTGATGATTTCATGCCACCTCTATACAAAAATTTAAATGTGTAGGGGGCATCATACTCTTGCAACTCGGTAGTTGGATTCTCCATGAACGGATACGAGTCCAGTGACATTGCCAGTGATATAGATGAGTGGGAAGCATCCTTTGAAACAGGAGAATACCTCTCCGACGAGGAATGGATTCCCGAGTCTCATCTTATGCCAGTAATCTGGTATAACCCTTTGCAGCCACAAGGATCCTGGTCTGATGATGAAGAAGATCAAGTGGCTGCACAAGAAGATGCTGTTAACCCAGCACCTGTCATTGCTCCAGTGGAAATCAACTATGTTGAGCCACACGGAGAAGACGAAGAAGAGGATCTGGCTCCCATGCCTGATCTTGAAGAATATGCAAGGATCTTGCAGCGTCTCGCTCTAGAACAAGAGCAAGATCGCGTTAACGAGCCTCCTCACAACCCAGAGCCTGAAGTCCCTGAAGATAATCAGGTACATCCACCCTTAACTCCTGAAAATGGAGAACATTGCTGGATAGACGATCCTCTTACATCCGAGGATGAGTCTGACTCCAAGCAGGCAACATCTCCTATCAGAGCTTCCTGTAATGTAATATATCAGGACTATAGCTCTTCTGAAGCGTCGTCTGATGAGATTACCTATACTCCGACGACGCCTAGCAATGTATCCTCTGGAGCTACCTCGTCTCACGTGACTTTCACAGATATGACACCCTCTCAGGTTTCTTCTCCTGAGACTGTGACTTCAGGATACACATTCTTCCCGACTGATCATCATGAAGAAAACCCAGATAATGATGCTTGGGATGATGAAATAGTCAACATAGAAGAAAAGCTGCTGGATGTTGTTCAGGACTTGCTCCCGGAAAATGCTCCGTGCAACACAATCACTGAGGATGGTAACTCTGCTACAGATACATCCCCAGTAGATGAAAAATGACAACCTCTTGATCCTGAAGACAATCTTCCAAACGAATATCCTTCTCAAGAAGCTCTCGAAGTTGGTAGAGGCACCCGCTCGGGCCGGGACTACCACAAAAATTACAACCAATCTTCCTTTACTTATGTAAATCCTTCGGGAAAAGATGTTGTAAGCGCCCCCAGTGGCAACAATGATGAACATGCAGGCCCTAAGGAGGCTTTCAAATATGATTTGATCGAGCACTTCAAACACATACCTGCACGACTGCACATCCTGGATTTATTACGAATGTCTCCACGCACTCGTGATAATCTCATCTCAGAATTACAAAAACTGAATTAGGATGTCGACAAACATGCCCCGCAAGTCCTCCAAATTGAAATAGACTACCGGGTCAAAAACTCTGAAACTTCCTCAAAGGGAGAAAAGAAAACTGAGGGATCATGCATTGAATGCCTCTCGGTGCAAAAAGCAGCCAGTGCAACCATCGCCTTCACAAAGGACGACCTCCTACTTGGCGAAGCAAGGCACAACCGACCCCTGTACTTCACAGGGTACATCAAGGAAATGCCTATACACAGAGTTCAGGTCGACCCAGGTTCTGCACTCAACCTCATCTCCACTTCGGCTCTCGAAGAGTTGGGCATCCCACACAGCAAGCTAAGCCACACATCTGTATCTATCTTTGGATACGATGGGAGTACTAAAAGGCCTATTGGCAAAATCAGGTTCAAATTGCAGATCGGTGATCTTATCTCTGAAGTCACTGTGTATGCAATAAAAACCCCTTCATGCTACAACATCCTTCTCGGACGCCCCTGGATACACGAGAATGGTGTTGTCCCTTCAACTCTACATCAATGCATCAAGTTTGTCGGCGACGACGGCATGGTACATCGAGTGTTTGCGGACAGAAGACCCTTCAAAGGTAAAGAAGTCCACTTCGCAGACTCCCAAATGTATGAAGGCGAAAAAGAAGAAAAAGAGGAAATAGCACCCTTTGCTGAAAATCTCCAGAAAGATAAAGGCAAGGCTCCTCAAAAATCACCGGAAGAAAACAAACACTCCGGTAAATCCGAAGAGAGCAGTCAACCTCCCTTCGTCATCTCCCTCAAATCTTCAAAACCTTTGGTCATCAAAACCAGAGTGAAGAAGGCAAAGCAAAAGCCTGGGGGCAAATTTGTTGTCTCTTTCGTGTCTAGCAAGCAAGACACGGATTCGGACTCAAAGCCAGAAGACGACACCTCGTCAAGCCAAGCTGACACTCAACAAGTTCAGCCTGCTCTCACTCCGATGAAGACACCTGCTGACGCAGAAGATCCTACGTATGCTTCCTTTGTTGTTCCGGCAACAACACCAAAGAAAAAGCCGATCTTCTTCCATAGATCGGACGCTTCTTCATTAAACTCCATGCTGGAATTTCAAGTCAAACCGACAACGTTTGACCCTCCATCAATGCTCGAGCAGCAAAATCAAGCCTCCCGGCGGCGGGAACCACCGAAGCCTTCACTCATCAAACCAAGTGCATGAGTGGCTTCAACATGCTTCCAAAAGGCCGCACGTCAAATTTCAGGTCATTCCGACAACGTTTGACCAGGTTTTGATGCTCCGAGAGAATCAAGCCTACCGGCGGCAGAGCAACCCGGGACCATGACATCCAAAACGGAGCCCACGGAACGTCTCAAAATGACTCCAATAGGCTCCCCGTCAAATTTCAGGTCAATCGGACATCGTTTGGCCACGTATCAAAGCTCGGCATTTTCCCCGCAGCAAAATCAAGTGAAGCATCGACGGGACCCCAAACGGATTCAAAACTCAAACAAAAGCCTATGGTTGGTCTTATTTATTGCTCAGGAGGCTCCACCTCAAATTTCAGGTCATTCCGACATCGTTTGACCAAGTTTCAGCTTCTGGCGGAAAATCAGCAGCTCTATGCGACAAAGTCTTCGGCTTTCCCGGAAAATTGGAAACTTTGCACTCTAAAAATGCAAGGATTCTCATCAGGTTTTCTACAGGGAAATCAAGCCAATAAATGAGAGGAAATGTCAGGAAAAATACAGAAGAAAACGGCGGCGAAAAAGACCGCAAAACGGACCAAAAAGGGGAGAAAAACCCCCAGGGTCGCCGGCCCATGGTCGCCGGCGACCATGGAAGTCCGGGTCACCGGATTTTTCGCCGGTGACCCATTTTTCCGTCCCTTTTCGCGTTTCGCGCACTTTGGCCCCTGTGGTTTCCTGAAAATGTGATTTTTAGTGCTTGAAATTGACTCATGTTCGACGACATCTCAGATCCGCCATCAAAAGCATAAAATCATCATTGATCGCTCCAAGATCACCGACCGGTTGACCTAAAAAGTGCTCCTGAAAAAGTGATTTTTTTGTCCGACCGATAGAGAAATCGACAAGACAGATGTCACCGGCCCGCTGCTAGCTATCAATGTCTGAAGTTACATGTTCACCCGATGTCGATCAGCATGAAGATCCATCGATGATCATCGCCAGAAGAATTCCAAAAGACGCGGCGCGGCCTGCGACTCTTCAACTGCTCGGCGACCATTTAATGCAGTTAATTGACTAGCTTTATTGCAGTCATTAATTCATTTCTTTGGACGGCCCAATCAGAAGCAAGCATCCAGGAGTTACAAGTCAATTAAGTCATGGCATTCAAGCCATGAAACTCCTCCCATTATGGTAATTAAGGTGATTAAAAGCCCTTAATCTCCATCGGCCAATCAGATTCAAGGAAAAAGGAGTTACAAAATCAAGAAATAAATCTTGTAACTCCTCCCATTAAAGCCATTAAAGCCCATAAAAGCTCTCCTAAATGGCTACCAAAAGCCTATAAATAGGAGAGCATTCCATTGAAATCGGGATCAGAAAAAAAGAGATCAGAGATTGGAAAAAGAATCCAGAGATCGGAAAAAGAGGAACGGAAAACCGAAGATCGAAAGGTGCAGAGAATCCCGAATTCCAGACACACAGAGAGGAATTTCTGCAGAAATTCTACATCAAGCACCACTACAAGGTGACAAAAAGTTCCTTGGGGGGTACTCCCCCCCAAGGTCCTTGCCTTCTCCCGCTGCCTCCAATGGTTTAGACGTGGTTTTTCAGCCCGTCTGCTTAGCTTTTTATTGGACATAGGACCTCCTCTTGGTCTTTGTCCTCTAAAAACCTGAGGTTATAGCCAAGCCAAGCGAATCAAGAGCATCCTCTGTTCTCATCTACATGGATGATGGCGAAGCCCACACATGGCTTGCGACCGTCAATCTGAACGAGTCCCCCACAATCTCCTGAGAAGTTAGATCCTCCTTTTCTTGCTTTTCATTGTAGTTTGTATTTTTCTAAAAGAGACAAAAATCACAACTCTTGTCTTTCATTATTGATGAGAATTGTAAATCGGCTATAAACGCCAAAATCGGCTATAAATGCCAAACAAAACCGCCTTTCACGGCAAACCAAGAAAATGTCTCTTTTCTTAAATATTTGTGCAATGGAAAACTTGAAAGAAGTTGATTTCCTTTTTACTTGCGAAGGTTGATCTCCGGATTACCACTTGCAATTCCAAGTAAAATAGAAAATCTGGCACACCCACACAAAGAATTGTTGATGCACGCTTCAGCCCCCCGGGCGCGAAAGGGCCGGACCCGACGGACTCCCACGTCCGCCGACCCCGGTAGCACGCTCGGCATTGGAGCGCGTTCCATCAAGCTGGCACACCCGGTGGGACTCGTTCATTTGAGAACACGGTGCTCGGAAATGAAATATTCGCATATCATACTTTTTGCTCTATGCTTATACTTCTTTTCCGGATTCCTTGGCTACTTTCTAGCTGGTAGCCTATGTTGGATTTTGCATCCTAAAAAAAATGAGATGGGATTTTTTGGAAATTTCTATTTTGAGTTTGTTTCCACTCTTTCTCTTTTCAAAAAAAAAAAAAATCAGTTTTCTTAGTTTGAATTCAAAATTGAGAAACTTTAATCCTATCCTATCGTTCTTTGGTACTTGCAGAAATGTTGAGCCCGTTCGACTAAGGTTTTGGGCCATCGTTTCTCTTCGATGAGTTCATTAGAGATTTCAAAAAATAAAAAATAAATAAAAAATAAATCTATTTCTCGTTTTGGATTCAAAATTGAGAAACTTTGATCCTTTCTCTTCTGGGCATGTGTGCTCGCGGAAATCGTTGAGCCTGTGTTCGGATCGGGGATTGGGCCATCGTTTCTCTTCGATGAGTCTGTCAGGGATCTAAAAAAAAAATTTAATAAATAAAAAAAAGACATAGACCACTAAGGTTAAACCAATTGCGTTCTTTGATCACGATTGATTCAAGAAAAGCCTTGTCCAGAGTGTGGAGACAGCTTGACTGTTCTAGGCAAGGGTCCTCCAAACGGGTTCATTAAGTAATCCTACCCTTACCTGGGGGCAATTCTATCAATTGAGGTTTCATAAGACCGGGTTAGGAGGCCTATGTGTACTCTCTCGTCTTTAAATCTTAAAAAATTAAAAATAATTAAAAATAAAAAAAAAGATTTTCAAAAAAAAAAATCTTAAAAAAAAAATCAAAATTAAAAATTAAAAAAAAATAAAAAAATAAAAAAAAAAGATTTTCAAAAAAAAAAATCTTAAAAAAAAATCAAAATTAAAAATAAAAAAAATAAAAAAATAAAAAAAAAGATTTTCAAAAAAAAAAATCTTAAAATAAAAAAAAATCTTCAAAAAAATAAAAATAAATAATCTTAAAAAAAAATATTTTTTTAAAAAAAAAAAATAATAAAAAAAAGTCATTTCAAAAAAAAAAAAAATCTTCAAAAACTCGTCACTTTTGATTTCAGATCTGAGAAATTTTGGTTTCTTCTTTTCTGAGCACTGGCGCTCGCGGAAATCGCCGAGACCGTGCTCAGATTGGAATACCATTTTCTCTCCTTGATGGAACCAATCTTGACATTTCAAAAAAAAAAAACTCGTCACTTTTGGATTCAGATTCGAGAAATTGTGGTTCCTTCCCTTCTGCGTACTGGTGCTTGCGGAAATCGTTGAGCCCGTATTCGGATCGGAATACCATCGGCTCTCTTTGATGAATCCAATCTTGACATTTCAAAAAAAAAAAAAAGAGAGAATCCCATCTCATGGATGCGATTTCCAACATTTGTGCCTAGCAATACTGGTACGCCCTTTCAGGGTCTACTGTATCTGTGACCGGCACATTTGTAACTCCAACCTTATATTTGTCTTACCTCGAGCAAGCCCTGCTTCTCGATAAGTCGAATTTAGGTTTACAATTGCTTCTAGCAGTCACTGGAACGCTCATTCTGGGCTCACCATACTTGCTGTCAGAACAATTGTACCATCTATGGCTTTTTGCCTTCTTCATGTCGCTTGGGTCATATCCCTTGAGCGATTTGAAAAGACAACCATAGAAATTCCCAATTATGATCATTATATTCTTGTGATTACTAATGGATGTGGTCTTGTTTCAGAACTTTTTCGAAACTAACAATGGCAGCCTTAACCATTATCTTCGATGAAAACAAGCACCATCTCATGCTTCAACAGAAGCAAAGCGCGCGCACTCATAAGCGCCTTGTCAGCTGCCGAAGTGTCAACTCCCTCGGCAACTCTCCGAACTCCGGGTCAACCTCGACTCCCCGGACTATCTTCTTTGGGACGCTGGGACCATTCCCACTTCCTGAAGAACAAGCTGCGCCTGCTAAAAAACAGAAGATCGCCTCTCAACGTGTCACTCCCGTGACACCAAAGGCGAGCGCCCAAAAGCCCGAAGCCCGCGGCACCCCCGCGAAGCCTCGACCCACAAACAACCAGGTCTACCCTAAGACTTGGTCTCCAAGACCTTCCCCAAAACAAAGAAGGTCTCAAACATCCACCAAGCCAGCATACCTGGCCCCACTCAAGGAGAACCAGTTCTACCCTCTTGCCTACATGAAAGAGGAGAGACACATCTCCAACTTGACTCCCAAGTCAACCCAGCATGAGCCGGCTTGTTCCTACAGGCAAAGGACCGGGTCCGGATCCTGTCCTTGCCTAGCTACAAAGAAGACAGGCTCGGCTGCTGCGCCCGAGGGAGCACATCCTTCATCGTCAGAGCCCAGCCAGAGCTGACCAAAGCTCAAATCGCTCGTCGAGCACGCCGCCGTGAGTCATATCGACAAAAGAGACTAGAGAAGCAACGGACCCAGCCTCCTACACTTCAAGTCTCCCACAAATGGGTCGAAAATGAAAGACCAGACCAAGTTGCTGCCGTCCATATGGTTGGAAAAACCAGAAGACGCCAAAAGTCAGCATCAAAAATCCATGTCCGACGTCCGGTGACCCGTAGCATCACCAGGACACGAAAACATCCCGAAGAATCTCCTGCCCCTTCAAGCCAACGACGGGAGAGTAATCCTTCATCAAGCTCTTCATAAAAAAGAATGAGCCCCAGCTCAGTCACCATGACGGTTTCTTTGTTAGAATCCCGAGGAATGAACGTCCTGGTTACAAATTCTGAGCCACCACCTCAGAATCCACCTCAAGATGATGCGCTCACACGCATCCAGCAGTTGGAACAATGCCAGCAGAGGATTGAAACTCTGATGGAAAACCTTCTCCTTGTTGTCCAAAATCAGGTGAACAATGAGCCTCCTCCGAATCATCGCAATAACGAGGAAAATCTTGAAGAAAATGAGTCACGCGCCCTTACCAAAAAGGACGTAGACAGTATCCTCGCCAAAGCAAAAGAAGAGGATATACTCAAGGAGCATGGGATCAAGCCACCATATCCTTTATGGATGGACTCGGTCCCGTTCCCCACAAAATTCAAACATCCTACTCTCCAAACATATACGGGGAAAGGATCAGCCAGACAGCACGTCATCCACTTCAAGATTTTGACGGGAGCTATCGCAGATCAAGATGCACTCAAGATTCGCCTCTTTGCAAGTACCCTAAAAGGTACGGCCTTCGATTGGTACTCCACTCTGCCGGAGAACTCCATCCAGAACTGGGCTATGCTGGAGACACGCTTCCTGACCCACTTCCAAGGTGAGGATCATCCTGTTACTATGGCTCAACTCTGCAGCCTAAAACAAGGAGAGAATGAGTCAACATATGACTTCATTCACAAGTGGAAAGCAATGGCGTACAAATGCTCAGATGTACTGCCACAAGCGTCGCTAGTCGACATCTGCCGAAACAACATGAGAGCCAGAATCCGCTCCATGATCATCGGCAACAAATCAAAAAACCTGGGAGAACTCCTGGAAGCTTCTATGGAAGCTGAAACGGTGATTAAAGACCTCAACAGTCAGAAGTCATCAAGAAAAGAGCCAACCACCATTGTAACCTCTAAACCAAAGAAAAAAGAGGTCCTCAATGTGCAAACCAAGTCAGCTCCTCAGCAACCAAAGAAAGTTGAAAACAGAGCTGCAGGTAAGAGACCTGAACTCTCTGATGCCTTCAAAGAACGTGTAGAAAAGAAATATCCGTTCGATGAAGATGTTGAAGAAATCTTTGAGGCTCTCCTAGCAAATGGCAAACTCATTTTGCCAGAGCCCAAAAGACCGGGAGATGTTGGCAAAACCAATGATCCTCGATACTGTCCATACCACCAGATGGTCTCGCATCCTCTCAATCAATGCTTTGTTGTGAGAGAGAAGATAAACGAGATGTGGAAAAACGGAGTCATCACCTTTGACAAAAACTATGGGACTGCCTCGTCAACATGGTGTCATGTGGACAAACACCAAAATCACCGAAGAAGAAGATCACTACTTCCTTCATGGTGATAAACAAAATTCAAGCGTCCGAGGAGCTGGTTCCCTATCCAACACCAGACGGACAACCTATATGGGTACATCCCGATCTCCTGGAAGATGAAAACTGGGAGATCGTCAAAACAAAGCCAACAGCTCAACAGCGAAGGCAGGCTAGGAAACATCTCCTCAGGCTCAAACGGTAAGAGAAGACCCAGCCAAAACAAGAAGTCCATGAAAAGGCAGAGGCCTCCTCTACCACTTCACTAGGGGCAACAGAAACGTCCCTTCCAGAGACTTCAAAGGCGGTAAAAAACTTCACTCTCAGTGATTTCATGCCACCTCGATTCAGAGAAGAAGCTATGCAGGGGGCATCATACTCTTGCAACTCTGTAGTTGGATTCTCCATTGATGGATTCGAGTCCAGCGACACCGATGATGGATTCGAGCCCAACTACACCGGCGAGTGGGAGGAATCTCTTGAAACAGGAGAGTATCTCTCCGACGAAGAATGGGTTCCTAAAACTCACCTTATGCCAGTAATCTGGTATAACCCCTTACAGCCACAAGGATCCTGGTCTGATGATGAGGAAGACCAAGAGGCTGTACAAGAAAATGCTGTTGAGCCAGTACACGTCGTTGCTCCAGTGGAAATCAACCATGTTGAACCACAAAGAGCAGACGAAGAAGAAGATTTGGCTCCCATGCCTGATCTTGAAGAATATGCGAGGATCTTGCAGCATCTCGCTCTAGAACAAGAGCAAGACCGCGTCAACGAGATTCCTCACGACCCAGAGCCTGAAGTCCCTGAAGATAATCAGGTACATCCACCCTTAACTCCTGAAAATGGAGAACATTGCTGGATAGACGATCCTCTTACATCCGAGGATGAGTCTGACTCCGAGCAGGCAACATCTCCTATCAGAGCTTCCTGTAATGTAATATATCAGGACTATAGCTCTTCTGAAGCGTCGTCTGATGAGATTACCTATACTCCGACGACGCCTAGCAATGTATCCTCAGGAGCTACCTCGTCTCACGTGACTTTCACAGAGATGACACCCTCTCAGGTTTCTTCTCCTGAGACTGTGACTTCAGGATACACATTCTTCCCGACTGATCATCATGAAGAAAACCCAGATAATGATGCTTGGGATGATGAAATAGTCAACACAGAAGAAAAGCTGCTGGATGCTGTTCAGGACTCGCTCCCGGAAAATGCTCCAAGCAACACAATCACTGAGGATGGCAATTCTGCTGCAGACGCATCCTCAGTAAATGAGAAACGACAGCCTCTTGATCCTGAACACAATCTTCCAAACGAAGATACTTCTCAAGAAGCTCTCGAAGTTGGTAGAGGCACCCACTCGGGCCGGGACTACCACAAAAATTACAACCAATCTTCCTTTACTTATGTAAATCCTTCGGGAAAAGATGTTGTAAGCGCCCCCAGTGGCAACAATGATGAACACGCAGGCCCTAAGGAGGCTTTCAAGTATGATTTGATCGAGCACTTCAAACACATACCTGCACGACTGCACATCCTGGATTTATTACGAATGTCTCCACGCACTCGTGATAATCTCATCTCAGAATTACAAAAACTGAATGAGGATGTCGACAAACATGCCCCGCAAGTCCTCCAAATTGAAATGGACTACCGGGTCAAAAACTCTGAAACTTCCTCAAAGGGAGAAAAGAAAACTGAGGGATCATGCATTGAATGGCTCTCGGTGCAAAAAGCAACCAGTGCAACCATCGCCTTCACAAAGGACGACCTCCTACTTGGCGAAGCAAGGCACAACCGACCCCTGTACTTCACAGGGTACATCAAGGAAATGCCTATACACAGAGTTCAGGTCGACCCAGGTTCTGCACTCAACCTCATCTCCACTTCGGCTCTCGAAGAGTTGGGCATCCCACCCAGCAAGCTAAGCCACACATCTGTATCTATCTTTGGATACGATGGGAGTACTCAAAGGCCTATCGGCAAAATCAGGTTCAAATTGCAGATCGGTGATCTTATCTCTGAAGTCACTGTGTATGCAATAAAAACCCCTTCATGCTACAACATCCTTTTCGGACGGCCCTGGATACACGAGAATGGTGTTGTCCCTTCAACTCTACATCAATGCATCAAGTTCATCGGCGACGACGGCATGGTACATCGAGTGTTTGCGGACAGAAGACCCTTCAAAGGTAAAGAAGTCCACTTCGCAGACTCCCAAATGTATGAAGGCGAAAAAGAAGAAAAAGAGGAAATAGCACCCTTTGCTGAAAATCTCCAGAAAGATAAAGGCAAGGCTCCTCAAAAATCACCGGAAGAAAACAAACACTCCGGTAAATCCGAAGAGAGCAGTCAACCTCCCTTCGTCATCTCCCTCAAATCTTCAAAACCTTTGGTCATCACAACCAGAGTGAAGAAGGCAAAGCAAAAGCCTGGGGGCAAATTTGTTGTCTCTTTCGTGTCTATCAAGCAAGACACGGATTCGGACTCAGAGCCAGAAGACGACACCTCGTCAAGCCAAGCTGACACTCAACAAGTTCAGCCTGCTCTCACTCCGATGAAGACACCTGCTGACGTAGAAGATCCTACGTATGCTTCCTTTGTTGTTCCGGCAACATCACCAAAGAAAAGGCTGATCTTCTTCCATAGATCGGACGCTTCTTCATCAAACTCCATGCTGGAGCCTTTCCAAAATGAAGGTATGCCTCAGCTATCTCTATATAGTCCTGTGGCACAAGCAATTATGAAGAAAATGGGCTATGACGCTCAAAACCCAGTCGGTTTGGGAGAAAGACGCGGTATTCTCACGCCATTGGGGCCCGCCTTGACCAAAAGCCAGCTGGAAGATTGGAGACTCTACGGTCATGTAGAAAAGTCTTCATATGGGTTAGGGTATGATCCCGACACTCCACTGAGACAGTTGACACAAAAGCTTAAAAGTCGTTTTACCGACCAAGCCTCAACATCTCAAATCCATGAAGACATCGATCTCCCTGGATATCTCTTTAAAGAGTTACCTGACAAAGATCCAGAAAGCTCATCCAATTGGTACGATCTCTCTGATGATAAAGAGGAATCGTCCGATAATACAGACTTGTGCTACTCTGACCCAGAAGAGCCCTCGTCTCCAAAAGAAGTACCTTACTTCGATCCAGTTTCAACAGGCAATTGGGACCATCTCATAGCAACCCTTGAGAAGATCACCAATCAAGAAGACCCGTGGAAAGGAACAAACCCTCGGTCTACAAATACCCTTGGAATCCCAGAAGGTTTTGTTAAGCTGGAAGCCTCCGAAAATAGTGTGGAGGAACCACCTTCGAACCTTCTAACAGAAGATCCTGTTGAAAAGATAGACTTGGGAACACCAGATAACCCACGTCCTGTATTCATAAGCAAGAATATAAAGGATGATGAGTTACCCGAGTATATCGCTTTTCTTCGTGAGTTCGTTGATTGCTTTGCATGGTCCTAGCTGAAATGCCTGGTTTAGACCCCAAAGTAGCAGTCCACAAACTCAATCTTCAAGAAGACATCAAGCCTGTCAAACAAGGCCAAAGAAGATTCCGTCCATATGTGATGGATAAAATTGAACAAGAAGTTCAAAACCTCAAAAGCGTCGGCTTCATCCGTGAGGAACAACATCCAGAATGGTTGGCCAACATTGTCCCCGTGACAAAGAAAAATGGGCAGATCAGGGTCTGTATTGACTATAGAGACTTGAATGGCGCTTGCCCTAAAGATGAATTTCCGCTCCCCATACCGGAGGTGATGATTGACAATACCTGCGGATTCGAGCGAATGACATTCATGGATGGCTTCTCTGGTTACAATCAGATAAAGATGCATCCCGAGGATGAAAAACACACATCATTTCGGACTCCATTTGGCGTATATTGCTACACTGTCATGCCATTTGGTCTGAAAAATGCTGGTGCCACATATCAGAGGGCTATGATGAAAATATTCCAAGATATGCAGCACAAGACTGTCGAATGTTACGTTGATGACCTCGCCGTCAAAAGCAGAAGAAAAGAAGACCATCTCAAAGATCTTCGGAAAGTCTTCCTCCGAATTCGCAAACACAAATTGCGGATGAATCCTCTAAAATGCTTCTTCGGCGTCTCGTCGGGTAAGTTTCTCGGATTCCTTGTTCGGAAAGCTGGAATAGAACTTGACCCCATAAAAGTCAAGGCTATTCTAGAAATGCCCCCTCTAAGAACCTTAAGGGAACTAAAAGGGCTCCAAGGGAGATTGGCCTACATCAGACGGTTCATCTCCAATCTTTCGGGGAAATGCCGTCCATTCTCTCGATTGATGAAAAAGGGTGTAGACTTTGTCTGGGATGCCGACTGTGAAGCCGCATTTCAAGATATCAAGTCATACCTGACCAAACCTCCAGTGTTAGCTGCCCCTGCCACTGGAAAACCATTCATCTTGTACACAAGAGCTCTTGATCATTCTGTAGGCGCTTTGCTTGCACAAGAGAATGGTGAGGGAAAGGAAGCTGCTCTATATTACCTCAGCCGCATGCTAGTAGGTGCAGAGCATCGTTACTCTCCAGTCGAAAAAGAATGCCTTGCAGTGATGTTCGCCGTACAAAAGCTACGTCACTACTTGCTTTCCAACACAGTCTACCTCGTCTCAAGGATCAACCTCTTGAAGGTCCTTGTTACAAAGGCCGGTTCTCTCAATACCCGACTGGCAAAATGGTCCATCCTCTTGTCACAATTTGATATTAGGTATGTACCACAAAAAGCAATCAAAGGCCAAGCTCTAGCAGACTTTCTCGCAGAGCATGCATTGCCTAAAGATTCTCCACTCAGAGATGATCTCCCAGACGAACCTGTCTACAACGTGGAGACTTCCTCACCAAATGCCTCCTGGGACATGTACTTTGACGGTGCAACCAGGACAAATGAAAAAAGACAGCTGATCTCGGAAGTTGGCATCCTCTTTGTTAGCCTTAACAGATACATGATTCCACATGCTTTCTCGCTATTGGAACCATGCACAAACAATGCAGCTGAATACCAAGCTCTGATCCTAGGATTGGAACTCGCCATTGAATCCGGTATCACCATGCTGGAAGTCTTTGGAGACTTTCAACTGATCGTCAACCAGATGAATCAGAAATATGAAGTCAGGAAGCCTAATCTGCTGCCTTACTACAACAAGGCACAATCGTTTCTGCAAAAGTTTGACATCTGCAACATCACCCACATTCGTAGAGGTGAAAACATCCGTGCAGATGCCCTGGCCGGACTTGCCGCATCAATGGCGATCCAGGAAGGGGAAAACATGCAAATCACAGTGTGCGAGAGAAGGATCCTCCCTCCTCTTAACACACACCAAGCAGTTGCTGAATGCCACCGAGTGGTTGGAAGTCGGATCTCTATCCTTCAACCTTCAATCGGCGACTGGAGGGACCCGTTCATTGATTACACTATGTTCGGAATCCTACCTGAAGATCCAAAAGAACGGGTAAGCATTCAAAGGCGAGCCCCAAACTTTCATTTGGATATTCCTTCAAAAATCCTCTACAGGAAATCCTTCAACGGAGTACTTCTACGCTGCTTGTCACAACAAGAGGCCGAAGAAACACTTAAAGAAGTTCATGCTGGTCTTTGTGGAGCCCATCAGGCAGGTCCTAAGCTCTATAATCAGATAAAAAGGTTAGGTTACTATTGGCCTACCATGGTAGCTGATGCAATGCAATTTGCCAAACGCTGCCAGCTATGCCAAGTTCACGGAGATTACATTCACATGCCTCCGGAATGGCTACACCCTACAGCAATCTCGTGGCCTTTTGAAGCATGGGGCATGGACATCATAGGTCCTATCTCTCCCCCTTCAAGCAAAGGTCATCGCTTCATCTTCGCCGCTACGGATTATTTCTCCAAGTGGTCAGAAGCATTTGCGGTCGACGAAATGAAGACCTCATCAGTCCTTCAATTCCTACGCACCAACATCATTTGTCGTTTCGGTATACCTAAAAGATTCGTCCATGATAACGGACCACAATTCCGGGATCATCGATTCTACAGGTTCTGCGACAAATACAAAATTCAAAGCTGTCCTTCGACTCCATACAATCCGGCAGCAAACGGATTAGCAGAAGCCTTCAACAAGACACTCTGCAAAATCCTCAAGAAAATGGTCTCTAGTCACAAAAGAGACTGGAGCGACAAGATGTCTGAAGCCTTGTGGGCCTATCGAACCACCGTTCGAGGACCAACCCATAGCACACCATTCTCCTTGGTCTATGGATGCGAAGCTGTCGTGCCCCTAGAGGTACAAATTCCTTCTCTGAGGGTATCTCTACAAAATGACATGACTCAAGAAAGCAATGTCAAATTGCGACTCCATGAGCTGGACAATCTCGACGAGAGACGGCTCGAAGCTCGACAAAGCATTGAACTTTACCAAGCACGTATGGCAGGATCTTTTGACAAAAAGGTCAGGCAACGCGCCTACAAAAAGGGTGACTTGGTTCTTGCGGTAAAAAGACCAATGGTCTTCGCTCACAAGTCCAAAGGCAAGTTTGAGCCAAAATGGGAGGGACCCTACGTCATCGACAAGGTCTTCTCCAACGGCGCATATGCCCTCCTAAACATGGAAGGCGACATGTGTATGCTGCCCATCAATGGCAAGTTCTTGAAGCGGTACTACCCTTGAAGACTTACCCAACTGGGTAAGAGCAATGCCTGTATGGCCAAAACCTGTTCTCAGGTACTTGCTCGTCAAACCCACTCTCTTTAGAATTTTCATATCAAATGTCAAAATTTCTAGAGATTCAAAACAATGCTTACTTTCATCGTTTCATTGTTCAAAAACAAAAAAATCCAAGTTTAGGAGCCTCTCCCTGACTTGACCAAAACTTTCGATCCTTGAACCAAAATTCATGGTTTGAAACAAAGATCCGGATTCAGGGATTTCCACCCTAGTCCACCTTACCTTTTACCGCCAAATGGTTTTAGGTCAAAATTTACGACCCTCGTGTCTTTAAACAAAAAAAATGGTTTTTCAAAAAAAAAAAAAAAAAAAAACCACGGGGAAGCGACACTTAGTCGATACTCGCACCCATCGGAAGAATACGAACCACGTTCAACACTTCCAAAATCGCAGGGAAGCGACATTTCGTCGATACTTGTAAAATCCAAAAACCGTGGAGACACAACATATCAGTTGATATCCACAACCCAAATTTCAAAAAAAGGTAAAAAAAAAAAAACCTAAAAATCGTGGAGATGCAATGTTTTGATATCCACAACCCAAAGGTTCGAGAAAACCACAAATTTCAAAAATCATGGGGAAACGACATCAAGTCAGTACCCGCAAAACCCAATTTTTAAAAAAGCAAGGATGCGACATTCCATCGATACTTGCACCCAAAATCGTAGGGAAGCGACATTTCGTCGATACTTGCAAAATCCAAAAACCGTGGAGACGCAACATATCAGTTGATATCCACAACCCAAATTTAAAAAAAAAAAGGTTCGAAAAAACCTAAAAATTGTGGAGATGCAATGTTTTGATATCCACAACCCAAAGGTTCGAGAAAACCGCAAATTTCAAAAATCGTGGGGAAACGACATCAAGTCAGTACCCGCAAAACCAAATTTTGAAAAAAGCAAGGATGCGACATTCCATCGATACTTGCACCCAAATCCGCGAGGAGGCGAAATTCCATCGATACTCGCAACCGAATGAGCAAGGATGCGACATTCCATCGATACTTGCAAGACCATTCAGCAGGGAGGCGACTCTTAGTCGATACTTGCATTTTTGAAAACCAAAAACCTGGCTCTTTTGCCAAAACCGGCTATCAATGCCACCAAATCGGCTATAAATGCCACACAAAAAAAAAAAAACCTGACTCTCATGTCAAAACCGGCTATAAATGCCACAAACCGGCTATCAATGCCACAAAAAATTGGCTTTCACGCCGACAAACCAAAACTTGGCTTTCAAAAAACCCGGCTATCAATGCCACCAAACCGGCTATAAATGCCACAAATTGGCTATCAATGCCACCAAACTGGCTGTAAATGCCACAAAAATCTGGCTTCCATGCCAACCCAAATTTTGGCTTTTACGCCATAAAATTTCGGCTTCCATGCCATCTCAAAATCGGCTTTCACGCCACAACCAAAATCAGGCTCCCATGCCAAAACAATTATTTGACAAAAGATTTTCACAAAATGACAAAGCTTTTGATCAAATCCCATTTAGGAATTGCTTTCATCACAAAAAGATTTGAGTGAGCGTAGGGGAAACAAAAAAAAAAAAAAAAAAGAAAAGTACCAAAAAATACATGTGGTACCAAAAAAAAAGAGAAAAGTGTTCACAAGCACTACAAAAAAAAAAAAAGAGTACCAAAAAATATACATGTGGTACCAAAAAAAAAAAGAAGAATAGTTTCTGCTACAAAAAATCAGGAGCTCAGCCAAAAATGGTCTCCAGCCAAAGCTTCAGCTCCTCAAGCAAACTTTTGGCCTCAGCCGTCAGAGTTTCCAAGGCACGCTTCTTCAGGAACTTGCCATGAGATGCTGGCGAATGCCGTAACCCTTCTTTTACACCGGGAAGCTTTTCCCCAGCAGTTTACCATTGCTCGTTTTCTTGAGTCCTCCTCTCGAGAACTTGACGTGCATCTGCAACTCTGCGAATCAGAGCACTCTCCCTGTCACGAGCCTCTGTTATAGCAACCCACTTGGCAGCAACTTGCGCCTTCAAATGCTCAAGACGTTTCCTGGCCTCCTCAACTTCCCTATCAAGGACGTTAAGGTCATGCCTCAATCCGATGATGGCTAGCTCTTCCAAGTTCTTCTCCCGAACTAGCTGCTTCTTGCTTTGTGTAGCCTCATTCAGGTCAGACTTAGCCTTATCAGCAGGGTTCAAGAACATCTCCTTGAAGAATTGGTCGTCAGGGAAATCCATGGTCTCAAACCACTTGTCACCCAGTGCAATGATCCTATCAACGATCGCCCTGGCACCTGTGACATCCAGACCAACCTCTTCGGTATCAGTGAGAATCTCCTGTACATGTGGGATCATGCCAAATCCGGCATCCAGGTGTCCAGAAAAGAGAGTCTCGATCCAAGAACTCAAAACCCGAGCCAGCACCTTCTTCGCAAATTGAAGAAACGAACTGGATGAAGATTCACCCTTCTCCGTTGATCGGCTGCTCATGTCAGGTCCCATTGGAAGAGTAACAAAAGAACTCTTTCCACTTGGAGCCACTGGAGAAGGAACCTCAGCACAAGGTATCTCCTCTATCGCGTCAGGACTGGTTGTAGGAGTCTCTACCTCCGGATCAACCTCTGGCATCCCTTGCTCTGGTTCTGAAGAAAGCGATGGACTCTCTTCTGTCACTTCAAAACCTGCAAATGAAACACAAAAAGGTATGAATATGATCCTGTTAAAAAAAAATCATCAGGGTCATCACTACAAAGTACCTTCTTCGACGACTGGCGGAACACTCTCTTTCTCCATGAACTCATCGGAAGCATCATCAACATTTGCGTCCATTGATAGTTCAAAGTCATCGGAATCCTGTGGCAAGTCAGCTGACAAGAAAAATGTTAGCAAATCAAGTCGCAGGCAAAAAAAAAAAAAAAGAAAGCGAAAGAAGTTATACCAATTGGAGATTCTGGAATCATTCCAGAGTCCCTCGGTTCTTCTTCAGATGCCATAACCGGCACCATCACCGCCTCATCGGTTGGAACCTCAAGCATCGCCAAGTCTCCATCCTCTGCTAAAAAAAAAAAGCAGCAGCAGGGTGAGAAAACAAATCAGAACATGGAAAGCCCCATGAAAGAAGCAGAAAAAGAAAAAGGAAGAATCATACCTTCACCGATGGTCTCTTCTTCCCGAATCCTCTTCTCCGGAGGTTCGTCAGCTTCCCCTGGCACCTCCTCATTGACAGTGAGAGGGACTTCCACATCAGGAGAGTCTTCGTCCCGCCCCGTGTGACGCTGACTCCTCTTCCTCTTACTTCTGTGGGCTCGCTTCCTAGAAGATCCTGCCCCACTGTCAGAGTCAGGTCTCCCACTTGGCTCCTCACTGGATGGTCTGCTCTTGCCAGTAGACTCCACGGAAGCTCGCCTCTGTGCCGCTTACATCCAAGCGTCGAGCTCAGCTTCCTCCTGTTCTAGCTGCTCCAAAGCCTCATCAGGTACTTCCCGAACAGCTTTAGAACCAATGACGCCCTGGTCACCGAGAAAGCCTATCTTGTGCTTCTCTCCAGAAAGGAAGGCCCAAACTTCCTCTCGCCGGACGCCATCCGACTTTCCAGTACCTTTCCCCGAAGACAGCTTTACA
The DNA here is from genome assembly GCA_028538565.1 of Umbellularia californica. Classification (NCBI taxonomy): domain Eukaryota; kingdom Viridiplantae; phylum Streptophyta; class Magnoliopsida; order Laurales; family Lauraceae; genus Umbellularia; species Umbellularia californica. The sequence goes on along the minus strand of JAPQWN010000006.1, from coordinate 46,884,107 downwards.
TCAAGCTCCTTCTTGGAAAGCCCCCGATATGCCAAAAAGCTCTCCGCGAACCACTTCGTGAAGCCGGCAGTTCGGAAAGTCGACAGCTCAGGATAAGAAATCGTGGCAGTAGTGTCTTCAGCACTATAAAAAGCCCATGCATTTCTGCCATCCTGCAAACCTCCACAGTTGTTGCCTCATCTCATCTCTGTTGAGAGAGTCGCACTCTTCCAAGTTTCTCTCAACATACTGGACCTTCTCCCAGGCCTGCTGAACGGCCACATTAGAAGATCTGGCGGATCGACGAGGTACGCTTCTAGCAGGCTCTTTACCCTTGTTCGTTCTGGAGGAACCACCTGCAAAGGTTGGAAAAGAAAAAAAAAAAAAAAAGATCATCATCAAAATGACAGGATTTCGCTAAAAGAAAATCTGGCGAAATTTTGGCATGGTTTCAGGGCAATTCCGAAGAAAAGGGAAATACCCCGAAAGAAATAGAAAGTTTGAAGATGGGCTCAACATCGCTGCAAGCTCCGAAACTCCAAACTTTCGAAACCTCAAAATCTCCGCAAAATCAAGAAGGGCTCAACATCGCTGCGAGCTCCAAATTCCCAAATTTGCAAAGATTTTCAGGTATGCTATCATGCTCTCAAATTCAATCTACAAAAAGTACATGCATGAACATCTAGATTTGCATAAAAACGCATTATCATGATGAGCAAAAAAAAAAAAAAAGAAAAAAAAAAGAAAAAATAAATAAGAAGAAGAAAACGTGCAAAAAGAAAAAAAAAGAAAGAAGCAAGAGAAAAAAAAAACAGAAATCATGTGGAAAAAGAAAAAAAAGAAAAGAGAAGAAGAATAAAAAGAAAAGAAAAAGAAAAGAAAAAAAAAAAAAAAAAAGAAAAAAAAACAGAGAGAGAAACTTTCTTTTTTTTACCATCCTATTCTCTACATGGAGTTTTCTTGAAAGAAAAAGAGAGAAAACTTACTTGAAGCCATTGATGGAGAAGAAGAAGGAAAAAGCTTGAAGATCCTTGAAGAAGAAGAACTCTTGGTCTTGGAGCTCTCTTGAGATTGTTGTAAAAGAAAGCAATAAGGGCAAGAGATCTAGCCTCCTCCTTGCTTTTATAGAAGAGAGCAAATCAAAGAAGGAAACAAAAAAAGAAAGGTAAGTGCTACTAATTAGTAACCTTACCAAAAGAGAAGGAATTAGAAAGATTCTTTCCCAAAAAGAAAGATATCTTTGAGAGATTTTCTCCCAAAATCAATCAATGAGAGATTCTCTCCAACAAAATAGGAGATTGGAGATTCTTTCCCAAAAAAGAAAGATGCCTTGAGATATTCTCTCCCAAATTAAGGGAATATGAGAGATTCTCTCCCATAAAGATATTTTTAGATATTCTCTATCCAAATGAGATACCTTTAGATATTCTTTACAAAAATGGCCCCATATGAGATCTAAGCCATCCTAAAAAGCTTAAGGTCCCATGGGTTAGCCCATATGAGCCAGGTTTGACCACCTAGGCACCAAAAAAAAAAAAAAAATGGGCTTTTAGTCAGGAAAAAAATCCCTCTTACCAAGAGCATACAAAAATGGTTCCATGCCTCTTTTGAGTTGATTGAACCATACAAAAAAATTCCAAGCCCCATGAGCTTCCAAAAATCAAACCATCCAGCCTCATATACCAAATTGAGTCAAAATCTTGAAATTGACATTCCACAAAAATCCAAACCACTCCAATGGACCCACACAGTCCCAAAGAGTGACCAAAAACCAAATCCTGGTCCCCTAACTTGCCACATACAGCTTGTTAGGTCACAAGACCAAAACCAAAAACCAAATCATGATCCCCCAACTTGCCACATACAGCTTGTTGGGTCACAAGGTCAAAACCAAAAACCCGACCCCCTAACCTGCCACATACAGCTTGTTAGGTCACAAGGTCAAAAACAAAAACCCAAATCCACATCCCTGATGTCATCTTCAAAACTTTGCCTCGAGATGATACTTGATTCCTTTCATTACCATAAAATTCCCCTGGAAGCTCAAAGGCTACTCTACCAAAGGAAAGATTGCTCAAAGACTCTTGGTCAAGACACAAGCTCTCCTTCAAAAATCTCTTCGAGGCACATCGACTACAAAAGTCAAGCAACTCGTCGCTGTACCTCGAGGGGGCATTTGTTGACACCAAAAATGTCACTTTGCCTCTTCAACATCAAGAAAACTGCATGAAGTCGCAACCTGCCATAAATAGGGAATACAATTTCTCCAAAAAATCAAATCTTGTTAGAATCAAACAAAAACTAAAAGATCCTTCAAGATAGCCAAGAGAAGAGTACACATGAAGTTTCGGGCCATTTCAGAATCATTTGGCCTAACTTCGCATCTCCGACAGCTAAAATGGCGCTCCCGGGGGCGACATTACCGGAGACGTCAAAACTTCGATCAGAGCCTACGGATGACTCCAGCATGTCTCAAAAGGGCTCCATGCCAAATTTCAAGTCAAACCGACAAAGTTTGACCCTCCATCAATGCTCGAGCAGCAAAATCAAGCCTCCCGGTGGCAGGAACCACCGAAGCCTTTGCTTATCAAACCAAGTGCATGAGTGGCTTCAACATGCTTCCAAAAGGCTGCACGTCAAATTTCAAGTCATTCCGACAACGTTTGACCAGGTTTCGATGCTCCGAGAGAAAATCAAGCCTACCGGCGGCGGAGCAACCCGGGACCATGACATCCAAAACGGAGCCCATGGAACGTCTCAAAATGACTCCAATAGGCTCCCCATCAAATTTCAGGTCAATCGGACATCGTTTGGCCACATATCAAAGCTCGGCATTTTCCCCGCAGCAAAATCAAGTGAAGCATCGACGGGACCCCAAACGGCTTCAAAACTCAAACAAAAGCCTATGGTTGGTCTTATTTATTGCTCAGGAGGCTCCACCTCAAATTTCAGGTCATTCCGACATCGTTTGACCAAGTTTCAGCTTCTGGCGGAAAATCAGCAGCTCTATGCGACAAAGTCTTCGGCTTTCCCGGAAAATTGGAAACTTTGCACTCTAAAAATGCAAGGATTCTCATCAGGTTTTCTACAGGGAAATCAAGCCAATAAATGAGAGGAAATGTCAGAAAAAATACAGAAGAAAACGGCGACGAAAAAGACCGCAAAACGGACCAAAAAGGGGAGAAAAACCCCCAGGGTCGCAGCCCGCGACCCTGGCCCATGGTCGCCGGCCCAGGGTCGCAGGCCCATGGTCGCCGGCGACCATGGAAAATCCGGTGACCCATTTTTCCGTCCCTTTTCGTGTTTCGCGCACTTTGGCCCCTGTGGTTTCCTGAAAATGTGATTTTTAGTACTTGAAATTGACTCATATCCGACGACGTCTCAGATCCGCCGTCAAAAGCATAAAATCATCATTGATCGCTCCAAGATCGCCAACCGGTTGACCTAAAAAGTGCACTTTCTGTCCGACCGATCGTGAAATCGACAAGACAGATGTCACCGGCCCGCTGCTAGCTATCAATGTCTGAAGTTACATGTTCATCCGATGTCGATCAGCATGAAGATCCATCGATGATCATCGCCAGAAGAATTCCAAAAGACGCGGCGCGGCCCGCGACTCTTCCACTGCTCGGCGACCATTTAATGCAGTTAATTGACTAGCTTTATTGCAGTCATTAATTCATTTCTTTGGACGGCCCAATCAGAAGCGAGCATCCAGGAGTTACAAATCAATTAAGTCATGGCATTCAAGCCATGAAACTCCTCCCATTATGGTAATTAAGGTGATTAAAAGCCCTTAATCTCCATCGGCCAATCAGATTCAAGGAAAAATGAGTTATAAAATCAAGAAATAAATCTTGTAACTCCTCCCATTAAAGCCATTAAAGCCTATAAAAGCTCTCCTAAATGGCTACCAAAAGCCTATAAATAGGAGAGCATTCCATTTTAATCCGGGTCAGAAAAAGAATCCAGAGATCGGAAAAATCAAGATCAGAGAAGACTTCGGAAAAAGCACCACAGATCCAGAAATCTGAGAGAAAGAAAAAGAGAGAAAACTCTGCTGAAGTTCTGCACCGGCCACCACTACAAGGTGACAAAAGTCCCTTGGGGGGGTACCTCCCCCCAAGGTCCTTCGCCTTCTCCTCCTACTTCCAAATGGCTTAGACATGGCTTTTCAGCCCGTCTACTTAGCTTTTTATTGGACATAGGACCTCCTCTTGGTCTTTGTCCTCTAAAAACCTGAAGTTATAGCCAAGCCAAGCGAATCAAGAGCATCCTCTGTTCTCATCTGCATGGATGATGGCGAAGCCCATACATGGCTTGCGACCGTCAATCTGAACGAGTCCCCCACAATCTCCTGAAAAGTTAGATCCTCCTTTTCTTGCTTTTCATTGTAGTTTGTATTTTTCTAAAAGAGACAAAAATCACAACTCTTGTCTTTCATTATTGATGAGAATTGTAAATCGGCTATAAACGCCAAAATCGGCTATAAATGCCAAACAAAATCGCCTTTCACGGCAAACCAAGAAAATGTCTCTTTTCTTAAATATTTGTGCAATGGAAAACTTGAAAGAAGTTGATTTCCTTTTTACTTGCGAAGGTTGATCTCCGGATTACCACTTGCAATTCCAAGTAAAATAGAAAATCTGGCACACCCACACAAAGAAATGTTGATGCACGCTTCAGCCCCCCGGGCGCGAAAGGGCCGGACCCGACGGACTCCCACGTCCGCCGACCCCGGTAGCACCCTCGGCATTGGAGCGTGTTCCATCAGAGTTACAAATCAATTAAGTCATGGCATTCAAGCCATGAAACTCCTCCCATTATGGTAATTAAGGTGATTAAAAGCCCTTAATCTCCATCGGCCAATCAGATTCAAGGAAAAAGGAGTTACAAAATCAAGAAATAAATCTTGTAACTCCTCCCATTAAAGCCATTAAAGCCAATAAACTCTCCTAATGGCTACCAAGAGCCTATAAATAGGAGAGCTTTCCAAGAAGAAAGGGATCGGAAAAGGACGAACGGAAAACCGAAGATCGAAAATCAAAAGGTGCAGAGAATCCCGAATTCCAGACAGACAGAGTCTAGAGAAAGAGAGAAAATTCTGCAGAAATTCTACATCAAGCACCATTACAAGGTGACAAAAAGTCCCTTGGGGGGTACTCCCCCCCAAGGTCCTTGCCTTCTCCCGCTGCCTCCAATGGCTTAGACGTGGCTTTTCAGCCCGTCTACTTAGCTTTTTATTGGACATAGGACCTTCTCTTGGTCTTTGTCCTCTAAAAACCTGAGGTTATAGCCAAGCCAAGCGAATCAAGAGCATCCTCTGTTCTCATCTGCATGGATGATGGCGAAGCCCATACATGGCTTGCGACCGTCAATCTAAACGAGTCCCCCACAATCTCCTGAAAAGTTAGATCCTCCTTTTCTTGCTTTTCATTGTAGTTTGTATTTTTCTAAAAGAGACAAAAATCACAACTCTTGTCTTTCATTATTGATGAGAATTGTAAATCGGCTTTAAACGCCAAAATCGGCTATAAATGCCAAACAAAACCGCCTTTCACGGCAAACCAAGAAAATGTCTCTTTTCTTAAATATTTGTGCAATGGAAAACTTGAAAGAAGTTGATTTCCTTTTTACTTGCGAAGGTTGATCTCCGGATTACCACTTGTAATTCCAAGTAAAATAGAAAATCTGGCACACCCACACAAAGAAATGTTGATGCACGCTTCAGCCCCCGGGCGAGAAAGGGCCGGACCCGACGGACTCCCACGTCCGCCGACCCCGGTAGCACCCTCGGCAGGAGCGCGTTCCATCAGTTCCCTGCAAAATTCAAGCAACCTACTCTCCAGACATATACGTGGAAAGGTTCAGCCAGACAACATGTCATCCATTTCAAGATCCTGACGGGAGCTATTGCGGATGAAGATGCCCTCAAGATTCGCCTCTTTGCAAGTACCCTAAAAGGTACAGCCTTTGATTGGTACTCCACTCTGCCGGAGAACTCCATTTAGAATTGGGCTATGCTAGAGACACGCTTCTTGACCCACTTCCAAGGTGAGGATGATCCTGTTACTATGGCTCAACTCTGCAGCCTAAAACAGGGAGAGAATGAGTCAACATACGACTTCATTCACAAATGGAAGGCAATGGTGTACAAATGCTCAGATGTACTGCCACAAGCGTCGCTAGTCGACATCTGCCGTAACAATATGAGAGCAAAAATTCGCTCCATGATCATCGGCAACAAATCAAAGAACCTGGGAGAACTCCTCGAAGCTTCCATGGAAGCTGAAATGGTGATCAAAGACCTCAACAGTCAGAAATCATCAAAGAAAGAGCCGACTGCTGTTACAACCTCAAAACAAAAGAAAAAGGAGGTTCTCAATGTGCAGACTAAGTCAGCTCCTCAGCAGCCAAAGAAACCAGAAAACAAAACTGCAGGTAAAAGACCTGAACTCTCTGATGCCTTCAAAGAACGTGTAGAAAAGAATTATCCGTTCGATGAAAATGTTGAAGAAATCTTTGAGGCTCTCCTAGCAAATGGCAAACTCATTTTGCCAGAGCCCAAAAGACCGGGAGATGTTGGCAAAACCAATGATCCCCGATACTGTCCATACCATCAGATGATCTCACATCCTCTCAATCAATGCTTCGTTGTGAAAGAGAAGATCAATGAGATGTGGAAAAACAGAGTCATAACTTTTGATAAAAACTATGGCCCCGCCTCTGTCAACATGGTGTCATGTCGGTGAACTTCAAAGTCACCAAAGGAGAAGATCACTACTTCATTCAAGGTGATAAAAATGGGTCAAGCGTCCCAAGAATTGGTTCCCTATCCAACATCAGATGGACAGCCTATATGGGTGCATCCCGATCTCCTAGATGATGAAAATTGGGAGATCATAAAAAAAAGCCGACCGCTCAGTAGCGAAGGCAAGCCAAGAGACAACTCCGCAAGCTCAAACAGCAGCAGAAGTCTCAACCAAAACAAGAAGTCCTTGAAAAAGCAGAAACTTCTTCCACTGCTTCACTAGGGACGACGGAAGAATCTCTTCCCAAAACCTCCAAGGCGGTAAGAAAATATACTCTTGATGATTTCATGCCACCTCTATACAAAAATGAAAATGTGCAGGGGGCATCATACTCTTGCAACTCAGTAGTTGGATTCTCCATGAATGGATACGAGTCCGGTGATACTGCCAGTGATATAGATGAGTGGGAAGAATCCCTTGAAACAGGAGAATACCTCTCCGACGAGGAATGGATTCCCGAGTCTCATCTTATGCTAGTAATCTGGTATAACCCATTGCAGCCACAAGGATCTTGGTCTGATGATGAAGAAGACCAGGACCCCGTTCAAGAAAACGCTGTCGATCCAGCACCGGCAAATGCTTCAGTGGAACCCAACATGGGCGAACCACAAGGAGCAAATGACGAAGAAGATTTGGCTCCCATGCCTGATCTTGAGGAATATGCAAGAATCTTGCAACATCTTGCCATAGAGCAGGAGCAAGATCGTATCATTCTTCGTCATGATCCAGAACCGGAAGTCCCTGAAAATCAGAGGGAACTTTCTCCCTTAACTCCTGAAAATGGAGAAAACAGTTGGATCGATGATCCTCTCACATCTGAGGATGAGTCTGATTCCCAACAGTCTACACTGGGGGCATCTCCTGTCAGGATAACCTGCAATGCAATAGCTCAGGACGACAGTGCCTCTGAAGCTTCCGAAGACACGTACTCCCCAACAGGTAGCGTATCTTCCGGAGCTACATCCTCTCAGGTGACTTCCACTGAGATATCATCCCCTCAGCCCTTGTCTCCTGAAGCTGTGACATCGGAATTCAAGCCTCTCCCGATTGATCATCTTAAAGAAACTTCTGCCAATGAAATCTTCTTCAATGAAAACTCAGTCAATTGGTCCCAGATACCCTATTTCACGGGCGATGTCTGGGCTAATAAAGAAAAGTTGCCGGCTGTTGTTCAGGACTTGTTCTCGAAAATTACTCCGTGCAACACAATCACTGAAGACGCCAATGCTGTTACAGAGACGTCTTCAGCAAAGGATCAACCTCTTGATCCTGAGAACGATCTTCCAAAAGAAGACCCTTCTCTAAAGGCTCTTGAAGTTGGTAGAGGTACCCGTTCTGGCCGGGATTACCACAAAAATTACAATCAACCCTCTTCTTCTTATGTAAATCCTTCGGGAAAGCAAGATGTAAGCGCCCCAAGTGGCAATAATAATGAAAATGCAGGCCCGAAGGAGGCTTTCAAGTATGACTTGATTGAGCACTTCAAACACATACCTGCACGGTACAAAAATCAAATACTCCCTCAAAGGGAGAAAAGAAGAAAACTGAGGGATCAAGCAATGAATGCCTCTCGGTACAAAAAGCAGCAAGTGCAACAATTACCTTCGACAAGGATGACCTCCTCCTAGGTGAAACAAAGCACAACCGACCCTTGTACTTTACGGGGTACGTCAAAGAAATGCCAGTACACAGAGTTCAGATCGATCCAGGTTCTGCACTCAACCTCATTTCTACTTCGGCACTCGAAAAGCTGGGCATCCCACCTAGCAAGCTCAGTCACACGTCCGTATCCATCTTCGGATATAACGGCAGCGCTCAAAGGCCTATCGGCAAAATTAGGTTTAAATTGCAAATTGGTGATCTTATTTCTGAAGTCACCGTGTATGCGATAAAGACCCCTTCATGTTACAGTATACTCCTTGGACGCCCCTGGATACATGACAATGGTGTCGTCCCTTCAACTCTACATCAGTGCATCAAGTTCGTTGGCAACGATGGCTTGATACATCGAGTGTTTGCAGACAAAAAAACCTTTCAAAGGCAGAGATGTCCATTTTGCAGATGCTCAAATGTATAAAGATAGAAAAGAAGAACAGGAGGAAAAAACAATTCACTTTGCCGACAGTCTCCAGAAAGATAAAGGCAAGGCTCCTCAGCAATCATCAGAGGTAGACAAACCCTCCACGAAACTCGAAGTAAGCGGTCAAGCTCCCTTCATCGTCTCCTTCAAATTTCCAAAGCTTTTGGTAATCATTACCAAAGCAAAGAAGACAAAACAAAAGGCTGGGGGCAAGTTCACTGTCTCCTTTGTGTCTATTAAATATGACACAAACTCGGAGTCAGAGTCAGAAGATGACACAGCATCAAGCCAAGCTGATACTCAGCAAGATCAGCTCACTCTCACTCCATTGGAGACACCTGCAAACATAGAAGACCCTACGTCTGCTTCCTTTGTTATTCCGGCAACTTCACCAGAAGAAAAAGTGATTTACTTCCACAGATCAGGAGCATCTCCACTGAACTCTCTGCTTGAACCTTTCCAAAACGAAGGTATGCCTCAACTATCCCTGTATAGTCCAATGGCACAAGCTATCATGAAGAAAATGGGCTACGACGCTCAAAATCCGACTGGTTTGGGAGGTGGCCGTGGTATTCTTACACCATTGGAACCCACCATGACCAAAAGACAACCAGAAGATTGGAAAATCCACCTTCAAAAAGGCAAGTCTTCATATGGGTTGGGGTATGATCCTACCGCTCCTATGAGACAGTTGACACCATGGCTGCAAAGTCGCTTTACCGACCAAGCCTCAACATCTCATGAAGACATCAATATCCCTGGATATCTCTTTGAGGAGTTATTCGTCAAAAATCCAGAAAACTCCTCCAATTGGTATAATCCGATGATCAGTAATAAAGCATTAATCACGTAAATCCAAGTAAAATCCCCTAGTTAGGCCCTTCTAGCCCCAATATCAAAAATCCATAAAAACTATGTTGACACCAAAAAAGTCAATATGTCTCCTCAACATCGAAAAGCCTCCTGAAGCTACATCCTGCTAAAAATAGGCAAGGCTACTTCAAGCATCAGATTTTGTCAGAATCAGACAGAAACTGAGAGATCCTTCAAGACAACCAAAAGAGGGGTACACCTGAGGTTTCGGGCCATTCCGACATCGTTTGGCCCAACTTCATTGCTCCGATAGCAAAACAAGCGCTCCCGGCGGCGACATCATCGAAGACACCAAAACTTCGATCAGAGCCTACAGATGACTCCAGAATGTCTCTAAAGGGCTCCATTCCAAATTTCAAGTCAAACCGACAACGTTTGACCCTCCATCAATGCTCGAGCAGTAAAATCAAGCCTCCCGGCGGCGGGAACCACCGAAGCCATCACTCATCAAACAAAATACATGAGTGGCTTCAACATGCTTCCAAAAGGCTGCACGTCAAAATTCAGGTCATTCCGACAACGTTTGACCAGGTTTCGATGCTCCGAGAGAAAATCAAGCCTACCGGCGGCAGAGCAACCTGGGACCATGACATCCAAAACGGAGCCCATGGAACGTCTCAAAATGACTCCAATAGGCTCCCCGTCAAATTTCAGGTCAATCGGACATCGTTTAACCACATGTCAAAGCTCGGCATTTTCCCGCAGCAAAATCAAGTGAAGCATCGATGGGACCCCAAATGGCTTCAAAACTTAAATAAAAGCCCATGGTTGGTCCTATCCACTGCTCAAGAAGCTTCACCTCAATTTTCAGGTCATTCCGACATCGTTTGACCTAGTTTCGACGCTTGACGGAAAATCGGCTACAAAGTCTTCGGCTTTCCCGAAAAATAGGAAACTTTGTGCTCCGATTTCGCGCGGGTTCTCGTCAAGTTTTCTCCAAGAAAATATAGTCAATAATTGAGGAAAAATGTCAAGAAAAATACAGAAGAAAAAAGGAACGAAAAAGACGGAAAATCGGCCGAAAACGAAGCTCGGCGACCAAAGGGCAAAAAACCCTAAGGTCGCCGGCGACCATGGCCCAGGGTCGCCGGCGACCCTGGGTGCATGGTCGCTCGGCGACCCTGGAAATCCGGGTCGCCGGATTTTGCACCAAAGTGTCCGTTTTCCGATTCTTTTCGCGTTTCGGGTGTTCCGGCCTCTGTGATTTTCGGAAAATGCAATGTTTGATGCTTGAAAACGACTGATCTTCGTCGACATCTCGGATCCGCCGTTAAAAGAATGAAATCATCACCGATCGCCTCAAGATCGCCAACCGGCTGACCAAGAAAGTGCACTTTCTGTCCGACCGATCGTGAAATCGACAAGACAGATGTCACCGGCCCTCCAACATCAATTAATGTCTAAAATTGCACTGCAATCCGACATCAAACAATGTGTGGATCCACTTGTGATGATCGTAAGAAGAATCTCAAAAGGCGCAGCGCGGCCCGCGACTCTTCACATGCCTGGGCGACCACTTAATGACGTTAATTGACCCGTTTATGACAACTTAATGCCATCATTAACTCATTATTTTGGACGGCCCAATCAGATTCAAGCATTTGGGAGTTACAAATCCAAACAATTATGGCATTAAACCCATGAAACTCCCATCATCATGAAGCATAAAGGTGATTAAATGCCCACTACCTTCATCGGCCAATCACATGCCTTGAAAAAGGAGTTACAAAATCAACTTGTAACTTCTCATCAATTCTTTCATCATGGCCATCAATGCCAATAAACACCTCATGGCTACCAAAAGCCTATAAAAGGAGGTCCATTCCAAGAAGAAAGAATGATGAAAATAGATCCCAAGTGCAAGCTCTGAAAATCCAGAAAATCCAAGAGAGAGACGAAGTTCTGCTACTTTGCTCCCGGAAGCACCACAAGGTGATCAACGTCCCTTAGGGGGCCACCCCCCCAAGGTCTCCTCCTTCTCCAACATGGCCTAAACGTGGCTTTTCAGCCCGTTTACTCAGGTTTTCATTGGATATAGGACCTTCTCTTGGTCCTTGTTCTTTAAAAAACTGAGGTTAGGAGCCAAGCCAAAGAATCAAAGCATCACATGTTCTCATTTGAAGGACGATGGCGAAGCCCATACATGACTTGCGACCGTAGATCTCAACGTGTCCCCACAATCTCCTGAGAAGTTAGATCCCTTTTCTTACTTTTCTATTGTAGTTTGTATTTCTTAAAGAGACAAAAAGAAATCACAATTCTTATCTTTCACATTTGATGAGTTTTGTAAAATCGCCTTTCACGGCAAAATCGCCTTATACGGCAAACAAACAAAAACGCCTCCTACGGCATTAAAAAAAAAAAAAACAAACTTGTCTCTTTTCTTAATATTAATGCAATTTGAAAAGTTAGAAAAAAGAATTGATTTCCTTTCCACTTGTGAAGGTGAATCTCCGGATTATCACCATTCCAAATTCCAAGTAGAAAGTAAATCTGGCATACCCGTACAAAAATGTTGATGCCCGAGATCTTCCCACCTCCGCCGAGACCCAGGTCAGCCCTCGGGGTGCGGAGGGAGAGGACGGAAGATTCCCCTTCTTTTCGGGTCCATCAAACTATAAAACCAATAAAATAAACCCAAAAAGATTTTTCCTTTATTTCTTCCTCCACCTCAGGTGCCAAATATTTAATTGAACTTAATGATAAAAGGGAATGAAGAACTGATTTCTAAAAATTGAATAAATGAGAATGAAGAGATGAGATGAGTGATTTCGCACACACTTTTAAAACAATCACGGCCCATCGGCCTTCCTAAAACAAATACTGGCCCATCGGCTACCTCTAATCAATTTCGGCCCATCGGCCTTTCACTTTTATCACTCGTGTATCGCACACGAAAAACACAAAAATCACAAGTCAAAGTCTCATTTGCATCATTGTTTTGGTTTGCAAAGTCAACCTTTAAACTCTATTTTGCCAAGGGATTTGAGGGGGTACCCGGGAACGGGGCCGATCCTCTTCTTAAATATTTGGCACCTCCCCCCTTTTATTTTCTTTATCTTAATTGTTTTACTTTACTTGGATATACTATGATTTTGCTATGTGAGGATTAACCTTTATTTGGACTTTAACATGTAACCCTGAATTGACCATATATTAAAGAGACCCAAAAAGACCCAAATTAATGTGACAAGACAACCGTCGTGTGTTGCCGGCAGCACATTAGAAGAAAGGAAGGACCCACCTATTTATTTTCTCCCATTTTTCTTCGACTTTCGTCGAAGGACGGTGTTACGGCCGTTACCGTAGCTGGCGATCGTGATCCGTCGATTTTGAGGGTAGTCGGAATCCTCATTTTCGATGTAAAATTTAAATAGCACATGTATAGATGAATGGAGATCTTCCCAAGCCCAATTAGGGGCGCGGGGGGGTCGAAAATTCACATTCGACAGCCTGGTGATCGTGATGGGACCTCTTTTGTTTTCCTGTCACTTATTTGGGTCTTTTTGTAGTTCTCTTATAGGACACGGACATCCAATCAATTATCAGATGTTCGTGTCCCATTCAGTTTAGGGTCATTATGAGTATAGTCCGAAGATTAAACCAGAGGTTTGAATATACTGCCTACTGAACCTTTCCCTAATTATAACATAAGAAATAAGCATCATTAAATCTTTCCCCTTTCATCACTAAAATTAAAAAAAAAAAAGAAAAAAAAAAAAAACACTTTCTCTTCTCTTCCCTCCCTTCTAATTCAAACTATAAAATTCTCCTCGTGCTACATGATATTGTATGATAATTGCTTTCGAAATCAAATCTAAGATGGCCTATCAAAATCCACATCGAACAATTGCATCCCAAACATCATACATGCTCGACTCAAATTGCCAATCTTACATGAACCACATGACTCAAGACTTTCAAAACTTAAATAACTCACACATGAATATAAACCAATCACTACCACAATGAAACACAAAATTATCGATACCTTTTCAACCAAACTATAACAACTCAAACTTCTTTCTTTAGATCTACAAGACACTTTTATGCAAACAAAAACTTAAACGATCACGCCTCTTACGAACACACGAGACCAAACCATGGCCCAATCCATCATCCCCAATCATATCAAACCACTTCCCAACCAACTCAACAATATTACACTCAACCAAATCAAAACACAATGCACACAAATTCAAATAATCGAAACATTAATCATAACATAAAAAAAAATTTAAACCTTAATAATCAACGAATCTACATCCCAAATACTCAGTATATAACAACAAACCAAATCCTAATCCATCATAATCAAGACTACCAATCCATCCAAACCATCCAATCCAATCAAACTCCTCCGCCTAATCAAACCAACCAATCCATCCCAACCATCTCACCCAATCAAACTCACTCACAAATCCAAACCATCAGATCCAATCAAACCTACCAATCCATCCCAACCATTCCATCCAATCAAAATCCTTCACCAATCCAAACCGTCCAAAATAATCAAATCAATCAACCTATCCAACCTTCCCTAATCGTGCATCCTTATCCAACCAATCAACCATCCCGATCCACGCCATCCAATGAAAGCTATCATCCCACCCAACCCTCACCATTCAACCAAACAACACCACCTGCCATGATCAAGGACCAATTCCAGCCACGCCCATCCATACCATCCAACTCAATCTATCCACCAACCCAATCTCCAACGATCATATATCAACAATCCACTCACGCTGCGGCCGACCAGCTTAGTCAAACATCCAATCAAAACCAGGATAGAAACTTACCCACAAACACTAAAACCCAAAATCCATTTTTACCACACAAAACCAAAATATCTCGAAAACAGATCCAGGAAGAGTTTGCTAAAATGGTTGACATAAGCGAGTTAGAGTTGCCCAATCTAGACTGGTTTAAGAGCATCACTCTGAAAAATGATCCATATGCTAATACAGGGAAGCCTCTAGAAGAACAATTGATAAGTGGTGAATACCTAGAATGGGAACTTGGATTAATCTCAGAAACTCTAAGTAGACTTACGACTAAAGAGATCAAGATCCCAACATTATGGAAAGGCTATGAGGTAGAAGAGGGGATAAGAATTCTTAGAACATATTTTGCTCCCTTCCATCAACTCAAAAATGAACAAATCATAGACATGCCATATCCCACAATTAATTGTCCACCAAATCATGTTCTCGAGAATTGGACCTATGATCCTCCACATGTTACAACTTTAGCCCCTGAAGTAACCTATTACCCACCATATGACCAAACTTCTGAATCTTTCGATGAGATTTATGACCCCATTTTTAAAGACATGCCTCTTGAGGACTTTTATGATATGCTTAATGAAGATTACGAACAAGATGAAACAACTTGGGACGGTAAGACCCAGATCACTACGCATCAAAAGAACGAACTAAATCAATCACAAACAACCATACAATCAGATATACCAAAACCAAAAATACTATCCCAAACACGACCAAATGAAGATCATTTGACACAACAAATAAAAGACAAAACGATGCAATCGAAGACACACAAGACAGTACAACCTAATGACCCACACGAAGAATCTGAATTCATGACAACAATGAAGATACTTCACTTTCAAATGGAACGAGTGGATGAATTAATTAAAGATTTTGATATCATAAGTTCGGAAACACACAAAACAGTTGGATTTGATTCAAATGACTTAGAATCGAGTATGGAAACTCATGAATTAGTCAAACCATCTTCATTTAGAGTCAAGCACCAAACACAAATGAACAAAATCATTCAAGAGCCAAAACCTCAATCTAAGATGAATACCACTAAAAGACATAAACCATGTTACAAACGAAAGAACTTGGATCCCGGGCCATCACGCAAAACCCAAGTCATGATCCGAAGGCAAATAAACATGCAACCAAACTATGAACAAGACTACCCTAGAACGAAACCATCGCATCTTGGACTCATCCCAACACCGGTTGAGCCAAGAAAGAATGAAAAAGAATCTAGATTTGAATTTCTCGATTCCAGTATGTTTAGTGAATTGCAAATAGACATAGAGAAACTCAAATCTGCAATTAGGAAGAAGTCAATCTTGTCGAGTATGCCAATAGAACGAATAAAGTCATCTGAATCTTTCATAGAAACCAAAGCGTTACCTGAGAATCAGCACCAATAGACTGTTGGGCCTACCATTGAAATCCAACGAGGAAGCTCTCACATAGGTCCTACCATCTCATTAGAAAAGACCCTAGAAAAGGAACCACAATCAAATGATGTCTTGACTAGTGAGTCACACGGGACAAACTGTGGCGACCCCGGACCGGGTTCGGGAACCAAATCCGGGATCGGGACTGATTTAGATGAAGCCAATAGTTGTGATCATATGGGAAAGATGACAATAATTAAAAGTATGTTTATGATCAAGCGTACACGGGTTAATAAAAGAATACACATTTCCCGTGCACGTGATTTCCCACAGGTGTCCGCGGTGAGGATATTCCACACACATAGTCATATAGTAATAATTGCGGAAGCGTATGGTAAATCATGCATGCATTTGATTTCCCAAAATATCAAGGCTGATTACATTTGAATACGAGTATCAGAATGAGCAATGTCCTAAAGCATAACCCAAGAGTACATATTCAAGTTTAATCAGAAGATCAGTTAATTACAATTCCCAAAAATAGAGGCCAACAAGGCCAATGTACAAAACAATAACCACCATAAAACTATCCAAGCAATTCCCCAAAATGTTTCGCAACTCTGCAGCCCGATGTTTACATAACATCGTCAGCACGCCACTCAACTAGGGGCTGCGGTTCTCCGACCGCCTCCTCTGGCTCCTCCTCGGGGAAACCAACAACGGGACCTGAGTACCAAAGCAAAAGGGGTCAGACACGACGGTCTGGCAAGTAGATGAAAAGATATAAACATTTAATAAATAAGACCTTTACCTTGGAAAACATGCAAACCTGTTTAAACAATGGCTTTCAAAAGTAAATTAATCATTTCATTGAAAACACACATGCAGTAATAAAACATGTAAGGTAACCAAGGGAATCTGGAAACAATCAAGATGGCATCCACAAGAAGCTAAATCCTCTATCACCGAAGTGACGTGAGTATCGGGTGTTGGCCTCGGTCACCGAAGTGAGGAGGTGCAACCAAGTTACATATACATATACAATAATACGGGGCGGGACCGCGGTAGCAAACCGGGTATCGGGAATCACGGTAGCGAACCGGATATCGGGAGCCACGGGAGCGAGCCGGGTATCGGGACGGGACCACAGTTAATAAACCGGGTATCGGGATCCAAACTGCAGCTGGCGGGACGGGAGGGGGAATCTCCAAGTCAGTGGATCAGACTGACAAGGTTATCCAAGCTTAGTGGTGCCGACGCATGGGTCACAAGCGGGAAAACAAAACAAATACATATGACGAAACGGGGTGCTCATAAGTACAAAAACCTAACTGTATCGGTCGGGCATGTACGGGCTAGCAACTATGCTAAAAAAAACATGAGTTTCAATACTGTCGGCAAGTCTAGTCATAACACACGGGATTTAAAATGCACAAGTGAAATTCGGTTCGCATTAAAGTATGAATGGATCTTCTCATATTCTCCGGGCTAAGTGTTGAAGGTCCAAGATTTGAATCAATGTAAATAGGGTCCCATATGTTAGGTTGATATACATTTGGTACTCTTTTAAGATTTGAAAACATTCCGGGGCCTTATACACATTGACAAATTTAAAAGATCTAAACACATGGTCATAAAGGGACTTCTTCTACCATATGACTCCTCCAAAAGAATTGATTCAGATTGGGGTTTGATCAGTTCGTCAGTTGTCTGTCGGTCGGCCGAGGTGGGCGTGTCGGCTAGCCGACAGATGTATGTCGGTCGACCGACGTTGAGGTCTCGGTCAGCCGACAGATGACTGACACAGATTTTGGCAAAATTGCAGCTTGCTGTTATTTGAGCCGACAGGTTGTCGGTTGGCTTTCGGTCGACCGAACAGGGAGTTCGGTCAGCCGACAGCTGACCGACAGATGTCTTGCTGGAAATCTGATCGAAAACTCGTCTCTGGAATTGAGACCGACAGAACTCGGTTAGCTGTCGGTCGACCGAAGTGGAGACTTCGGTCAGCCGACAGCTGACCGACGCACACGGTCAGGTCAGTTTCGAGTCAGATTTCTGCTGCCTTTCTTCCCTTATTCACATACGACCTGGGCACCCTTCCTTGTACATTTTGAGGGTTTCAAAACCTCATTCAAGCCCATTAAATCTACCAATACAATCACCCCAATCAACCTCTTTCCATCCACATGCAATCTCATCCATTCTTCCCTCAAATCCTTCCCTTCCATTCGCAATCAACCAAAGAAATCCATTCCAATCACAAATTAAATTTTCAATCAAAGGCCATGACATTTTTTAATATGAACAAGAAAGGAATAGACTAACAATATGCATTTCTAGATCAAGGTGAATCATAAGAAAACATGAATAGTGAAAATGTGAAACATCAATGTATGAAATAGGAAACCACATTTCTCATAAAACATGTAAATATCAAATCATCCACTTGCCTCAAGGTTCTCTATGCAAGAAAATCAAGCTATAATCTCTTCCTCCAAGCCAAGAATGCTATCTACACAAAACCCCCAAATCCAAACCCTAAAATGGGTCAAACCAAGAAACAAGAAGAGATAGCTCTCAACAAAGAAGATAGAGCTCTCCTAAGACTAGAAGAACAAGAATCTAAGAGATTAGGGAGGAAGCTTACTTGTAGGTTCTTCAAATAGATGAGGTGAGCTCAATGAGGGTCTAAAATGGGTGGCTTCCTCTCTCAAATGGTATCAAAGAGAAGCTTGCAAGGAGGGGAAGAAGGTTGAGATCTCCATTCCTTGATTGAGTAAGGTGGGGTGGTGCTTGATGATGGAGAAGCAAGAAGAAGAAGAAAAAAAAGGGGAAAGAAAACCCTAGGTTTCTCTTGTGCTTGGGCTGGAAAAAGGAAATGGAAGAAGGGTTCTCTACTTAAAGCTATTTGGAGTGGGCTCCACCATCTAGAAACTCTTTGGGCTGAAATCACTATTATCGGGACCTCGGACGAAATCGACGAAGAAGAGAAAAGTGATCGTCGAAATATCTAGTTTCCAAAAAGTATATGTTTCGCGGGTTTTGAGGATGTCGACTTTTTGGGTACAGATTTCATGTATAATGACTGTTTTGCCCTCAATGCAAGAAAAATCGGGTTTTTGGGGTTCCGAACGGGTACGGGATCAACACGAAAGTTGTAGGGATTAACAAGACGAGTAAAACGGAATATAATTGCAAATCACTGGAATACGAACAATCCCCCACACAAAAGTAAAACCAACCAAAAGGGGAACCCCCAAAGGGTCCCACCCACACAAAGCACTAAAACTCTCCCAAAATCATAAAAGAGCTATTCTAGTCCAAGCTTAGTCAAAAATCACTAATCGAGCTTAGCACTAACACGCAACAAAATAGTACTAATCGAGGTCACTCGGGTCGGGGTCTTACATCCTCCACCCCTTAGGGCATTTGGTCCTCCAAATGAAATATAAAACTCACCTCGGGTAGGAGATGTGGGTACTTCTTCTGTACTTGTTCTCGCAATTCCCATGTTGCCTCTTCCGGCCCATGATTCTCCCAAAGTACCTTCACCCACTGAATATTCCGGTTCCTCAACTCCTGTTCTTTCGAGTCTATGATCTGAATGGGCTTCTCAACATAGGTAGCATCTTCTCTAATTTCCAGCGGCTCATGTAGGAGTACATGTGAAGGATCGGGGACGTACTTCTTCAACATCGACACATGGAAGACGTTGTGTACACCAGCTAACTCGGGTGGTAAGGCTAATCTGTAAGCCACATCACCAATCTTGCTCACAATGTCGTACGGTCCGATGTATCTTCGTGACAACTTGCCCTTCTGCCCAAACCTCAAAGTTCCTCTGGTAGGTGACACCTTCAAGAAAACCTTATCCCCTTCTTTGAACTGTAGATCCCTTCGGTGAGCATCTGCATAACTTTTCTGTCTACTCCGGGCGATTTTTAAACATTCTTGTATCTGTCTCACTTTGTCAGTGGTTTCACTCACTATAGTCGGTCCATGAAAACTGCGGGTGCCAACTTCTGCCCAACACACAGGTGTCCTGCACCTTCTGCCATACAAAGCCTCAAAAGGCGCCATCCCAATGCTCGAGTGGTAACTGTTGTTGTAAGCAAACTCACACAACGGTAGAGTCTCATCCCATTGGGTCTTGAAATCTAACACACAAGCTCGGAGCATATCCTCAAGAGTCTGAATCGTCCTCTCCGACTGGCCATCTGTCTGAGGGTGATAAGCTGTACTGAACTGTAGTCTCGTACCCATAGACTCATGTAGGGTCTTCCAAAATCTCGAGACGAATCTACTGTCTCTGTCGGATGTGATGGAAACTGGCTGTCCATGTCTACTGACAATCTCATTGACAAACAATTCTGCCAGGGGTAACATGTGCATCTTCTTCCCTGTTCTCATGGGGATAAAATGAGCTGACTTGGTGAGTCTGTCCACAATCACCCATATCGCATCATTGCCCTTGCTAGTCCTCGGTAGTCCCGAAATAAAATCCATGGTAATGTGCTCCCACTTCCACTCCGGGATCTCTAATGGCTGCAACAAACCTGGAGGCTTCTGATGTTTTGCCTTTATCAACTGACACGTCATGCATCGGGATACAAACGCTGCAACCTCTCTCTTCATATTGTTCCACCAAAATCCACCCTTCAAATTCTGATACATCTTTGTGCTGCCTGGGTGCATGGAGTACTTTGCACTGTGAGCTTCTGCCATGATGTCATTCCTCAAATCTTCTATGTTAGGCACACACAACCGATCACGGTAGTAAAGAACTCCGTCCACAATACGAAAATCAGGACGTTCTGCTATATGTTCTGCAATCTTGGCCAACTCTGGATCCTGCAACTGACTGTCCTTAATCTTCCGGATGAATGAAGGCTCTGACACTGACATATTGGCAATTATGGCACCCTTCCTCAGGGGCTGCAAGTCTACCTTCAACTCTTCGAACTGATCAAAAATACAAGTACCACTCAAGTTTGCCATACCCACTGACTTTCTACTCAAGGCATCGGCAACTACATTCGCTTTCCCCGGGTGATACTTAATTGGAAAATCGTAGTCTTTGATATACTCCATCCATCTCCTCTGCCTCATGTTCAACTCCTTCTGAGAAAATAGGTACTGTAGGCTGCGGTGATCCGAATGAACTTCAAACTTCTCTCCGTAGAGGTAATGTCTCCACATCTTCAATGCAAAGACGACCGCTGCCAGCTCAAGGTCATGGGTCGCATAATTCTTCTCGTGATCTTTCAACTGCCGGGACCCATATGCTACAACTTTTCCTTCTTGCATCAACACACAACCAAGTCCAATGTTCGAAGCATCGGTAAAGATGGTAAATCCGCCGCTTCCGGATGGCAAGGTAAGGACTGGTGCGGTAGTTAATCTTTTCTTCAGCTCTTGGAAACTAGCTTCACACTGGTCTGTCCACACATATGGTACATTCTTCCTCGTTAACTTCGTCAACGGTGCTGCAATCGACGAAAACCCTTGCACAAACCTCCTGTAATACCCTGCCAAACCCAGAAAACTCCTAATTTCTGGCACATTCTTCGGTCTTTCCCACTCCACTACTGCCTCAATCTTGGACGGGTCTACTGACAAACCCTCCTTAGAGATAATATGTCCCAAAAACGCGACTTGCTCTAGCCAAAATTCACACTTGTTGAGCTTCGCAAACAGCTGGTTCTCTCTCAAAAGTTGCAATGCAATCCTCAAATGCTCTTCATGCTCTTCTCTGGTCTTGGAGTACACCAAAATATCATCTATGAACACCACTACAAACTGATCTAGATACTGCGCAAAGATCTTGTTCATCAAAGCCATGAACACTGCCGGTGCATTGGTCAACCCAAATGGCATCACTAGGAACTCATAGTGGCCATATCTTGTCCGGAAAGCTGTCTTCAACACATCTGATTCTCTAACTCTCAGCTGATGGTAACCGGATCTCAAATCGATCTTCGAAAAGTATGAAGCTCCTTGTAACTGGTCAAACAATTCATCTATCCTTGGCAATGGATATTTGTTCTTGATGGTCACTTGGTTCAATCTCCGGTAATCAATACACATTCTCATCGAACCATCCTTCTTCTTCACAAACAAAACTGGAGCTCCCCACGGTGAGATACTAGGTCTCACAAAACCTTTGTCCAACAACTCTTGCAACTGTATCTTCAACTCTCCTAATTCCGCCGGAGCCATTCTATATGGTGCAATAGATATCGGAGCGGTCCCCGGTAACAACTCAATGGTAAAATCAATCTCTCTCATGGGTGGTAATCCCGGAATCTCCTCCGGAAATACATCCGGGAACTCCCAAACAATAGGGATCTCCTCCACCCCTTGGGACCGTTTATCCTCCGTGATAAACGCCAAATAGGCTTCACATCCACTTCTTAAAAGTCTATCAGCCTTCAACGCTGAGACAAACCCTGCACGAGGATTTCTCCTCTCTCCCTGGAATAACACCCCTGCTGGTGTCTCATCCAACTTGAATGTAAGGGTCTTATGGAAACAATCCATTGTGGCATGGTACCCTGCCAGCCAATCCATCCCTAGGATGACATCAAAATCCTTCATCTCCAACAGAATAAGATCTGCGGGTAACACAACTTCTCCTATCCGGACTGTACAACTAGGGTAATAAACCGTACATACAACTTGTTTTCCTACTGGTGTAGCTACAGTCAAGGTGTACTCAAGATCTCTACCATGCACATCAATCAATCTAGAAAATGCATGGGATATAAAAGAATGCGTAGACCCAGGGTCAAATAATATTCTAGCTTCTATCCCACTGACAAGAAGTGTACCTTCCACAACATTGCCTGCTGCCTCTGCATCAGCTCTGTTGATTGCATAAACCTGTCCTCGCTGCTGTGGCCTGATAGGTGCCTGCTGTGGCCTGCCTTGAGGGGCATTTCTGTTCTGTTGCGGTGGACGGTGAATATGCTGCTGTCCTTGTTGACGGGCCTGCTGTTGCTGCTGGGGCCTAAATTGCTGCGGTGGTGCCTGTTGCTGAAGTGGCCTTGCCTGATTCTGCACTACCAGTGCATTCTGTGGCGGGGCTGGACGCGGTGCTCCTTGAGGCTGCTGATTTTGCCTATTCGGTCTTGGGCAATTTCTCATCTGATGATCCATGGAACCACATCTAAAGCATGCCCCGGTAATGGTACGGCATTGGGCACTCTCATGGTTCTTGCCACAGTGGATGCAAACGTGCTGCACATTGTCTTGCCTCTGCCTCTTGTTCTGCTGGTTCCTTTGCTGATGATGCTGCTGCTGGGGCTGCCCTTGTCCCTTACCTTGAGATCTAAGGACCTTGTGGTGGAAGTTCTCGAACTTGTAGGCCCTCTTGATCGCCTCTTCAAAAGTGACCGGTGGTACAACTCCCGTAGCATCTCTCTCGATGATGGGATGAAGTCCTTCAAGGAACTTGGTTATCTTCTTCTCCACCGTGTCCACTAATTCAGGGGCATATCTTGACAACCTCTCAAACTTAGTGAGGTATTCTTGGACAGTCGTATTGCCTTGGACAAGCTGTTGAAACTCTACAGCCTTCTGCCTCCTGATGTGTGTGGGCACATACTTGTCACGAAACTGTATCTTGAAATTCTGCCAAGCAGCTGCGTCAGCCATTGTCCTATACTCTTCCCTTATAGTCTTCCACCAGATATCTGCCAACCCGGTGAATAGGGACGTTGCCAGCTTTACTCTCTCACCCCCTGTGCATCTGAAGACTTCGAATATGTTTTCCGTATGGTCCAGCCAATCATCTGCAGTCAAGGGATCTTCTGAGCCCACAAAATCTTTGGGTGCCCTCTTTCTAAATCTTTCAAATAGAGCATTGGGGTCATGCTCTCTCTGATTGATGACAATTGCAGGTTGAGGCTGGACTGGCTCTGGCCTTCTCTGTAACACCTCCAACAACTGCCTCTGCATCTCTGCCAACTCTCTGGCATGATCCTCATCCTTCTTTAGCATTTGTTCTTGAAGTCTAGCCTGATTCTCATTAGCTTGACGCTGTTGATCGAGCATGGCTTGCATTATTTGTTGGAACTGGTTTGGCATAGCATTCCCCACTCCATCTTCCCCAACTGGCCCTGTATTTTCAACTGGTCCTGTATACTCACTGTTACTCGCTGTGGGGTTGCCATTTACCGGGCGTTTACGTGGTGGCATGATGCTGCAAAACAAGTTGTTAGCACATGATAATCAAGAATAGGGTCACACATTGCTCACGCGATTCTAACTAACGGAAGAGCTAACGAACCCTCGCCACGTCCTTAGGATTTCTAGTTTCTTTAATTGCTTGAAACACGTCTCGCTCTGATACCAGTCTGTCGCGACCCCGGACCGGGTTCGGGAACCAAATCCGGGATCGGGACTGATTTAGATGAAGACAATAGTTGTGATCATATGGGAAAGATGACAATAATTAAAAGTATGTTTATGATCAAGCGTACACGGGTTAATAAAAGAATACACATTTCCCGTGCACGTGATTTCCCACAGGTGTCCGCGGTGAGGATATTCCACACACATAGTCATATAGTAATAATTGCGGAAGCGTATGGTAAATCATGCATGCATTTGATTTCCCAAAATATCAAGGCTGATTACATTTGAATACGAGTATCAGAATGAGCAATGTCCTAAAGCATAACCCAAGAGTACATATTCAAGTTTAATCAGAAGATCAGTTAATTACAATTCCCAAAAATAGAGGCCAACAAGGCCAATGTACAAAACAATAACCACCATAAAACTATCCAAGCAATTCCCCAAAATGTTTCGCAACTCTGCAGCCCGATGTTTACATAACATCGTCAGCACGCCACTCAACTAGCGGCTGCGGTTCTCCGACCGCCTCCTCTGGCTCCTCCTCGGGGAAACCAACAACGGGACCTGAGTACCAAAGCAAAAGGGGTCAGACACGACGGTCTGGCAAGTAGATGAAAAGATATAAACATTTAATAAATAAGACCTTTACCTTGGAAAACATGCAAACCTGTTTAAACAATGGCTTTCAAAAGTAAATTAATCATTTCATTGAAAACACACATGCAGTAATAAAACATGTAAGGTAACCAAGGGAATCTGGAAACAATCAAGATGGCATCCACAAGAAGCTAAATCCTCTATCACCGAAGTGACGTGAGTATCGGGTGTTGGCCTCGGTCACCGAAGTGAGGAGGTGCAACCAAGTTACATATACATATACAATAATACGGGGCGGGACCGCGGTAGCAAACCGGGTATCGGGAATCACGGTAGCGAACCGGATATCGGGAGCCACGGGAGCGAGCCGGGTATCGGGACGGGACCACAGTTAATAAACCGGGTATCGGGATCCAAACTGCAGCTGGCGGGACGGGAGGGGGAATCTCCAAGTCAGTGGATCAGACTGACAAGGTTATCCAAGCTTAGTGGTGCCGACGCATGGGTCACAAACGGGAAAACAAAACAAATACATATGACGAAACGGGGTGCTCATAAGTACAAAAACCTAACTGTACCGGTCGGGCATGTACGGGCTAGCAACTATGCTAAAAAAAAACATGAGTTTCAATACTGTCGGCAAGTCTAGTCATAACACACGGGATTTAAAATGCACAAGTGAAATTCGGTTCGCATTAAAGTATGAATGGATCTTCTCATATTCTCCGGGCTAAGTGTTGAAGGTCCAAGATTTGAATCAATGTAAATAGGGTCCCGTATGTTAGGTTGATATACATTTGGTACTCTTTTAAGATTTGAAAACATTCCGGGGCCTTATACACATTGACAAATTTAAAAGATCTAAACACATGGTCATAAAGGGACTTCTTCTACCATATGACTCCTCCAAAAGAATTGATTCAGATTGGGGTTTGATCAGTTCGTCAGTTGTCTGTCGGTCGGCCGAGGTGGGCGTGTCGGCTAGCCGACAGATGTATGTCGGTCGACCGACGTTGAGGTCTCGGTCAGCCGACAGATGACTGACACAGATTTTGGCAAAATTGCAGCTTGCTGTTATTTGAGCCGACAGGTTGTCGGTTGGCTTTCGGTCGACCGAACAGGGAGTTCGGTCAGTCGACAGCTGACCGACAGATGTCCTGCTGGAAATCTGATCGAAAACTCGTCTCTGGAATTGAGACCGACAGAACTCGGTTAGTTGTCGGTCGACCGAAGTGGAGACTTCGGTCAGCCGACAGCTGACCGACGCACACGGTCAGGTCAGTTTCGAGTCAGATTTCTGCTGCCTTTCTTCCCTTATTCACATACGACCTGGGCACCCTTCCTTGTACATTTTGAGGGTTTCAAAACCTCATTCAAGCCCATTAAATCTACCAATACAATCACCCCAATCAACCTCTTTCCATCCACATGCAATCTCATCCATTCTTCCCTCAAATCCTTCCCTTCCATTCGCAATCAACCAAAGAAATCCATTCCAATCACAAATTAAATTTTCAATCAAAGGCCATGACATTTTTTAATATGAACAAGAAAGGAATAGACTAACAATATGCATTTCTAGATCAAGGTGAATCATAAGAAAACATGAATAGTGAAAATGTGAAACATCAATGTATGAAATAGGAAACCACATTTCTCATAAAACATGTAAATATCAAATCATCCACTTGCCTCAAGGTTCTCTATGCAAGAAAATCAAGCTATAATCTCTTCCTCCAAGCCAAGAATGCTATCTACACAAAACCCCCAAATCCAAACCCTAAAATGGGTCAAACCAAGAAACAAGAAGAGATAGCTCTCAACAAAGAAGATAGAGCTCTCCTAAGACTAGAAGAGCAAGAATCTAAGAGATTAGGGAGGAAGCTTACTTGTAGGTTCTTCAAATAGATGAGGTGAGCTCAATGAGGGTCTAAAATGGGTGGCTTCCTCTCTCAAATGGTATCAAAGAGAAGCTTGCAAGGAGGGGAAGAAGGTTGAGATCTCCATTCCTTGATTGAGTAAGGTGGGGTGGTGCTTGATGATGGAGAAGCAAGAAGAAGAAAAAAAAAAAGGGGAAAGAAAACCCTAGGTTTCTCTTGTGCTTGGGCTGGAAAAAGGAAATGGAAGAAGGGTTCTCTACTTAAAGCTATTTGGAGTGGGCTCCACCATCTAGAAACTCTTTGGGCTGAAATCACTATTATCGGGACCTCGGACGAAATCGACGAAGAAGAGAAAAGTGATCGTCGAAATATCTAGTTTCCAAAAAGTATATGTTTCGCGGGTTTTGAGGATGTCGACTTTTTGGGTACAGATTTCATGTATAATGACTGTTTTGCCCTCAATGCAAGAAAAATCGGGTTTTTGGGGTTCCGAACGGGTACGGGATCAACACGAAAGTTGTAGGGATTAACAAGACGAGTAAAACGGAATATAATTGCAAATCACTGGAATACGAACAATCCCCCACACACAAAAGTAAAACCAACCAAAAGGGGAACCCCCAAAGGGTCCCACCCACACAAAGCACTAAAACTCTCCCAAAATCATAAAAGAGCTATTCTAGTCCAAGCTTAGTCAAAAATCACTAATCGAGCTTAGCACTAACACGCAACAAAATAGTACTAATCGAGGTCACTCGGGTCGGGGTCTTACACAAACCTCCTTAGAAGATCAAATGGTAACGATATAATTAAACCAATCTTAGAGGACAAGCATAATTTCCACAATGAGATAGAGCTTACTCCTGTATTTTCCCTGATTAAGGACCATTTAAATGTGAGACTAAGACTTCAGAGTATTCTAAAAGGTTTACCATGCCCGCCTTTGACCAATCCAATAATCATGAGCCAAGACGACATTTTAAGAACACATTATATTCAACAAACCTTACAGCAGTGAACGCAGAACTTAAAAGAGGAAGAAAGATCTTCACCTGCGTAAAGGCCTCGTGGCTCCTAAGCTCGGCACGTAGCTCGCCAACCTGCATGTCACCAGATTACAAATCACATCAACAACAGATACGAGGAACCAAGATCGAAATGTCACCTGGGAAAACCTCATACCTGTGCCTCGAAAGTATCCCTCTTGCAAGCAAGCCTTGTCTTCATCATCCTTCATATTTGGAGAGAAAAGAAAGCGCATATGAGAAGTGGCAAGTAAGAAACGCACAAGTGGAGAGGTAAAATTTGAAAGATCTCACAGCGGATACTATGCAAAGCAACCAAGCTGAACCCAAGAGAGACATTAAAATAGGGAAGCATTAACCAAACGATCCCAAGGTGAACCAATCCAAAAACAAGTGAAATCGATAGCCAAGGCTAATAATAATAATAAATAAAAAAATATATAACATAACAATTGAAGCAAATCCCCACTCAGACCAAGATACCACCACCATGACCCTTGTCCCATCACGATCAGAACCACCACACTATTCATCACCATCGTATCACCCCTACACATGCATCGGTCGCTAAAACCACTCACTTCGTCCCGATTGACCGAAACAACCAATGGGTTTGGCCCCACCAACGAATCTTTTCAAACCTCACCGAATCACGTAAAACCCCCAAACCTTGCTCACAGTACCCAAACTCATTGCCCAGGTTGGTTACTAAATGGCCACCTGGGGGGGGGGGGACACGAAGTATCAGGGTTTTCATTCCATAGCTAAGATGAGCTCCATCTACCATTTCAAATTCAAAACTCCACTGAACTCCACATTTACTACTTCTACAGAACACACATGGCCATAACCAAGCCCAAAACTCCATTCTGCAGCCAGTAAAAAAAAACACACAGGGGGGGGAGAAGACAGTCATGAACGTGAGACCCACATACCCGGCCTTTTCTCCTTGCGTTTCTCTCTCTTCTCACTTCACCTTTGCTGCCTGCTCCCTCACTCGTCCCTCACCTGCAACAATGGCAGCAGCAACACATTTAAGAAAAAAAAAATAGAGAAAAGAAACAGAGAATAAGAACAAAAAAAAAAAAAACATACTTGGGCCAGGGGTTGAGCTCCCCTTCCTCTCCTCCCTTCTCTCCCTTCGTTCTCTTTTCCTATCCTCACTCTACCCGCTCCTTCACCCACGGTTTTCACCTGCAAACAGCAGCAGGCGTATAAAAAATGGAAAAAGAAAAAAAGAAGAAAGAAGAAGAAGAAGATGAAGTCCACATACCTGGCCAGGGGCGAGCTTCCCCTTTCTCTCCACGCCTCTGCTGCTTCTTTTTTTTTTTATTCGTTTCTCACCTGCAACAATAACAGCCACAGCAGAGTTCAAAAAAAAAATAGAAAATGAAGAGAGAAGAGAGAATAGAAGAAAGGAAAAGAAAAATCTACATACCTTGAACTCCTCTTCCTCCTCCCCTCAATCTCCTTGCTGCATCCAAGATTTCCACCTGCAACAATGGCAGGAAGTAAACAAAAGAAGAGAAGAAGAGAAAGAAAGAGAAAACAGAAAATGGAAAGGAAGGTTGAGAACCACTTACCTGAACGCCGGCGAGCCTGCGCCCTACTGCTCCATTCCCCTATTTCACCCACTCGTCCCTGCCTCACCTGGAACAGCAAAGGCAAGAAAGAAAGAAACGAAAGAAAGGAAGGGAGGGAAAGAGTGAATGAAAAAGAAAAGAAAAGAGGGGGAAACCCCCCAACACGTGTAGCCAGTAGCGCCCAAGGCTGGGCGTTGAATGGCCCAGCATCATCATCAGATGGGGGGGCCTCTCTAAGGGCGACCCACCTCAAAATGGCCCATCTCTCTCGCCCAATAATAATAATAATATATATATAAAAAAAACTATAAAAAAAATAATAATAATAAAGAAAGAGGGTTTAGGGATCAAACCTAACATTAAGTTAAACATCAAGAGGAATGAAAATTAAAACATAACTCACCCACATATTAAATTCAAGTCAATTTTTATTAATAATAACAATCCAACCTTGACAAAAATTGACTTAACTTGAGTACCAACCTCTACGCTAGACGAAGCTCAGGATTATCGGCGGCACATCAATGGCCCATCTCTACCTACGAAGAACAACAGTGCAAACAACATGCAAAGGTCGGTTGATTCGAAATACATTATGGATTCACCATAAGTATCATATATTAATAGTTCATGCATCCAAATCCCTGCATTCATCCACATAATCCACATCATCATACATCAACGAAAGTGCACACACGCATAAAATATATATATATATATATATAAATAAATCTGAATTTTAAGTTTGCATCACGCCAAAAGAGAGAACAAAATAAACTAGAATATATGTTGCATGAACTAGAACCAACAAAGATGAAAGAGTGCTTACTTGGGAGCAAGAGAGAGACCAAAGACCCTAGAATTCGGAATTTGGAAGAGTAGGAAGCGTGATAAAACCCAAAGGCAGCCATTCCTTATATAGATTAATGTCCTAATTTGAAAAGAAGGCGGACTGCCACTTGGGCGCACTCCTAGTGGCGCCCAAGTCCTTCTACCTCCCAAACTTTGTAAGAGTGCCACTTGGGTGCACTCCTAGTGGCGCCCAAGTCCCTTCACTTCCCAATTTCACTACACAATCAATATCTCACGTAAACGCACTGAAGAATCCTAAACCAAGTAGGAGAGACCACTTGGGCGCACATAGAGGTGTGCCCAAGTACCCAGAAACACATGGGCGCCCCTCCATGTGCGCCCAACTATTTTTTTAACTCGGGGAGCCGCGTGATGCAAGGATCTGAGACCATAATGACTCTCTGATGATTGGTGACTTAAACAAACAAAAGTTACAGCAAACAATGATTAAGAGAGAATAATAAAAGGAACTGAGCGGCGAAAACTCGCGCGCCGAACATCACCCCTTTGCAGGGAAAATCATCATACATTTTAGTCCCATCACGCATACATTATGTATTGCATCCCATGTCATCTCCATCAATGAGAATAGGAGTGTTACCGTTGCAAGTTATGAAACTGAGCACTAACCAAAAAAAAAAAAAAATGCAGAATCCTTTAGTGTTTGTTCAATGCAGGTTTCCGAAGCAGAAATGTAAGCACCAAAGGTGATTCAAGCGCACTATTGGAGGTAAATGGCATGAACCTCATTGAAAGAAAGCAGTAATGATCCCTATCAATGTATTTATAGAAAGCTCTTGAGGTAAGTATCCCTAACCATGATTTTCATGATTTTACCTCACGTCTGGAAATTGAGTCGCCGTAGGCCTCCCTTAAGCGCCTATGATCGGTATGGCGACCATAATGTTGTGTTATCACGAATTGTGGTGTTTGCTGACTCAAGTCTTGACGTTGGAGGATGGAATCCGTGTAACTTGAAACTCTCCATGATAAGCATGAAATGATGATCGAATCTGTCTCGGGGTTCTCATCTAAGCTGGGTGAAGACCAAGATCCCTAGAGAGTGACAGTTATTCTGGTGAACATCTTCCATTGATTTAGCTTTTTCGATGCATACCTGGGTTTCAGAATAAAATCTCTTTAAAAAAAAAAAAAAAAAAAAAAAAAAAACATATGCATCTCATTCTCACATGCACTTCACACCATTGCTTGAACTATGTTTATGATTGCTTTCAAGATCCCCATTATTGCTAGTTAACTTTAACTATACCTTGAGTATTCAACTATGAATGAAAGTTAAAAGACATTATGTATGACAAAATTGAATTGAACTCTATTACAAGAACAAATGAAACTCTAATAGCGACTTAGCCAATCGAAAGACCAACTTCTGATTCAGACCACTGGGGCACAGTTCCCACCATCACTTTAAATTAAGCAACCGGGGCACAATTCCCAACCCGCCACGTGGCAATACCACGGGCACCGAGGCACAGATCTCGGACTTCCAATCAAATCAGTAGGCACGTAACTTCTTGTTTTTTCCTTTTTCCCCTGAATCAGAATTGATCCTAGAAAAGTGAACCTCACCCTTAGAACGAGTTTGCAATTGCATACATCCGTAGGTGGCCACTCCCGCGACCTCAAAGGCTCCCTGAGTCATGAGTGTTGTGTCTACTTTCTTTGGAGTACAACTCTCCACGTGTTGTTCTCCAAAGAGGGGCATACTGTAGACACCTCATTTGGCCCCCTATGATAGCCCTAAACACCTGTCATATGTAACGATGCCCCCATTTCACCCATAATTGAATGGTTAATGGCATAATTCAGATTAATTAATGACGATGAAGATGCTTGTTGAAAATTTTATGCTTAGTTCGACAATATTTAGAAATTCGTGAGAGAAAGGGCCGAATCGCGTTGAGACTTCGAGTCCAACCCACTACTCATACAAAGGATAGGCTACAACACTATCCAAGTCCCGTCCAGACTACATAGGACACACTCAGGTTGATCCCAAAGAGATTACACTTAGTTTACCTAAGTACGATGCGACTAGTATGATTTAAACAGCTAGAATCTTTGACCCAGAGATCCCTACCATTTCCTGAACTCTAATCTCTAGAATATATGGACCAAAAGATTCTACGTTCCGAGAGCTTTCTGTTGATATATAGAACGTCCAAATCCGATGAACGAATCAAAAGATATGATCGTCGGAAGATTACCCTGCGAACACCCCACCAGGCACATACCTGGGCGCCCATGTAGGTGCGCCCATGTCCCAGAGTTGCACTTGGGCACCCACACAGGTGTGCCCAGGTCCCTAATTGCCCTAGGAAAGTACTTATGTGCATACTTAATTGCATCCCGCTCTACCTCTCGTAGTTCCGACCCGATCTCAACAAAAAAAAAAAAAGAACCGGAACCAAACCCGAGCCCATTTGACCCAAGACATGACATGGGCGCACCCAAGTCCTGGAATCAACTTGGGCGCCACCCCATGTGCGCCCAAGTCCCAAGATGCCTTAAAAATGCACTTTGATGCATACTTAGGTATGATTGACTCTACCCTTCGCAGTTTCGACTTGGTTTATACCAAAAAACAATCCGAAACCGGACCCTAGATCCATTAGGCTTCAAAATTAGACATGGGCGCCACCATGTGGGCGCCCAAGTCATGGGACCAAGTCTCCGAGAGCCCTATCTCACCTTGATTTGCTTGAAACCTCTAGAAACTCATGCAAGAAGTAGCCCTAACTCTTCCTCCACGTAAAAATCACTATAAAGAGACCTCACATACTACTTTTGCAAAGGGAGGCTACCAAAAAAAGAGAAAAAGTAGAGTAAAAAAAGAGAGAAAAAGAGAGAGGTCACAAAGGAGATCTCTAGATCTAGAAGAAAGGAGAAAGAAGATTGCTTTGGTTCTCCAAGATCAGTAATGGAGAAAGCCTCCCAAAGCCATGGACTCGCGCAAGAACTTCAACTTAGGACTTAAAGAACACGATTCGAACCGGTATTTATAGGTTTCTTTTGTTTATTTGCATTACACCATCATTATTGTTTAGAAATATGTTTAGGATCATGCACACATTGTAGATCTGCATTAATAGTACTATTTTACAGTAGATCTGATATTCAGTATTCATTCCTCATTAGAAACATGCTTAGGATCATCCGTAGTTTGTAGATCTGCGTTATTTTCATCATTCGGAACTCGTGATTATAATAGATCTTGCATCCATATTATTTTCATTAGGAAAAATCCGAATCTAAAAGGAAAAGTACTAAAAAAAACAGAGAAGAGTACTTGGGTGCCACTGTGTGTGCGCCCAAGTCCCAAGAGTGGGGTTTTGACCTTAGTTTTCATCCCTCCTGTGATTTCTCTCTCAAATTCGGGTTTCTATTAATATAAGTTGGTATCAGTACCCTCGGACCTGTGACTTTGTGTTCAAAATCGCGCGAAAAGCATTGAAAAAGAAACAAAAGAGAAAGAAAAGTTCAACATAGAACTTGGGCGCCCATACAGGTGCGCCCAAGTCCAAAATTGGAGATTTGATTCCCGTTTTCCATTTCGCGTGCATTTTGCTTCGGAAATCCGAGTCCATCTTCGTATAAGTTGATATCAAAGCATTCGGACTTGTTAAAAGTATTGAAAGAATCGAAAAGGGACCAAACATATCATTGAAAAGAAGAAAAAGTACAGGAAGGTACTTGGGAGCAACCGTAGGTGCGCCCAAGTCCAAAAGTAGGCTTTTGGTCCCTATTTGTTTGATTCATGTGCATTTTGCTTCTTGAATTCGAGTCAATCCTCATATAAGTTGATATCAAGGCATTTGGATTTATTAAGAGTATTGAAAGAATCGAAAAGGGACCAAACATATCATTGAAAAGAAGAAAAAGTACAAGAAGGTACTTGGGAGCAACCGTAGGTGCGCCCAAGTCCCTGCAAAGGGATTCACCCTCGAATCCTTGTGCTTGCATTATTATTTTCAAGTCCGGAAGCTTTGACATTAATAATTCATAGTAGTACCTTGCACTTAGTCGCTAATTATTAGAAATCACATCGGGATATCGACAGAAGTCTGAGATACATCACAACCCGCAGGGGGAACACTTGGGCGCCACTGTGTGTGCTCCCAAGTCCTGCAGAGACACTTGGGCGCCCCTGTAGGTACGCCCAAGTCCTTGGTTTATTTTTCAGCCCGCCTTTGCTGCATTTTGCGTCTCATTTAACATGCCATTCCACATTTGTGATGATTTTAGTTGATTGCTGAACTTCTAGACTTCGAATCTTCAAATTATCATACTTAGGTTGCATTGTTTGCATAAAATACCAAAAAAATCATAAAGTCATAAAACTCTTCCTTTCTCATCTTGCTCTTTAGTAATTAGAGAAGAGAACAAAAAAATTAAAAGAAATAGAAAAATACATAAAAAGAAAAAGAATAGGCATTAATTAAGTAGAAAAACCCTAGATTGTTCTTTAGGATAGCTCGCATTGCTTTTGTATAAAAAACCAAACACCAAAAAAATCATAAAATCATAAAACACTTCTCCTCTCATCTTTCTCTGTAGTAATTAGGGAAGAGAACAAAAAGAAATTAAAAGAAATAGTAGAGTTGTAGAGTTAAACATTAACTAGATAATCCTAGCTTATTCCATTCATGCTTAAGTAAATTAATAAACTTAATCAACCCTCATCCAAACACTCAATTAATTCTAAGCAATTAATTAAAACACTCAATTAAAATCCACATATTTAATTAATTAATTAAATCCCTAAAACTTATTAACAACTCCTAATGAAACCCCTAATTAAATAAAACTTTAATCAACAAGTCCCAATTAAAATCCCAATTAATAAACCTAATCAATAAGCTTTAATTTATTAAAAGAAGTTAACTTAAAAACACCCTAGAAGATAACAAACTACTAGACCGACACTTGGGAGCAACCACAAGTGCACCCAAGTCACCCCCGACACTTGGGAGAAACCACAAGTGCGCCCAAGTCACCCCCGACACTTGGGAGTAACCACAAGTGCGCCTAAGTCATCCCAGACACTTAGGGGCAACCACAAGTGCGCCCAAGTTATCCCAGACACTTAGGAGCAACCACAGGTGCGCCCAAGTCATCGCAGACACTTAGGAGCAACCACAAGTGCGCCCAAGTCATATTTAGTTTGGGAATTACCGAATCCCTATTAATTTCAAACTTTGACCCAAATCAACACACTAGAACACCCTTACGATTTGAAACAACTATAGCCAATAGCCTAGATTAACCTAAAAGATTTAACCGACTTAAGCCACAAAAACATCCACATAAGTACCAATCTCTAGACACTTAGCCTCCCATAATCATTAAGAAATATAATTAATTGAAACCTAATTTAATCTTAATCAGCCCAACACAATAAAAACACAGTTAATTGAAAGAACATCAAACGATAAACACTTAATCTCAAATTAACCCATAAAGAAGAAAAGAAACACGCGACCCAAACCCTTGGGCGCCACCACAGGTGCGCCCAAGTCATCCAGGGACTTAGGCGCCGCCACAAGTGCGCCCAAGTCCCATCCTAGTCCCAAGGTCACCACATCCTAACTCACTTCGAATCTTGGCCAAAATCAATATCTTAGAACCTTTACAGAACCAATAATAATCTTTAAATCAAAACCTTGATCAACTTGGACCCGTCCGGAATTTCAAATCAAGCCAGAGTGACTAAAAGATTTCAAATTCCAACTTGGGTGCCCCTACTGGTGCGCCCAAGTGCACAAGAATACCTAGGCGCACGTACAGGTGCGCCTAAGTCCTCTGTCACATCCAAGTTGAGAACCTTGGTTTCGTCTCGAATCCCGGACTTAAGACTATTAAAATTAATTGACCCAAAGTTAAAGACAACATCAGAACAGAAGCCTACATTGATTAGAACCCCACGAAATTCCAAAAACAAGCCAACACCATCGCAAACAACCGAATCACAAAGAGCAGCCACTTAGGTGCCACTACAGGTGCCCCCAAGTCACCAAGAGGACCTAGGCGCCACCACAGGTGCGTCCAAGTCCTCCCGTCCATGACTTCACTGGTTTTGACACCTTTTGATCATTTAAATTGAAACCTAGAATTCCAAAACCTTTGGCATACTAAAACAGAAACTTAAAACACTCTTAACTCATCCCTAAATAACTCTTAATCAAACCACAACTTAAAACAAACCAAATCAAATTAATAAGCTGTTTAGGCATAGAAGCTATCAAATTTAGACAATTTACACCATAGCATTAGATCGGGTTTCCATATTAAATAGACTAGAGAATTAGGCTTCGTCCCATCACTTTTCCTGTTCCGTTAGGGGACCGGGAGAGCTAATGTGGGCGGTCTAGGACCTTAGGTTTAGGGTTAATCCGATGATCAGTAATAAAGCATTAATCACGTAAATCCAAGTAAAATCCCCTAGTTAGGCCCTTCTAGCCCCAATATAAAAAATCCATAAAAACTATAAAACCAATAAAATAAACCCAAAAAGATTTTTCCTTTATTTCTTCCTCCACCTCAGGTGCCAGATATATTAATTGAACTTAATGATAAAAGGGAATGAAGAACTGATTTCTAAAAATTGAATAAATGAGAATGAAGAGATGAGATGAGTGATTTCGCACACACTTTTAAAACAATCACGGCCCATCGGCCTTCCTAAAACAAATACTGGCCCATCGGCTACCTCTAATCAATTTCGGCCCATCGGCATTTCACTTTTATCACTCGTGTATCGCACACGAAAAACACAAAAATCACAAGTCAAAGTCTCATTTGCATCATTGTTTTGGTTTGCAAAGTCAGCCTTTAAACTCTATTTTGCCAAGGGATTTGAAGGGGGTACCCGGGAACGGGGCCGATCCTCTTCTTAAATATTTGGCACCTCCCCCCTTTTATTTTCTTTATCTTAATTGTTTTACTTTACTTGGATATACTATGATTTTGCTATGTGAGGATTAACCTTTATTTGGACTTTAACATGTAACCCTGAATTGACCATATATTAAAGAGACCCAAAAAGACCCAAATTAATGTGACAAGACAACCATCGTGTGTTGCCGGCAGCACATTAGACGAGAGGAAAGACCCACCTATTTATTTTCTCCCATTTTTCTTCGGCTTTCGTCGAAGGACGGTGTTACGGCTGTTACCATAGCTGGCGATCGTGATCCGTCGATTTTGAGGGTAGTCGGAATCCTCATTTTCGATGTAAAATTTAAATAGCACATGTATAGATGAATGGAGATCTTCCCAAGCCCAATTAGGGGCGCGGGGGGGTCGAAAATTCACATCCGACAGTAGGCACGTTGGCCGAACTACTATAAATCTTGTGTTGTGGTGATTGCTTTTGTGGTGATTGTTGTTGTTTAGCTTCCGCATTTTATTTGTTAATCATCACAAGTGACTAATTGTTTTAAAGAAGTTTAAAATTGACATAATTGGTCATTAAGTTGTAGCTCACCTTATTCACCTTCCCTCTAGGGTTCGGATCCCGGACTTTCACAACTCCTTTTTCAATTGTTCAAATGCTTGTAGGCAAGGTTCATTGAAGACAAAAGGCACATCCTTAGAACTTCCTTAGATAGGAGAATCTATAAGGGTGCAGCATCTTGCTAAAATTCTTCATGAACCGTCAATAAAAACCTGCATGGCCCAAAAAGACCTGATATTCTTCACCGTTTTTTGAGGTGGCAGGTTGGAAATGAGATCAATTTTGGCCTTATCGACCTCGATGCCATTCTCAGAAATAACATGGCCTAGGACAATTCCACTTTTCACCATGAAATGACACTTCTCTCAATTCAAATCAAGATTCTTCTCTTGACGTCTCACTAAAACAAAGTTCAGCTGATGCAAACATTCTTGGAAATTACTCCCGTGGACCGAAAAATCATCCATAAACACCTCTAAGAATCGCTCAACCATGTTCGAAAATATGCTCATCATACACCTTTGAAATATTTCAGGTGCATTGTACAGCCCAAAAGGCATGTGCCGGTAGGCGAATGTACCGAAAGAACATGTAAAAGTTATCTTGTTCTGGTCCTCGGGTGCTATGGGTATCTAATTATAGCTGGAGTATCCGTCAAGGAAACAATAAAATGCATGACTGGCTAGTCTCTCAAGCATCTGGTCCATAAATGGGAGGGGAAAATGGTCTTTACGGGTGGCTGAGTTCAACTTTCTATAGTCAATGCATACTCACCAGCCCGTCTGGATCTTTGTGGGCATTAACTCGTTCCCCTCATTCTTCACAACAATTATCGTGGACATTTTTGGATCAACATGGACTGGGCTCACCCATGAGCTGTTCGAAATATGGTAAATGATACATGAATTCAACAGTTCCAGAACCTCCACTCTTACGACTTCCTTCATTGATGGATTAAGACGCCTCTGGGGTTCTCTGGAAGTTTTTGCATTTTCTTCCAAATGGATCCGATGTTGAACCACATATGGGCTTATTTCTTTTATATCTGCAATTGTCCATCCTATAGCCTCTTTGTGATACTTCAGGATCTCAATCAATTGTTGTTCATGGACTTTTTCCAAGTTCGAATCTAAAATGATGGGAAGGGTCTCAGCTGGGCCCAAAAACGCATACTTGAGGGTGTCAGGTAGTGGTTTTAGGTCATGCTTGGGCGGTTCCTCAATTAATGGAAAGGGTGGGGCAATCGATGGAGTCAAGATCTCTAGCTTGGGTTGCCATTGACTCCTTTCAAAAGTAGGGGCAGAATCCAATAATGCATTTACTTCTTTAATGATATTCTCAACATCAATGTTACCTCCAAAATGTGCGAGACATGCCTCTAGGGGGTCCTCACAAACTAACTGTGATCCTACACTCTCAATAAGCTCCTCTAGGTAACTCACCTCACAAATTTCATAATCACTCTCATCTCTGGGTTGTTTGCCAACGTTGAAAATGTTTATCTGGACTATCATATTCTTAAACGATAGGTGCATCACTCCATTTCGACAATTAATCAGGGCATTGGAAGTGGCAAGGAATGGTCTCCTTAAAACTACCGGGATCTTCACGACATTTCCGATTGGTGGTCGGGTATCAAGGACTACAAAGTCCACCGGAAAACCAAACTCACCTACCTTGATCAAAACATCCTCAACAAACACCTTTGGGGTACCTAACTAAAGCGTCAGCTAGTTGTAATGTCACCTTTGTCGGTTTCAGCTCCCCCAAACCTAACTCCTCGTATATCGAATACGGGAGCCGATTGACACTCGCACCCAAGTCCAACAAAGCCTACTCTATGTGATGATCCCCTATTTGACAAGAAATTGTAGGACACCCAGGGTCCTTGTATTTGATTGGGGTCGAAGTGGTAATGATGGAACAATATTGCTGGGTTAAAAAGGCCTTTTTGAATACATTGGTTGTTCTCTTGAATATGCATAAATCTTTGAGGATTTTGGCATAAGTCAGGATATGTTGGGTCACTTCTAACAGTGGGATGTTAATTCTCACTTGCTTGAACACTTCAAGGATTTTATCTAGGTGGACATTATTTTTCATTTGACCTAACCTCTGAGGGTATGGGGCCTTGGGAATAAAGGTTCTAGGAGGGGGCTCACTTGGTGAGGCAGCTCCTATTGGTTTCTCATGTTCCTTAGTAGGCTTTGGGTCCTTCTTTGGTTCTTTGGGTTCTTCTTCCAAAACTACATGCTCCGTCCTTACTTGGGTCCATTCAGATTGCCTATGATCTTCTTCTGGTGTGTTAGCCTCCCTTGAAGCCATTTTACGGGCGGTAACTGCATCCACTGCATTGACCTGCTCATAGACTTTGCCCTTGTCATCATGGACAACAAATTGGCTCTTTGAAGTTTGGCCTTTAGGGTTGGCTTCGAGTTGACTTGGAAAGGTATCCTTGTCTCTTTGAGCTATTAACCTGGCCAACTGGCTAACAATGTAAGCTAGCTTGATAATGGACTAGGTATTGGCATTCAAATTCTGAGTAGTGCTTTGCTGGAATTGGAGGATATTTTGGGCAAACATTTTCAGTGTGCCATCTAAAGAACTTATCTGCTGATTCTAGAGATTAAGATTCTGATAACCTTGGACCATGGGTGGTCCCTGTGACACTTAGGGTACTTGAGGCTTTTGGTATCCCGAAGGTGGCATATGATGGGCCATTGGATGAGAAGGGTTTCCTTAGTGTTGTCTGTTGGTCCATGAAAAATTAGGATTATCCTCCCAACCAAGATTGTATGTATTCGAATACGGATCATACTTCGGCTGCTCATATTTGGTATTCTGGTATAGTGCACCCACCTCCTCCATATTCTCTCTTTGACTTTAACCAAACAATGCTCTACATTGGGATCCAGAATGGGTAAAATCTCCATAATTGGTGCAAGGTGGGACAGTAGGTGTCGCGACCCTGGACCGGGACCCGGGCCCGCGACTGCGCCGCGGCGGCATGATCAACCGACAACCAAGACACGCCGCCGCCGGCTGTTTGATTTCCCACAGGTTTCCGCGGTGAGGATCCCAAGACACGGGTCGAGCTCACACGAATGGATATGCGGAAGCGTGTAGCAAAACAATTCATACAATCTTGAACGATAAGATACAAGAAGCATATATAATATGGAGACAAGGTATCAAAAAGAGAATGTCATCACAGCATTCCTAACATGATTAACATTCAATGTTTAACAAAAGTATGTTAATTCAAGTTACAAAACCCAAAGAGGCCAACAAAGGCCAATACAA
The DNA here is from genome assembly GCA_028538565.1 of Umbellularia californica. Lineage (NCBI taxonomy): Eukaryota > Viridiplantae > Streptophyta > Magnoliopsida > Laurales > Lauraceae > Umbellularia > Umbellularia californica. Next base: position 46,843,119 of record JAPQWN010000006.1, on the reverse strand, counting down.
CAATGGAATCCCAAAAGAACAACCCAACATAACCCAAGCTAGGTGAAACGAGAATCAAGATCCCGACCGGCGTCTAGATGACGTCGTTGGGCTGCCACTCGAGTGCTGGGGGTGGCTCAACAGCCTCCTCCGGGCACTCCTCGTCACGCGTGTACACTCCTGCACCTGGACACCAAAATAACAAGCATAAAAAACGACGGTTTGGCAAATAAACAATTTAGGCATGAATAGTTAAAATAATGCTAAAACAGTTCAAGAGTTGAATACACGTTTCACGTTTTCGAAACTAGCATGTATACTTATAATATCATGATTAGTAAATCCACAAAGAGCCCATCCTTTCTCCATCATACATGATGATAAGAGTAAGCACGCACGACAAGCACGATAAGCACAACACGATAAACACGATCCCACGCCACACAAGGTAGACGGGGTGTCCGGCCGCGGAACCGGACCACGAACACGCACGATGTGTCAATTCAAGACACGACTAGTCTGCAGACAGTCCACATGTTTAAGGACCCCCAGGTAGTGGATCAAGCTAAAAGGGCAGTCCAAGCTCAGTGGTAATCACTTATATCATGAATGCATAAACACGACAAAACTTATTCGAGAACACGTCGAAGCAAGAGGGAAATCATTTATCAAACACGTCACGACAAGGCTAGGAAAATAGCATTATATAAATGCTTAACAAAACTTAAGAAATGATTCCCTTTTTCTTTCTTGAAACACGATTCTTGAAACACGACTTAAATACAAGCTTATACTTGAAAAAGATCAAACAAGAACATGAGGACGCATAAAGCATCAAAACAGGAGTCCGAACAAAATCTATCAAGCATAGGCTAAGACCAAATCTTTGACCCTTGTGGACTTGGAAATCCAAACGTCGAAACTCTATATAACTTGGTGTCCCCGAAGGTAAGATACATTTAGGAATTTCAAGTGCACAATGTCAAATGAGGGTCTAAAGCATAGTCTAGTTTTCATTCCTGCAAAATTTCTCCAAACACAGTTCTTTTTGTAACTGTCGGTCAACGCTCGGTTAACCGTCGGTTAACCGAGGTCGATCTGTCGGTCGACCGAAGGTTTGACCGACAGATCCAAACCCAGAATTGCTGCTCTCTGGAAATTGAACCGACAGATCCTCGGTTGACCGAAAGTGAACCGACGGATGACCGGACAGAAAATGTTGCTCTCTGGAAATTGAACCGACAGATCCTCGGTTGGTTGTCGGTCGACCTGTCAGTTGACCGACAGCGAACCGACGGATGTCCTGACAAAAAGTTGCTCTCTGGAATTTGAACCGACAGGTTCTCGGCTGGTGTCGGTCGACATGTCGGTCGACCGAAAGCTGACCGACAGCTGACCGACAGGCACGGGCAGTGCATTCTGTTCAGAATTTTCACAACTTTTTCTCCCTTCTTCACTTCCACATTTTTACCACCTGCACTCCCCAAGCCTCCATGCTTTCCAAGGGATTCATTACACACATTAAAGAGCATTCCATCCACAATTTGTCCATTTATTCCAAAGAGAAACATCAAGACATTCTCATAACAATTTCATGAAACTTACAAAACCAACATGATTCTAAGAACTTGATAAATCATTATAGACAAAACCAATAGAGAAAACTGAAGTACATGGCTTGAAAGAGTGTAGACATGACTAGCATTAAGAGAACTAACACAAAAATCATACCTTAATGAAGAAAAATGGAACCCTAATGCAATATACATGGAAAAATCCCAAAAAGTTCACTTGCCTCAATCCAAAGCCGATCCAAACTCCACTAAATCCAACAAGGATGGGAGCTCCACGAAATCTACACAAAACCCCCCAAAAATGGAGCATACAAAAATCAACATTTTAGCCATTACAAACCCCCATTTCGAAAATGGGTTTGAAATCATGAAAACAAGCTCTTGGTGAGCCTAAGAACATCAAATAGAAAGATGGGTCCAAGCTCTAACCTTTTGCTAGCCAAACAAGAAGAATGGAGGTTGAAGATGATGAATAGTAGAAGGGGTTTGGCTCTAAAACGTGCCCAATCGAAGCTTGCGAAGAGAGGAAGAGAATGGCGGAAACGAAGCGGAGATTGGAGCCTTCTTGCTAGATGATCCAAGGGAAAAGACCAAGAGGAGAAGCTTTTTCTTCTCTTTTCCACTCTAGGGCAACCGTTGCAGGATTTTGGAAGAAGAAAATGGAGGAGAGAGAGTAAGAGACCTTTTATATGGGTTGAGAGGTGGGTCCCTCTCTAGCTGAACTAGAAACGCTTAAAACATGGTCTTGTGGACCCCGGATGAAATCGACGAAGAAGAACAAAACGATCGTCGAAAAATCTAGTTTCAGAAAAGTATACTTTTGACATGGTTTCACGACTTCGAAAAGTGTGCCCAGATTTTGCATGAAAAGACAGATTTGCCCTTATGGGCCAAAACTTGGGTTTCTGGGCCTCAAATGCATGCAGCTTAAAAACGAAAGTTGCCACAAATAATAAGACCATTCAAGAGAAATAAAAATCACATCCACATCAAAGATCTAGAACGAAGACCCATCCTTACACGTGTACTCAGGGCGTCCCTGAGCGTGTCTGGCTCATAATAAACGTCCTCAAAATCCCCAAAACTATAATCCAGACTAAGTCTAATCACATTCTAACCCAACTAGTACTAAGACTCACTTAAGACTAAACGTTCACTTAATTAGTACTAATCGAGTTGGTCTGGGTCGGGGTCTAACATCCTCCACCCCTTAGGATATTTGGTCCACCAAATATAAACAATCTTACCTCTGGTAACAGGTGTGGATACTTCTTTTGGACTTGATCTCTCAATTCCCATGTGGCTTCTTCTGGCTCGTGGTTCTCCCAAAGCACTTTGACCCAATGGATAGTCCGATTTCTCAACTCATGCTCTCGGGTATCGATGATTCTAACCGGTCTCTCCACATACGACGCATCTTCTCGAATCTCTAGAGGCTCGTGTGGAATAATGTGAGAAGGACTGTGGACATACTTCTTGAGCATAGAGACGTGAAAGACATTATGTACCCCTGAGAGTTCTGGCAGTAACGCAAGCCTGTATGCAACATTTCCAATCTTGCTCAAAATCTCATATGGGCCAATGTATCTACTAGACAATTTTCCTTTCTTTCCAAATCTTAGAGTGCCTCTGACCGGGGAGACTTTCAAGAATACTTTGTCACCCACTTCAAACTGTAATTCTCTCCGGCGAGTGTCAGCATAACTCTTCTGTCTGCTTCGAGCGATCTTCAATCTGTCCTGAATTTGCTTAACCTTGTCGCTTGTCTCTCCAACTATAGTCGGTCCATGAAAACTACGCACACAGACTTCTTCCCAACAGACTGGAGTTCTGCATCTCCTACCATAGAGTGCCTCGAACGGTGCCATTCCAATGCTAGAATGGTAGCTATTGTTGTACGCAAACTCGCAAAGAGGTAGGTTCTCATCCCACTGGACCTTGAAATCCAACACACAAGCACGTAGCATATCTTCAAGAGTCTGTATCGTCCGCTCTGACTGACCATCGGTCTGAGGATGATACGCTGTGCTGAACTGAAGTTTGGAACCCATGGATTCAAGAAGAGATTTCCAAAATCTCGAAACAAATCTACTATCTCTGTCGGAAGTGATGGAGACGGGCTGACCATGTTTACTAACAATCTCGTCGATGAATAGTCTTGCAAGTGGTGACATATGCATCATGTTCCCAGTCTTCATCGGAAGGAAGTTCGCGGACTTCGTAAGACGATCAACTATAACCCAAATCGCATTGTTCCCTCTCTTGGTATTAGGTAAACCGGAGACAAAATCCATAGTGATATGCTCCCACTTCCACTCCGGAATCTCCAAAGGCTGTAACAAACCCGGAGGCTTCTGATGTTCTGCCTTGATCATCTGACAAGTCAAGCAACGAGACACAAAAGCTGCTATCTCTCTCTTCATATTATTCCACCAAAATCTGCTCTTCAAGTTATGGTACATCTTCGTGCTACCCGGATGTATAGAGTATCTAGGAACTCTGCAAAAACCTTGTTCATGAGAGCCATGAAGACTGCGGGCGCATTTGTCAAGCCAAAGGGCATCACTAAGAACTCATAATGCCCATATCTCGTTCGGAAAGCTGTCTTCGCCACATCAGACTCTCTAACCCGCAACTGATGATACCCTGACCTCAAGTCTATCTTGGAAAAGTGTGTTGCTCCTTGTAATTGGTCAAACAACTCATCTATCCTTGGCAAAGGGTATTTGTTCTTGACGGTCACATGGTTCAATCTTCTATAGTCGATGCACATTCTAAGACTTCCATCCTTCTTCTTCACAAAAAGAACTGGCGCTCCCCACGGTGAAACACTTGGCCTAATAAAGCCCTTGCTCAACATTTCTTGCAACTGAAGTTTCAATTCTCCTAACTCTGCAGGAGCCATCCTATAAGGTGCAATTGAGATCGGTGCAGTCCCTGGAAGGAGTTCAATAGTAAACTCAACTTCTCTAACTGGTGGTAAACCCGGGATTTCATCTGGAAAAACATCCGGAAATTCACACACTACGGGGATATCCTCCACCCCTTGGGACTGTTTATCGTCCGTGATAAACGCTATAAATGCCTCACACCCACTGCTCACCAATCTATTAGCTTTCAAAGCTGAAATGAAACCACTGAAAGACTTCTTCCTATTTCCCTGAAACATCAACTCTGTCTGTAGCCCTTGCAATCTGAAGGTAATGGTCTTACCAAAACAATCCATGGTAGCATGGTAGGTCTCTAACCAATCCATGCCTAAGATAATGTCAAAATCATGCATGTCTAAAATTATGAGGTTGGCCGGTAAATTGATATCTCCTAACAAAATCTGACAACTAGGGTAAAATGTGGTACAAACAACATGTCTACCTACGGGTGTAGTGACAGTCAAACTATAATCCAATTCTGCATGCTGTGCATCAATCTTCCTTGCAAACCAAGGGGATAGAAAAGAGCGTGTGGATCCTGGATCAAATAAGATCTGTGCTTCTACTCCACAAACAAGAAGTTTACCTTCTATGACGTCACCCGCTGCTTCAGCGTCAGCACGGTTGATATTGTATGCACGTCCTTGTTGGTGTGGCCTATTCTGTTGCTGAATCTGTCTATCTTGGTTATTTCTGTTCTGCGGTGGACGAGCATTTTAATTCTGCACTTGCCTGCTTTGCTGCTGCTGTTGTGGTGGTGGTCTCATCTGAACTGGTACTGCTGGATTCTGTGGTGGCATCTGCCTTGGCTGCTGATATCTGTTGGCTTGACTCTGAAGGTGTGGGCAATCCTTGATTGCATGGTCCATCCCTCCACACTTGAAGCAAGCACCCGTTGCCTTGCGGCATTCGTGAGTAGGGTGGTTCTTGCCACAAAGATTACAACCAGACTGTCTAACTTGATGCTGTTCCTGTCTTGGCTTCTTGCCACCTTGCTGTCTTTGGTTTTGCTGCTGGTAGTGTTGCTTTCTATCTTGAATTATCTCATTGTTAAACTCTTCAAACTTGTATGCCCGACTGACTGCTTCATCAAAGGTGACTGGAGGGATCACTCCCGAGACATCCCTCTTGAGAATGGGATTCAGTCCTTCCAAAAATTTGACAATCTTCTTATGCTCCGTATCTATCAGCTCGGTAGCATATCTGGCAAGCCTTTCAAACTTCGTGACATACTCCAAAACGGACATTCTTCCTTGCTTCAACTGTTGGAATTCAATTGCCTTCTGTCTCTTAACATGGGAGGGGACGTACTTGTCCGTGAAGTGCGTCTTAAAGGTCGTCCAAGCAACCTCATCTGCCATGACCTGGTATGGCTCTTTGACTGTTTGCCACCAATCGTCTGCAAGCCCATAAAATAGAGAAGCGGTGAGGTTCACCCTCTCTCTGCCAGTGCAAACAAAAACGTCAAAAATCTTTGCCGTGTTCGCGAGCCAATCATCAGCAGTCAAAGGATCCTCTTGGCCCGAGAACTCCTTAGGTCCCCTCTTCCGAAATCTCTCGAAGAGAACATTGACATCATCCGCCCTATTCTGGTACACCACATTTGGTGGGGCTTGATGTTGAGGTCTATTTTGGAGGACTTCTAGAAGTTGCCTCTGTACTTGAGCCATCTCTTCATCTTTCTTAGCCATTTGCTCTTGAAATTTTGCTTGCGTTTCATTGGCTTGTCTCTGTTGCTCTAACATGGCCTGCATGAGTTGTTGGAACTGAGTAGCAGTAGGATTTTCGGATGGTTCTGTCTCATTCTGATTACTGCCCGAAGCATTGTGATTCGGAGCTTTTCTCGGAGGCATGATGCTGCAAGACAATCTGTTAGCACATATATATAGACATATTTGGGTTGGTCAGGTTGTCTAGACAAACATTCTATCGAACTCACGAATCCTCGCCACGTCCCTAAGACTTTCTAGTTTCTTTTAAGTGCCTGAAACATGTCCCGCTCTGATACCAGTCCTGTCGCGACCCCGGACCGGGACCCGGGCCCGGGACTGCGCCGCGGCGGCATGATCAACCGACAACCAAGACACGCCGCCGCCGGCTGTTTGATTTCCCACAGGTTTCCGCGGTGAGGATCCCAAGACACGGGTCGAGCTCACACGAATGGATATGCGGAAGCGTGTAGCAAAACAATTCATACAATCTTGAACGATAAGATACAAGAAACATATATAATATGGAGACAAGGTATCAAAAAGAGAATGTCATCACAGCATTCCTAACATGATTAACATTCAATGTTTAACAAAAGTATGTTAATTCAAGTTACAAAACCCAAAGAGGCCAACAAAGGCCAATACAACAATGGAATCCCAAAAGAACAACCCAACATAACCCAAGCTAGGTGAAACGAGAATCAAGATCCCGACCGGCGTCTAGATGATGTCGTTGGGCTGCCACTCGAGTGCTGGGGGTGGCTCAACAGCCTCCTCCGGGCACTCCTCGTCACGCGTGCACACTCCTGCACCTGGACACCAAAATAACAAGCATCAAACACGACGGTTTGACAAATAAACAATTTAGGCATGAATAGTTAAAATAATGCTAAAACAGTTCAAGAGTTGAATACACGTTTCACGTTTTCGAAACTAGCATGTATACTTATAATATCATGATTAGTAAATCCACAAAGAGCCCATCCTTTCTCCATCATACATGATGATAAGAGTAAGCACGCACGACAAGCACGATAAGCACAACACGATAAACACGATCCCACGCCACACAAGGTAGACGGGGTGTCCGGCCGCGGAACCGGACCACGAACACGCACGATGTGTCAATTCAAGACACGACTAGTCTGCAGACAGTCCACATGTTTAAGGACCCCCAGGTAGTGGATCAAGCTAAAAGGGCAGTCCAAGCTCAGTGGTAATCACTTATATCATGAATGCATAAACACGACAAAACTTATTCGAGAACACGTCAAAGCAAGAGGGAAATCATTTATCAAACACGTCACGACAAGGCTAGGAAAATAGCATTATATAAATGCTTAACAAAACTTAAGAAATGATTCCCTTTTTCTTTCTTGAAACACGATTCTTGAAACACGACTTAAATACAAGCTTATACTTGAAAAAGATCAAACAAGAACATGAGGACGCATAAAGCATCAAAACAGGAGTCCGAACAAAATCTATCAAGCATAGGCTAAGACCAAATCTTTGACCCTTGTGGACTTGGAAATCCAAACGTCGAAACTCTATATAACTTGGTGTCCCCGAAGGTAAGATACATTTAGGAATTTCAAGTGCACAATGTCAAATGAGGGTCTAAAGCATAGTCTAGTTTTCATTCCTGCAAAATTTCTCCAAACACAGTTCTTTTTGTAACTGTCGGTCAACGCTCGGTTAACCGTCGGTTAACCGAGGTCGATCTGTCGGTCGACCGAAGGTTTGACCGACAGATCCAAGCCCAGAATTGCTGCTCTCTGGAAATTGAACCGACAGATCCTCGGTTGACCGAAAGTGAACCGACGGATGACCGGACAGAAAATGTTGCTCTCTGGAAATTGAACCGACAGATCCTCGGTTGGTTGTCGGTCGACCTGTCGGTTGACCGACAGCGAACCGACGGATGTCCTAATAAAAAGTTGCTCTCTGGAATTTGAACCGACAGGTTCTCGGCTGGTGTCGGTCGACATGTCGGTCGACCGAAAGCTGACCGACAGCTGACCGACAGGCACGGGCAGTGCATTCTGTTCAGAATTTTCACAACTTTTTCTCCCTTCTTCACTTCCACATTTTTACCACCTGCACTCCCCAAGCCTCCATGCTTTCCAAGGGATTCATTACACACATTAAAGAGCATTCCATCCACAATTTGTCCATTTATTCCAAAGAGAAACATCAAGACATTCTCATAACAATTTCATGAAACTTACAAAACCAACATGATTCTAAGAACTTGATAAATCATTATAGACAAAACCAATAGAGAAAACTGAAGTACATGGCTTGAAAGAGTGTAGACATAACTACCATTAAGAGAACTAACACAAAAATCATACCTTAATGAAGAAAAATGGAACCCTAATGCAATATACATGGAAAAATCCCAAAAAGTTCACTTGCCTCAATCCAAAGCCGATCCAAACTCCACTAAATCCAACAAGGATGGGAGCTCCACGAAATCTACACAAAACCCCCCAAAAATGGAGCATACAAAAATCAACATTTTAGCCATTACAAACCCCCATTTCGAAAATGGGTTTGAAATCATGAAAACAAGCTCTTGGTGAGCCTAAGAACATCAAATAGAAAGATGGGTCCAAGCTCTAACCTTTTGCTAGCCAAACAAGAAGAATGGAGGTTGAAGATGATGAATAGTAGAAGGGGTTTGGCTTTAAAACGTGCCCAATCGAAGCTTGCGAAGAGAGGAAGAGAATGGCGGAAACGAAGCGGAGATTGGAGCCTTCTTGCTAGATGATCCAAGGGAAAAGACCAAGAGGAGAAGCTTTTTCTTCTCTTTTCCACTCTAGGGCAACCGTTGCAGGATTTTGGAAGAAGAAAATGGAGGAGAGAGAGTAAGAGACCTTTTATATGGGTTGAGAGGTGGGTCCCTCTCTAGCTGAACTAGAAACGCTTAAAACATGGTCTTGTGGACCCCGGATGAAATCGACGAAGAAGAACAAAACGATCGTCGAAAAATCTAGTTTCAGAAAAGTATACTTTTGACATGGTTTCACGACTTCGAAAAGTGTGCCCAGATTTTGCATGAAAAGACAGATTTGCCCTTATTGGGCCAAAACTTGGGTTTCTGGGCCTCAAATGCATGCAGCTTAAAAACAAAAGTTGCCACAAATAATAAGACCATTCAAGAGAAATAAAAATCACATCCACATCAAAGATCTAGAACGAAGACCCATCCTTACACGTGTACTCAGGGCGTCCCTGAGCGTGTCTGGCTCATACTAAACGTCCTCAAAATCCCCAAAACTATAATCCAGACTAAGTCTAATCACATTCTAACCCAACTAGTACTAAGACTCACTTAAGACTAAACGTTCACTTAATTAGTACTAATCGAGTTGGTCTGGGTCGGGGTCTAACAGTAGGGTCACTAACTGCTTGTCTCATCTTTAATGATTCTAAGGTCTTTGGGGTGGTTTGCTGACAGATCTAGTTCATTTCAAGGGCTTTTAATCTCTTTATTAGTGTGGCCAACTTGGCCTTGGCCTCGAATTTAGGTTCCACTCTATGCATGCCCCTTCTTTCTGCAACAATTGGACTTTTGGGATCTTCTTTGATAGGTTCCCATTGGAGAGTATTCTTAGCGACCTCCTCAAGGTATGTCCATGCTTGGTTAGCTGTCTTTTGAGTGAATACTCCATTGTAGAAAGACTCCACAACGGTCTTGGTGGGATAGTCTAGTCCTTCATAAAGGATTTGGACTAGCCGGATCTTTTCGAATTCGTGATACGGGTATTGTAACAGTGAGTCTTTGAACCTTTCCATGTACTCAAACATGGTTTCTCCCTCCAGTTGGTGGAAGCTATTTAAGGTATGTCTAATGAAGGCCGTTTTCTGCTTTGAATAAAACTTTTTATAAAAGGCCTCGACTAGTCCCTCCCATGTGTTTATGGAATTAGCCTATAGGGCGTAAAACCATGCTTTCGCCTTCTCCTTTAGTGAGAATGGGAACAACTTGAGCTTGAGGGCTTCTTCAGACATATTGTTATACTTTATGGTCCCACAGATTCCCTCAAACTCTTTCACATGCTGATATGGGTTCTCATTTTCCACCCCTCGAAAAATTGGTAACATTTGCATTCAGCTGGATTTTAGCTCAAATGAGGCACTTGTGGCCGGTATGATGATGCATGAGGGCCGGGTAGATCGGGTTGGGTACATGTATTCCCTAAGAGTTATGGGTTGGGTTGGTGGGTTTCCGTTAGCCATTTCCTCAATGGCAATGGGGTCCGCAAAATTCTTAACAGGAATATCGAATAAATCGAAGCTCTCTAAACGACCATGCACATGTAACCAATTGTGCATAAACTACCGCTCAACTCCGAAAGTGATGGTCCGCTCAAGTGATGATGAACGAGGATTAATGTTTAAACTCAAACAAGTAAAACAAAATGATTTTGAAAAACAAACCAAACTATGCTCAACTAAGGCTACCAAGATTAAACTAGACAGCTCTTAACTGTGAAGAGTACACCTAGGCCTCCAATCCGGTCCTATGAAATGTAGTTGGCCAGGCAAGCCCCTAGGGAACTGGTGGGACCACGATGCGTGGCAAAGGTTCCGCTTAAATACCAAACTCCTAGAACAGATGAGCTATTTCCCTTAAGGGACAAGGCTGTTCTAGGCACCGATTTATGTCAAGGAGCACAAATGGTACAACTTTTGATGGTCTTCTCCTAATGAGCTCATGTCCTATGGTCACGTTTCTGCTCAAATTTTATTAAAGGCTGATGATTCCTAAGTAGTCAGGAAAATGAGTTCCTATGGGCAAGAAAATGGTTATGAAATCCAATCCTTATCTTATTGGGGGTATGATTGCCCATACTAAGTGTGTGCTTTCCTAATTACTTTGTATATTTGAAAATGATTAAGCACTATAAAGCAGTTAAACAATCAAACAACCAACAAAATTGACCCACTAACGAGGGATGCGTGGGTGTATCGAAATACGCACATCCCAAACTAAATTGGGGGAAGATCGGTTGAAGTCCACCCAAGCCACCGACACCAATTTTGGTGTACGAACTTGGGGGAGGGCGTGACGGATCGACGGTATCGTCCAACGTCCTCCTTCCTTAATTATTATAATGCTTTGAAAACTTAAATGAACTTTTAAAATTATTACAGACTTGAAATGAATCTTAATACAAGAGTTTCTAAGAAAGCAGATTAAATTCCTAAGTTAGAGTTCTTTGGTTGCAGTTTTCCCCTTTCCTTACTCCAATCACGGAATCCCTGAAAATACAAACAAAGAAAATGTGTAAAATCCGCAATGAAAACTAAAAGAAAGAATAAAAATGCAACTAAGCTAAATGAGAGTTGAAAATACATAAATCAAGGATTCCTATGTACGCCGATCCCCGGCAACGACGCCAAAAACTTGATGCAGTTCCCGCAAGTATACGGTTGTCTCAAGTAATATATATACTATGGAAATCCGAATATCGTTCCCACGACGATCGTTATAAGGAAAATAATAATTATCAATGAAAAGGAGTATCAACTCAAATATAGCTAACAAATGCAAATTGAGATAACAAAAACAATGAAAACAAGAAACAAGATAATAACAAAGAAAATAAAAAATGCAAACTAAAAGAAAACAAGAAACTAGATAACAAAGAGATGTTAGTAGAAATAGAAGAACTAAAGTGAGAACAAGGTTAGTAACAAGTTAGTAACAAAGCTAATGAAAAAAAAAGAAAAATAACAAGGGTAATAACAAGAACAAATGAGCAATGTTAGATAGGTCAAACAAGTAAGTATGTGAAAGTAACAAGTGAAAGATCAAGATGAAAAGAAAATAAAAACATCCATGGAAATAAGCTAATAACAAGAGAGTAAGATAGGAAATAAATGGATGGAGATGAAAATAAGTGTGCTAAAATAGTCTAAAATCAAAAGGGGAATAAAAACAAACACATAAAAGGTAAGAACAAATAAGTTAACTGATATGATGGTGTAGATAGAAAAATGGAGTGTGAGAATTAAAACAAGTGAATAAGTGTGTGAGAATGTGAATAGCTTTTCTCAGTTTCTCTCTCCAATTGCTCTTAATTATATGAATAGCTTAAGTAAAGAGGAGGACGCTCTCCTTGCTTGTGTGTTTAACACCTAGATCTCCTTTCTTTATACGGAAATATTTTCCTTGCTCTTTTTCGGTTTCTTTCCAATGTGGGACTTCACATGAATGGAAATATGAACATATGAATGTGATTCCCGTGTTAGAAAATAGTTCCCAGATTGATGTTCGATTTTGACCCCCGAAACATCTGAATTAGGAAAAATGTTTTGAAATATGATTTGTAGATCTTAAAACAAGCTTTCCAATGCTTTCGAGATCACCTCAATCGGACACTCGAGTAAAAAGATATGGTCAAAATACCAACTCAGGTCTTTCATTTTTCTTCTTATTATTGGCCCAAACTTTGTCATTTCTTCATCTAATTTTCTTCCAAACTTATCGTTACTCTCTTTAACTCTTGAATCTCAACTTTAATCTTGAAATTAATCTTTAATTAACGAGAGTATTTTCGAACAAATTTTTTATGGAAGCCATTGGAACTTATATAAATGCATACAAATGGCCATCTATAATGGAAACATATGAGCAAAGTATGATGGGAAGGAAATTTATGATTTTTATGCTAAAAATAGTGTTTTGAATTCTTTAATCTTTGAAAACTCATAAAATAATGCTATGAAAATGTATCTTTTGTGAACTCATCATCCCTTGCTCCTTCAAGCCAAGGACAGCGGAGTAATCCTTCCTCGAGCTCATCATCCAAAAGAATGAGCTCCAGCTCAGTCACCAAGACAATTTCTTCATTCGAATCTCAAGGATGAACGTCCTGGTTACAAACTCCAAGCCACCTTGCAATCCACCTTCTGATGACACAACCGCACGCATCCAACAATTGGAGCAATGTTAGCAAAGGATTGAGACTGTGATGTAGAACCTTCTTCTCGCCTTTCAGCGTTAGGTAAATAATGAACCCCCTTCGAATCATCAAGATGACGAGGCAAATGAAGAAGACAATGAGTCACGCGCCCTTACCAAAAAGGACGTGAACGACATCCTCGCCAAAGCAAGAGAAGAGGATACACTCAACGAACATGGGATTAAGCCACTATATCCCTTATGGATGGATTCGGTCCTGTTTCCTACAAAGTTCAAACACCCTACTCTCCAAACATATACGGGAAAACGTTCAGCTAGACAGCACATCATCCACTTCAAAATCTTAACGGGAGCTATTACGAATCAAGTTGTGCTCAAAATCCATCTCTTTACAAGTACCCTGATAGGTACAACCTTTGACTAGTACTCCACTCTGCCAGAGGACTCCACCCAAAACTAAGCCCTTCTAGAGACACGCTTCCTAACTCACTTCAAAGGTGAGGACTATCCTACTACTATGGCTCAGCTCTGTAGCCTAAAACAGCGTGAGAATGAGTCGACATACGACTTCATTCACAAGTGGAAAGTAATGGCGTACAAATGCTTAGATGTACTATCACAAGCATCGCTAGTCGACATCTGCCGAAACAATATGAAAGCAAGAATCTGCTCCATGATCAACGGTAACAAATCAAAAAACCTGGGAAAACTCCTAGAAGGTTTCATAGAGGCTGAAACGGCGATCAAAGACCTCAACAGTAAGAAATCATCAAGGAAGGAACCGACCGCCATTGCGACCCCAAAACCAAAGAAGAAAGAGGTCCTCAATGTGTAAGCCAAGTCAGCTCCTCAATCACCAAAGAAAGCTGAAAACAAAGCTGCAGGTAAGAGAACTGAACTCTCTGATGCCTTTAAAGAGCGGGTGGAAAAGAAATACCCTGTTGACACCAAAAAAGTAACTATGTCTCCTCAACATCAAGAAACCTCGTGAAGCCGCATCCTGCTAAAAATAGGCAAGGCTACTTCAAGCATCAGATTTTGTTAGAATCAGACAGAAACTGAGAGATCCTTCAAGACAGCTAAAAGAGGGGTACACTTGAGGTTTCGGGTCATTCCGACATCGTTTGGCCCAACTTCACTGCTCCGACAACTAAACAAGCGCTCCCGGCGGCGACATCATCAAAGACAACAAAACTTTGATCAGAGCCTACGGATGACTCCAGAATGTCTCCAAAGGGCTCCATGCCAAATTTCAAGTCAAACCGACAACGTTTGACCCTCCATCAATGCTCGAGCAGCAAAATCAAGCCTCATGGCGGCGGGAACCACCGAAGCCATCACTCATCAAACAAAATACATGAGTGGCTTTAACATGCTTCCAAAAGGCTGCACGTCGAATTTCAAGTCATTCCGACAACGTTTGACCAGGTTTCGATGCTCCGAGAGAAAATCAAGCCTACCGGCAACGGAGCAACCCGGGACCATGACATCCAAAACGGAGCCCATGGAACGTCTCAAAATGACTCCAATAGGCTCCCCGTCAAATTTCAGGTCAATCGGACATCGTTTGACCACATATCAAAGCTCGGCATTTTCCCCGCAGCAAAATCAAGGGAAGCATCGATGGGACCCCAAACGGCTTCAAAACTCAAATAAAAGCCCATGGTTGGTCCTATCCACTGCTCAAGAAGCTTCACCTCAATTTTCAGGTCATTCTGACATCGTTTGACCTAGTTTCGACTCTTGACGGAAAATCGGCTACAAAGTCTTCGGCTTTCCCGAAAAATGGGAAACTTTGTGCTCCGATTTCGCGCGGGTTCTCATCAAGTTTTCTCCAAGAAAATGAAGTCAATAATTGAGGAAAAATGTCAAGAAAAATACAGAAGAACAAAGGAATGAAAAAGACGCAAAATCGGTCGAAAACGGAGCTCGGCGACCAAAGTGTAAAAAACACTAAGGTCGCCGGCGACCCTGGGTGCATGGTCGCCCGGCAACCCTGCAAATCCGGGTCGCCGGATTTTGCACCAAATTGACCGTTTTTTGATGGTTTTCGCATTTCGGGTGTTCCGGCCTCTGTGATTTTCGGAAAATCCAAATTTTGATGCTTGAAAACCACTGATCTTCGTCGACATCTCGGATCCGCCGTCAAAAGCATGAAATCATCACCGATCGCCTCAAGATCGCCAACCGGCTGACCAAGAAAGTGCACTTTCTGTCCGACCGATCGTGAAATCGACAAGACAGATGTCACCGGCCCTCCAACGTCAATCAATGTCTGAAATTGCATCGCAATCCGACATCAAACAATGCGTGGATCCACCTGTGATGATCGCAAGAAGAATCTCAAAAGGCGCAGCGTGGCCCGCGACTCTTCACATGCCTTGGCGACCACTTAATGACGTTAATTGACCCGTTTATGACAACTTAATGCGTTCATTAACTCATTATTTTTGACGGCCCAATCAGATTCAAGCATTTGGGAGTTACAAATCCAAGCAATCATGGCATTAAACCCATGAAACTCCCATCATCATGAAGCATAAAGGTGATTAAATGCCCACTACCTTCATCGGCCAATCACAAGCCTTGAAAAAGGAGTTACAAAATCAACTTGTAACTCCTCATCAATTCTTTCAACATGGCCATCAATGCCAATAAACACCTCATGGCTACCAAAAGCCTATAAAAGGAGGTCCATTCCAAGAAGAAAGCATGATGAAAATAGATCCCAAGTGCAAGCTCTGAAAATCCAGAAAATCCAAGAGAGAGACGAAGTTCTGTAACTTTGCTACCGGAAGCACCACATGATGATCCACCCCCCCCCCCCCCCCCCCCCACCAAGGTCACCTCCTTCTCCAACATGGCATAAACGCGGCTTTTCAGCCCGTTTACTCGGTTTTTCATTGGATATAGGACCTTCTCTTGGTCCTTGTCCTTTAAAAAACCGAGGTTAGGAGCCAAGCCAAAGAATCAAAGCATCACATGTTCTCATTTGAAGGACGATGGAGAAGCCCATACATGACTTGCGACCGTCGATCTCAACGTGTCCCCACAATCTCCTGAGAAGTTAGATCCCTTTTCTCACTTTTCTATTGTAGCTTGTATTTCTTAAAGAGACAAAAAGAAATCACAATTCTTGTCTTTCACATTTGATGAGTTTTGTAAAATCGCCTTTTACGGCAAACAAACAAAAACGCCTCCTACGGCATTCTAAAAAAAAAACAAACTTGTCTCTTTTCTTAATATTAATACAATTTGAAAAGTTAGAAAAAAGGATTGATTTCCTTTCCACTTGTGAAGGTGAATCTCCGGATTATCACTATTCCAAATTCCAAGTAGAAAGTAAATCTGGCATACTCGTACAAAAATGTTGATGCCCGAGATCTTCCCTCCTTCGCCGATGATGGAACGCGCTCCGAGGCGCCGTGGGGCGGCTACCGGGGTCGGCGGAACGTGGGAGTCCGTCGGGTCCGGCCCTTTCGCGCCCTGGCGGGCCCTGAAGCGTGCATCAACATTTCTTTGTGTGGGTGTGCCAGATTTTCTATTTTACTTGGAATTGCAAATGGTAATCCGGAGATCAA
Organism: Umbellularia californica; assembly: GCA_028538565.1. Classification (NCBI taxonomy): domain Eukaryota; kingdom Viridiplantae; phylum Streptophyta; class Magnoliopsida; order Laurales; family Lauraceae; genus Umbellularia; species Umbellularia californica. Next base: position 46,826,403 of record JAPQWN010000006.1, on the reverse strand, counting down.
CCTTCGCAAGTAAAAAGGAAATCAACTTCTTTTAAGTTTTCCATTGCACAAATATTTAAGAAAAGAGACATTTTCTTGGTTTGCCGTGAAAGGCGATTTTGTTTGGCATTTATAGCCGATTTTGGCGTTTATAGCCGATTTACAATTCTTATCAATAATGAAAGACAAGATTTGTGATTTTTGTCTCTTTTAGAAAAATACAAACTACAATGAAAAGCAAGAAAAGGAAGATCTAACTTTTCAGGAGATTGTGGGGGACTCGTTCAGATTGACGGTCGCAAGCCATGTATGGGCTTCGCCATCATCCATGCAGATGAGAACAGAAGATGCTCTTGATTCGCTTGGCTTGGCTATAACCTCAGGTTTTTAGAGGACAAAGACCAAGAGAAGGTCCTATGTCCAATAAAAAGCTAAGTAGACGGGCTGAAAAGCCACGTCTAAGCCATTGGAGGCAGCAGGAGAAGGCAAGGACCTTGGGGGGGGGTGCCCCCCAAGGGACTTTTGTCACCTTGTAGTGGTGGCCGGTGCAGAACTTCAGCAGAGTTTTTCTCTCTTTTTCTTTCTCTCAGATCTCTTTCTGATCTTTGTTTTTCTGATCCTCTGATTTTCTCCTCTTTTTTCTGATCTTTTTCCGATCTCCATTTCAATGGAATGCTCTCCTATTTATAGGCCTTTGGTAGCCATTTAGGAGGGTTTATGAGCCTTAATGGCTTTAATGGGAGGAGTTACAAGATTTATTTCTTGATTTTGTAACTCCTTTTTCCTTGAATCTGATTGGCCGATGGAGATTAAGGGCTTTTAATCACCTTAATTACCATAATGGGAGGAGTTTCATGGTTTAAATGCCATGAATCAATTGACTTGTAACTCCCAAATGCTTGCTTCTGATTGGGCCGTCCAAAGAAATGAATTAATAACTGCAATAAAGCTAGTCAATTAACCACATTAATTGGTCGCCGAGCAGTCGAAGAGTCGCGGGCCATGCCGTGTCTTCTGGAATTCTTCTGGCGATGATCATCGATGGATCTACATGCTGATCGACATCGGATGAACATGTAACTTCAGACATTGCTAGCTAAGAGCGGGCCGGTGACATCTGTCTTGTCGATTTCACGATCGGTCGGGCAGAAAGTGCACTTTCTTGGTCGACCGGTTGGCGATCTTGGAGCGATCAATGATGATTTTATGCTTTTGGAGGTTGACCCGTGATTTTGACGGATGTCGGAGGATATGAGTCAATTTCAAGCACTAAAAATCACATTTTCAGGAAACCACAGGGGCCAAAGTGCGCGAAACGCGAAAAAAGACGAAAAAACGGGTCACCGGCGGAAAATCCGGTGACCCGGACCTCCATGGTCGCCGGCGACCATGGACCGGCGACCATGGGCCATGGTCGCAGGGGCCTGCGACCATGGGCCATGGTCGCAGGGGTCTGCGACCCTGGGGGATTTTTCCCCTTCGGAGCCCGTTTTGCGGTCGTTTTGAGGTCTTTTTCGTCGCCGTTTTCTTCTGTATTTTTCTTGACATTTCTTCTCATTTATTGGCTTGATTTCCCTGTAGAAAACTTAATGAGAATCCTTGCATTTTTAGAGTGCAAAGTTTCCAATTTTCCGGGAAAGCCGAAGACTTTGTCGCGTAGAGCTGCTGATTTTCCGCCAGAAGCTGAAACTCGGTCAAACGATGTCGGAATGACCTGAAATTTGAGGTGAAGCCTCCTGAGCAATAAATAAGACCAACCATAGGCTTTTGTTTGAGTTTTGAAGCCGTTTGGGGTCCCGTCGATGCTTCACTTGATTTTGCTGCGGGGAAAATGCCGAGCTTTGATATGTGGTCAAACGATGTCCGATTGACCTGAAATTTGACGGGGAGCCTATTGGAGTCATTTTGAGACGTTCCATGGGCTCCGTTTTCGATGTCATGGTCCCGGGTTGCTCCGCCGCCGGTAGGCTTGATTTTCTCTCGGAGCATCGAAACCTGGTCAAACGTTGTCGGAATGACCTGAAATTCGACGTGCAGCCTTTTGGAAGCATGTTGAAGCCACTCATGCACTTGGTTTGATGAGCGAAGGCTTCGGTGGTTCCTGCCGCCGGGAGGCTTGATTTTGCTGCTCGAGCATTGATGGAGGGTCAAACGTTGTCGGTTTGACTTGAAATTTGGCATAGAGCCCTTTTGAGACATGCTGGAGTCATCTGTAGGCTTTGATCGAAGTTTTGACGTCTCCAATGATGTCGCCGCCGGGAGCTCCCGTTTAGCTGTCGGAGAAGTGAAGTTAGGCCAAATGTTGTCGAAATGGCCCGAAACTTCATGTGTACTCTTCTCTTGGCTATCTTGAAGGATCTTGCAGTTTTTGTTTGATTCTGACAAGATTTGATTTTTTGGAGAAATTGCATTGCCTATTTATGGCAGGTTGCGACTTCATGCAGCTTTCTTGATTTGAAGAGGCAAAGTGACATTTTTGGTGTCAACAAATGCCCCCTCGAGGTACAGCGACGAATTGCTTGACTTTTGTAGTCGATGTGCCTCGAAGAGATTTTTGAAGGAGAGCTTGTGTCTTGACCAAGAGTCTTTGAGCAATCTTTCCTTTGGTAGAGGTGCCTTTGAGCTTCCAGGGGAATTTTATGGTAGTGAAAGGAATCACACACCATCTCGAGGCAAAGTTTTGAAGATGACATCAGGGATGTGGATTTGGGTTTCTGTTTTTGATCTTGTGACCTAACCAGCTATATATGGCAGGTTAGGGGATCGGGTTTTGGTTTTGACCTTGTGACCCAACAAGCTGTATGCGGCAAGTTGGGGGATCATGATTTGGTTTTTGGTTTTGGTCTTGTGACCTAACAAGCTGTATGTGGCAAGTTAGGGGACCAGGATTTGGTTTTTGTCACTCTTTGGGACTGTGTGGGTCCATTGGAGTGGTTTGGATTTTTTTTGTGGAATGTCAATTTCAAGATTTTGGCTCAATTTGGTTTATGAGGCTGGATGTTTGATTTTTGGAAGCTCATGGGGCTTGGAATTTTTTTGTATGGTTCAATCAACTCAAAAGAGGCATGGAACCATTTTTGTATGCTCTTGGTAAGAGGGATTTTTTTTCCTGACTAAAAGCCCATTTTTTTTTTTTTTTTTAGTGCCTAGGTGGTCAAACCTGGCTCATATGGGCTAGCCCATGGGACCTTAAGCTTTTTAGGATGGCTTAGATCTCATGTGGGGCCATTTTTGTAAAGAATATCTAAAGATATCTCATTTGGATAGAGAATATCTAAAAATATCTTTATGGGAGAGAATCTCTCATATTCCCTTAATTTGGGAGAGAATATCTCAAGGTATCTTTCTTTTTGGGAAGAAATCTCCAATATCCTTTTTTGTTGGAGAGAATCTCTCATTTGATTGATTTTGGGAGGAAATCTCTCAAAGACATCTTTCTTTTTGGGAAAGAATCTTTCTAATTCCTTCTCTTTTGGTAAGGTTACTAATTAGTAACACTTACCTTTCTTCTTTGTTTCCTTCTTTGATTTGCTCTCTCCTATAAAAGCAAAGGGAGGTAGGATCTCTTGCTCTTATTGCTTTCTTTTGCAACAATCTCAAGAGAGCTCCAAGGCCAAGAGTTTTTCTTCTTCAAGGATCTTCAAGCTTTTTCCTTCTTCTTCTCCATCAATGGCTTCAAGTAAGTTTTCTCTCTTTTTCTTTCAAGAAAACTTTATGTAGAGAATAGGGAAAAAAAATTTCTCTTCTTTTTTTTCTTTCTTCTTTCTTTCTTTCTTTCTTTTCTTTCTATTCTTCTTCTCTTTTTTTTTTTCTCTTTTTTTTTTTCTTTTCCACGTGATTTCTTCTTTTGTTTTTTTTTCACACGTTTTTTTTTCTTCTTTTTTTTTTTTTTGTGGGCCGTACGGACAGATCCGTACGGATCTGGTCCGTACGGCCACGTGGCCTGATTTTTTTTTTTTTTTTTTTTTTTTTTTGAGAAAGTTTCTTTTTTTTCCTTTTCTTTCTCCCCCTTTTTTTTTGAGAAAGTTTCTTTTTTTTTTTTTTTTTTTTTTGCTCATCATGATAATGCGTTTTTATGCAAATCTAGATGTTCATGCATGTACTTTTTGTAAATTGAATTGAGTAGCATGATGTGCTAGCATACCTGAAAATCTTTGCAAATTTGGGAATTTGGAGCTCGCAGCGATGTTGAGCCCTTCTTGATTTTGCGGAGATTTTGAGGTTTCGAAAGTTTGGAGTTTCGGAGCCCGCAGCAATGTTGAGCCCATCTTCAAACTTTCTATTTCCGTCGGGGTATTTCCTTTTTCTTTGGAATTGCCCCGGAGTCATGCCAAAATTTCGCCAGATTTTTGGTGGGACAAAGTGACCCTTTTTTTTTTTTTTTTAGCGAAATCCTGTCATTTTGATGACGATCTTTTTCTTTTCCAACCTTTGCAGGTGGTTCCTCCAGAGCGAACAAGGGTAAAGAGCCTGCTACAAGCGTACCTCGTCGATCTGCTAGATCTTCCAATGTGGCCGTTCAGCAGGCCTGGGAGAAGGTCCAGTTTGTTGAGAAGAACTTGGAAGAGTGCGATTCCCTCAATCGCGATGAGATGAGACAGCGATTGATCGCTTTCAAGAATGAGGAATTCTATAAGATCATGGTAAGCAACCGTCCTTGGGTTATGGACGATCTGAGGGTTTTGCCCAAGCCTACCTTCTTCTTTGGAGATGCAGTCCCTGACGACTTGACATACCAAAGGAGATGTTTTCAGTTCTCTTACACAGCTGATGGTGAAGAGAGAACTATTTCTACCCGGTCGTCTTTTGACCGGACCATCTCGATCCTGAGCCTTTCTCCCACGTGCCCTAAGAGGGAAGATCCTCCGAGCTGGGTGAAGAGGACCAGTGTGATCAAGACCGGGGTTTTTGTTGGTGGACCTTCCGGTTTTGCAGAGAAGCCACCTGTCCGTATGGACATGTTGATGCCAGCCAGCGGCTACCAGGGCTCTGATTATCCATCGGTCGATTTGAGACCGGTGGGCCATGGCGTTTTCAGCGGTGACGGCAGTACTTGGGTGAAGCCTTTTCGACTTCGTGGCCGTTTCAATGCTGACTCCGATTGGAAGTCATGGACTGACCACACCTTGCTGATTGGGGGCGCCGTTTTGAAGGAAGCCGGGATTTTTGACGCGGTCCGCACTTTTAGGGAGACCGTGACTTTTTCCGATGATGCCTTCATGGCTATGTTGGAGTCTTTCCTCCCTCAGACCAATACCTTCGTTGTTACGAACGGTGAGATTGGTTTTTCTCTGAAGGAGTTAAGTGCTATTACTGGATTGCCCATCCTTGGCAAACTCTACGAGGAGTTCATGCCGATTGACAGCGTCCTCGATGAGCAGTCAGAGGAATTCAGGTTCCTATACTTTCAGCTCGTCGCCTTCTATGATTTTTTGAAGGAGGGCTCGAAAGTCAGATCCAGCAGTTGGAAGAGTTATGGCTCTTCATTCTTCAACTTCTTTGACAGCAAAGAGTCTCCTGATAGCATGACCCGGGAAGACAGGAAGAAGACTTTGGCCATGCAGGAAGAGTTGAAGGGTTTCTTCGCGAGCACAGATGCCCTTTATTCTGACATTGCACTGCGGAGAGATCTTGCTTTTTACCTCACTTATTGGCTAGGTGAGGCTGTGTTTGCTGGTGGAGATGGGACGCACATCAGGCCGCATTGTATTTTTCCGGCTTGTCAGATGGCGTTTGGAGAGCGGCTTGCTTTGGTGCCCGCTCTTTACTCCTACCTGTGTACCGAACTGCAGGCTGCTGCTTTCTTGGTTCGGCTTGGGCTCCCTATGAATAGGGTATTTTCAGCCCATATCTTTTATTCGTGGTTTGTATACCACTGTCCTGGCTTCCACCAGCTGGGTGCTGCACAGGATGATGATCCTCTGATGATTCGATTGGCTAAGGGAAGAGCCATATCCGAATCACTTTTGTTTGCCCGCATGAGGATCCGACGGTTCAGGGACGTCGAGATGGGGCAGTCTTCAGTTAAGCTTTCTCCGGAGTTGCGGAAGAAGGCTTTTGATTTTGGTGCCTCCCGAGACTCTACCAGAGCAGGGTCGGGAAGGCATTACCCTTTGACCAATGCAGAGAAGGAGTGGCTTTTCAGCATACGAGTCGGCACGATGGTGTACCGTAGACATCTTTTCGTCGACATCCAGCCGTATGTACCTTCTCGCTTTGCGCTTCAGTTGGGCTTCTCTCAAGGCGTTGTTGGAGTGCCTTCGAGTATGGTGAAGCGTTTTGGGGGTTTGCAGGATGGCAGAAATGCATGGGCTTTCTATAGTGCTGAAGACACTACTGCCACGATTTCTTATCCTGAGCTGTCGACTTTCCGAACTGCCGGCTTCACGAAGTGGTTCGCGGAGAGCTTTTTGGCATATCGGGGGCTTTCCAAGAAGGAGCTTGATGTAAAGCTGTCTTCTGGAAAAGGCATTGGGAAGTCGGATGGCGTCCGGCGAGAGGAAGTTTGGGCCTTCCTTTCTGGAGAGAAGCACAAGATAGGCTTTCTCGGTGACCAGGGCGTCATTGGTTCTGAAGCTGTTCGAGAAGTACCTGATGAGGCTTTGGAGCAGCTAGAACAGGAGGAAGCTGAGCTCGACGCTTGGATGCAAGCGGCACAGAGACGAGCTTCCGCGGAGTCTACTGGCGAGAGCAGACCATCCAGTGAGGAGTCGAGTGAGAAACCTGACTCTGATAGTGAGGCGGGTTCTTCTAGGAAGCGAACCCGTAGAGGTAAGAAGAGGAGGAGGAGTCAGCGTCACACGGGGCGGGACGAAGACTCTCCTAATGTGGAAGTCCCTCTTACCATCAACGAGGAGGTGCCAGAGGCTGTTGACGAGCCTCTAGAGAAGAGGAGTCGTGGGGAAGAGACCATTGGTGAAGGTATGATTCTTCCTTTTTCTTTTTCTACTTCTTTCATGGGGTTTTCCATGTTCTGATTTGTTTTCTCACCCTGCTGCTGCTTTTTTCTTTTTTTTTTTAGCAGAGGATGAAGACTTGCCGATGCCTGAGGTTCCGACCGATGAGGCGGTGATGGAGCCGGTTATGGCATCTGAAGAAGAACCGAGGGACTCTGGAATGACTCCGGAATCTCCAATTGGTATAACTTCTTTCGCTTTCTCTTTTTTTTTTTTTTTTTGCCTGCGACTTGATTTGCTAACATTTTTTTCTTGTCAGCTGACTTGCCACAGGATTCCGATGACTCTGAACCATCAATGGACGCAAATGTCGATGATGCTTCTGATGAGTTCATGGAGGAAGAGAGTGTTCCGCCAGTCGTCGAAGAAGGTACTTTGTAGTGATGACCCTGATGATTTTTTTTTCTTTTTTTTTTCTTTTTTTTTTTTTTTGAACAGGATCATATTCATACCTTTTTGTGTTTCATTTGCAGGTTTTGAAGTGACAGAGGAGAGTCCATCGCTTTCTTCAGAACCAGAGCAAGGGATGCCAGAGGTCGATCCGGAGGTAGAGACCAGTTCAGACATGATTGAGGAGATGCCTCGTGTTGAGATTCCCTCTCCAGTGGCTCCAAGTGAAAAGAGTTCTTTTGTTACTCTTCCAATGGGACATGACATGAGCAGCCGATCAGCGGAGAAGGGTGAATCTTCATCCAGTTCGTCTCTTCAATTTGCGAAGAAGGTGCTGGCTCGGGTTTTGAGTTCTTGGGTCAAGACTCTCCTTTCTGGACACTTGGAGGCAGGATTTGGCATGATCCCACATGTACAGGAGATTCTGACCGACACCGAAGAGGTTGGTCTGGATGTCACAGGTGCCAGGGCGATCGTTGATAGGATCATTGCACTGGGTGACAAGTGGTTTGAGACCATGGGTTTCCCTGACGACCAATTCTTCAAGGAGATGTTCTTGGACCCTGCTGATAAGGCTAAGTCTGACCTGAATGAGGCTACACAAAGCAAGAAGCAGCTAGTTCGGGAGAAGAACAAGGAAGAGCTAGCCATCATCGGATTGAGGCATGACCTTAACGTCCTTGATAGGGAAGTTGAGGAGGCCAGGAAACGTCTTGAGCATTTGAAGGCACAAGTCGATGCGAAGTGGGCTGCTATAACAGAGGCTCGTGACAGGGAGAGTACTCTGATCCGCAGGGTTGCAGATGCCGGTCAAGTTCTCGAGAGTAGGACTCTAGAAAACGAACGATGGCAAACTGCTGGGGAAGAGCTTTCCGGTGTAAAAGAAGGGTTACGGCATTCGCTAGCATCTCATGGCAAGTTCCTGAAGAAGCGTGCCTTGGAAACTCTGACGGCTGAGGCCAAAAGTTTGCTTGAGGAGCTGAAGCTTTGGCTGGAGACCATTTTTGGCTGAGCTCCTGATTTTTTATAGCAAAAACCATTCTTCTTTTTTTTGGTACCACATGTATTTTTTGGTACTCTTTTTTTGTAGTGCTTGTGGACACTTTCTTTTTTTTTGGTACCACATGTATTTTTTTTGGTACTTTTCTTTTCTTTTTTTTTTTTGTAGTGCTTGTGAACACTTTCTATTTTTTTTTTTTGCTTTGGTACCACATGTATTTTTTTTGGTACTTTTCTTTTCTTTTTTTTTTTGTAGTGCTTGTGAACACTTTCTATTTTTTTTTTTTTGCTTTGGTACCACATGTATTTTTTTTGTTTTCCCTACGCTCACTCAAATCTTTTTGTGATGAAAGCGATTGCTAAATGGGATTTGATCAAAAGCTTTGTTATTTTGTGAAAATCTTTTGTCAAATAATTGTTTTGGCATGGGAGCCTGATTTTGGTTGTGGCGTGAAAGCCGCTTTTGAGATGGCATGGAAGCCGAAATTTTATGGCGTAAAAGCCAAAATTTGGGTTGGCATGGAAGCCGGTGTTTTTGTGGCATTTACAGCCAGTTTGGTGGCATTGATAGCCAATTGGTGGCATTTATAGCCGGTTTTGACATGAGAGTCAGGTTTTTTTTTTTTGTGTGGCATTTATAGCCGAGTTTTTTGAAAACCGAGTTTTGTTTTATTGGCATGAAAGCCGATTTTGGCGTTTATAGCCGGAAATTTTTGTTTTGGCATTTATAGCCGGATTTTGGCATTTATAGCCGAGTTTTGGTTTTCAAAATGCAGGTATCGACTAAATGTCGCCTCCCCGCTGAATGGTCTTGCAAGTATCGATGGAATGTCGCTTCCTTGCTCATTCGGTTTTGCGAGTATTGATGGAATGTCACTTCCTCGCGGGTTAGGTTTTGCAAGTATCGATGGAATGTCGCTTCCTCGCGAATTGGGGTGCAAATATCGACTAAGCGTCGCTTCCCTGCTTTTCCCAAGACTTTTGGTTTTGCGGGTACTGACTTGATGTCGTTTCTCCGCGATTTTTGAAATTTGAGGTTTTCTCGAACCATTTGTAATTTTGGGTTGTGGATAGCAACTGGTATGTTGCATCTCCACGATTTTTGAAATTGGGTTGTGGATATCAACTGGTTTGTTGCTTCTCCACGATTTTAGGTTTTCTCGAACCTTTGAAATTTGGGTTGTGGATATCAACTGGTTTGTTGCTTCTCCACGATTTTTGGATTTTACAAGTATCGACGAAATGTCGCTTCCCTGCGATTTTGGATGCAAGTATTGATGGAATGTCGCATCCTTGCTTTTTTTTCAAAATTTTTGTTTTGCGGGTACTGACTTTGATGTCGTTTCCCCACGATTTTTGAAAAACCATTTTTTTTTGTTTAAAGACACGAGGGTCGTAAATTTTGACCTAGAACCATTTGGCGGTAAAAGGTAAGGTGGACTAGGGTGGAAATCCCTGAATCCGGATTTTTGTTTCAAACCATGAATTTTGGTTCAAGGATCGAAAGTTTTGGTCAAGTCAGGGAGAGGCTCCTAAACTTGGATTTTTGTTTTTGAACAATGAAACAATGAAAGTAAGCATTGTTTTTGAATCTCTAGAAATTTTGACATTTGATATGAAAATTCTAAAGAGAGTGGGTTTGACGAGCGAGTACCTAAGAACAGGTTTTGGCCATACAGGCATTGCTCTTACCCAGTTGGGTAAGTCTTCAAGGGTAGTACCGCTTCAAGAACTTGCCGTTGATAGGCAGCATACATCTGTCGCCTTCCATGTTTAGGAGGGCATATGCGCCGTTGGAGAAGACTTTGTCGATGACGTAGGGTCCCTCCCATTTTGGTTCAAATTTGCCTTTGGATTTGTGTGCGAAGACCATTGGTCTTTTTACCGCAAGAACCAAGTCACCCTTTTTGTAGGCGCGTTGCCTGACCCTTTTGTCAAAAGATCCTGCCATGCGTGCTTGGTAAAGTTCAATGCTTTGTCGAGCTTCGAGCCGTCTCTCATCGAGATTGTCCAGCTCATGGAGTCGCAATTTCGCATTGCTTTCTTGAGTCATGTCATTTTGTAGAGATACCCTCAGAGAAGGAATTTGTACCTCTAGGGGTACGACAGCTTCGCATCCATAGACCAAGGAGAATGGTGTGCTATGGGTTGGTCCTCGAACGGTGGTTCGATAGGCCCACAAAGCTTCAGACAGTTTATCGCTCCAGTCTCTTTTGTGACTAGAGACCATTTTCTTGAGGATTTTGCAGAGTGTCTTGTTGAAGGCTTCTGCTAATCCGTTTGCTGCCGGATTGTATGGAGTCGAAGGACAGCTTTGAATTTTGTATTTGTTGCAAAACCTGTAGAATCGATGATCCCGGAATTGTGGTCCGTTATCATGGACGAATCTCTTGGGTATGCCGAAACGACAAATGATGTTGGTGCGCAGGAACTGAAGAACTGATGAGGTCTTCATTTCGTTGAACGCAAATGCTTCTGACCACTTGGAGAAATAATCCGTTGCGGCGAAGATGAAGCGATGACCTTTGCTTGAAGGGGGAGAGATAGGACCTATGATGTCCATGCCCCATGCTTCGAAAGGCCATGAGATTGCTGTAGGATGCAGCCATTCCGGAGGCATGTGAATGTAATCTCCGTGAACTTGGCATAGCTGGCAGCGTTTGGCAAATTGCATTGCATCAGCAACCATGGTAGGCCAATAGTAACCTAACCTTTTTATCTGATCATAGAGCTTAGGACCTGCCTGATGGGCTCCACAAAGACCAGCATGAACTTCTTTAAGTGTTTCTTCGGCCTCTTGTTGTGACAAGCAGCGTAGAAGTACTCCGTTGAAGGATTTCCTGTAGAGGATTTTTGAAGGAATATCCAAATGAAAGTTTGGGGCTCGCCTTTGTATGCTTACCCGTTCTTTTGGATCTTCAGGTAGGATTCCGAACATAGTGTAATCAATGAACGGATCCCTCCAGTCGACGATTGAAGGTTGAAGGATAGAGATCCGACTTCCAACCACTCGGTGGCATTCGGCAACTGCTTGGTGTGTGTTAAGAGGAGGGAGGATCCTTCTCTCGCACACTGTAATTTGCATGTTTTCCCCTTCCTGGATCGCCATTGATGCGGCAAGTCCGGCCAGGGCATCTGCACGGATATTTTCACCTCTACGAATGTGGGTGATGTTGCAGATGTCAAACTTTTGCAGAAGCGATTGTGCCTTGTTGTAATAAGGCAGCAGATCGGGCTTCCTGACTTCATATTTCTGATTCATCTGGTTGACGATCAGTTGAGAGTCTCCAAAGACTTCCAGCATAGTGATACCGGATTCGATGGCGAGTTCCAATCCTAGGATCAGAGCTTGGTATTCAGCTGCATTGTTTGTGCATGGTTCCAGTAGCGAGAAAGCGTGGGGAATCATGCATTTGTCGGGGCTAACAAAGAGGATGCCAACTCCCGAGATCAGCTTTCTGTTTTCATTTGTCCTGGTTGCACCGTCAAAGTACATGTCCCAGGAGGCATTTGGTGAGGAAGTCTCCACGTTGTAGACAGGTTCGTCTGGGAGATCATCTCTGAGTGGTGAATCTTTAGGCAATGGATGCTCTGCGAGGAAATCTGCTAGAGCTTGGCCTTTGATTGCTTTTTGTGGCACATACCTAATATCAAATTGTGACAAGAGGATGGACCATTTTGCCAGTCGGGCATTAAGAGAACCTGCCTTTGTGACAAGGACCTTCAAGAGGTTGATCCTTGAGACGAGGTAGACTGTGTTGGAAAGCAAGTAGTGACGTAGCTTTTGTACGACAAACATCACTGCAAGGCATTCTTTTTCGACTGGAGAGTAGCGATGCTCTGCACCTACTAGCATGCGGCTGAGGTAGTATAGAGCAGCTTCTTTTCCCTCACCATTCTCTTGTGCCAGCAGAGCGCCTACAGAATGATCAAGAGCTCTTGTGTACAAGATGAATGGTTTTCCAGTGGCAGGGGCAGCTAACACTGGAGGTTTGGTCAGGTATGACTTGATATCTTGAAATGCGGCTTCGCAGTCGGCATCCCAGACAAAGTCTACACCTTTTTTCATCAATCGAGAGAATGGACGGCATTTCCCCGAAAGATTGGAGATGAACCGTCTGATGTAGGCCAATCTCCCTTGGAGCCCTTTTAGTTCTCTCAAGGTTCTTGGAGAGGGCATTTCTAGAATAGCCTTGACTTTTATGGGGTCAAGTTCTATTCCAGCTTTCCGAACAAGGAATCCGAGAAACTTACCCGACGAGACGCCGAAGAAGCATTTTAGAGGATTCATCCGCAGTTTGTGTTTGCGGAGTCGGAGGAAGACTTCCCGAAGATCTTTGAGATGGTCTTCTTTTCTTCTGCTTTTGACGGCGAGGTCATCAACGTAACATTCGACCGTCTTGTGCTGCATATCTTGGAATATTTTCATCATAGCCCTCTGATATGTGGCACCAGCATTTTTCAGACCAAATGGCATGACAGTGTAGCAATACACGCCAAATGGAGTCCGAAATGAAGTGTGTTTTTCATCCTCGGGATGCATCTTTATCTGATTGTAACCAGAGAAGCCATCCATGAATGTCATTCGCTCGAATCCGCAGGTATTATCAATCATCACCTCCGGTATGGGGAGCGGGAATTCATCTTTAGGGCAAGCGCCATTCAAGTCTCTATAGTCAATACAGACTCTGATCTGCCCATTTTTCTTTGTCACGGGGACAATGTTGGCCAACCATTCTGGATGTTGTTCCTCACGGATGAAGCCAACGCTTTTGAGTTTTTGAACTTCTTGTTCAATTTTATCCATCACATCTGGACGGAATCTTCTTTGGCCTTGTTTGACAGGCTTGATTTCTTCTTGAAGATTGAGTTTGTGGACTGCTACTTTGGGGTCTAAACCAGGCATTTCAGCGTAGGACCATGCAAAGCAATCAACGAGCTCACGAAGAAAAGCGATATACTCGGGTAACTCATCATCCTTTATATTCTTGCTTATGAATACAGGACGTGGGTTATCAGGTGTTCCCAAGTCTATCTTTTCAACAGGATCTTCTGTCGGAAGGTTCGAAGGTGGTTCCTCCACAATATTTTCGGAGGCTTCCAACTCAACGAAACCTTTTGGAGTTTCAACTGCATTACCAGACCAAGGCTCTGTTCCTTTCCATGGATTTTCTTGATTGGTGATCTCCTCAAGGCTTGCTATGAGATAGTCCCAATCGCCTGTTGAGTCTGGTATTTCTTTTGGAGACGAGGGTTCTTCTGGGTCAGGATGCCACAAGTCTGTATTATCGGACGATTCCTCTTTATCATCAGAGAAATCATACCAATTGGATGAGCTTCCTGGATCTTTGTCAGGTAACTCTTTAAAGAGATTTCCAGGGAGATCGATGTCTTCATGGACTTTAGATGTTGAGGCTTGGTCGGTAAAACGACTTTTAAGCCTTTGTGTCAACTGTATCAGAGGAGTGTCGGGATCATACCCTAACCCATATGAAGACTTTTCTACATGACCGTAGAGTCTCCAATCTTCCAGCTGGCTTTTGGTCAAGGCGGGCTCCAATGGCGTGAGAATACCGCGTCTTTCTCCCAAACCGACTGGGTTTTGAGCGTCAAAGCCCATTTTCTTCATAATTGCTTGTGCCACAGGACTATATAGAGATAGTTGAGGCATACCTTCATTTTGGAAAGGTTCCAGCATGGAGTTTGATGAAGAAGCATCCGATCTATGAAAGAAGATCGGTCTTTGCTTTGGTGATGTTGCCGGAACAACAAAGGTAGCAGACGTAGGATCTTCTACATCAGCAGGTGTCTCCATCGAAGTGAGAGCAGGCTGAACTTGCTGAGTGTCAGCTTGGCTTGACGATGCATCGTCTTCTGGCTCTGAGTCCGAGTCTGTGTCTTGTATGATAGACACGAGAGAAACAACAAATTTGCCCCCAGACTTTTGTTTCGCCTTCTTCACTTTAGTCGTGATGACCAAAGGTTTTGAAGATTTGAGGGAGATGACGAAGGGAGATTGACTACTCTCTTCTAATTTGCCGGAGGAGTTGTTTTCTTCCGGTGATTTTTGAGGGGCCTTGCCTTTATCTTTCTGGAGATTTTCAGCAGGGGGTGCTATTTCCTCTTCTTCTTTTTCTCCTTCATACATTTGGGAGTCTGCGAAGTGGACTTCTTTACCTTTGAAGGGTTTCCTGTCCGCAAAGACTCGATGTACCATGCCGTCGTCGCCGACAAACTTGATGCATTGATGTAGAGTTGAAGGAACAACACCATTCTCGTGTATCCAAGGACGTCCGAGAAGGATGTTGTAGCATGAGGGGGTTTTTATTGCATACACAGTGACCTCAGAGATAAGATCACCGATTTGCAATTTGAACCTGATTTTGCCGATAGGCCTTTGAGTGCTCCCATCGTATCCAAAGATAGATACAGATGTGTGGCTTAGCTTGCTGGGTGGGATGCCCAACTCTTCAAGAGCCGAAGTGGAGATAAGGTTGAGTGCAGAACCTGGGTCGATCTGAACTCTATGTATCGGCATTTCTTTGATGTACCCTGTGAAGTACAGGGGTCGGTTGTGCCTTGCTTCGCCAAGTAGGAGGTCTTCCTTAGTGAAGGCGATGGTTGCACTGGCTGCCTTTTGAACCGAGAGGCATTGGATGCATGATCCCTCGCTTTTCTCTTTTTCTCCTTTTAAGGAGGTTTCTGAGTTTTTGTCCCGGTAGTCCATTTCAATTTGGAGGACTTGCGGGGCATGTTTGTCGACATCCTCATTCAGTTTTTGTAATTCTGAGATGAGATTATCACGAGTGCGTGGAGACATTCGTAATAAATCCAGGATGTGCAGTCGTGCAGGTATGTGTTTGAAGTGCTCAACCAAGTCATACTTGAAAGCCTCCTTAGGGCCTGCATGTTCATCATTGTTGCCACTGGGGGCGCTTACAACATCTTTTCCCGAAGGATTTACATAAGTAAAGGAAGATTGGTTGTAGTTTTTGTGGTAGTGCCGGCCCGAACGGGTGCCTCTACCAACTTCGAGAGCTTCTTGAGAAGGATCTTCGTTTGGAAGATTGTCTTCAGGATCAAGAGGCTGTCGTTTTTCATCTACTGGGGATGTATCTGCAGCAGAGTTGCCATCCTCAGTAATTGTGTTGCACGGAGCATTTTCCGGGAGCAAGTCCTGAACAGCATCCAGCAGCTTTTCTTCTTCGTTGACCCATCCATCACCCCAAGTTGGGTTTTCTTCATGATGATGAGTCGGGAAGAATGTGTATCCTGAAGTCACAGTCACAGGAGAAGAAACCTGAGAGGGTGTCATCTCTATGAAAGTCACGTGAGACGAGGTAGCTCCAGAGGATACATTGCTAGGCGTCGTCGGAGTGTAGGTAATCTCATCAGACGACGCTTCAGAAGAGCTATAATCCTGATATATTACATTACAGGAAGCTCTGATAGGAGATGTTGCCTGCTCGGAGTCAGACTCATCCTCGGATGTAAGAGGATCGTCAATCCAGCAATGTTCTCCATTTTCAGGAGTTAAGGGTGGATGTACCTGATTATCTTCAGGGACTTCAGGCTCTGGATCGTGAGGAATCTCGTTGACGCGGTCTTGCTCTTGTTCTAGAGCGAGACGCTGCAAGATCCTTGCATATTCTTCAAGATCAGGCATGGGAGCCAGATCCTCTTCTTCGTCTTCTCCGTGTGGCTCAACATAGTTGATTTCCACTGGAGCAATGACAGGTGCTGGGTTAACAGCATCTTCTTGTGCAGCCTCTTGGTCTTCTTCATCATCAGACCAGGATCCTTGTGGTTGCAAGGGGTTATACCAGATTACTGGCATAAGGTGAGTTTCAGGAACCCATTCTTCATCGGAGAGATATTCTCCTGTTTCAAGAGATTCCTCCCATTCATCGGTGTAGTTGGGCTCGAATCCATAGTCGGTGTCGCTGGACTCGTATCCATCAATGGAGAATCCAACTACCGAGTTGCAAGAGTATGATGCCTCCTGCATGGCTTCTTTTTTGAATTGAGGTGGCATGAAATCACTGAGAGTGAAGTTTCTTACCGCCTTTGAAGTCTCTGGAGGGGACGTTTCTGTTGCCCCGAGTGAAGTGGTAGAGGAGGCCTCTGCCTTTTCATGGACTTCTTGTTTTGGCTGGGTCTTCTCTTGCCGTTTGAGCTTGAGGAGATGTTTCCTAGCCTGCCTTCGCTGCTGAGCGGTCGGCTTTGTTTTGACGATCTCCCAATTTTCATCTTCCAGGAGATCGGGATGTACCCATATGGGTTGTCCGTCTGGTGTCGGGCAAGGAACCAACACTTCGGACGTTTGAATTCTTTTTATCACCTTGAAGGAAGTAGTGATCTTCTTCTTCGGTGATTTTGGTGTTTGTCCACATGACACCATGTTGACGGAGGCAGTCCCATAGTTTTTGTCAAAGGTTATGACTCCGTTTCTCCACATCTCATTGATCTTCTCTCTCACAACGAAGCATTGATTGAGAGGATGTGAGACCATCTGGTGGTATGGACAGTACCGAGGATCATTGGTTTTGCCAACGTCTCCAGGTCTTTTGGGCTCTGGCAAAATGAGTTTGCCATTTGCTAGGAGAGCCTCAAAGATTTCTTCAACGTCTTCATCAAACGGATATTTCTTTTCTACTCGCTCTTTGAAGGCATCAGAGAGTTCAGGTCTCTTACCTGCAGCTCTATTTTCAGCTTTCTTTGGTTGCTGAGGAGCTGACTTAGTCTGCACATTGAGAACCTCCTTCTTCTTTGGTTTAGAGGTTGCAACAGCAGTCGGCTCTTTCTTTGATGATTTCTGACTGTTGAGGTCTTTGATCACCGTTTCAGCTTCCATGGAAGCTTCCAGGAGTTCCCCCAGGTTCTTTGATTTATTGCCGATGATCATGGAGCGGATTTTAGCTCTCATGTTGTTTCGGCAGATGTCGACTAGCGACGCTTGTGGCAGTACATCTGAGCATTTGTACGCCATTGCTTTCCACTTGTGAATGAAGTCATAAGTTGACTCATTCTCTCCCTGTTTTAGGCTGCAGAGCTGAGCCATAGTAACAGGATGATCCTCACCTTGGAAGTGGGTCAGGAAGCGTGTCTCCAGCATAGCCCAGCTCTGAATGGAGTTCTCCGGCAGAGTGGAGTACCAATCGAAGGCCGTACCTTTTAGGGTACTTGCAAAGAGGCGGATCTTGAGTGCATCTTGATCCGCGATAGCTCCCGTCAAGATCTTGAAGTGGATGACGTGCTGTCTGGCCGATCCTTTCCCCGTATATGTTTGGAGAGTAGGATGTTTGAATTTTGTGGGGAACGGGACCGAGTCCATCCATAAAGGATATGGTGGCTTGATCCCATGCTCTTTGAGTATATCCTCTTCTTTTGCTTTGGCGAGGATACTGTTTACGTCCTTTTTGAGAGGGCGCGTGACTCATTTTCTTCTCCATTTCCCTCGTTATTACTATGATTTGGAGGAGGCTCATTGTTCACCTGATTTTGGACAACGAGGAGAAGGTTTTCCATCAGAGTTTCAATCCTCTGCTGGCCTTGTTCCAACTGCTGGATGCGTGTGAGCGCATCATCTCGAGGTGGATTCTGAGGTGGCGGCTCAGAACTTGTAGCCAAGACGTTCATCCCTCGGGATTCGAACGAAGAAATCGTCCTGGTGACCGAGCTGGGGCTCATTCTTTTTGATGAAGAGCTTGATGAAGGATTACTCTCCCGTCCTTGGCTGGAAGGGGCAGGAGATTCTTCGGGATGTCTTTGTGTCCTGGTGATGCTACGGGTCACCGGACGTCGGACATGGATTTTTGATGCTGACCTTTGGCGTCTTCTGGTTTTTCCAACCATATGGACGGCAGCAACTTGGTCGGGTCTTTCTTTTTCGACCCATTTGTGGGAGACTTGAAGTGTAGGAGGCTGGGTCCTTTGCTTCTCTAGTCTCTTTTGTCGATATGACGCACGGCGGCGTGCTCGACGAGCGATTTGAGCTTTGGTCAGCTCCGGCTGGGCTCTGACGATGAAGGATGTGCTCCCTCGGGCGCAGCAGCCGACCTTGTCTTCTTTGTGGTTGGGCAAGGACAGGATGCGGACCCGGTCCTTTGACTGTTGTAGCGAAGCTTTAAACCTTTCGAGTTCGGCCCCTGTAGAGATGAAGGGTCGAACTGAAGGAGTGTAGGCCTTGGCAGGTGCTTGTAGAGGCCTGGTGATGCATGATCTGATTTTGGGCCTGTAGGAACAAGCCGGCTCATGCTGGGTTGACTTGGGAGTCAGGTTGGAGATGGGTCTCTCCTCTCTCATGTAGGCAAGAGGGTAGAACTGGTTCTCCTTGAGTGGGGCCAGGTATGCTGGCTTGGTGGAGGTTTGAGACCTTCTTTGTTTTGGGGAAGGTCTTGGAGACCAAGTCTTGGGATAGACCTGGTTGTTTGTGGGTCGAGGCTTCGCGGGGGTGCCGCGGGCTTCGGGCTTTTGGGCGCTCGCCTTTGGTGTCACGGGAGTGACACGTTGAGAGGCGATCTTCTGCCTTTTGGCAGGCGCAGTTTGTTCTTCGGGAAGTGGGAATGGTCCCAGCGTCCCAAAGAAGATAGTCCCGGGAGTCGAGGTCGACCCGGAGTTCAGAGAGTTGCCGAGGGAGTTAACGCTTAGGCAGCTGACAGGGCGCTTGTAAGTGCGCTCGGTTTGCTTCTGTTGAAGCATGAGTTGGTGCTTGTTCTCATCGAAGATGATGGTTAAGGCTGCCATTGTTAGTTTCAAAATTTCTGAAACAAGACCACATCCATTAGTAATCACAAGAATAATGATCATAAATGGGAATTTCTATGGTTGTCTTTTCAAATCGCTCAAGGGATATGACCCAAGCGACATGAAAAAGGCAAAAAGCCATAGATGGTACAATTGTTCTGACAGCAAGTATGGCGAGCCCAGAATGAGCGTTCCAGTGACTGCTAGAAGCAATTGTAAACCTAAATTCGACTTATCGAGAAGCAGGGCTTGCTCGAGATAAGAAGAATATAAGGTAGGAGTTACAAATGTGCCGGTCACAGATACAGTAGACCCTGAAAGGGCGTACCAGTATTGCTATGCACAAATGTTGGAGATCGCATCCATGAGATGGGATTCTTTGTTTTGAAATGTCAGAAATGGATTCGTCAAAGAGAGCAGGTGGCATTCCGATTCAAATACGGGCTCAACGATTTCCGCGAGCGCCAGTACTCAGAAGGGAAGAGACCACAATTTCTCGAATCTGAATCCAAAAAGTGACGAGTTTTTGGAGATTTTTTTTTTGAAATGATTTTTTTTTATTTTATTTTTATTTTATTTTTTATTTTTTCTTTTTGAAAATTTTTTGTTTTTTTTTTTTAAGATTTTTTTTTTGAAAATCTTTTTTTTTTATTTTTATTTTTTTTTAATTTTTTAAGATTTAAAGACGAGAGAGTACACATAGGCCTCCTAACCCGGTCTTATGAAACCTCAATTGATAGAATTGCCCCCAGGTAAGGGTAGGATTACTTAATGAACCCGTTTGGAGGACCCTTGCCTAGAACAGTCAAGCTGTCTCCACACTCTGGACAAGGCTTTTCTTGAATCAATCGTGATCAAAGAACGCAATTGGTTTAACCTTAGTGGTCTATGTCCCTTTTTTTATAAAAATCCCAAATAGACTCATCGAAGAGAAACGATGGCCCAAAACCTTAGTCGAACGGGCTCAACATTTCTGCAAGCACCAAAGAACGATAGGATAGGAACAAAGTTTCTCAATTTTGAATCCAAACTAAGAAAACTAATTTTTTTTATTTTTATTTTTTTTTTAATATTTTTTTTTTGAAATCTCTAATGAACTCATCGAAGAGAAACGATGGTCCAAAACCTTAGTCGAACGGGCTCAACATTTCTGCAAGCACCAAAGAACGATAGGATAGGATCAAAGTTTCTCAATTTTGAATCAGAACTAAGAAAACTGATTTTTTGATTTTTTTTTTTTTTTTTTGAAATCTCTAATGAACTCATCGAAGAGAAACGATGGCCCAAAACCTTAGTCGAACGGGCTCAACATTTCTGCAAGCACCAAAGAACGATAGGATAGGATCAAGGTTTCTCAATTTTGAATCCAAACTAAGAAAACTGATTTTTTTTTTTTTTGAAATCTCTAATGAACTCATCGAAGAGAAACGATGGCCCAAAACCTTAGTCGAACGGGCTCAACATTTCTGCAAGCACCAAAGAACGATAGGATAGGATCAAGGTTTCTCAATTTTGAATCCAAACTAACAAAACTAATTTTTTTTATTTTTTTTGGAAATCTCTAATGAACTCATCGAAGTGAAACGATGGCCCAAAACCTTAGTCGAACGGGCTCAACATTTCTGCAAGCACCAAAGAACGATAGGATAGGATCAAAGTTTCTCAATTTTGAATTCAAACTAAGAAAACTAATTTTTTTTTTTTGAAAAGAGAAAGAATGGAAACAAACTCAAAGAAATAGAAATTTCCAAAAAATCTCATCTCATGTTTTTTTTAGGATGCAAAATCCAACATAGGCTACCAGCTAGAAAGTAGCCAAGGAATCCGGAAAAGAAGTATAAGCATAGAGCAAAAAGTATGATATGCAAATATTTCATTTCCAAGCACCGTGTTCTCAAATGAACGAGTCCCACCGGGTGTGCCAGCTTGATGGAACGCGCTCCGAGGCGCCGTGGGGCGGCTACCGGGGTCGGCGGAACGTGGGAGTCCGTCGGGTCCGGCCCTTTCGCGCCCTGGCGGGCCCTGAAGCGTGCATCAACATTTCTTTGTGTGGGTGTGCCAGATTTTCTATTTTACTTGGAATTGCAAATGGTAATCCGGAGATCAACCTTCGCAAGTAAAAAGGAAATCAACTTCTTTTAAGTTTTCCATTGCACAAATATTTAAGAAAAGAGACATTTTCTTGGTTTGCCGTGAAAGGCGATTTTGTTTGACATTTATAGCCGATTTTGGCGTTTATAGCCGATTTACAATTCTTATCAATAATGAAAGACAAGATTTGTGATTTTTGTCTCTTTTAGAAAAATACAAACTACAATGAAAAGCAAGAAAAGGAAGATCTAACTTTTCAGGAGATTGTGGGGGACTCGTTCAGATTGACGGTCGCAAGCCATGTATGGGCTTCGCCATCATCCATGCAGATGAGAACAGAAGATGCTCTTGATTCGCTTGGCTGGGCTATAACCTCAGGTTTTTAGAGGACAAAGACCAAGAGAAGGTCCTATGTCCAATAAAAAGCTAAGTAGACGGGCTGAAAAGCCACGTCTAAGCCATTGGAGGCAGCAGGAGAAGGCAAGGACCTTGGGGGGGGTGCCCCCCAAGGGACTTTTGTCACCTTGTAGTGGTGGCCGGTGCAGAACTTCAGCAGAGTTTTTCTCTCTTTTTCTTTCTCTCAGATCTCTTTCTGATCTTTGTTTTTCTGATCCTTTGATTTTCTCCTCTTTTTTCTGATCTTTTTCCGATCTCCATTTCAATGGAATGCTCTCCTATTTATAGGCCTTTGGTAGCCATTTAGGAGGGTTTATGAGCCTTAATGGCTTTAATGGGAGGAGTTACAAGATTTATTTCTTGATTTTGTAACTCCTTTTTCCTTGAATCTGATTGGCCGATGGAGATTAAGGGCTTTTAATCACCTTAATTACCATAATGGGAGGAGTTTCATGGTTTAAATGCCATGAATCAATTGACTTGTAACTCCCAAATGCTTGCTTCTGATTGGGCCGTCCAAAGAAATGAATTAATGACTGCAATAAAGCTAGTCAATTAACCACATTAATTGGTCGCCGAGCAGTCGAAGAGTCGCGGGCCATGCCGTGTCTTCTGGAATTCTTCTGGCGATGATCATCGATGGATCTACATGCTGATCGACATCGGATGAACATGTAACTTCAGACATTGCTAGCTAAGAGCGGGCCGGTGACATCTGTCTTGTCGATTTCACGATCGGTCGGGCAGAAAGTGCACTTTCTTGGTCGACCGGTTGGCGATCTTGGAGCGATCAATGATGATTTTATGCTTTTGGAGGTTGACCCGTGATTTTGACGGATGTCGGAGGATATGAGTCAATTTCAAGCACTAAAAATCACATTTTTAGGAAACCACAGGGGCCAAAGTGCGCGAAACGCGAAAAAAGACGAAAAAAGGGGTCACCGGCGGAAAATCCGGTGACCCGGACCTCCATGGTCGCCGGCGACCATGGACCGGCGACCATGGGCCATGGTCGCAGGGGCCTGCGACCATGGGCCATGGTCGCAGGGGTCTGCGACCCTGGGGGATTTTTCCCCTTCGGAGCCCGTTTTGCGGTCGTTTTGAGGTCTTTTTCGTCGCCGTTTTCTTCTGTATTTTTCTTGACATTTCTTCTCATTTATTGGCTTGATTTCCCCGTAGAAAACTTAATGAGAATCCTTGCATTTTTAGAGTGCAAAGTTTCCAATTTTCCGGGAAAGCAGAAAACTTTGTCGCGTAGAGCTGCTGATTTTCCGCCAGAAGCTGAAACTCTGTCAAACGATGTCGGAATGACCTGAAATTTGAGGTGAAGCCTCCTGAGCAATAAATAAGACCAACCATAGGCTTTTGTTTGAGTTTTGAAGCCGTTTGGGGTCCCGTCGATGCTTCACTTGATTTTGCTGCGGGGAAAATGCCGAGCTTTGATATGTGGTCAAACGATGTCCGATTGACCTGAAATTTGACGGGGAGCCTATTGGAGTCATTTTGAGACGTTCCATGGGCTCCGTTTTGGATGTCATGGTCCCGGGTTGCTCCGCCGCCGGTAGGCTTGATTTTCTCTCGGAGCATCGAAACCTGGTCAAACGTTGTCGGAATGACCTGAAATTCGACGTGCAGCCTTTTGGAAGCATGTTGAAGCCACTCATGCACTTGGTTTGATGAGTGAAGGCTTCGGTGGTTCCTGCCGCCGGGAGGCTTGATTTTGCTGCTCGAGCATTGATGGAGGGTCAAACGTTGTCGGTTTGACTTGAAATTTGGCATAGAGCCCTTTTGAGACATGCTGGAGTCATCTGTAGGCTTTGATCGAAGTTTTGACGTCTCCAATGATGTCGCCGCCGGGAGCTCCCGTTTAGCTGTCGGAGAAGTGAAGTTAGGCCAAATGTTGTCGAAATGGCCCGAAACTTCATGTGTACTCTTCTCTTGGCTATCTTGAAGGATCTTGCAGTTTTTGTTTGATTCTGACAAGATTTGATTTTTTGGAGAAATTGCATTGCCTATTTATGGCAGGTTGCGACTTCATGCAGCTTTCTTGATTTGAAGAGGAAAGTGACATTTTTGGTGTCAACAGCCGAGACCCAGGTCAGCCCCCGGGGTGCGGAGGGAGAGGACGGAAGATTCCCCTTTTATCGGGTCCATCAAGTTGGCACACCCGGTGGGACACGTTGACTTGAGAACGTGATGCTTTGATCACTTAGCTCCTTTCTAGTTGGTGGCCTATGTTGCGTTTTGCATCTAAAAAAAAAACCATGAGATGGGATTTCAATTGTTCTTTCTCACTTCAAAAAAAAAAAACAAATCTAATTTCTTTTCTTAGATTCAACTTTGAGAAATTTTGATCCTTCCCTCTTCGAACTTGATAGCTCACAGAAATGTTCGCAGCTATCGTTCATATCGGGGATTGGGCCATCTTTTCTCTTTGATGAGTCCAATTGGGATTTCAAAAAAAAAAACTTCATTTCAAATTCTTTCAAAAAGAAAATGATCTCTCTTTCTCAAGATTCAACTTTGAGAAATCTTGATCCTCCCCTCTTTGAACTTGATAGCTCACAAAAATGTTCGCAGCTATCGTTCGTATCGGGGATTGGGCCATCTTTTCTCTTTGATGAGTCCAATTGGGATTTCAAAAAAAAAAAAATTATAATTTAAAAAAAA
This sequence comes from Umbellularia californica, assembly GCA_028538565.1. Taxonomy (NCBI): domain Eukaryota; kingdom Viridiplantae; phylum Streptophyta; class Magnoliopsida; order Laurales; family Lauraceae; genus Umbellularia; species Umbellularia californica. The sequence continues at coordinate 46,802,176 of JAPQWN010000006.1, read as the reverse complement.
ACAAATTTAGCTTTCTCTCTTTTGAATTCAAATTTGAGAAACCTTGGTTCCTTCCCTTTCGGATTTAGCGCTCGCAGAAATGTTGAGCCTTTGTTCGGATTGGAACACCATTCGCTCTCTTTGATGAGTTTATTAAAAACCTTTCAAAAATGAGTAAAAAAAAAACACTAAGGTTCCACCAGTTGTGTTCTTTGACGAAAGTGGATTTAAGAAAAGCCTTGTCCAGAGTGTGGAGACAGCTAGACTGTTCAAGGCAAGGGTCCTCCAAACGGGTTCATTAAGTAATCCTACCCTTACCTGGGGGCTGATCTATCTACTAAGGTTTCATAAGATCGAATTGGAAATCTATGTGCTCCTTTCAAAAAAAAAAAAAAAAAAACTTCTGTCACTTTTGAATTCAGAGTTGCGAAATCTTGGTTCTTTCCCTTTCGGATTTAGCGCTCGCAGAAATGTTGAGCCTTGTTCGGAATGGAACGCCATTTGCTCTCTTCGATGAATTCAATCTTGACCTCTCAAAAAAAAAACTTCTGTCACTTTGAATTCAGAGTTGAGAAAGCTTGGTTCTTTCCCTTTCGGATTTAGCACTCGCAGAAATGTTAAGCCTTGTTCAGAATGGAACACCATTTGCTCTCTTTGATGAATTCAATCTTGACCTTTCAAAAAAAAAAAAAAAACTTCCGTCACTTTGAGTTCAGAGTTGAGAAATTTTGGTTCCCTCCCTTTCGGATTTAGCGCTCGCAGAAATGTTGAGCCTTTGTTCAAAACGGAACACCATTTGCTCTCTTTGATGAATTCAATCTTGACCTTTCAAAAAAAAAAAAACCTCCGTCATTACTGGATTCACATCCGAGAAATTATGGTTCCTTCCCTTCTGAATTTAGCGCTCGCAGAAATGTTGAGCCTTTGTTCGGATTGGAACACCATTTGCTCTCCTTTATGAATCCAAATTTGACCTTTCAAAAAAATCCCATCTCGTGTCCTTTCCAAGGATGCGATTTGCAACATTTGTGACTAGCGGTGCAAGTACGCCCTTTCGGGTCTACTGTATTCGCGACCGACACATTTGTATCTCCAACCTTATATCATTTTACCTCGAGTAAGCCTTGCTTCTCCGTAATTTGAATTAAGGTCTACAATTGCTTCTAGCAGTCACTGGAACGCTCACTCTGAGCCTACCATACTTGCATTTTAGAACAATTGTATCCTCTATGGCTTTTTGCCTTCTTCATCATCCTTGGGCTGGGCCATGTCCCCTCAAGTGATTTGAAAAGACAAAATCATAGTTGTTCTCCATTTATGATCACCATATTCTTGTGATTACTAATGGATTTGGTCTTGTTTCAGAAGTTTTCCAAAACTAACAATGGCAGCTTCATTGACCATCACTTTCGATGAGAACAAGTACCAGCTTATGCTGCAAGACAAGCAAAACAAGCATAAGCGCCCTGCCAGTTGCCGAAGCGTCATCTCCCTCGATAACTCTCCAAACACCGGGTCAACTTCAACTCCCCGGACCATCGTTTTCTGATTGCTGGGACCATTCCCACTTCCAGCAGAAGACACTGTACTTGCCAAAAAGCAGAAAACCGCCCCGCAACGTGTCACTAAAACGGCACCAAGGGCGAACACCAAGAAGCCTGAAGCCCGTGGCATTCCCACAAAGCTTCAACCCACAAGAAACTAGGTTTACCCCAAAGCCTAGTCCCCGAGATCTTCGCCAAAGCAACGGAGGTCCCAAACATCTGCAAAGCCAGCATACCTGGCCCCTCTCAAGGAGAATCAGTTCTACCCTCTCTCTTACATGAAAGAGGAGAAACCTACCCTCCACCCAAAAATTAAACAAAATCATCATGAGCCGGCTTGCTCCTACAAGCCCAAAATCAAATCCTGCATCGTTAGGCCTACGCAAAAACATGTTGAAGCCTGCACTCTTGCGAGTCGACCCTTCATCTCAATAGGGCTTGAGCGCGAAAATTCAAGTCTTCACTGCGACAGGCAAAGGACCGCGTCCAGATTCTGTCCTTGCCAAGCTTCAAAGAAGACAAACTCGGCTGCTGCGCACAAGGGACTACATCCTTCATCGCCAGAGCCCAGCCAGAGCTGACTGCAGCTCAAATTGCTCGTCGTATGCATCACCGCACTGCATATCGACAAAAGAGACTCAAGAAACAAAGAACCCAGCGTTCTACTCTCCATGTCCCAAACAAATAGGTCGAAAAAGAAAGACCCGACCAATTCGTTGCTGTTCATATGGTTGGCAAAACAAGAAAACGCCAGAAGTCAGCAACCAAAATCAGTGTTAGACGTCCAGTGACTCGCAGCGTCTCTCGGACAAGAACACATCTGGAAGAATCTTCCACTCCTCCAAGCCAAGAACACCGGAGTAACAACTCCTCAGATTCTTCATCCAGAAGAATGAGCCCCGGCTCAGTTACCAGGACGATTTCTTTGTTCGAATCCCGAGGGATGAACGTCTTGGCTACAAGTTCTGAGCCACCTCCACAGCATGATGATGTAACCGCACGCATCCAGCAATTGGAGCAAGGACAACAGAGAATTGAGACTCTGATGGAAAATCTGATTCTCACTCTACAGCGTCCACCACCTAACAATGAAACCCCTCCGAGTCATGAAGATGATGAGGGTAATGCAGAAAACAATGAGTCTCGCGCCTTTATCAGAAAGGACGTGGACGATATCCTCGCAAAAGCAAAAGAAGATGATACATTGAAGGAGCATGGGATCAAGCCACCCTACCCTTAATGGATGGACTCGGTTCCGTTCCCTGCAAAACTCAAGCAACCTACTCTCCAGACATATACGGGGAAAGGTTCAGCCAGACAGCATTTCATCCATTTCAAGATCCTGACGGGAGCTATTGCGGATCAAGATGCCCTCAAGATTCGCATCTTTGCAAGTACCCTAAAAGGTACAGCCTTTGATTGGTACTCCACTCTACTAGAGAACTCCATCCAGAACTGGGCTATGCTAGAGACACGCTTTCTGACCCACTTCCAAGGTGAGGATCATCCTATTACTATGGCTCAACTCTGCAGCCTAAAACAGGGAGAGAATGAGTCAACATACGACTTCATTCACAAATGGAAGGCAATGGCGTACAAATGCTCAGATGTGCTGCCACAAACGTCGCTAGTCGATATCTGCCGTAACAATATGAGAGCAAAAATTCGCACCATGATTATCGGCAACAAATCAAAGAACCTGGGGGAACTCCTCGAAGCTTCCATGGAAGCTGAAATGGTGATCAAAGACCTCAACAGTCAGAAATCATCAAAGAAAGAGCCGACTGCTGTTACAACCTCGAAACCAAAGAAAAAGGAGGTTCTCAATGTGCAGACTAAGTCAGCTCCTCAGCAGCCAAAGAAACCTGAAAACAAAACTGCAGGTAAAAGACCTAAACTCTCTGATGCCTTCAAAGAACGTGTATAAAAGAAATATCCGTTCGATGAAGATGTTGAAGAAATCTTCGAGGCTCTCCTAGCAAATGGCAAACTCATTTTGCCAGAGCCCAAAAGACCGGGAGATGTTGGCAAAACCAATGATCCCCGATACTGTCCATACCATCAGATGATCTCACATCCTCTCAATCAATGCTTCGTTGTGAGAGAGAAGATCAATGAGATGTGGAAAAACGGAGTCATAACCTTTGATAAAAACTATGGCCCCGACTCTGTCAACATGGTGTCATGTCGGCAAACTTCAAAGTCACCGAAGGAGAAGATCACTACTTCATTCAAGGTGATAAAAATGGCTCAAGCGTCCCAAGAATTGGTTCCCTATCCAACATCAGATGGACAACCTATATGGGTGCATCCCGATCTCCTAGATGATGAAAATTGGGAGATCGTCAAAACAAAGCCGGCCGCTCAGCAGCGAAGGCAAGCCAAGAGACAGCTCCGCAAGCTCAAACAGCAGCAAAAGTCTCAACCAAAACAAGAAGTCCTTGAAAAAGCAGAAACTTCTTCCACTGCTTCACTAGGGACGACGAAAGAATCTCTTCCAGAAACCTCCAAGGCGGTAAGAAAATTCACTCTTGATGATTTCATGCCACCTCTATACAAAAATGAAACTATGCAGGGGGCATCATACTCTTGCAACTCGGTAGTTGGATTCTCCATGAACGGATACGAGTCTAGTGACACTGCTAGTGATAACGATGAGTGAGAAGAATCCCTTGAAATAGGAGAATACCTCTCCGACGAGGAATGGATTCCCGAATCTCATCTTATGCCAGTAATATGGTATAACCCATTACAGCCACAGGGATCTTGGTCTGATGATGAAGAAGACCAGGAGCCTGTTCAAGAAAACGCTGTTGATCCAGCACCAGCAAATGCTTCAGTGGAACCCAACATGGGCGAACCACAAGGAGCAAATGATGAAGAAGATTTGGCCCCCATGCCTGATCTTGAAGAATATGCAAGAATCTTGCAACATCTTGTCATAAAGCAGGAGCAGGATCGCATCAATTTTCGTCATGATCCAAAACTGGAAGTCCCTGAAAATCAGCGGGAACTTTCTCCCTTAACTCCTGAAAATGGAGAAAACAGTTGGATCGATGATCCTATCACATCTGAGGATGAGTCCGATTCCCAACAGTCTGCACTGGGGGCATCTCCTGTCAGGATAACCTGCAATGCAATAGCTCAGGACGATAGTGCCTCTGAAGCTTCCGAAGACACGTACTCCCCAACCGGCAGCGTATCTTCCGGAGCTACATCCTCTCAACCCTCGTCTCCTGAAATTGTGACATCAGAACTCAAGCCTCTCCCAATTGATCATCTTGAAGAAACTTCTACCAATGAAATCTTCTTCAATGAAAACTCAGTCAATTGGTCCCAGATACCCTATTTCACGGGCGATGTCTGGGCTAATAAAGAAAAGTTGCCAGATGCTGTTCAGAAATTGTTCCCGGAAATTGCTCCGTGCAACACAATTACTGAAGATACCAATGCTGTTACAGAGACGTCTTCAGCAAAGGATCAACCTCTTGATCCTGAGAACGATCTTCCAAAAATTACAATCAACCCTCTTCTTCTTATGTAAATCCTTCGGGAAAGCAAGATGTAAGCGCCCCAAGTGGCAATAATAATGAAAATGCAGGCCTGAAGGAGGCTTTCAAGTATGACTTGATTGAGCACTTCAAACACATACCTGCACGTCTGCACATCCTTGACTTATTGCGAATGTCTCCACAAACTCGTGATAGTCTCATTTCAGAATTACAAAGGCTGAATGCGGATGTCGACAAACATGCCCCACAAGTCCTACAAATTGAAATGGATTATAGGGTCAAAAAATCAAATACTCCCTCAAAGGGAGAAAAGAAGAAAACTGAGGGATCAAGCAATGAATGTCTCTCGGTACAAAAAGCAGCAAGTACAACAATGCATCAAGTTCGTTGGCAACGATGGCTTGATACACTGAGTATTTGCAGACAAAAAACCCTTCAAAAGCAAGGATGTCCATTTTGCAGATGCTCAAATGTACAAAGATGGAAAAGAAGAACAAGAGGAAAAAATAATTCACTTTGTTGACAGTCTCCAGAAAGATAAAGGCAAGGCTCCTCAGCAATCACCGGAGGTAAACAAACCCTCTACCAAACTCGAAGTAAGCAGTCAAGCTCCCTTCGTCGTCTCCTTCAAATCTCCAAAGCCTTTGGTAATCACTACCAAAGTAAAGAAGACAAAACAAAAGGCTGGGGGCAAGTTCACTGTCTACTTTGTGTCTATTATGCATGACACGGACTCGGAGTCAGAATCAGAAGATGACACAGCATCAAGCCAAGCTGATACTCAGCGAAATCAGCCCCCTCTCAAACCATTGGAGACAGTTGCTGACATAGAAGACCCTACGTCGGCTTCCTTTGTTATTCTGGCAACTTCGCCAAAAGAAAACGCAATCTTCTTCCGTAGATCGGGAGCATCTCCACTGAACTCTTTGCTTGAACCTTTCCAAAACGAAGGTATGCCTCAGCTATCCCTGTATAGTCCGATGGCACAAGCTATCATGAAGAAAATGGGCTATGACGCTCAAAATCCGACTAGTTTGGGAGGTGGCCGTGGTATTCTCGCACCATTGGAACCCACCCTGACCAAAAGTCAACCAGAAGATTGGAAAATCTACCTTCACAAAGGCAAGTCTTCATATGGGTTGGGGTATGATCTTACCGCTCCTATGAGACAGTTGACACCATGGCTGCAAAGTCGCTTTACAGACCAAGCCTCAACATCTCATGAAGACATCAATATCCCTGGATATCTCTTTGAGGAGTTATTCGTCAAAAATCCAGAAACCTCCTCCAATTGGTATAATTTCTCTGATGATGAAGAGGAATTGCCCGATGACACAAACGAGCGGTTCTCTGACCCAAAAGAATCATCGTCTCCAAAAGAAGTACCCTACTTCAACCCAATTCCAGCAAATGATTGGGACCATCTCATTGCAAGCCTTGAGAAGGATAGCCTTGAGAAGGACACTGATCAAGAAGATCCATGGACAGAAACAGAGCCTCAGTCTGAAAATGTCTCTGGTACTCCAGAAGGTCTTGTTGAGTTGGAAGCCTCCGAAAACATTGTGGAGGAACCACCTTCAAACCTTCCGACAGAAGACCCTGTTCAAAAGATAGACTTGGGAACACCTGATAACCCACGTCCTGTATTCATAAGCAAGAATATAAAGGATGATGAGTTACCCGAGTATATCTCTTTTCTTCGTGAGTTCGTTGATTGCTTTGCATGGTCTTATGCTGAAATGCCTGGCTTGGATCCCAAAGTAGCAGTCCACAAGCTCAACTTGCAAAAAGAAATCAAGCCTATCAAACAAGGCCAAAGAAGATTCCGTCCCGACGTGATGGACAAAATTGAACAAGAAGTTCAGAAACTCAAAAACGTTGGCTTCATCCGCGAGGAACAGCATCCTGATGGTTAGCCAACATTGTCCCCGTGACAAAGAAAAATGGGCAGATAAGGGTCTGTATTGACTACAGAGACCTGAATAGTGCATGTCCTAAAGATGAATTCCTGCTTCCCATACCAGAGGTGATGATTGACAACACCTATGGGTTCGTGCGAATGACATTCATGGATGGATTCTCTGGCTACAATCAGATAAAGATGCATCCTGAAGATGAAAGGCATACATCATTTCGGACACCATTCGGCGTGTATTGCTACATTGTTATGCCGTTTGGTCTGAAAAATGCAGGTGCAACATATCAGAGGGCTATGATAAAAATATTCCAAGATATGCAGCACAAGACGGTCGAATGCTATGTTGACGACCTCACCATCAAAAGCAGAAGTAAAGAAGACCATCTCGAAGATCTTCAAGAAGTCTTCCTCCGACTTCGCAAACACAAATTGCGGATGAATCCACTAAAGTGCTTCTTCGGTGTCTCATCGGGTAAGTTTCTCGGATTCATAGTACGGAAAGTTGGAATAGAACTTGACCCCACCAAAGTCAAGGCTATCCTGGAAATGCCATCTCTCAGAACCCTAAGAGAATTAAAAGGGCTTCAAGGAAGGCTGGCCTACATTCGACGGTTCATCTCCAATCTATCAAGGAAATGCCATCCATTCTCTCGCCTGATGAAGAAAGGCGTGGACTTTATCTGGGATGCTGAATGTGAAAGTGCATTTCAAGTCATCAAAGCATACCTCATCAAACCTCCAGTGCTGGCTGCCCCCACAACTGGAAAACTGTTTATCTTGTACACAAGAGCTCTTGACCACTCTTTGGGTGCTCTGCTCGCACAAGAAAACAACGACAGAAAAGAAACTGCTCTATATTACCTTAGCCGCATGATGGTAGGTGCAGAGCATCGCTACTCCCCAGTCGAAAAAGAATACCTTGCAGTAATGTTCGTTGTACAAAAGCTGCGTCACTATCTGCTGTCGAACACAGTCTACCTGATTTCAAGGATCAACCTCCTAAAGGTCCTTGTCACAAAAGCAGGTTCTCTCAATGCCCGACTGGCAAAATGGTCCATCCTTTTATCACAGTTTGATATTAGGTATGTACCACAAAAAGCAATCAAAGGACAAGCTCTAGCAGACTTCCTCGCAGAGCATCCATTGCCTAAAGATTCTCCACTTAGGGATGATCTCCCAGATGAATTTGTCTACAACGTGGAAACTTCCTTGTCAAACGCTTCCTGGGACATGTACTTTGATAGTGCAACCAGGACAAATGAAAAGGGAAAGCAAATATCGGGAATTGGCATCCTCTTTGTCAGTCCCGACAAATACATGACTCCACACGCCTTCTCGCTACTGGAACCATGTTCAAACAATGCAGCTGAGTACCAAGTCCTGATTATAGGATTGGAACTCGCCCTCGAATCCGGCATCACCATGTTGGAAGCTTTTGGAGACTCTCAATTGGTCGTCAACCAGATGAATCAGAAATATGAAGTTAGGAAGCCTGATTTGCTACCTTACTACAATAAGGCGCAGTCGCTTCGATAAAAATTCAACATCTGTCACATCACCCACATCCTCAGAGGTGAAAATATCTGTGCAGATGCCCTGGCTGGACTTGCCGCATCCATGGCAATCCAAAAAGGGGAAAACATGCAAGTCACAGTGTGTCAAAGAAGGAGTCTCCCTCCTCTCAACACACACGAAGCAGTTGCTGAATGCCTCCAAGTGGTTGGAAGTCGGATGTCCATCCTCAAACCTCTGATTGGTGACTGGAGAGATCCATTCATTGATTATATCATGTTCGGAATCCTACCTGAAGATCCAAAAGAGCGGGTAAGCATCCAAAGACGAGCCTCGAACTTTCATTTGGATATACCTTCAAAATCACTTTACAGAAAATCCTTCAACGGAGTACTCCTACGCTGCTTGTCACAACAAGAGGCTGAGGAAACTCTCCAAGAAGTTCATGCAGGTCTTTGTGGAGCCCATCAGGCTGGTCCTAAGCTCTACAACCAGATAAAAAGGCTAGGTTATTATTGGCCTACCATGGTGGCTAATGCAATACAATTTGCCAAGCACTGCCAAAAATGCCAGATTCACGGAGATTATGTCCACATGCCTCCAGAATGGCTACATCCAACAGCAATCTCATGGCCTTTCGAATCCTGGGGTATGGACATCATAGGTCCTATTTCTCCCCCATCAAGCAAAGGTCATCGCTTCATCTTCGCCGCTACGGATTATTTCTCCAAGTGGTCAGAAGCATTTGCGCTCAGCGAAATGAAGACTTCATCAGTCCTTCAATTCTTGCATACCAACATTATTTGTCGCTTCGGCATACCTAAAAGATTCGTCCATGATAACGGACCACAATTCCAGGATCACAGATTCTATAGGTTCTGCGACAAGTACAAAATCCAAAGTTGTCCTTCGACTCCATATAATCCAGCAGCGAATGGACTAGCAGAAGCCTTCAACAAGACACTCTGCAAAATTCTCAAGAAAATGGTCTCTAGTCACAAAAGAGACTGGGGCGACAAACTAGCAGAAGCTTTGTGGGCGTATCGAACCACCGTTCGAGGACCAACCCATAGCACACCATTCTCTTTGGTCTATGGATGCGAAGTTGTTGTCCCTTTGGAAGTACAAATTCCTCCCTTAAGGGCATCTTTGCAAAATGACATGACGCAAGAAAGCAATGTCAAATTGAGACTCCAAGAGCTGGATAATCTCGATGAAAGACGACTCGAAGCTCTACAAAGCATTGAGTTGTACCAAGCTCGCATGGCAGGATCTTTCGACAAGAAGGTCAGGCAACGCCCCTACAAAAAGGGTGACTCGGTTCTTGTAGTAAAAAGACCCATAGTCTTTGCCCACAAATCCAAAGGCAAATTTGAACCAAAATGGGAGGGACCCTTCGTCATCGCCAAAGTCTTCTCCAACGGTGCATACGCTCTTCTAAACATGGAAGGAGGCAGATGTATGCTACCCATCAACGGCAAGTTCTTGAAGCGGTACTACCCTTGAAGACTTCCTCAAATGGGTCAGAGCAATATCTACACGGCTAAAGCGTATTTCAAAGGTACTTGCTCGTCAAACCCACCCCTTTTGAAATTTTCATCTTTATGTTGAAGTTTCCAAAAAAAAACAATCTCTCAAAACAATGCTTACTTTCATCGTTTCATTGTTCAAAAGAAGAATCAATCCAATTTAGGAGCCTCTTCCCAGGCTTGATCAAAATTTTCGATCCTTGAACCCAAAATTCATGGTTTGAAACAAAAATCGGGACTTAGGAATTTTCACCCTAGACCGCCTCGGCTTTTACAACCAAAATGGTTTTAAGTCAAAATTTATGACCTTCGTGTCTTTAAACAAAATTTTTGGTTTTTAGAAACCGTGGGGAAGCGACATTCAGTCGATACTCGCAAAACCCAAAAAAAAACTGGAAGGATGCGAACCCCATTCGATACTTCCAAACCCAAAAATCGCAAGGAAGCGAACCCCATTCGATACTTGCAAATTTCAAAAATCGTGGAGAAGCAACAAACCAGTTGATATCCACAACCCAAATTTCAAAAATCGTGGAGAAGTAACAAACCAGTTGATATCCACAACCCAAATTTCAAAAATCGTGGAGAAGTAACAAACCAGTTGATATCCACAATCCAAATTTCAAAAAAATCGTGGAGATGCAACATACCAGTTGGTATCCACAACCCAAATTTCAAATGGTTCGAAAAAACCTCAAATTTCAAAAATCACGGAGAAACGACATCAAGTCAGTACCCGCAAAACCAAAAGTTTTGGGAAAAGCAGGGAAGCGACGCTTAGTCGATATTTGCACCCCAATTCGCGAGGAAGCGACATTCCATCAATACTCGCAAAACCTAACCCGCGAGGAAGTGACATTCCATCAATACTCGCAAAACCGAATGAGCAAGGAAGCGACATTCCATCGATACTTGCAAGACCATTCAACGGGGAGGCGACATTTAGTCGATACCTGCATTTTGAAAACTAAAACTCGGCTATAAACGCCAAAATCCGGCTATAAATGCCAAAACAAAAATTTTTCGGCTATAAACGCCAAAATCGGCTTTCATGCCAATAAAACAAAACTTGGTTTTCAAAAAACTCGGCTATAAACGCCAAAACTCGGCTATAAACGCCAAAATCCGGCTATAAACGCCAAAATCCGGCTATAAATACCAAAATTCGGCTATAAATGCCAAAACAAAAATTTTTCGGCTATAAACGCAAAAATCGGCTTTCATGCCATCTCAAAATCGGCTCCCATGCCACAAACAAAATTTTTAGCTCTCATGCTATCTCAAAATTCGGCTTCTATGCCATTCCAAAATTCGGCTTCGACGCCATCCAAAAAACTTTGGCTCCAATGCCATCTCAAAATTTTGGCTCTCATGCCACAAACAAATTTGGCTCTTACGGCACAAAATTAGGCTTTCATGCCATCCAAAATTTCGGTTTTCAAACCATAAAAAACCAGGCTTTTCGCCACAAAATTGGCTTTCATGCCCAAAACAACCCTTTGACAAAAGATTTTCACAAAATGACAACCTTTTGATCAAATTCTTAAACAAACATTCCCATCAAACTTTTGCTCAAAATTGTTTTCATCAAAAAATGATTTAAGTGAAAGGAAGGGGATACAAAATATAGTACCAAAATTGTTTATACATGGAGGTACAAAAAAAAAAGGAAGAAAAAAAGAGTCTGTTACAACTCAGGAGCTCAATCCGACATGGTCTTCAACCAAAGGTTCAACTCCTCAAGTAGACCCATGGCCTTAACTTCCAAAGTTTTTAGGCCACGCTTCTTCAAAATGTCCCCACAAAACACGGCCGAATGCCGTGACCCATCTGCAGCACAAGGAAGTTCTTCCCAGAGGACCTGCCACTGCTCATGGTCCTGAGTCTTCCTCCGGACATTACCTTCAGCTTCCTCAACCTGGCGAATGAGAGTCCCCTCTTTCTCCCAAGCCTGCTGAACGGCCGCATTGGAAGATCTAGCAGACCGACGAGGTGCGTCAGTAACAGGACCTTTACCCTTGTTCGTTCTGGAAGAACTACCTGCAAAAGATGAAAGATAAAAGATCAATCAACATCAAGATGACAGAATTCTGCTACAAAAATTCTAGCAAAATTTTGACATGGTTCCGGGGCAATTCCAACGAAAAGGAAAATACTCCGAAAAAGACAGGAAGCCTGAAGATGAGCTCAACATCGCTGCGAGCTCATAGTCAGTGGAGAATTCTCAAAGAATGTTCAAACTCAACATCGCTGCGAGAACAAGCCAATCTCATCAAACTTCCGCAAAATCTAGAAAAGAGCTCAACATTGCTGTGACCTTTAGAATCCAAAAATTGCAAAACTTCCTCAAAATCCAGCAAGACCGAGAAAGAGCTCAACATCGCTGTGAGCTCAAAATCCCGATACTTGCAAAAGATTTTCAGGTATGCATATCATACTTCCAAATCCATTTACAAAAACTCATGCATCAAAAATATATCATCATGCATTAGATGATTGGAAAACCTTGACCAAAGTTTGACCAATTCCAACCCAATTTGGTCAAAACCAATCAAACTTTATCCAAGTCAAAAATCATGTTGGCTTGACCTAGAGACTCTAGCCTTCTATCTTGATGCATCAAAGAAAAAAAAAATGCATACATATTGAAATTGCATAGCCTCATTATCATAGTGAGCAAACAAGGAAAAAGAAAAAAGAAAGAGAGAGAAAAACATCTCAGCAAAAAAAAAAAAAAAAAAAAAAAAAAACAGAAATCAGTGTGAAAAAAAAAAGAAAAAAAAAGAGAGTACACGGTTAAAAAAAAAAGAAAAAAACAAAACCGTGGAAAGAGAAAAAAAAAAGAAAGAGAAAAAAAAGAGAAGCACGAAAAAAAAGAGAAGGAAAACGTGTATGAAAAGAAAAAAAAAAGTAGAAAAAAAGAAAAAGAAGAAAAGAAGAAAAAAATGAAGAAGCTACATCTACAATGGAGATTCTTGACGAGGAAGAAAACTTACTTGAAGCCATTGATGGAGAAGAAGAAGAAAAGCTTGGAGATCCTTGAAGAAGAGAAAGCACTTCTTATCTTGGAGAGCACTCTTGAAGATTTCTTGCAAAAGAAAGCAATGAAGCAAAAGCACCAACCCTCTTGCTTTTATAGAAGAGAGCAAGCCAAAAGAGGAAACAAGGAGAAAGAAAGGAGGTAAGTGCTAAAATTTAGCTACTTTCCCAAAAAGAAAGATATTTTAAGAGAATCTTTCCACGAAAAGAAAACTTGAGAAATTCTCTCCAAGTAAAGATATTTTTAGATATTCTCTACACAAAAGAGATATTTTTAGATATTCTTTACAAATATGACACCATATGAGATCTAGGCCATCTCCAAAGCCTAAGGTCCCATGGGTTAGCCCATATGAGCCAGGTTTGACCACCTAGGCACTAAAAGTGGCTTTTAGTCAAAATATTCCTCTTACCAAGAGCAAAAAAAAGAAAGAGAGAAAAGAGCAAAAAAAAAAAAAAAAAAGTCCCATGCCTCTTTTGAGTTGATGGGACCATTCAAAAAAAAAGAAAAAAAAAAGAAAGTCTCATGAGTTTCCAAAAACCAAACCATCCAACCTCATGAACCAAATTGAGCCAAAATCTTGAAATTGACATTTCACAAAACCAAATTCCGGTCCCCTAGCTCGCCACATACAGCTTGTTAGGTCACAAGACCAAAACCAAAATCAAAATCCAAACCAAACCAAAACCAACAAACCAAATCTGACCCCCTAACATGCCACATACAGCTTGTTGGGTCACAAGGTCAAAATCAAAATCAAACCCTGACCCCCTAACTTGCCACATACAGCTTGTTAGGTCACAAGGTCAAAAACCAAAATCCAAATACCCCATGTCATTTTCAAAACTTTTCCTTGAGATGGTGTGTGATCCCTCTCACTACCATAAAATTCCCCCGGAAACTCAGAAGGCTATTTTAAAAAAAAAATGCTCAAGACTCTTGGTCAAGTTGGAATCTCTCCTCCCAGTTTCTCTTCGAGGCACATCGACTCCAAAAAGCTACTCGTCGCTGTACCTCGAGGGGACATTTGTTGACACCAAAAAAGTCACTATGTCTCCTCAACATCAAGAAACCTCGTGAAGCCGCATCCTGCTAAAAATAGGCAAGGCTACTTCAAGCATCAGATTTTGTCAGAATCAGACAGAAACTGAGAGATCCTTCAAGACAGGTAAAAGAGGGGTACACCTGAGGTTTCGAGTCATTCCGACATCGTTTGGCCCAACTTTACTGCTTCGACAGCTAAACAAGCGCTCCCGGCGGCGACATCATCAAAGACACAAAAACTTTGATCAGAGCCTACGGATGACTCCAGAATGTCTCCAAAGGGCTCCATGCCAAATTTCAAGTCAACCCAACAACGTTTGACCCTCCATCAGTGCCCGAGCAGCAAAATCAAGCCTCATGGCGGCGGGAACCACCGAAGCCATCACTCATCAAACAAAATACATGAGTGGCTTCAACATGCTTCCAAAAGGCTGCACGTCGAATTTCAGGTCATTCCGACAATGTTTGACCAGGTTTCAATGCTCTGAGAGAAAATCAAGCATACCGGCAGCGGAGCAACCCGGGACCATGACATCCAAAACGGAGCCCATGGAACGTCTCAAAATGACTCCAATAGGCTCCCCGTCAAATTTCAGGTCAATCGACATCGTTTGACCACATATCAAAGCTCGGCATTTTCCTCGCAGCAAAATCAAGTGAAGCATCGATGGGACCCCAAACGGCTTCAAAACTCAAATAAAAGCCCATGGTTGGTCCTATCCACTGCTCAAGAAGCTTCACCTCAATTTTCAGGTCATTCCGACATCGTTTGACCTAGTTTCGACTCTTGACGGAAAATCGGCTACAAAGTCTTCGGCTTTCCCGAAAAATGGGAAACTTTGTGCTCCGATTTCGCGCGGTTTCTCATCAAGTTCTTTCCAAGAAAATGAAGTCAATAATTGAGGAAAAATTTCAAGAAAAATACAGAAGAAAAAAGGAACGAAAAAGACACAAAATCGGCCGAAAACGGAGCTCGGCGACCAAAGGGTAAAAAACCCTAAGGTCGCCAGCAACCTTGGCCCAAGGTCGCCGGCGACCCTGGCCCATGGTCGCCAGCGACCCTGGGTGCATGGTCGTCCGGCGACCCTGCAAATCCGGGTCGCCGGATTTTGCACCAAATTGACTGTTTTTTTATGGTTTTTGCGTTTCGGGTGTTCTGGCCTCTGTGATTTTCGAAAAATCCAAATTTTGATGCTTGAAAACCACTGATCTTCGTCGACATCTCGGATCCGCCGTCAAAAGCATCAAATCATCACCGATCGCCTCAAGATCGCCAACCGGCTGACCAAGAAAGTGCACTTTCTGTCCGACCGATCGTGAAATCGACAAGACAAATGTCACCGGCCCGCCAACATCAATCAATGTCTGAAATTGCATCGCAATCCGACATCAAACAATGCGTGGATCCACCTGTGATGATCGCAAGAAGAATCTCAAAAGGCGCAGCGCGGCCCGCGACTCTTCACATGCCTTGGCGACCACTTAATGACGTTAATTGACCCGTTTATGACAACTTAATGCGGTCATTAACTCATTATTTTTGACGGCCCAATCAGATTCAAGCATTTGGGAGTTACAAATCCAAGCAATCATGGCATTAAACCCATAAAACTCCCATCATCATGAAGCATAAAGGTGATTAAATGCCCACTACCTTCATCGGCCAATCACAAGCCTTGAAAAAGGAGTTACAAAATCAACTTGTAACTCCTCATCAATTCTTTCATCATGGCCATCAATGCCAATAAATACCTCATGGCTACCAAAAGCCTATAAAAGGAAGTCCATTCCAAGAAGAAAGCATGATGAAAATAGATCCCAAGTGCAAGCTCTGAAAATCCAGAAAATCCAAGAGAGAGATGAAGTTCTGTTACTTTGCTCCCGGAAGCACCACAAGGTGATCCACATCCCTTGGGGGGCCACCCCCCCCCCCCCCCCCCCCCCCCCCCCAAGGTCACCTCCTTCTCCAACATGGCCTAAACGCGGTTTTTCAGCCCGTGTACTCGGTTTTTCATTGGATAAAGGACCTTATCTTGGTCCTTGTCCTTTAAAAAACCGAGGTTAGGAGCCAAGCCAAAGAATCAAAGCATCACATGTTCTCATTTGAATGACGATGGGGAAGCCCATACATGACTTGCGACCGTCAATCTCAACGTGTCCCCACAATCTCCTGAGAAGTTAGATCCATTTTCTCACTTTTCTATTGTAGCTTGTATTTCTTAAAGAGACAAAAAGAAATCACAATTCTTGTCTTTCACATTTGATGAGTTTTCTAAAATCGCCTTTCACGGCAAAATCGCCTTTTACAGCAAACAAACAAAAACGCCTCCTACGGCATTCTAAAAAAAACAAACTTGTCTCTTTTCTTAATATTAATGCAATTTGAAAAGTTAGAAAAAAGGATTGATTTCCTTTCCACTTGTGAAGGTGAATCTCCGGATTATCACTATTCCAAATTCCAAGTAGAAAGTAAATCTGGCATACCCGTATAAAAATGTTGATGCCCGAGATCTTCCCTCCTCCGCCGAGACCCAGGTCAACCCCCGGGGTGCGGAGGGAGAGGACGGAAGATTCCCTTTTTTTCGGGTCCATCATACCCGTTCGATGAAGATGTTGATGAAATCTTCGGGGCTCTAGTAGCAAATGGTAAACTCACCTTGCCTGGCCCCAAAAGACCGGGAGATGTTGGGAAAACCAACGATCCTCGGTATTGTCCATACCACCAAATGATCTCGCATCCTCTCAATCAATGCTTCGTTGTGTGTGAAAATGATTGAGATGTGGATAAATGGAGTCATCACCTTTGAAAAAAACTACGGGTCTCCTTCCATCAATTTGGTGTGACGTGGAATCACCAAAGAAGAAGATCACTACTTCCTTCAAGGTGATAAAAAGAACTCAAGCGTTCTAATAGCCGGTTCCTTCCCCAACACCAGATGGACAACCAATATGGGTGCATCCCGATCTCATGGAGGATGAAAACTAGGAGGTTATCAAAACAAAGCCGAAGCTCAACCGCGAAGACAAGCTAAGAGAAATCTCCGCATGCTCAAACAATAGGAGAAAGCTCAACAAAAACAAAAAGTCCATAAAGAGGCAGAGACTTTCTTTACTTCACTGGGGGCAATAGAAAAATCCCTTTCCGAGACTTCGAAGGCGGAAAGAAGATTCATTCTCAGTGATTTCATGCCACCTCATCTCAAAAATGAAGCTACACAAGGGGCATGATACTCTTACAATTCGGCAGTTGGATTCTCCATGAATGGATATGAGTCTACTGACACCGACGAGTGGGAGGAATCCCTTAAAATAGGAGAATATCTCTCCAATGAAGAATGGGTTCCCAAAACTCACCTTATGCCAGTAATCTGGTATAACCCCTTACAGCCACAATGATCCTGGTCTGATGATGAAAAAGACCAAGAGGTTGTCCAAGAAAATGTTGTTGACCCAGCACCTGCCATTGCTCCAATGGAACCTAACCATGTTGAACCACAAGGAGCAGACGAAGAAGGAGATTTGGCTCCCATGCTTGATCTTGAAGAATATGCGAGGATTTTGCAGCGTCTTGCCATAGAACAAAAGTAAGATCACGTCAATGTGCTTCATTACAATCAAAATGCAGAACCGGAAGTCCCTGAAGACCACTAGGTACCTCCTCCTTTAACTCCTGAAAATGGAGAAAACTGCTGGATTGATGATCCTCTTACATCTGAGGATGAGTCTGATTTCCAATAGTCCATTATGGGGATGTCTCTTATCGGAGCAACCGGCATTGTGATAGTTCGGGATGATAGTTTCTCCAGAGCCTCGTCTGCTGAGGCCACCTACTCTCAGACCATATCTGGCTATATATCGTCTGGAGCTACTTCTTCTTAAGTGACTTCCACTGAGATATCACCCTCTCAGGCCTCGTCTCCTAAAACCGTGACATCAGAACTCACACCCCTCCCAACTGATTATCGTGAAGAAGCTCCGGCTAATAATGTCTTTAATGAAAATCCAGTCAGTTGGTCCCAAATACCCAACCTCATAGGTGATGTCTGGACCAACAAATTGCACAACAAAGAAGAAAAGTTATTAGACGCTGTTCAGGACTTGTTCCCGGAAAATGCTCCGTGCAATGCAATCACTGAGGATAACAACACTACCGCAAATACGTCTTCAGCAAATGAGAAGAATCAACCCCTTGATCTTGAGGGCGATCTTTCAAATGAAGAGCCTTCTTAAGAAATTGCTCTATACTACCGTAGCCGTATGTTGGTAGGTGCAGAGCATCGCTATTCTCCAATCGGAAAGGAATGCATTACAATGATGTTTGCCGTACAAAAGCTACGTCACTACCTTGTTTCCAACACAGTCTACCTGATTTCAAGGATCAACCTCTTGAAGGTCTTTGTCACAAAAGCAGGTTCTCTCAATGCCCGACTAGCAAAATGGTCCATCCTTCTGTTACAGTTTGATATTAGGTATGTACCGCAAAAGGCAATCAAAAGACAAGCTCTGCAAACTTTCTCGCAGAGTATCCATTGCCTTAAGATTCTCCACTCAGAGATGATCTCCCAAATGAGCCTATCTACAACGTGGAGACTTCATCACCAAATGCCTCCTAGGACACAAACTTTGATGGTGCAACTAGAACAAATGAAAAAAGAAAGCTGATCTCGTGAGTTGGCATCCTCTTTATTAGCCCCGACAAATACATGATTCCACATGCGTTCTCACCATTGGAACCATACTCCAACAATGCAGCTGAATACTAAGCTCTAATCGTAGGACTGGAACTTGCCCTCGAATCTGGCATCACACTGCTGGAAGTCTTCAGGGACTCTCAACTGATCGTCAACCAAATGAATCAGAAATATAAAGTCAGGAAGCCTGATCTATTGCCTTATTACAACAAGGCACAATCTCTTCGGCAAAAGCTTAACATCTGTGACATTACCCACATCCTCAGAGGTGAGAACATCCGTGCAGATGCCCTGGTCGGACTTGTCGCATTTATGGCGATTCGGGAAGGGGAAAACATGCAACTTACAATGTGTGAAATAAGGATACTCCCTCCTCTTGACACACACCAAGCAGTTGCTGAATGCCACCAAGTGGTTAGAAGTCAGATCTTTATCCTCAGACCTCCAATTGGCGACTAGAGGGATCCGTTCATCGATTACACCATGTTCGAAATTCTACCTGAAGATCCTTAAGATCGGGTAAGCATTCAAAGACGAGCCCCAAACTTTCATTTGGATATTCCTTCAAAAATCCTTTACAGAAAATCTTTCAACTGAGTACTTCTGTGCTTCTTGTCACAACAAAAAGGCTGAGGAAGCACTCAAAGAAGTTCATACTGGTCTTTGTGGAGCCCACCAGGCCGGTCCTAAGCCCTACGATCAAATAAAAAAGTTAAGTTATTATTGGCCTACCATAGTAGCTGATGCTATATGATTTGCTAAGCGCTGCCAACAATGCCAAGTTCATGGAGACTATGTTCATATGCCTCCAAAACAGCTACACTCTACAACAATCTCATGGCCTTTCGAAGCCTGGGATATGGACATCATAGGTTCTATTTCTCCTCCATCGAGCGAAAGTCATCGCTTCATCTTCGCCGCTACAGATTATTGCTTCAAGTGGTCAGAAGTATTTGCGCTCTGCGAAATGAAGACCTCATCGGTCCTTCAGTTCTTATGCACCCACATTATTTGTTATTTCGGCATACCTAAAAGATTTGTCCATGATAACGGACCACAAACCTATGATCACCGATTCTACAGGTTTTGCGACAAATACAAAATCCAAAGCTGCCCTTCGACTCCGTATAATTCGGTAGCAAACGAATTAGCAGAAGCCTTCAACAAGAAACTTTTCAAAATCCTCAAGAACATGGTTTCTAGCCACAAAAGAGACTG
Source organism: Umbellularia californica (assembly GCA_028538565.1). Classification (NCBI taxonomy): domain Eukaryota; kingdom Viridiplantae; phylum Streptophyta; class Magnoliopsida; order Laurales; family Lauraceae; genus Umbellularia; species Umbellularia californica. The sequence continues at coordinate 46,782,189 of JAPQWN010000006.1, read as the reverse complement.
GAGCGACAAACTGTTTAAAGTTTTATGGGCCTATCAGACCACCGTTCAAGGACCAACCCATAGCACACCATTCTTTTTGGTCTATGGATGCGAAGCTGTCATGCCCTTAGAGGTACAAATTCCATCCCTAAGGGTATCTTTGCAAAATGACATGACTCAAGAAAGCAAGTTGAAGTTTAGACTCCAAGAGCTGAACAATCTAGATGAGAGACGGCTCGAAGCTCGACAAAGCATTGAGCTTTACCAGGCACGCATGACAGGATCTTTCGACAAGAAGGTCCGGCAAGCACCTACAAAAGGAGTGACTTGGTTTTTGCAGTAAAAACACCAATGGTTTTCGCTATTAAGTCCAAAGGTAAATTTGAGCCAAAATGGGAGGGACACTACGTCATCGACAATGTATTCTCCAACAACGCATATGCTCTCCTAAACATGGAGGGTGACAAATGTATGATGCCCATTGTTGACACCAAAAAAGTCACTATGTCTCATCCACATCAAGAAGCCTCGTGAAGCTGCATCGTGCTACAAAATAGGCAAGGCTACTTCAAGCATCAGATTTTGTAAGAATCAGCTAAAAGAGGGGTACACTTGAGGTTTCGGGCCATTCCGACATCGTTTGGCCCAACTTCACTGCTCCGACAGCTAAACAAGCGCTCCCGGCGGCGACATCATCAAAGACACCAAAACTTTGATCAGAGCCTACGGATGACTCCAGAATGTCTCCAAAGGGCTCCATACCAAATTTCAAGTCAGACCGACAACGTTTGACCCTCCATCAACACTCGAGCAGCAAAATCAAGCCTCCCGGCGGCGCTAACCACAGAAGCCATCACTCATCAAACAAAGTACATGAGTGGCTTCAACATGCCTCCAAAGGGCTGCACGTCAATTTTTCAGGTCATTCCGACAACGTTTGACCAGGTTTCGATGCTACGAGAGAAAATCAAGCCTACTGGTGGCGGAGCAACCCGGGACCATGACATCCAAAACGGAGCTGATGGAACGTCTCAAAATGACTCCAATAGGCTCCTCGTCAAATTTTAGGTCAATCGGACATCGTTTGACCACATATCAAAGCTCGGCATTTTCCCCGCAGCAAAATCAAGCCAAGCATCGATGGGAACCCAAACGACTTCAAAACTCAAATAAAAGCTCATGGTTGGTCCTATCCACTGCTCAAGAAGCTTCACCTCAATTTTCAGGTCATTCCGACATCGTTTGACCTAGTTTCGACTCTTGACGGAAAATCGGCTACAAAGTCTTCGGCTTTCCCGAAAAATGGGAAACTTTGTGCTCCGATTTCGCACATGTTCTCGTCAAGTTTTTTGTAAGAAAATTAAGTCAATAATTGAGGAAAAATGTCAAAAAATACAGAAGAAAGAAGGAACAAAAAAGACGGAAAAACGACCGAAAACGAAGCTCGGCGACCGAAAAGGGTAAAACCCTAAGGTCGCCGGCGACCTTGGCCCAAGGTCGTCGGCGACCCTGCAAATCCGGGTCGTAGGATTTTGCACCAAAAGTCCCGTTTTTCGATCCTTTTCGCATTTCGGGTGTTCCTGCCTCTGTGATTTTCTGAAAATCCAATGTTTGATGCTTGAAAACGACCGATCTTCGTCGACATCTCGGATTCGCCGTCAAAAGCATGAAATCATCACCGATCGCCTCAAGATCGCCAACCGGCTGACCAAGAAAGTGCACTTTCTGTTCGACCGATCGTGAAATCGACAAGACAGATGTCACCAGCCCACCAACATCAACCAATGTTTGAAATTGCATCGGACCCAGCATCAAACGATATGTGGATCCACCTGTGATGATCGGAAGAAGAATCTCAAAAGACGCAGCGCGGCCCGCGACTCTTCACATGCCTTGGCGACCACTTAATGACGTTAATTGACCCGTTTATGACAACTTAATGCGGTCATTAACTCATTATTTTGGACGGCCCAATCAGATTCAAGCATTTGAGAGTTACAAATCCAAGCAATCATTGCATTTAACCCATGAAACTCCCATCATCATGAAGCTTAAAGGGAATTAAATGCCCACTACCTTCATCGTCCAATCACAAGCCATGCAAAAGGAGTTACAAAATCAACTTGTAACTCCTCATCAATTCTCTCATCATGGCTATTAATGCCCATAAACATCTCATGGCTACCAAAAGCCTATAAAAAGAGGTGAGTTCCAAGGAAAAGAGAAAGAAAAAAAGAATCCCGAGTGCAATCCCAAGCTATGAAAATCCAGAAAATCTAAGAGAAAGACGAAGTCCTGCTGCTTTGCTCCCGGAAGCACCACAAGGTGATCAAATGTCCCTTGGGGGGCCACCCCCCCTAAGGTCTCCTCCTTCTCCAACATGGCCTAAATGCGGCTTTTCAGCCCGTTTGCTTGGTTTTTCATTGGATATAGGACCTCCTCTTGGTCCTTGTCCTTTAAAAAACCGATGTTAGGAGCCAAGCCAAAGAATCAAAGCATCACATGTTCTCATTTGAAGGACGATGGTGAAGTCCATACATGACTTGCGACCGTCGATCTCAACGTGTCCCCACAATCTCCTGAGAAGTTAGATCCATTTTCCTACTTTTCTATTGTAGTTTGTATTTCTTAAATAGACAAAAAGAAATCACAATTCTTGTCTTTCATATTTGATGAGTTTTGTAAAATCGCCTTTCACGGCAAAATCACCTTTCACGGCAAACAAACAAAAACGCCTCCTACGGCATTCTCAAAAACAAACTTGTCTCTTTTCTTAATATTTATACAATTTGAGAAGTTAGAAAAAATGATTGATTTCCTTTCCACTTGTGAAGGTGAATCTCTGGATCATCACTATTCCAAATTCTAAGTAGAAAGTAAATCGGGCATACCCGTACAAAAATGTTGATACCTACGATTTTTCCTCCTCCGCCGAGACCCAGGTCATCCCCCGGGGTGCGGAAGGAGAGGACGGAAGATTTCCGAGGGTCCATCAAGTTGGCATACCTGGTGGGACACGTTGACTTGAGAACATGATGCTTTGATCCCTTGGCTCCTTTCTAGTTGGTGGCCTATGTTGCATTTTGCATCTAAAAAAAAAAAACATGAGATGGGATTTTAATTGTTTTTTCTCACTTCAAAAAAAAAAAAAAAAAAAAAACAAATCTGATCTCTTTTTCTTAAAAACTCAACTTTGAGAAATTTTGATCTTTCCCTCTTCGAACTTGATAGCTCACAGAAATGTTCGCAGCTTTTGTTCATATCGGGGATTGGGCCATCTTTTCTCTTTGATGAGTTCAATTGGGATTTCAAGAAAAAAAAACACCTTCATTTCAAATTCTTTCAAAAAAAAATGATCTCTCTTTCTCAAGATTCAACTTTGAGAAATTTTGATCCTCTCCTCTTTGAACTTGATAGCTCACAGAAATGTTTGCAGCTATCGTTCATATCGGGGATTGTGCCATCTTTTCTCTTTGATGTGTCCAATTGGGATTTCAAAAAAAAATTATAATTTCAAAAAAAAATCAGTTTTCTTTCTTTTGGGCTCAAAATTGAGAAATCTTGGTTCTTTCCCTTTCGTATTTAACGCTCGCAGAAATGTTGAGTTGTGGTTCGGATTGGAACACCACTTGTTTTCTTTAATGAGTTCATTAGAAATATTTCAAAACAAAAAAAAAAAAAAAAAAAAACACTAAGGTTGCATCAATTGCGCTCTTTGACTAAAGTGGATTCAAGAAAAGCCTTGTCCAGAGTGTGGAGACAGCTAGACTGTTCAAGGCAAGGGTCCTCCAAACGGGTTCATTAAGTAATCCCACCCTTACCTGGGGGCTAATCTATCTACTAAGGTTTCATAAGATCGAATTGGAAACCTATGTGCATTTTTCAAAAAAAAACAAGAAAGAAAAAAGAAAGAAAAAATTTCCCATCATTTTTGAGTTCAGAATTGAGAAATCTTGGTTCTTTCCCTTTCAGATTTAACGCTCGCAGAAATGTTGAGTTATGGTTCGGATTGGAACGCCATTTGCTCTCTTTGATGAATTTAATCTTGACCTTTCAAAAAAAAAAAAAAAACTTCCGTCAATACTGGATTCACATTTGAGAAATCTTGGTTCTTTCCCTTTCGGATTTAACGCTCGCAGAAATGTTGAGTTGTGGTTCGGATTGGAACGCCATTTGCTCTTTTTGATGAATTTAATCTTGACCTTTCAAAAAAAAAAACTTCTGTCGATACTGGATTCACATTTGAGAAATTCTGGTTCCTTTCTCTTTCGGATTTAACGCTCGTAAAAATGTTGAGTTGTGGTTCGAATTGGAATACCATTTGCTCTCTTTGATGAATTTAATCTTGACCTTTCAAAACAAAAACTTCCGTCGATACTGGATTCACATTTGAGAAATTCTGGTCCCTTTCTCTTTCGGATTTAACGCTCGCAGAAATGTTGAGTTGCGGTTTGGATTGGAATACCAGTTGCTCTCCTTTATGAACCCAAATTTGACCTTTTAAAAAAATCCCATCTCGTGTCCTTCCCAAGGATGCGATTTGTAACATTTGTACCTAGTGGTGCTAGTATGCCCTTTCGGGTCTACTGTATTCGCGACCGACACATTTGTATCTCCAACCTTATATCATTTTACCTCGAATGAGCCTTGCTTCTCGGTAATTTGAATTAAGTCTACAATTGCTTCTAGCAGTAACTGGAACGCTCACTCTGAGCCTACCATACTTGCACTTTAGAACAATTGTATCCTCTATGGTTTTTTGCCTTCTTCATCGTCCTTGGATTGGGCCATGTCCCCTCAAGTGATTTGAAAAGACAAAACCATAGTTTTTCTCCATTTACGATCATCATATTCTTGTGATTACCATAGTTGTTCTCCATTTATGATCACCATATTCTTGTGATTACTAATGGATTTGGTCTTGTTTCAGAAGTTTTCCAAAACTAACAATGGCAGCTTCATTGACCATCACTTTCGATGAGAACAAGTACCAGCTTATGCTTCAAGACAAGCAAAACAAGCATAAGCGCCCTGCCAGTTACCGAAGCGTCATCTCCCTCGACAACTCTCCAAACACCGGGTCAACTTCAACTCCCCGGACCATCGTCTTTGGGTCGCTGGGACCATTCCCACTCCCCGCAGAAGACACTGTACCTACCAAGAAGCAGAAAACCGCCCCGCAACGTGTCACTAAAATGGCACTAAGGGCGAACACCAAGAAGCCTGAAGCCCGTGGCGTTCCCACGAAGCCTCAACTCACAAGAAACCAGGTTTACCCCAAAACCTGGTCCCCGAGATCTTCACCAAAGCAACGGAGGTCCCGAACATCTGCAAAGCCAGCATACCTGGCCCCTCTCAAGGAGAATCAGTTCTACCCTCTCTCTTACATGAAAGAAGAGAAACCTACCCTCGACCCAAAGAACAAACAAAATCATCATGAGCCGGCTTGCTCCTACAAGCCCAAAATCAATCCTGCATCGTTAGGCCTATGCAAAAAGATGCTGAAGCCTGCACTCCCGTGAGTCGACCCTTCATCTCAACAAGGGCCGAGCTCGCAAAATTCAAGTCTTCATTGCGACAGACAAAGGACCGCGACCAGATTCTGTCCTTGCCCAGCTTCAAAGAAGACAAACTCAGCTGCTGCGCACGAGGGACTACATCCTTTATCGCCAGAGCCCAGCCAGAGCTGACTGAAGCTCAAATTGCTCGTCGTATGCGTCGCCGTGCAGCATATCGACAAAAGAGACTTGAGAAACAAAGAACCCAGCATTCTAATCTCCATGTCTCAAACAAATGGGTCGAAAAAGAAAGACCCGACCAATTCGTTGTTGTTCATATGGTTGGCAAAACTAGAAAACGCCAGAAGTCAGCAACCAAAATCAGTGTTGGACGTCCGGTGACTCGCAGCGACTCCCGGACACGAACACATCTAGAAGAATCCTCCACTCCTCTAAGCCAAGGACACCGGAGTAATCACTCCTCAGATTCTTCATCCAGAAGAATGAGCCCCAGCTCAGTCACCAGGACGATTTCTTCGTTCGAATCCCGAGGGATGAACGTCTTGGCTACAAGTTCTGAGCCACCTCCACAACATGATGATGTAACGTCACGCATCCAGCAGTTGGAGCAAGGACAACAGAGAATTGAGGCTCTGATGGAGAACCATATTCTCACTCTACAGCGTCCACCACTTAACAATGAAACCCCTCCGAATCATGAAGATGATGAGGGCAATGCAGAAAACAATGAGTCTCGCGCCCTTACCAAAATGGACATGGACGATATCCTTGCAAAAGCAAAAGAAGAGGATACATTGAAGGAACATGGGATCAAGCCACCCTACCTTTTATGGATGGACTCGGTTCCGTTCCCTACAAAATTCAAGCAACCTACTCTCCAGACATATACTGGGAAAGGTTCAGCCAGACAGCATGTCATCCATTTCAAGATCCTCACAGGAGCCATTGCGGATCAAGATGCCCTCAAGATTCTCCTCTTTGCAAGTACCCTAAAAGGTACAGCCTTTGATTGGTACTCCACTCTGCCGGAGAACTCCATCCAGAACTGGGCTATGCTAGAGACATGCTTCCTGACCCACTTCCAAGGTGAGGATCATCCTGTTACTATGGCTCAACTCTGCAGCCTAAAACAGGGAGAGAATGAGTCAACATACGACTTCATTCACAAATGGAAGGCAATAGCGTACAAATGCTCAGATGTACTGCCACAAGCGTCGCTAGTCGACATCTGCCATAACAATATGAGAGCAAAAATTCGCTTCATGATCATCAGCAGCAAATCAAAGAACTTGGGAGAACTTCTCAAAGCTTCCATGGAAGCTGAAATGGTGATCAAAGACCTCAACAGTCAGAAATCATCAAAGAAAGAGCCGACTGTTGTTACAACCTCAAAACCAAAGAAAAAGGAGGTTCTCAATGTGCAGACTAAGTCAGCTCCTCAGCAGCCAAAGAAACCTGAAAACAAAATTGCAGGTAAAAGATCTGAACTCTCTGATGCCTTCAAAGAACATGTTGAAAAGAAATATCCGTTCGATGAAGATGTTGAAGAAATCTTTGAGGCTCTCCTAGCAAATGACAAACTCATTTTGCCAGAGCCCAAAAGACCGGGAGATGTTGGCAAAACCAATGATCCCCGATACTGTCCATACCATCAGATGATCTCACATCCTCTCAATCAATGCTTCGTTGTGAGAGAAAAGATCAATGAGATGTGGAAAAACGAAGTCATAACCTTTGATAAAAACTATGGCCCCGCCTCTGTCAACATGGTGTCATGTCGGCAAACTTCAAAGTTACTGAACGAGAAGATCACTACTTCATTCAAGGTGATTAAAATGGCTCAAACGTCCCAAGAGTTGGCTCCCTATCCAACACCAGATGGACAACCTATATGGGTGCATCACGATCTCGTAGAAGATGAAAATTGGAAGATCGTCAAAACAAAGCCGACCGCTCAGCAGCGAAGGCAAGCCAAGAGGCAACTCCGCAAGCTCAAACAGCAGCAGAAGTCTCAACCACAACAAGAAGTCCTTGAAAAGGCAGAAACCTCTTCCACTGCTTCACTAGGGGCGACGGAAGAATCCCTTCCCAAAACTTCAAAGGCGGTAAGAAGATTCACCCTTGATGATTTCATGCCACCTCTATATAAAAATGAAAATGTGCAGGGGGCATCATACTCTTGCAACTCGGTAGTTGGATTCTCCATGAATGGATACGAGTCCAGTGATACAGCCAGTGATATCGATGAGTGCGACTAATCCCTTGAAATAGGAGAATACCACTCCGACGAGGAATGGATTCCCGAGTCTCATCTTATACCAGTAATCTGGTATAACCCATTACAGCCACAAGGATCCTGGTCCGATGATGAAGAAGACCAGGACCCTGTTCAAGAAAATGCTGTCGATCCTGCACCAACCAATGCTCCGGTGGAACCCAACATTGGTGAACCACGAGGAGCGGGTGACGAAGAAGATTTGGCTCCTATGCCTGATCTTGAGGAATATGCAAGAATCTTGCAACATCTTGCCATTGAGCAGGAGTAGGATCGCGTTAATGATCTTCGTCATAATCCAGAACCAGAATTCCCTGAAAATCAAAGGGAACTTCTTCCCTTAACTCCTGAAAATGGAGAAAACAGTTGGATCGATGATCCTCTTACATCTGAGGATGAGTCCGATTCCCAACAGTCTGCACTGGGGGCATCTCGTTTCCGGATGACCTGCAATGCGATAGCTCAAGACTACAGTGCCTCTGAAGCTTCCGAAGACATGTACACCCCAACCGGTAATGTATCATCTGGAGCTACATCTTCTCAGGTGACTTCCACTGAGATATCGTCCTCTCAGCCCTCGTCTTCTGAAGCTGTGACATCGGAACTCAAGCCTCTCCCGGTTGATCATCCCGAAGAAACTTCTGCTAATGAAATCTTCTTCAATGAAAGCCCAGTCGATTGGTCCCAGATACCCGATCTCATAGACGATGTCTGGACTAATCAAGAAAGGTTGTCGGATGCTGTTCAGGATTTGTTCCCAGAAATTACTCCGTGCAACACAGTCACTGAAGACGCCAATGCTGTTACAGAGACGTCTTCAGCAAAGGATCAACCCCTTGATCCTGAGAGTGATCTTCCAAAAGAAGACCCTTCTCTAAAAGCTCTTGAAGTTGGTAGAGGTACCCGTTCTGGCTGGGATTACCACAAAAATTACAACCAACCTTCTTCTTCTTATGTAAATCCTTCGGGAAATCAAATTGTAAGCGCCCCAAGTGGCAATAATAATGAAAATGCAGGCCCAAAGGAGGCTATCAAGTACGACTTGATTGAGCACTTCAAACACATACCTGCACGTCTGCACATCCTTGACTTATTATGAATGTCTCCACAAACTCGTGATAGTCTCATTTCAGAATTACAAATGCTAATTGCGGATGTTGACAAACACGCTCCACAAGTCCTACAAATTGAAATGGACTACAGGGTCAAAAAATCAAATACTCCCCCAAAGGGAGAAAAGAAGAAAACTGAGGGATCAAGCAATGAATGCCTCTCGGTACAAAAAGCAGCAAGTGCAACAATTGCCTTCGACAAGGATGACCTCCTGCTAGGCGAGACAAAGCACAACCGACCCTTATACTTTACAGGGTACGTCAAAGAAATGCCAGTACACAGAGTTCAGATCGATCCAGGTTTTGCAATAAACCTTATTTCTACTCCGGCACTCGAAGAGCTGGGCATCCCACCTAGCAAGCTGAGTCACACGTCTGTATCCATCTTCAGATATGACGGCAGCGCTCAAAAGCCTATCAGCAAAATCAGGTTCAAATTGCAAATCGGTGATCTTATTTCTGAAGTCACTGTGTATGAAATAAGGACCCCTTCATGCTACAATATACTCCTTGGACGCCCCTGGATACATGACAATGGTGTCGTCCCTTCAACTCTACATCAGTGCATCAAGTTCGTTGGCAACGATGGCTTGATACATCGAGTGTTTGCAGACAAAAAGCCCTTCAAAGACAGAGATGTCCATTTTGCATATGCTCAAATGTATAAAGATGGAAAAGAAGAACAAGAGGAAAAAACAATTCACTTTGCCGACAGTCTTGAAAAAGATAAAGGCAAGGCTCCTCAGCAATCACCGGAGGTAAACAAACCCTCCATCAAACTCGAAGTAAGCGGTCAAGCTCCCTTCGTTGTCTCCTTCAAATCTCCAAAGCCTTTGGTAATCACTACCAAAGTAAAGAAGACAAAACAAAAGGCTGGGGGCAAGTTCACTGTCTCCTTTGTGTCTATTATGCATGACACAGACTTGGAGTCAGAGTCAGAAGATGACACAGCATCAAGCCAAGCTGATACTCAGCGAGATCAGCCCTGTCTCAATCCATTGGAGACACTTGCAGACATAGAAGACCCTACGCCTGCTTCCTTTGTTATTCCGGCAACTTCGCTAGAAGAAAAAGTGATTTACTTCCACATATCAGGAACATCTCCACTGACCTCTCTGCTGAAACCTTTCCAAAACAAAGGTATGCCTCGGCTATCCCTATATAGTCCAATGGCATAAGCTATCATGAAGAAAATGGGCTACGATGCTCAGAATCAGACTGGTTCGGGAGGTGGCCGTGGTATTCTCACTCCATTGGAACCCACCCTGACCAAAAGTCAACCAGAAGATTGGAAAATCCACCTTCATAAAGGCAAGTCTTCATATGGGTTGGAGTATGATCCTACCACTCCTATGAGACAGTTGACACCATGGCTACAAAGTCGCTTTACCGACCAAGCCTCAACATCTCATGAAGACATCGATACCCCTGGATATCTCTTTGAGGATTTATTCGTCAAAAATCCAGAAAGCTCCTCCAATTGGTATAATTTCTCTGATGATAAAGAGGAATTGCCCGATGACACAGACGTCCGATTTTCTGTCCCAGAAAAACCATCGTCTCAAAAAGAAGTACCTTACTTCAACCCAATTCCAGCAAATGATTGGGACCATCTCATTGCAAGCCTTGAGAAGGATACTGATTAAGAAGATTCATGGACAGAAACAGAGCCTCAGTCTAAAAATGCCTCTGGCACTTCAGAAGGTCTTGTTGAGTTGGAAGCCTCCGAAAATATTGTGGAGGAACCACCTTCAAACCTTCCGACAGAAGATCCTGTCCAAAAGATAGACTTGGGAACATCTGATAACCCATGTCCTGTATTCATAAGTAAGAATATAAGGGATGATGAGTTACCCGAGTATATCTCTTTTCTTCGTGAGTTCGTTGATTGCTTTGCATGGTCTTATGCTGAAATGCCTGGCTTGGATCCCAAAGTAGCAGTCCACAAGCTCAACTTGCAAGAAGAAATCAAGCCTATCAAACAAGGCCAAAGAAGATTCCGTCCCGACGTGATGGACAAAATTGAACAAGAAGTTCAGAAACTCAAAAACGTTGGCTTCATCCGCTAGGAACAACATCCTGAATGGTTGGCCAACATCGTCCCTGTGACAAAGAAAAATGGGCAGATAAGGGTCTGTATCGACTACAGAGACCTGAATAATGCATGTCCTAAAGATGAATTCCCGCTCCCCATACCAGAGATGATGATTGACAACACCTATGGGTTCGAGCGAATGACATTCATGGATAGATTCTCTGGCTACAATCAGATAAAGATGCATCCTGAAGATGAAAGGCATACATCATTTCGCACACCATTTGGCGTGTATTGCTACACTGTCATGCCATTTGGTCTGAAAAATGCAGGTGTAACATATCAGAGGGCTATGATGAAAATATTCCAAGATATGCAGCACAAAATGGTCAAATGCTATGTTGACGACCTCGCCATCAAAAACAGAAGAAAAGAAGACCATCTCGATGATCTTCGAGAAGTCTTCCTCCGACTTCGCAAACACAAATTGCGGATGAATCCACTAAAGTGCTTCTTCGGTGTCTCATCGGGTAAGTTTCTCGGATTCATAGTACGGAAAGCTGGAATAGAACTTGACCCTACCAAAGTCAAGGCTATCCTGGAAATGCCATCTCCCAGAACCGTAAGAGAATTAAAAGGGCTTCAAGGAAGGTTGGCCTACATTCGACGGTTCATCTCCAATCTATCAGGGAAGTGCCGTCCATTCTCTCGCTTGATGAAGAAAGGCGTCGACTTTGTCTGGGATGCTGGATGTGAAAATGCATTTCAAGACATCAAAGCATACCTCACCAAAGCTCCAGCACTGGCTGCCCCCACAACTGGAAAACCATTTATCTTGTACACAAGAGCTCTCGACCACTCTTTGGCTGCTCTGCTCGCACAAGAAAATGACGATGGAAAAGAAGCTGCTCTATATTACCTTAGCCGCATGTTGGTAGGTGTAGAGCACCACTACTCCCCAGTCAAAAAAGAATGCCTTGCAGTAATGTTCGCTGTACAAAAGCTGCGTCACTATCTGCTGTCCAATACAGTCTATCTGATTTCGAGGATCAACCTCCTAATGGTCCTTGTCACAAAAGCAGGTTCTCTCAATGCCCGACTGGAAAAATGGTCCATTCTTCTATCACAGTTTGATATTAAGTATGTACCACAAAAAGCAATCAAAGGCCAAGCTCTAGCAGACTTTCTCGCAGAGTATCCATTGCCTAAAGATTATCCACTCAGGGATGATCTCCCAGACGAATTAGTCTACAACGTGGAAACTTCCTTATCAAATGCTTCTTGGGACATGTACTTTGACGGTGCAACCAGGACAAATGAAAACGGAAAGCAAATATCGGGAATTGGCATCTTCTTTGTCAGCCCGGACAAATACATGATTCCACACACCTTTTCGCTACTGGAACCATGTTCAAACAATGCAGCTGAGTACCAAGCTCTGATTGTAGGATTGGACCTCACCCTCGAATCCGGCATCACCATGTTGGAAGCTTTTGGGGACTCTCAATTGATCGTCAACCAGATGAATCAGAAATATGAAGTCAGGAAGCCTGATTTGCTACCTTACTACAATAAGGCGCAGTCGCTTCGACAAAAAATAAACATCTGTCACATCACCAACATCCTCAGAGGTGAAAACATCCGTGCAGATGCCCTGGTTGGACTCCCTGCATCTATGGCAATCCAAGAAGGGGAAAACATGCAAGTCACAGTGTGTCAAAGAAGGATTCTCCCTCCTCTCAACACACACCATGCAGTTGCTAAATGCCACCAAGTGGTTTGAAGTCGGATGTCCATCCTCAAACCTCCGATTGGCGACTGGAGAGATCCGTTCATTGATTACATCATGTTCGGAATCCTACCTGAAGATCCAAAAGAGCGGGTAACCATCCAAAGATGAGCCTCGAACTTTCACTTGGATATACCTTCAAAAGCACTTTACAGAAAATCCTTCAACGGAGTACTCCTACGTTGCTTGTCATAACAAGAGGCTGAGGAAACTCTCAAAGAAGTGCATGCTGGTCTTTGTGGAGCTCATCAGGCTGGCCCTAAGCTCTACAACCAAATAAAAAGGCTAGGTTACTATTGGCTTACCATGGTAGCTGATGCAATGCAATTTGCCAAGCGCTGCCAAAAATGCCAGATTCATGGAGATTATGTCCACATGCCTCCAAAATGGCTACATCTAACAGCAATCCCATGGCCATTCGAAGCCTGGGGTATGGACATCATAGGTCCTATTTCTCCCCCATCAAGCAAAGGTCATCACTTCATCTTCGTCGCTACGGATTATTTCTCCGAGTGGTTAGAAGCATTTGCGCTCAGCGAAATGAAGACTTCATCAGTCCTTCGGTTCTTGCGCACCAACATTATTTGTCGCTTCAGCATACCTAAAAGATTCATCCATGATAACGGACCACAATTCCAGGATCACAGATTCTACCGGTTCTGCGACAAGTACAAAATCCAAAGTTGTCCTTCGACTCCATATAATTCAGCAGCGAACGGACTAACAGAAGCCTTCAATAAGACACTCTGTAAAATCCTCAAGAAAATGGTCTCTAGTCACAAAAGAGACTGGGGCGACAAACTACCAGAAGCTTTGTGGGCCTATCGAATCACCGTTCGAGGACCAACCCATAGTACACCATTCTCCTTGGTCTATGGATGCGAAGCTATTTTCCCTTTGGAAGTACAAGGGTATCTTTCCAAAATGACATGATGCAAGAAAGCAATGTCAAATTGAGACTCCAAGAGCTGGATAATCTCGATGAAAGACGACTCGAAGCTCTACAAAGCATTGAGTTGTACCAAGCACGCATGGCAGGATCTTTCGACAAGAAGGTCAGGCAACGCGTCTACAAAAAGCGTGACTTGGTTCTTACAGTAAAAAGACCTATAGTCTTTGCCCACAAATCCAAAGGCAAATTTGAACCAAAATGGGAGGGACCCTTCGTCGTCGACAAAGCCTTCTCCAACGGTGTATACGCTTTTCTAAACATGGAAGGAGACAGATGTATGCTACCCATCAACGACAAGTTCTTGAAGCGGTACTACCCTTGAAGACTTCCTCAAACCGGTCAGAGCGATATCTACATGGCCAAAGCCTATTTCCAGGTACTTGCTCGTCAAACCAATCCCCTTTTGAGATTTTCATCTTAATGTTGAAATTTCTAAAAAGAAAAAAATCTTACTTTCACCGTTTCATTGTTAAAAAAAAAAAATCAAAATCCAAAAATCCAAGTTTAGGAGCCTCTTCCCAGACTTGACCAAAATTTTCGATCCTTGAACCCAAAATTCTTGGTTTGAATCAAAAACCAGGACTCAGGAATTTTCACCCTAGTCTGCCTCGGCTTTTACAACCAAAATGGTTTTAAGTCAAAACTTATGACCCTCCTGTCTCTAAACAAAAAAAATGGTTTTTTTTTAAATCGCGGGGAAGCGACATTCAATCGATACTCGCAAAACCCAAAAACCGGAAGGATGCGAACCCCATTCGATACTTCCAAAGCCAAAAAAAAAAAAACCGCAAGGAAGCGAATCCCATTCGATACTTGCAAAACCTAAAAATTTTAAAAATTGCGGAGACGCAACATCCCAGTTGATATCCACAACCCAAATTTCAAATGGTTCGAGAAAACCTCAAATTCCAAAAATCGGGGGAAACGACACCAAGTCAGTACCGATGAAAACCAAAAGTTTTGGGAAAAGCAAGGAAGCGACGCTTAGTCGATACTTGTACCCCAATTCGCGAGGAAGCGACATTCCATCGATACTCGTAAAACCCAGCCCGCGAGGAAGTGACATTCCATCAACACTTGCAAACCGAATGAGCAAGGAACCGACATTCCATCGATACTTGTAAGACCATTCAGCGTGGAGGCGACATTTAGTCGATACCTGTATTTTGAAAACCAAAATCCGGCTATAAACGCCAAAACTCGGCTATAAACGCCAAAATCCGGCTATAAACGCCAAATCCGGCTATAAACGCCAAATCCGGCTATAAACGCCAAAACTCGGCTATAAACGCCGAAATCGGCTATAAACGCCAAAAATAGGCTATAAACGCCAAAATCCGGCTATAAACGCCAAATTCGGCTATAAATTCCAAAACAAAAAAAAATTCGGCTATAAACGCCAAAATCGGCTTTCCTGCCAACAAAACAAAAACTTGGTTTAAAAAATAAAACGGCTTTCATGCCATCTTAAAATTCGGCTCCTATGCCATTCCAAAAATCGGCTTTCACGCCATCCAAAAACTTTGGCTCTCATGCCACAAACAAAATTTTTTTGGCTCTAACGCCATCCAAAAACCTTGGCTCTCATGCCACAAACAAAAAAACCTTAGCTCTCATGCCACAAACAAAAAACCTTGGCTCTCATGCCACAAACAAAAAAAAAAAAAACCTTGGCTTTCATGCCACAAACAAAATTTTGGCTTTCATGCCACAAACAAAAACTTTGGCTTTCATGCTACAAACAAAAAAAAAAAAAAAAAACTTTGGCTCTAATGCCATCTCAAAATTTTTGGCTCCCATGCCGCAAAACAAATTTTGGCTCTTACGCCACAAAATTAGGCTTCCATGCCACCAAAATTTCGCTTTTCAAGCCATAAAAAACCAGGCTTTTTGCCACAAAATTGGCTTTCATGCCCAAAACAACTCTTTGACAAAAGATTTTCACAAAATGACAACCTTTTGATCAAATTCTTAAACAAACATTCCCATCAACTTTTGCTCAAATTTGTTTTCATCAAAAAATGATTTAAGTAAAAAGAAGGGGATACAAAAATATAGTACCAAAATTGTTTATACATGGAGGTACCAAAAAAAAAGAGAAGAAGAAAAGAGTTTATTACAACTCAGGAGTTCAATCCGACATGGTTTTCAACCAAAGATTCAACTACTCAAGCAGACCCTTGGCCTTGGCTTCCAAAGTTTTTAGGCCACGCTTCTTCAAAATGTTTCCATAAAATACGGCCGAGCACCGCGACCCATCTGCAACATGAGGAAGTTCTTCCCAGAGGACTTGCCACTGCTCATGCTCCTGAGTCTTCCTTCGGACATTACCTTCAGCTTCCTCAACCTGGCGAATGAGAGTCCCCTCCTTGTCACGAGCCTCCACAATGGCGGTCCATTTGGCAGCAGCTTCTTCCTCCAAAAGTCCAAGACGTTGCCTAGCCTCGACAACCTCCTTATCAAGGCGGTCCAAGTCTTGCTTCAGCCCCATGATGGATAACTCGGTAACGTTCTTCTCCCGAACGATCTGCTTCCGAGTCTTCGTGACCTCAGTCAGTTCAGCTTTGACCTTGCTGGATGGTTTTATAAACATCTCATCAAAGAAGTCACCATCTGGGAAACTCTTGGTCTCAGTCCATTTGGTCCCCAGGGGGATGATTTCCTCAACAAAGTCTTTGGCGCTTGCGATGTCCAGACCGACTACTTTGGTATCAGCAAGGATGTCATGCACATGCTTGATTATGCCAAAACCAGCTTCCAAATGACCTGAAGGGAGAGTCTCAACCCATGAGCTCAAGACAGTCTTCAACACCTTCCTTGCATACTGAAGGTGCGGCGCAGATGAGGATTCGCCATACTCTGGCGTGCGACTGCCCATGTCATGCTCCATTGGAAGAGTAATCAATAAACTCTTTCCAACGGAAGAAGCTGACTCGTTGAAAGTGGAAGAAGCCCTTACTTCTACATCAGCCGCAGGTATTCCCTGTTCTGGCTCTAAAGAAGACGGAGGAACCTCTCCTGCTGCTCCACAATCTGTCAAGGAAAAGACAAAAAGGTATGAATATAATCTTGTCAAAAATATATCAAGATTATTATTGCAAAAATACCTTCTTCGACAACCGGCGGAGTACTCTCTGACTCTTTGAGCTCATCCGAAGCATCGTCAAAAGTTGCGTCCATGGATGGCTCGAAATCGTCAGAATCCTCTGGCAAGTCAAGAAAACAAAAGCTACATGTTAGCAAATGACCAGCACAAACAAAAAAGAAAAAAAAAAAAAGCGAAGCCAAAGCAATCATACCAGGTGAAGTTTCTGGAACCACTCCAGAGTCCCTCGGCTCTTCCTCAGATGCCACGACTGGATCCGTCATTGCCTCATCGGCAGGAACCTCAGGCATCACCAGGTCATCATCCTATGCTAAAAAAAAAAGAAAAGAGCAGCGGATCAAAACAAAATCTTTCACAAAAAAGAAGAGAAAAGAAGAAACAAAAGAAAGAAAGAGGATCATACCAGTTGTCTCCTCCTCTTTGCTCCTTTTCTCCGGAGGCTTGTCGGCATCCTCAGACACCTCCTCAACAATGGTGAGAGGAACTTCAATATCAGAAGGACTATCATGCCGTTTCATATTACGGCGTTGTCCTCTATTCCTCTTGCTACAGCAGGTCAATCTGCTCGACGATCCTGCTCCATTATCAACATCAGGCCTCTCGCTAGAGTCCTCACGGATGGTCTACTCTTCTCAGTAGACTCCACGGAAGCCGTCGTATGCTCTGCCTGTATCATAGCATCGATATCGGCCTCCTCCTCCTCCAGCTGTATTAAGACCTCAATAGGAATTCCTTGTGCAGCTCCTGATCTGATGACGTCCTGCTCATTGAGAAAGCCTATATTATGCTTTTCTCTAGAAAGGAAGGCCAAAACTTCCTTCCGACGAACACCATCTGATCTGCCAAGACCCTTCCCAGGAGACTGGTTGACATCTAGCTCTTTCTTGGAAAGCCCCCGGTACATTGAGAAGCTCTCCACGAACCACTTCGTGAAGCCAGCAGTCGGAAAGTGGGCAGCTCAGGATTGGAAATCATGGCGGTAGTGTCCTCTGCACTGTAAAAGGCCCATGCATTTCTCCCATCCTGCAAACCTCCAAAATGCTTCATCATGCTCGAAGGCGCTCCAACAACGCCTTGAGAGAAGCCAAGCTGCAATGCAAAACGCGAAGGGACATACGGTTGGATATCGACGAAAAGATGTCTGCGGTACACCATCGTACCAACCCGTATATTGAAGAGCCATCTCTTCTCCGCGTCTGTCAAAGCATAGTGTCTACCCGACACTGCCCTTGTCGAATCACGGGAGACACCAAAGTCAAAAGCCTTCTTCCGCAAACCCAGAGAAAGCTTCACTGAAGACTGCCCAATCTCGACGTCCCTAAATTGTTAGATCCTCAAACGGGCAGACAAAAGTGATTCGGGAACGGCTGTCCCTCTAACCAAACGAGTCATAAAAGGATCTTCATCTTGTGCAACTCCCAAACGATGGAAGCTAGGACAGTGGTATACATACCACGAATAGAAGATGTGGGTAGAAAACACCCTGTTCATAGCGAGCCCAAGCCGAACCAGGAAAGCAGCAGCCTGAAGTTCGGTACACAAATAAGAGTAAAGAGCAAGTACCAAAGCCAGCCGCTCTCCAAACGCCATCTGACAAGCCGAAAAAATACAATGCGGCCTGATGTGCGTTCCATCTCCTCCAGCAAAAACAGCCTCACCTAGCTAGTAAGTGAGGTAAACAACGAGATCTCTCCGCAACGCAATGTCAGGACAAATGGCATCCGTGCTTGCGAAGAACTTCTTTAAATCTTCTCGCATGGCGGCGATTTTCTTCAAACTTGATGCTTTAGCCCTAGCATCTTGGGTCATGCCATCAGAAGAATCCCTGCTGTCAAAAAAGTTGGAGCTGCAACTTCTCCAACTATTGCATCTAACTTTCGAGCCCTCCTTCTCCTTCAAAAAATCATAGAAGGCGACGAGCTGAAAGTACACAACCCTGAACTCAGACTGCTCCTCAAGGACGCTGTCAATACGCATAAACTCCTCATAGAGTTTGCCGAGGATAGGCAATCCGGTGATGGCGCTCAGTTCCTTCAAAGAAAAACCAATCTCACCATTCGTCACAATGAAGGTGTTGGTTTGTGGAAGGAATGACTCCAGCATGGCCATGAAAGCCTCATCGGAGAAAATGACGGTTTGCCAAAAGCACGAACCGCATCAAAAATCTCGGCCTCCCGCAGAACGGCCTCGCCAATCCTCAGGGTGTGATCAGTCCATGACTCCCAACTCGAGTCAGCACTGAAACGGCCACGAAGTCGAAAAGGCTTCACCCAATTGCTGCCGTCACCCCGAAAAACACCAAGGCCCACTGGTCTCAAATCGACCGATGTATGATCAGAACCTTGGTAGCCACTGGCTGGCATCAACATGTCCATACGGACAGGCGGCTTCTCTGCAAAACCGGAAGGTCCGCCAACAAAAACCCCGGTCTTGATCACACTGGTCCTCTTCACCGAGCTCGGAGGATCTTCCCTCTTAGGGCACGTGGGAGAAAGGCTCAGGATCGAGATGGTCCGATCGAAAGTCGACCGGGTAGAAATAGTTCTCTCCTCACCATCTGCTGTGTAAGAGAACTGAAAACATCTCCTTTGGTATGTCAAGTCGTCAGGGACTGCATCACTGAAGAATAAGGTAGGCTTGAGCACAACACTCTGATCGTCCGTAACCCAAGGACGACCACTTACCATGATCTTGTAGAATTCCTCATCTTTGAGAGTGATCAATCGCTGTCTCATCTCATCACGATTGAGGGAATCGCACTCTTCCAAGTTCTTCTCAACAAACTGGACCTTCTCCCAAGCCTGCTGAACGGCCGCATTGGAAGATCTAGCAGACCGACGAGGTGCGTCAGTAACAGGACCTTTACCCTTGTTCGTTCTAGAAGAACTACCTGCAAAAGATGGAAGAGAAAATATCAATCAACATCAAAATGACATAATTCTGCTACAAAAATCCTAGCAAAATTTTGACATGGTTCCGGGGCAACTCCAAAGAAAAGGAAAATACTCTGAAAAAGACAGGAAGCCTGAAGATGAGCTCAACATCGCTGCGAGCTCATAGTGAGTGGAGAATTCTCAAAGAAGGATCGAACTCAATATTGCTGCGAGAACAAGCCAATCTCATCAAACTTCCGCAAAATCTGGAAAAGAGCTCAACATTGCTGCAAGCTTCAGAATCCAAAAATTACAAACTTCATCAAAATCCAGCAAGACCGAGAAAGAGCTCAACATCGCTGCGAGCTCAAAATCCCAATACTTGCAAATGATTTTCAGGTATGCATCATCATACTTCCAAATCCATTTACAAAATCATGCATCAAAAAATATCATCATGCATTAGATGCTAGGAAAACCTTGACCAAAGTTTGACCAATTCCAAACCAATTTGGTCAAAACCAATCAAACTTTGTCCAAGTCAAAAATCATGTTGGCTTGACCTAGAGACTCTAGCCTTCTATCTTGATGCATCAAACAAAAAAAATGCATACATATTGAAATTGCATAACCTCATTATCATGGTGAGCAAACAAGGAAAAAGAAAAAGACAGAGAGCGAGAAAGAATCTCAGCAAAAAAAAAAAAAATTTTGGCCCACAGGCCGTGGCCCACTACCACGTGGCAGGCTGTCCGTACAGCCAAGAAAAATAGAAAAAAAAAACAAGCAGCGAAAAAAAAAAGAAGCAAAAACGCTGAAAAAAAAAAAAAAAAAAAACAAAAATCGGCGTGGAAAAAAAAAACAGAAACAGAAAAAAAAAAAAATAAACGCTGACAAAAAAAATCAGCATGAAAACAGAAAAAAAAGGAAAAAATCGCTGACAGAAAAAAAAGAGTCAGCGTGTGGAAAAAATATACACGGTGAAAAAAAAAACTGTGAAAAGAAGAGAAAAAAAAAACAAAGAAAAAAAAAAGAAGAAGAAGCACGAAAAAAAAAACGTGCTTGAAGAAAAAAAAAAGAAAAGAAACGAAAAAGAAGAAGAGAAGAAAAAAAATGAAGAAGCTACTTCTACAATGGAGATTCTTGTGGAGGAAGAAAACTTACTTGAAGCCATTGATGGAGAAGAAGAAGAAAAGCTTGAAGATCCTTGAAGAAGAAAAAAAGCACTTCTAATCTTGGAGAGCACTCTTGAAGATTTCTTACAAAAAGAAAGCAATGGAGCAAAAGAAACAACCCTCTTGCTTTTATAGAAGAAAGCAAGCCAAAAGAGGAAACAAGGAGAAAAGAAAGGAGGTAAGTGCTAAAATTTAGCTACTTTCCCTAAAAGAAAGATATTTTGAGAGAATCTTTCCACCAAAAGAAAACTTGAGAAATTCTCTCCAAGTAAGGATATTTTTAGATATTCTCTACACAAAAGAGATATTTTTAGGTATTCTCTACAAAAATGACACCATATGAGATCTAGGCCTTCTCCAAAGACTAAGGTCCCATGGGTTAGCCCATATGAGCCAGGTTTGACCACCTAGGCACTAAAAATGAATTTTAGTCAAAATATTCCTATTACTAAGAGCAAAAGAAAAAAGAAAAAGAGCAAAAAAGTCCCATGCCTCTTTGGAGTTGATGGGACCATTCAAAAAAACAAGAAAAAAAGAGACAAGAAAGCCTCATGAGTTTCCAAAAACCAAACCATCCAACCTCATGAACCAAATTGAGCCAAAATCTTGAAATTAACATTTCACAAAACCAAATTCCGGTCCCCTAGCTCACCACATACAGCTTGTTAGTTCACAAGACCAAAACCAAAATCAAAATCCAGATCAAATCAAAACCAAAAACTCAAATCTGACCCCCCTAACCTGCCACATACAGCTTGTTGGGTCACAAGGTCAAAATCAAAATCAAACCCTGACCCCCTAACCTGCCACATACACCTTGTTAGGTCACAAGGTCAAAAACAAAACCCAAAATCCAAATACCTCATGTCATTTTCAAAACTTTGCCTTGAAATGGTGTGTGATCCCCCTCACTACCATAAAATTCCCCCGGAAACTCAGAAGGCTATCCAAAAAAAAAAAGCTCAAGACTCTTGGACTAGTTGGAATCTTTCCTCTAAGTTTCTCTTCAAGGCACATCGACTCCAAACAGCTACTCGTCGCTGTACCTCGAGGGGGCATTTGTTGACACCAAAAAAGTCACTATGTCTCCTCCACATCAAGAAGCCTCGTGAAGCTGCATCCTGCTACAAAACAGGCAAGGCCTACCTCAAGCATCAGATTTTGTCAGAATCAAACAGAAACTGAGAGATCCTTCAGGACAACTAAAAGAGGGGTACACCTGAGGTTTCGGGCCATTCCGACATCGTTTGGCCCAACTTCACTACTCCGACAGCTAAACAAGCGCTCCCGGCGGCGACATCATCAAAGACACCAAAACTTTGACCAGAGCCTACGGATGACTCCAGAATGTCTCCAAAGGGCTCCATGCCAAATTTCAAGTCAGACCGACAACGTTTGACCCTCCATCAATGCTCGAGCAGCAAAATCAAGCCTCCCGGCGGCGGGAACCACCGAAGCCATCACTCATCAAAAAAAGTACATGAGTGGCTTCAACATGCCTCCAAAGGGCTGCACGTCAAATTTCAGGTCATTCCGACAACGTTTGACTAGGTTTCGATGCTCCGAGAGAAAATCAAGCCTACCGGCGGCGGAGCAACCCGGGACGATGACATCCAAAATGGAGCCCATGGAACGTCTCAAAATGACTCCAATAGGCTTCCTGTCAAATTTCAGGTCAATCGGACATCGTTTGACCACATATCAAAGTTTGGCATTTTCCCCGCAGCAAAATCAAGTCAAGCATCGATGGGACCGTAAACGGCTTCAAAACTCAAATAAAAGCTCATGGTTGGTCCTATCCACTGCTCAAGAAGCTTCACCTCAATTTTTAGGTCATTCCGACATCGTTTTACCTAGTTTCGACTCTTGACGGAAAATCGGCTACAAAGTCTTCGGCTTTCCCGAAAAATGGGAAACTTTGTGCTCCGATTTCGCGCGAGTTCTCGTCAAGTTTTCTCCAAGAAAACCAAATCAATAATTGAGGAAAAATGTCAAGAAAAATACAGAAGAAAGAAGGAACGAAAAAGACGAAAAAACGACCGAAAACGAAGCTCGGCGACCGAAAAGGGCAAAACCCTAAGGTCGTTGGCGACCTTGGCCAAAGGTCGCCGGCGACCCTGGGTGCATGGTCGCCCGGCGACCCTGCAAATCCGGGTCGCCGGATTTTGCACCAAAAGCCCCGTTTTTCGATCCTTTTCGCATTTCGGGTGTTCCTGCCTTTGTGATTTTCTGAAAATCTATTGTTTGATGCTTGAAAACGACCGATCTTCGTCGACATCTCGGATCTGCCGTCAAAAGCATGAAATCATCACCGATCGCCTCAATATTGCCAACCGGCTGACCAAGAAAGTGCACTTTCTGTCCGACCGATCGTGAAATCAACAACACAGATGTCGCCGGCCCACCAACATCAACCAATGTTTGAAATTGCATCGCGATCCAGCATCAAACAATGTGTGGATCCACCTGTGATGATCGCAAGAAGAATCTCAAAAGAGGTAGCGCGACCCGCGACTCTTCACATGCCTTGGCGACCACTTAATGACGTTAATTGACCCGTTTATGACAACTTAATGCGGTCATTAACTCATTATTTTGGACGGCCCAATCAGATTCAAGCATTTGGGAGTTACAAATCCAAGCAATCATGGCATTTAACCCATGAAACTCCCATCATCATGAAGCTTAAAGGGAATTAAATGCCCACTACCTTCATCGGCCAATCACAAGCCTTGAAAAAGGAGTTACAAAATCAACTTGTAACTCCTCATCAATTCTCTCATCATGGCTATTAATGCCCATAATCATCTCATGGCTACCAAAAGCCTATAAAAAGAGGTGAGTTCCAAGGAAAAGAGAAAGAAAAAAAGAATCCCGAGTGCAATCCCAAGCTCTGAAAATCCAGAAAATCTAAGAGAAAGACGAAGTCCTGCTGCTTTGCTCCCGGAAGCACCACAAGGTGATCAAACATCCCTTGGCCCCGCCCCCCCCCCCCCCCCCCCCCCCAAGGTCTCCACCTTCTCCAACATGGCCTAAACGCGGCTTTTCAGCCCGTTTACTTGGTTTTTCATTGGATATAGGACCTCCTCTTGGTCCTTTTCCTTTAAAAAACCAAGGTTAGGAGCCAAGCCAAAGAATCAAAGCATCACATGTTCTCATTTGAAGGACGATGGCGAAGTCCATACATGACTTGCGACCGTCGATCTCAACGTGTCCCCACAATCTCGTAAGAAGTTAGATCCATTTTCTTACTTTTCTATTGTAGTTCGTATTTCTTAAAGAGACAAAAAGAAATCACAATTCTCATCTTTCATATTTGATGAGTTTTGTAAAATCGCCTTTCACGGCAAAATCACCTTTCACGGCAAACAAACAAAAACGCCTCCTACGGCATTCTCAAAAAACAAACTTGTCTCTTTTCTTAATATTTATGCAATTTGAGAAGTTAGAAAAAAGGATTGATTTCCTTTCCACTTGTGAAGGTGAATCTCCGGATTATCACTATTCCAAATTCCAAGTAGAAAGTAAATCTGGCATACCCGTACAAAAATGTTGATACCCGCGATTTTCCCTCCTCCGCCGAGACCCAGGTCAGTCCCCGGGGTGCGGAAGGAGAGGACGGAAGATTTCCGAGGGTCCATCACCCATCAACGGCAAGTTCTTAAAGCGGTACCACCCTTGAAGACTTACGCCACTGGGTTCGAGCAATACCTGCTCGACCAAAGTCTATTCCCAGGTACTTGCTCGGCAAACCCACTCCTTTTCGAATTTTCATCCTTATGTTGAAATTTCTAAAAAAAATCGAAAAAAAACTAAGTTTAGGAACATTTTCCTAAATTGACCAAAATTTTCGACCCTTGAACCCAAAATTCATGGTCTGAAACAAAAATCAGGATTCAGGGATTTCCACCCAAGTCCACCCTGCCTTTTCCCGCCAAAATGGTTTTAGGTCAAAATTTACGACCCTTGTGTCTTTAAACAAAAAATGTTTTTCAAAGAACCGTGGGAAAGTGACGCTCAGTTGATACTCACAAAACCCAAAATCGGAAGGATACGAACTACATTCGATACTTCCAAAATGGCAAGGAAGTAACATTTCATTGATACCTGCAAAATTCAAAAATCATGGAGACGCAACATTTCATTTGATATCCATAACCTAAATTAAAAAAAAAAAAAAGCAGAGGTTCAAAACACCTCAAAATTTCAAAAAATTTGGGGAAACGACATTTCAATCAGTACCCACAAAATAAAATTTTTGAAAAAAGCAAGGAAGCGACATTCCATTGATACTCGCAAATCGGATAAGGAAAGATGTGACATTCCATCTATAATTGTAAAACCATTCAACAGTGAAGCGACGCTTAGTCGATACTTGCATCCAATTCGCGAAGAGGCAACATTCCATCGATACTCACAACCAAATGAGGAAGGATACGACATTTCATCGATACTTGCAAAGCCATTCAGCAGGGAGGCGACTTTTAGTCGATACTTGCATTTTTGAAGACCAAGACCCGGCTTTCATGCAAACAAACAAAAGAAAAATCGGCTTTCATGCCAAAAACTTGGCTTTTACGCAAAAAATAAAAATAAAAAACTGGCTTTCACGTCAAAAACCTGGCTCTCATTCCAAAACACCTGGCATTTATGCCAAAAATAAAAAAATCTGGCTTTTACGCCAAAAATAAAAAAAAACCTGGCTTTTATGCCAACAAACAAAAACTTGGCTTTAAGAAAACCTGGCGTTCAGGCCAAGAAATCGGCCCTCATGCCACAAAACCTGGCTTTCACGCCAAAAATAAAACCTTGGCTCTCATGCCATAAAAAAAATTTCGGCTTCCACATCAAAAAGAAAACCTGGCTTTCACAGCAAAAATAAAATTTTGGCTCTCATGTCAAAAAATCTTGGCTCTCATGCCGCAAACAAAATATGGCTCCCATGCCAAAACAACCATTTCACAAAAGATTTTGACAAAATGACAAACTTTTGATCAAATTTTCAAACAAGCATTCCCATTTAACCATTGCTTAAATTTGTTTTATGACAAAATGATTTGAGTGAAAGGAGGGAACACAAAAGAGAGGAAAAAGTGCTAGAAAAATGGTCACAAGCACTCCAAAAAAAAAAACAAAAAAGAGAAAAGAGTACCTAAAAAAATGTGTATACATAGGGTACCAAAAAATGAAAAAGAGATTTTGTAACAAAAGAAACCAGGAGCTCAGTCTAACATAGTCCCCAGCCAAAGATTCAACTCCTTAAGGAAACTCCTAGCCTTAGCGGTCAAAGCTTCTAAGTCATGCTTCTTCAGAAACTTGCCATAAAATAAGGTGGACCGCTGTAACTCGTCTTAAACACCGGGAAGCTTTCCCCAGGCAGTTTGCCATTACACGTGTTCTCGAGTCCTCTCCTTAAGAATGCGATCGGCATCCGCAACTTGGCGAATCAGAGTCCTCTCCCTGGCATGCGCCTCTGCTAGCAACCCACTTGGTCGCAACTTGAGCCTCTAATTGCTCAAGCTATCACCTAGCCTTGATGACCTCCATGTCAAGGCAGTCAATGTCATGCCTTAGCTCAATGATGACTAACTCAATAATGTTCTTCTCCCAAACAAACTACTTCCTACTCTGCATAGTCTCATCCATTTTAGAATTAGCTTTATTAGCAGGGTCCAGAAACATCTCCTTAAAAAAGTCACCATTAGGAAAAGCCTTGGTCTCTGACCACTTGTCGCCCAGCGCAATGATTCTATCAACAATCGCCCTGGCACCTATGATATCCAGACCAATCTCTTTGCTATCTGCAAGAATCTCCTGCACATGCTTGATCATGCTAAATCCGGCATCCAATGACTAGAAAGAAGAGTCTCGATCCAGGAGTTCAAAACGCATGCCAACACCTTCTTCGCAAATTGAAGAGATGGCCCAGATGAAGATTCACCCCGCTCCATCGATCGACTGCCCATGCCATGTCCCATTAGAAGAGTAATAAAAAAAACTCTTTCCAATTGGAGCAACTGGGGAAAGAATCTCAACACGAGGTCTCACCTTTGTCGTGTCAGAACTGGTGGTAGAAGCCCCTACCTCTAGATCAACCTCTGGCAATGAAACACAAAAATGTATGAATATGATCCTGTTGGAAAGGTCATTATCATCGGGGGTCATTACTACAAAGTACATTCTTCAACGACTGATGGAATACTTTTTGCCTCCATGAACTCATCTGAAGCATCGTCAAGAGTTGCATCCATGGATGGTTCAAAATCATCGGAATCCTATGGTGAGTCAGTTGACCAAAAAAAAAAAAAAAAAAAAAAAAAAAACAAGAAGAGCAATATGATAGCAGACAACGGCATAGACAAAGAAAAAAAACACAAAAGAAGTCATACAGGTGGAAATTCTGGAATCACTACAGGGTCCCTCGGTTCTTCTTCAGATGCCACAATCGGATCCGTCACCGCCTCATCGGCCGGAACCTCAAGCATCACCAAGGCACCATCCTTTGCTAAAAAAGGAAGATAAGGCAAATCAAGACATGAAAATCCCCATAAAAGAAATGGAAAGAGAAAGAGGAAGAATCATACCTTCACCGACGGTCTCTTCTTCTCGGCTCCTCTTTTCCAGAGGCTCTTCAGCATCCCCTAACACCTCCTCATTGATGGTAAGAGGGACTTCCAAATCAAGAAAGTCTTCATGCCGTCCCGGCGCTGCCCTCTCTTCCTCTTGCCTCTATGGGTTGGTTTGCTCGAAGAACCTATCCCACTGTCAAAGTTAGGTCTCTTACTTGACCCCTCACTGGAAGGTTTGCTCCTATTAGTAGACTCCACGGAAGCTTGCCCCTGCGCCACTTGCATCCAAGCGTCGCGCTCAGCTTCCTCCTTCTCCAACTGCTCTAAAGCCTCGCCAGGTACTTCCTGAACAACTTCAGATCTGATGACGCCCTGCTCACTGAGAAAGCATATCTTATGCTTTTCTCCAAAAGGGAAGGCTAAAACTTCCTTTCGCCGGACGCCATCTGATTTCCCGATGCCCTTTTCTATAAGACTGCTTAACATCAAGCTCCTTTTTGGAAAGCCCCAGGTACGCCGAAAAGCTCTCCACAAACCACTTCATGAAGCCGGCGGTCTGGAAAGTGGACAGCTCAGGATAAGAAATCATGGCGGTAGTGTCATCCGCACTATAAAAGGCCCATGCATTTCTGACATCCTGTAGACCTCCAAAGCATTTCACCATACTTGAAGCCGCTCCAACAACGCTTTGAGAGAAGCCCAACTACAGCGCGACGCGGGAAGGTACATATAGCTGGATGTCGAGGAAAAGATGTTTGCGGTACACCATCATGCCGACACGTATGTTAAAAAGCCACCCCTTCTCTGCGTTGGTTAAGGAGTAATGCCTTCCTGACCCTACCTTGGTGGAGTCGCGCGCGGGGGGGGGGGGGGGCACCAAAATCAAAAGCCTTCTTCAGCAACTCCGGAGAAAGCTTCACTGAAAATCGCCTTATCTCAGCGTCCCTATATCGTCGAATCTTCATGCAGGCAACTAAAAGAGATTCGAAGACGGCTTTACCCTTAGCTAACCAAATCATGAAAGGATCATTATACTGGGTAGCACCCAACAAGTGGAAGCCATGACAGTGGTATACAAACCACGAATAAAATATATGGGTTACAAAGACCTTATTCATAGGGAGCCCAAGCCAAACCAAGAATGCAGCAGCCTGCAATTCAGTGCACAAGTAGGAGTAAAGGGCAGGCACCAAAGCGAGCTGTTCTCCAAACACCATCTGATAAGCTGGATAAATACAATGCTGCCTGATATGCGTTCCATCTCCACCAGCAAAGACAGCCTCACCCAGCCAGTAAGTGAGGTAAACAGCAAGATCCCTCCGTAGAGCAATGTCAGAACAAATTGAGCCTGTGCTCGCGATGAAATCCTTCAAGTCTTCTCCCATGACAGAAATCTTCTTCGAACTCGAATTCTTAGCTCTGGCTTCCCAGGTCATGCTGTCAGAAGACTCTCTGCTGTCAAAGAAATTGGGGGACGAAGAGTTATAAAATTTTTCCAACTGTTGGACCTGACTTTCGAGCCCTCCTTCTCCTTCAAAAAATCATAGAAGGCGACAAGCTGAAAGTACAGAGCTTAAACTTCTCAGATTGCTCCTCAAGTCATAGAGTTTGCCAAGGATAGGTAACCCAGTAATGGCGCTCATCTCCTTCAAAGAAAAACCAATCTCACCATTCATGACAACGAAGGTGTTGGTTTGTGGAAATGTGATCAGTCCATGACTCCCAATTTTGGTTAGCACTGAAATGGCCACGAAGTCGAAAAGACGTCACCTAATTGCTGCCGTCACCTTTAAAAATACCAAGGCCCACTGGTCTCAAATCGACCGACATATAATCAAAATCCTGGTAGCCACTGGCCAGCATCAACATGTCCATACGGGTAGGCAACTTCTTCGCATATCCGGAAGGACCGCTAACAAAAATTTCGGTCTTGATCACATTGGTCCTTTTCACCAAGCTTAGAGGATCTTCCCTCTTAGAGCATGTCGGAGAATGGCTCATGATCGAGATAGTACGATCGAAAGTTGACCGGATAGCAACAGTCCTCTCCTCACCATCAACTGTGTAAGAGAACTAAAAACATCTCCTCTGGTATGTCATGTCATGAGGGATTGCATCACCGAAGAGAAAGGTAGGCTTAGGCACAACACTCTGATTGTCCATAACCCAAGGACGTACGATCACTTACCAAGGTCTGTAAAACTCCTCATCCTTAAGGGCGATCAATCACTGCCTCATCTCATCCTTATTGAGGGAGTCACACTCTTCCAAGTTTCTCTCCACATACTGGACCATCTCTCAGGCCTGCTAAACGACTGCATTGGAAAATCTAGCAGATCAGTGGGGAGCGCCAGTAACAGGCCCCTTAACCTTATCAGTTCTGGAGAAACCACCTGCAAAGGTTGGAAAAGAAAAAGATCAATCATCAAAATGATAGGATTTCACAAAAAAGATCCCGAATAACAGGAAAACACCCTGAAAAAGATAGGAAGCTTGAAGATGGGCTCAACATTACTGCGAGCTCCAAACTCCAAAACCTGCAAAGCTTCTCAAATATCTGCAAGATTAGGAAATGGCTCAACATTGCTGTGGGCGCCAAATTTCAAAACTTGCAAATATTTGAAGGAATGCACTATCATATCATGCTCCCAATTCAATTTACAAAAATCATGCATAGAAATGAAATTGTCATGCATTAGATGCTAGGAAACCCTTGACAAAAGTTTGACCAATTCCAACCCAACTTAGTCAAAACTAATCAAACTTTGTCTAAGCCAAAACTGATGTTGGCTTGACCTAGAAGTTGTAGCCTTTTATTTGATGCATCAAACAAAAAGAAAAAAGAAAAAATGCATGAACATCTTGATTTACATAAACCACATTATCATGGTGAACGAAAATGAAGAAGTAAGAAACCTCCTAAAAAAGAAAAAAAAAAAAAAAAGAGAACGATAGAAAGAAAAAAAAAACCAGAGAAAAAAAAGTGGGCTGACCCACAGGCTGTAGCCCACTGCCACGTGGCCATACGGCCATTAAAAAAAAAGAGAAAAAAGAAAAGAAAAAAAAACACAAGAAAAAAAGGGACAAAAAAAACAAGAAAGAAAAAGAGAGAAAAAGAAAAAGAAAAAAGAGAAAAAAGAACTTTCTTTTTACCATCTTACTTCTACATGGAGTTTTCTTGGAAAAGAAGACTTACTTAAAGCCATTGATGGAGAAGAAGAAAAAAAGCTTGAAGATTGTTGAAGAAGAAAAGTTCTTGGCCTTGATGCACTCTTGAATATTTTTGCAAAAGAAAACAATAAAAGCAAGAGACCCAATCTCTCTTTGCTTTTATAGAAGAGAGCAAGCCAAAGAAAGAAATAAGGAGAAAAGTAAGGAGGTAAGTGCTACAAATTAGCAATCTTCCCAAAAGAAAGATACTTTGAGGCATTCTTTCACAAAAGAAAGATACTTTGAGAGATTCTCTCCCAAAAGAAAAGGTAATTAGAGAGATTATTTCCCAAAAGAAAGGGGATTTGAGATATTCTCTCCCAAAGAAAGATACTTTGAGATATTCTCTCCCAAAATAAAGGGAACTTGAGAAATTCTCTCCAAGTAAGGATATTTTTAGATATTCTCAATCCAAATGAGATATTTTTATATATTCTTTACAAAAATGGCACCACACGAGATCTAAGCCATCTTTAAAGCTTAAGGTCCCATGGGTTAGCCCACATGAGCTACGTTTGACCACCTAGGCACTAAAAGGGGCTTCTTATAGCCTCTTTTGAGTTGATTGAACCACACACACACACACACACACACACACACACACACACACAAAAAATCAAGCCTCGTGAACTTGCAAAACTCAAACCATCCAACCTCATATACCAAATTGAGCCAAAATTTTGAAATTGACATTCCACAAAGAGTGACCGAAATCTAAATCCTGACCCCTCAACTTGCCAGATGCAGCTTGTTGGGTCACAAGGTCAAAATCAAAAACCAAATTCTGACACCCCAACTTGCCACATAATGCATGTTAGGTCACAAGGTCAAAATAAAAAACCAAACCCCAACCCCTTAAACTACTTACATACAGCTTGTTAGGTCACAAGGTCAAAAAGAAAATCCAAAACCCAAAAACCTAAATCCAAATCTCTCATGTCATTTTCAAAAATTTTCCTCGAGATGGTATGTGATCCCTCTCACTGCCATGAAATCCCTTCGAAACTCAAAAGGCTACTCTACCAAAAGAAAACTGCTCAAAGACTCATCGTCAAGTCAAAAGCTCTCTTTCAAAGTTCTCTTCGAGGCACATCGACTTCAAATGTTATGCAACTCGTCACTGTACCTCGAGGGGGCATTTATTGACACAAAAATGTCACTTTGCCTCTTCAACATCAAGAAGCTACATGGAGCCGCATCCTACCACAAACAGGCAATGCTACTTCAAACACCAAATCTTGTCAAAATCAAATAAAAGCCGCGAGATCCTTCAAAACAGCCAAAAGAAGAGTACACATGAAGTTCCGAGCCATTTCAACATTGTTTGGCCTAACTTGACTCCTCCAGCAATTGAACAGGCGCTTCTGGCGACGACAGCGTCGAAGACATCAAATCTTTTATCAGAGCCTATGGATGATCTCAAAATACCTCTAAAAAGATTTATGTCAAGTTTCAGGTCAAACCGATAACGTTTGACCCTACATCAACCCTCAAACATCAAAATCAAGTCTCTTGGTGGCAAGAACCACTGAAGCCATCACTCATCAAACAAAGTACATGGGTGACTTCAAAAGGCTTCCAAAGGACTACATGTCCCATCAATTTATTTTGTTCAATAACAAAGAATAGAGTGGATCCCACATGTTCAATAAAAAAGAAAGCATCTCATCCATGGAATATAGTCAAATTAATAGATAATAAATGTGTTCCATCATTGTAATCATATGTGCAATTGTGAGAAAAGGCCTTAATTTGTTCAATATATAATGAGGGCCGATTTGCTCAATCATATGTGCACTTGTGATAGGGAGTTATTAGTTTGTCCTATATCAAGAAGTGGACCTCACTTGATACAGTCATATGTCTTGGTCATGGCAAATTACATAGCCTTATATTAAGTGGGCAGTTTATTATCGCGGATTTTGGTGTTCAACACCAAACATGGATTGATGAAATTTTCAGTGTCTCCACAATCACAACCAAACGTGGAATGCAAGGAACCATTAGCTATACAAATCCATGGCATTGATTTTCTTTTTCTAGTGAAAGAGAGGAATCCTAAATCCCACGGATTCCTCTTCCATTACCAAACGTTCCCTTTGTCTTTTCTTGTATGGAAAATGGAGGCTTTACATTACTTTTACTTTAATAGTAAATTTGACAAACGACACTTTCTCAGTTGGGGAAACAAATTACTCAATGACGATCTGATTAGAGATGTCACATTTTAACTTTTTCTTTAGGAAGTCATCTCAAATATTATCATTCAAAAAAAAATCTCAAATATCATGCTGAATTTGGTCGGATATGAATTGTGATTTTGCCTAACCGATTCACTATCTCACTTCAAAGCATCCAAAACTCTTGTGTGATTCTTTACCAAAATAAACTCTGGTGTGATTCTTTTCCAGTTGGTTTAAAATGGAAAATTAAACCAAGCTGGGTGCCTATGGAAAATCCAAACCGTAGCATCTAGTATCATCAGGATAGTTGGATCCTAGTTCTTTTTATTTCAAATCACTTGGTTCTTTTTTTTTTAATCTTTCCATATTCAACTTAAATTTCAAAGTTCTTTGAGGTAGCTTTTACTCATAGCTAACAATAATTTTCCACCTAGGACACATATTTCCTATGAGAATCGTTTGGATTTACTTGAGAATATGAGGTCAGATACAATTTTACTTAATCAGTCCACTGTGGCCAGTGAAAGGCATGGTCGGTAGTTGGAAAGATCAATGAAATTAATTAAAAAATTTATTTTTTAAAAAAACCAGTTTAGGACTATAGAAGCAATCGTTTTAGATAAAATAGACTCAAAACTCAATATCAGAATACTACAAAACTATGGTTGCAATCAACATTAACTTATCAACTAACCTGATCTGGCCCCTTTGACTCCATCCCTGTTGTCCAAAGGCTTTCCAAATTGTAATAAGCCCTTGCCTTCTCATCAAGAGCATGGATTATCACAGGCCCTAGCATTTTCAAAAAACAAGGAAAGACAAATCTTTGCTATCAGTAACCTGAAGGATGCAAAAGAGAATTTCATTTGAGCACTTCATGGTTGCATAGTAATAAACAATGCACCATAAACCAAGGATGGTGAACTAAAGAAACAGTACTATGCTCTGGTGACACTATTCTTCAAATATAAAAGTCACCTGCCTATAAGTCATGCCAATGCGATACTCACCAGAATCAATGACAATCCAATTCCCTCCT
This sequence comes from Umbellularia californica, assembly GCA_028538565.1. Lineage (NCBI taxonomy): Eukaryota > Viridiplantae > Streptophyta > Magnoliopsida > Laurales > Lauraceae > Umbellularia > Umbellularia californica. Next base: position 46,748,373 of record JAPQWN010000006.1, on the reverse strand, counting down.
CCTTGGCCTTCTACACTCGGTAAAAGTAAACGATCAACTCCTTTCTGCTTTTGTTTCACCTGTTCATTAAAATTTAAAATAATCAAAGACAATTTTAAATGAGGACAAAAAAAAGTTTAAACTTAAACTGGACTCTCAAGGGAAATAAACATGAAGTCACACAACTGTGACAGGCCTTCCGAAACAAGATTGTCCGTGGCACACCAGGATAGGTAGAATACTGACGGAAGTGTTGGAAGTAGGTGGGCATCGTGGATAGATTTTCAAAACTTTTGACCCACTTGACTCAGGGATCAAGTATCCATAAGGCCAAAAAACCCAATTCAGGATGCATAACCCTCAATCTCATGATCATGTACAGTAAGTAAAACTATCTAAAAGATATAAAAGAAGCGAAAAAGCATCCATTAAAATCTACCACATACAAGGAAACAGATTATACCTTTGGAACTCGGTTACGCTCTAATGGAGAAGTTGATGACTTTCGTTGATGTAGAACTTTTCTACAAACTAAGATCAGAATCTCCACCACCTCTTAGCCTTCCACGCTATGACCCGAATTAGATCTCTCTTCTCAAGAAGATCGGTGGAATCTCCAAGAGAAAACCCAACTCGAAACCCTAAGGTACTAGAAGAGGAAGAGAGAAGACAGCAGTGCAACTATTGCACAAAAGGGATGGACGTTTTTCACTCCTATATATTGATGGACGTCCATGAGGGATAAATCCCCTTTTATAACCTCTCAAGTCTCCTCTTTTCTTAATTGAAATAGAAGTCTTCCACAACAATTAGTAAGTATACTATTACCACTATTAGAAGTCCTACTTCAAATAGAAATAGTAACTTTCTAATTCCTTCCTATAAGAGTTCAAGTCGAATTAGAATCTTTCTAATAACTTGGGCTAGCGTGGGGACCACTAGGGATTCCACAGAAAGCTGGCTCCAACTTGGACACGCGACCCCACATCTCATGTGCAATCCGAGCCCACAGTTAATTGCAAATAACACCACTATATAAATGCAATTGCAGTCCAGTCTTAGGAATAAATTACAATGAATACCCTAAACTTTCCGATTACCACAAGTAGGCCCCTCTATCAATATTCATGGATCAATTGGAATAAATCTGTCTCTTCCAGTCTTAGTTCCACATCTTATTATCCTTGAGCCCCAATTAATCACTATAATCATCAGTACCATCCAATTAACTCTTAAACGAGGTGCGCACTTACTAATGACAAATCCATTAATTGGCACAAGGAGATAATAGAGATAGATTCCATCTTGATCATTCAATGTTCCCACAGTCCTACTACCATATACCCAAGACACCGAGGTGTTGACCTATAGTTGGCCTCACTCATTGGTGACTCAAAGCAAATGAACAGATAGAAACTTGAGTTCATCAATGTCTCTTGATTGAGAGCCTATTGCTAGGGAATTATTAGAGAATAACTTATTATTGAGACGGAATTCCATAAGGTGCTTCTCATGGTCCTTCAATACATCCAATGTACCAGCACATTGATCCAGAATCTTCCATTCTGATGATCGAGACAAATCACACTATCTCATAGTGATCAAAGTGTTGCAACCTTATCAGATGAGATGCCCAGTCTCATCACTGGTTGTGAAGATATTTTAAGTATAAGATTTGTGACATATATCTCCCGTGTGTGGATCTCATCCATACACATATATCACATCTAATATACTAATGAGACCCGGTTCAACTCATGAACCATTATATCATATGTATCGGTCATGTGCATAAAGTAATAAAATAACATTAATCTCATGAAAGTAAAGCATGATTTTATCGATAAATAAAGAAATTAATCAATTTATTACATCAGCTGATGGATTGAGTCCATACAATCTAACAATCTCCCACTTGGGCTCAATGCCAGTCAGGGTTGCATCTCATGCCCATCCCATCTAGATGCTGCTCAAAGACTTTGGTAGTCAAAGGCTTAGTAAATGGATCTGCCAGATTGTTCGCAGAGGCTATCTTGGTAATAGCAATATCACCTCTCTGTACAATCTCTCTTACTAAGTGATACTTCCTCTGTACATGCTTTTGGCTTTTATAGCTTTTGGGCTCCTTTGACTGAGCGACTGCCCCGATGCTCTCACAGTAAACTGTGAGCGGTTGTCGTGCCAAAGGTATCACCCTAAGTTCCAAAATGAATCTTTTGAGCCATACTGCTTCCTTAGCTGCTTCACAAGCTGCTACATATTCAGCCTACGAGGTTGAATCAGCGGTACATTCCTGTTTTATACTCCTCCAGCTGATAACACCGCCTCCAAGCATAAACACATGACCAGAGGTGGATTTCCTGAAATCCTTATCTAACATGAAGTCAGAATCTGTGTATCCGACTGGAATCAACTCATCACTGCTATAAATCAACATGTAATCTCTAGTCCTTCTCAAGTATTTGAGAATACATTTTACAGCAGTCCAATGTTCAGGTCCTGGATTAGACTGATATCTGTTGACCAGGCCCACTGCATGACAGATATCTGGTCTAGTACATAACATAGCATACATGACGCTACCAATAGCCGAAGCGTATGGTATCGACCTCATCTGCTCCTTTTCCTCAGGTGTCTTGGGACATGATCCTTGGAAAGGTGCACTCCATGCCTGAAAGGTGTAATACCCTTCTTGGAGTCTTGCATAGCAAACCGTACCAGTACCTTATCTATGTATGCAACTTGGGATAAGCCAATCATCTTATTTTTCCTGTCTCGATAGAGTTTAATCCCTAGGATGTAGCTAGCTTCTCCCAAGTCCTTCATATCAAAAGTCTTGGCCAACCAAACTTTACAGTTGATAACATTCCTACGTCTTTCCCGAGGAGAAGGATGTCATCGACATATAAAACCAGAAAAACTACCCTGTCACCTTCACTTTTCATGTACACACATGACTCATCCGGATTTTGACAAAAACCAAATGACTTGATTGCCTGGTCAAAACGGATGTTCCAGCTTCGGGATGCCTGCTTAAGTCCATAAATGGACTTCTGCAGCTTGCAAACCTTTTGCTCTTGGTTTTAGCTACAAAGCCGTCTGACGGCATCATAAAGATGTCTTCCTCAAGATGGTCGTTGAGAAACGCCGTCTTGACATCCATTTACCAAATCTCGTAATCGAGATGAGCCGCAATGGATAAAAGTTTCCGGATGGACTTGAGCATGGCTACCGGCGAGAAGGTTTCCTCATAATCGATGCCCTCTTTCTGAGTATATCCTTTCGCAACAAGCCTGGCCTTATAGGTTTCCACTCTTCCATCTGGTCCTCTTTTTCTCTTGTAGACCCACTTGCACCCAATAGGTTTAATATTGGTAGGCAAATCCACAAGTGTCCAGACCTGATTGGAGTACATGGACTCCATCTCAGCTTTCATAGCATCTTGCCAGCGTCCCGAATCTAAGTCATTGATTGCTTCATCATAGTTACAGGGATCTTGTTCCGGTTCTTCCGGGACAGGCTCGTAAGACTCTCCCAAGAACGAGAACCTGTCAGGGGGTCTGACAATCCTCCCACTACGACGAGGCACAGTTGTAACTACTGTTAGATTGTATGGACTCAATCCATCAGTTGATGTCATAAATTGATTAATTTCTTTATTTATCAATAAAATCATGCTTTTCTTTCATGAGATGAATGCTGTTTTATTACTTTATGCACATGACTAATACATATGACATAATGGTTCATGAGTTGAATCGGGTCCCATTAGTATATTAGATGTGATATATGTGTATGGATGAGATCCACACACGGGAGATATATATCACAAATCTTATACTGAAAATATCTTCATAACCAATGATGAGACTGGGCATCTCATCTGATAAGGTTGCAACACTTTGATCACTATAAGATAGTGTAATTTGTCTCGATCATTAGAATGGAAGATTCTGGATCAATGTGCTGGTACATTGTATGTATTGAAGAACCACAAGAAGCACCTTATGGGACTCCGTCTCAATAATAAGGTCTGCTCTCATAATTCCCTAGCAATAGAATCTCAATCCTGAGACATTGATGAACTCAAGTTTCTATCTATTCATTTGCTTTGAATCACCAATGAGTGAGGCCAACTATAGGTCAACACCTTGGTGTCTTGGGTATGTGGTAGTAGGACTGTGGGAACATTGAATGATCAAGATGGAATCTATCTCTATTATCCCCTTTTGCCAATTAATGGATTTGTCATTAGTAAGTGCGCACCCATCTCGATTAAGAGTTAATTGGATGGTACTGATGATCATAGTGATTAATTGGGGCTCAAGGATAATAAGATGTGGAACTAATATTGGAAGAGACAGATTTATTCCAATTGATCCATGGATATTGATAGAGGGGCCTACTTGTGGTAATTGGGAAGTTTAGGGTCTTCATTGTAATTTCTTCCTAAGACTGGAGTGCAATTGCATTTATATAGTAGTGTTATTTGCAATTAACTGTGGGCCCGGATTGCACAGAGATGTGGGGTTGCGTGTCCCAGTTGGAGCCAGCTTTCTATGGAATCCTTAGTGGTCCCCATGCTAGCCCAAGTTATTAGAAAGATACTAATCCTATTTGAACTCTAAAAGGAAGGAATTAGAAAGTTACTATTTCTATTTGAAGTATAACATCTAATAGTGGTAATAGTATACTTATTAATTGTTGTGAAAGTAAGACTTTTATTTCAATTAAGAAAAGAGGATACTTGAGAGATTATATAAGAAAACACATCCCTCTTTGACGTCCATCATATTAAAGTGAAAAACGTCCCTCCTTTTGGTGGAATAGTTGTACTGCTCTCTTCTCTCTCCCTCTTCTAGTTCCTTAGGGTTTCGAGTTGGGTTTTCTCTTGAAGATTCCATCGATCTTCTTAAGAAGAGATATCTAATTCGGGTCATAGCGTGGAAGGCTAAGAGGTGGTGGAGATTCTGATTTTAGTTTGTAGAAAAGTTCTACATCAACGAAAGTGATCAACTTCTCCATTAGAGCACAACCGAGCTCCTAAGGTATAATCTGCTTCCTTGTATGTTGTGGATTGTAATGGATGCTTGTTCGTTTCTGTTCTATCTTTTAGATAGTTTTACTTACTGTACATGATCATGAGATTGAGGGTTTTGCATCTTGGATTGAGTTTTTGACCTTATGGATACTTGATCCTTGAGTCAAGTGGGTCAAAAGTTTTGAAAATCTATCCATGAGGCCGACCTACTTCCAACAACTACTGGGTCTGGTAAGGGAGGTTCTTCCTCAAGTTCGGTCATACTTGGATTTGGAATTGATTGCTCTTGAATCTCTTTCAAGATCACCTTTTCTAAAGATTTCTGGTCCATCATATAATCTTCCTCCAGAAAAACTGCATCGGTGCTTACCAGCACTTTCTGCTCTCTAGGATTATAGAACAACCAACCTTTAGTTCCTTTAGGATATCCTACAAACGTGCATACTTCCGACTTCGCTTCCAACTTATCCGTCTTGACCTTCAACACGTGTGCCGGACAAGCCCAAATGTGTAAATGTTGTAGACTAGGCTTTCGCCTGGACCACAACTCCCGGGGAGTCTTAGGTACAGACTTAGATCGTACGAGGTTTAGTATGTACATCGCAGTATCCAAAGCATATCCCCAAAAGGATATGGGTAATCCTGATAAACTCAGTATATACCTAATCATATCTAAAAGTGTCCAGTTCCTTCTTTCTACTACTCCATTCTGTTGAGGCATACCAGGAGCAGACAACTGGGATAGAATCCCATTTTCTGATAAGTATCCCATAAAATTAGCAGAGAGATATTCCCCTCCTCGATCTGATCGAAGAATCTTGATATTTTTACATAATTGCTTTTCCGCTTCCGCTCGAAACTCTTCGAACTTTTCAAAAGCTTCGAACTTGCGGTGCATAAGGTATATGTATCCATATCTTGAGTAATCATCTGTGAAAGTGATGAAGTACTCATATCCTCCTCTGGCCCTGACATTAATGAGTCCACACACATCAGTATGCACTAATTCTAATAAATTTTTGGCCCTATTGCCCTTAGATGAAAAGGGTCTTTTGGTCATTTTACCTTCTAGACAGGACTCACATACAGGCACCGGTTCTACCACCAATGAAGGTAAGATACCATCTTTCACTAGCCTCTCAATCCTGTTTAGGTTTATATGACCTAGCCTCAAGTGCCAAAGCTTTGTTGGATTAGATGAAGGTGACTTTCTCTTTAATGATGGTCAATTAATTGTTTCAGTATCGTGTATCTCATACATCGTGGGAGTTAACAAATAAAGCCTATTGGTTACCTTGCCAGAACATATAAAAGTACCATTCTTCTTTATGACAACTTCAGTACCAAAAGTAATAGAATAACTTTTATTCACCAAACTAGAAACTGAAATTAAATTCCTCCTTAAAGACGGTACATATAATGTATCTGACAAAACCAATTTATTATTTGAAAAACATAAAGTAATAACTCTCACTGAAACAGCCTCCGCCTTAGCGTCAGATCCTAGGTTGACAATGATTTCTCCATCACTTAGCCTCCTAGTTTCCCTGAACCCCTGCAACGTATTACATATGTGATTAGTTGCCCCGGAGTCCACACACCAAGATTCTGAAGTACTAGTTGCAAAACTAACTTCAGAAATAAGTGACTCAATCATACCTGAGGTCTTCTTCTTAGACATATATTCTGGACAATTCTTTTTCCAATGTCCTGTCTTACCACAATAGAAATACTTTCCTTTGGTCGCTGAACCCTTAGCCTTGGCCACGCCACCAGTAGGACCATTCTCCACCTTAGGACCCTTCGGAACTGATTTCTTTTTGCCTTTCCGTCCTTTACCTTTCGGCTTGGACTTGGCATCTGACTTTTCTGTCATTGGGGCAGTTGGATTCGTTTTTCAAAATCCCTTCAGTCATTACCAGCTGACTAGACAGCTCAGCCAGAGTCAGATTCATTTTATTCATATTATAATTAACCTTGAAATTGTCGAATGACTCTGGTAGTGACTCAAGGATTATATCAATCTGCGATTCTGCATCAATCGCAGCTCCCAGTACATCTAACTCATTCAATGAGTCCATCATTTTCAACATATGTTCTTGTACTGATATACCTTCAGCCATCTTGGTACAAATGAGCACCCTCATGGCTGCCTGCTTAGCAGGCCAACCCTGTTCCGCAAACATCTCCTTTAAGTTCGATATAATATCGTATGCAGTCTTATAGGATTGATGTTGGTATTGCAAAAAACTAAACATGGATGCCTGAATGTAATATCGGGCCATCTCATCTTCTTTGGCCCATTTGGTGTAAAGTTCCTTTTCTGCATCTGATGCATCCAAGCCAGGCTCATCAAGGGGGGTTTTGGTAAGGACATATTTATATCCTGAAACTATCGGGATAATATCCAGATTTCGTTTCCAGTCTACATAGTTGGATCCCACCAACTTAGTCTGGTTGAGGATGGTCACAAGTGGATTGAAAGTAGTTGAATTCATCCTTGAAAAACTGTAGCACATAACCATACATTCAATTAATGAATTTAAATGACATTGGGTTTAGTATTCTATTAAATTTATGTGGGAATCCTCTTAACCACTAAATTCAGAATACATCGGAATCCCAACCCTCTGCGGTATGCCTCCTTGGGGAGTGCTAATACCACCAAGACTGGTGCGAATCATAGTTGGTCAAAATTGGAATTAAGACTAACTTTCTATGATCCCCATCATTCATTATTATCTAGGTATCTCATACCAAATAATGTATGACTCCCGATTAACTTCGGTTTCTAAAATACATGAGGCAAATCCTTGGGGATACTACATCATTATTTTAGTTAAGTGTGACCACCCATACTTAGTATTGCATGACAACCGTTGTGGGCAGCTCCTCCTTAGGGAGTGGGCCCCCGCTCCGTCTTGTCAACACTATCCATAAGCGGTCCATAATTAGTATCCAGACAAATATAGGCCCTCCGTGGGGAACGGCCATTCTCAAGATGGCGCGAGGCTAATACTTTCCTTACAATGGACCTATGGTGGAAAACCATGGGGATTTCTAAATATAAATGCCCCGCTCCCACTTAATATTTTAGAATTGAGGATTTCCTTATAGGTATATGGGCCCACATATATATAGATATCAAATCATCTAATGATATGACCAATGATTGGTTCCAAGTCAAGTTATTTTAAGGAAAGTCCAGTTTCTAAAATTAATGTTACCAATGGATCCATCTCATGGGCCCATTAACTCTAATTAGAACTCTTTCCAAAAAATAATTTGATTTGACCAATTTTCGAAATTGCTATGTTTGGATCAGATTTGGGAACTTTCTAAAACAACCATTCATCCATAAAAAGAAAGTGCTATAATTAGAAACTAGTCATCTCCTCCACATGGCCCATGCGGAATAGACTTCTTGGACTTCTAGACTTTCCATAGCTTTGGGATTCCTCAAACTCTTTGTGTATCTCCAAAACTCCTTGGTAATCTTCAAATTCTTTTGATTAGGAGTCCATCTCAACTTTCCTTCTTTGTCTCGGACATCTCCAGAATTTACATAAATTCCTATGTCTCTACAATGAGACTTACATCGTAATATAAACATGGAAAGAAAATGGCTATAGGGAAATTCATCATGCTTTGCCCTTTCACGGGAAACCAAGGAAACCATGATGCCCTTTACATTTAGCCACAAATAAATCATTCAACCATAATAGAAAGTAAATGTGATGTGGGCCATATGGAGAGGACATTATCACCTGCAAGTTAGTATCTCATACAACAAAGCATCTCACAAAACCAGGTTGCCAAACCACAATGGAAAAACAAGATGCCAAAGATTTGCCACTTCTACCCAAGATGCCCTACGCAGAGGGGGTCCAGGGGGCAGCGCCCCCGGTGGGGTCCAAGGGGCAGATAAAAAACAAAGTGATTTTTCCTGAGTTCGACTAGTCGAACTGGTCCCTACGGCTATCCTGCCAGACCTCTACTGGTAGTGATCCATGCGGCTAGCCGACTTGACTAACCCAGAAATATGGGTTTTTCATATTCGACTTCTGCGGTTCCCTGATCACTTCTAATGATCTCAGTAGGCTTCTAATGGCTTCTTACCATTCTTCCATCATGATTAAAACCTTTTCTGACATTCCAAACATGGATCTACTACAAAAGTAAGCAAACCCAATAAACATTGATCCTTACATAGCCCTCGTTCTATCCTCTTTGCATCTCATGCAAAGATTAGAACAATGTTACTGATCTAACATGATTAGAGATGAGGTATGGCTTTGATACCAATTGTTGGAAGTAGGTGGGCCTCGTGGATAGATTTTCAAAACTTTTGACCCACTTGATTCAGGGATCAAGTATCCATAAGGCTAAAAAACCCAATTCAGGATGCATAACCCTCAATCTCATGATCATGTACAGTAAGTAAAACTATCTAAAAGATAGAACAGAAACGAACAAGCATCCATTACAATCCACAACATACAAGGAAGCAGATTATACCTTAGGAGCTCGGTTGTACTCTAATGGAGAAGTTGATCACTTTCGTTGATGTAGAACTTTTCTACAAACTAAGATCAGAATCTCCACCACCTCTTAGCCTTCCACGCTATGACCCGAATTAGATCTCTCTTCTCAAGAAGATCGGTGGAATCTCCAAGAGAAAACCCAACTCGAAACCCTAAGGAACTAGAAAAGGAAGAGAGAAGACAGCAGTGCAACTATTGCACAAAAGGGATGGACGTTTTTCACTCCTATATATTGATGGACGTCCATGAGGGATAAATCCCCTTTTATAACCTCTCAAGTCTCCTCTTTTCTTAATTGAAATAGAAGTCTTCCACAACAATTAGTAAGTATACTATTACCACTATTAGAAGTCCTACTTCAAATAGAAATAGTAACTTTCTAATTCCTTCCTATAAGAGTTCAAGTAGGATTAGTATCTTTCTAATAACTTAGGCTAGCATGGGGACCACTAGGGATTCCACAGAAAGCTGGGTCCAACTTGGACACGCGACCCCACATCTCATGTGCAATCCGGGTCCACAGTTAATTGCAAATAACACCACTATATAAATGCAATTACACTCCAGTCTTAAGAATAAATTACAATGAAGACCCTAAACTTCCCGATTACCACAAGTAGGCCCCTCTATCAATATCCATGGATCAATTGGAATAAATATGTCTCTTCCAATCTTAGTTCAACATCTTATTATCCTTGAGCCCCAATTAATCACTATGATTATCAGTACCATCCAATTAACTCTTAATCGAGATGAGTACGCACTTACTAATGACAAATTCATTAATTGGCACTAGGGGACAATATAGATAGATTTCATCTTAATCATTCAATGTTCCCACAGTCCTACTACCACATACCCAAGACACCGAGGTGTTGACCTATAGTTGGCCTCACTCATTGGTGGCTCAAAGCAAATGAATACATAGAAACTTGAGTTCATCAATGTCTCAGGATTGAGAGCCTATTGCTAGGGAATTATGAGAGCATACCTTATTATTGAGACGGAATTCCATAAGGTGCTTCTCATGGTCCTTCAATACATCCAATGTACCAGCACATTGATCCAGAATCTTCCATTCTGATGATCGAGACAAATCACACTATCTCATAGTGATGAAAGTGTTGCAACCTTATCAGATGAGATGCCGAGTCTCATCAGTGGTTGTGAAAATATTTTAAGTATAAGATTTGTGACATATATCTCCCGTGTGTGGATCTCATCCATACACATATATCACATGTAATATACTAATGGGACCCGGTTCAACTCATGAACCATTATGTCATATGTATTGGTCATGTGCATAAAGTAATAAAATAACATTCATCTCATGAAAGTAAAGCATGATTTTATTGATAAATAAAGAAATTAATCAATTTATTACATCAACTGATGGATTGAGTCCATACAATCTAACACCAATCAGATTCAAGCATACGGGAGTTACAAGTCCAAGTAATCATGGCATTAAAACCATGAAACTCCCCTCATAATGGAGATTAAAGGCAATTAAATGCCCATCATTCTCCATCGGCCAATCACAAGCCATGAAAAAGGAGTTACAAAATCAAAGAAATAAAAACTTATAACTCGTCATCAATTCTCTCATCATGGCCATCAATGCCCATAAACCACCCCATGGCTACCAAGAGCCTATAAAAGGAGGTCCATTTCCAAGAGAGAGAGATCGAGATCGATACACATATCGACTTGAAATTCTGCATTTGCATACTTGCATAATCCCGAAGAAATCCTGACGAAGTCCTGCTACTCTGCCGCAAGAGACATTACAAGGTGATTAAAGTCTCTTGGGGGACCACCCCCCCAAGGTCCACTTCTTCCACAACATGACCTAAACGCTGCTTTTCAGCCCGTTTACTTGGTTTTTTTGTTGGATATAGGACCTTCCCTTGGTCCTTATCCTCTAAACAACTGAGGTTGGAGCCAAGGCGAAGAACCGAAGCATCAAGAGTTCTCATTTGAAGAACGATAGTGAAGTCCATACATGACTTGCGACCGTCGATCTGAACGTGTCCCCGCAATCTCCTGAGAAGTTAGATCCATTTTCTTTCTTTTCTATTGTAATTTGTATTTTTTAAAGAAATAAACAAAAATCACAATTCTTGTCTTTCATATTTGATGAGATTTGTAAATCGCCTTTCACGGCAAACAAAAAAAAAAAACACCTCCTACGGCATTTTCAAAAACAAACTTGTCTATTTTCTTAAATATTTATGTAATTTGAAAAGTTAGAAAGAATGATAGATTTCCTTTCTACTTGTGAAGGTGAATCTCCGGATCTTCACCATTCCAAATTCCAAGTAGAATAGTAAATCTAGCATACCCGTACAAAAAAGTTGATACCCGCATTTCCTCCTCCGCCAAGACCCAGCAGCCCCCGGGGTGGAAGGGGAGGACGGAAATCGAGGGTCCATCAAGTTGGCATACCCGGTGGGACTCGTTCACTTGAGAACGTGATGCTTCGATCCCTTGGCTCCTTTCTAGTTGGTGGCCTATGTTGCATCTTGCATCTAAAAAGAAAAACATGAGATGGGATTTTAGTCATTCTTTCTCATTTCAAAAAAAAAATCTAATTTCTCTTTCTTGGATTCAATTTTGAGAAATTTTGATCTTCTCTTCTTCGAATTTGATAGCTCACAGAAATGTTTGCAGCTATTGTTCGTATCGGAGATTAGGCCATCTTTTATCTTTGATGAGTCTGATAAGGGTTTTCAAAAAAAAAAAAAAAAAACAAAAACTTCAGTTCAAATTCTTTAAAAAAAATGATTTCTCTCTCTTAGATTCAACTTTGAGAAACTTTGATCCTCTCCTCTTCGAACTTGATAGCTCACAGAAATGTTTACAGCTGTTGTTCATATCGGGGATTGGGCCAGCTTTTCTCTTTGATGAGTCCAATTGGGATTTTCAAAAAAATATATATATATAATTTCAAAAAACAAAAAAAAATATATTAGTTTTCTTTCTTTGGACTCAAATTCGAGAAACTTTGGTTATTCCCTTTCGGATTTAACGCTCGCAAAAATGTTGAGTTGTGGTTCGGATTGGAACACCACTTGTTCTATTTGATGAGTTCATTAGAAACCTTTCAAAAAAAATTCAAAAAAAAAAAAAAAAACACTAAGGTTACACCAATTGCGCTCTTTGACTAAAGTGGATTTAAGAAAAGCCTTGTCTAGAGTGTTCGAGGCAAGGGTCCTTCAAACGGGTTCATTAAGTAATCCTACCCTTACCTGGGGGCTGATCTATCTACTACGGTTTCATAAGATCAAATTGGAAACCTATGTGCACCTTTAAAAAAAATCGTCATTTTTGAGTTCAGAATTGAGAAATCTTGGCTTTTTCCCTTTCGGATTTAATGCTCGCAGAAATGTTAAGTTGTGATTCGGATTGGAACACCATTTGCTCTCTTTGATGAATTCAATCCTAAACCTTAAAAAAAAAAAAACCTTATGTCACTTTTGAGTTTAGAATTGAGAAATCTCGGCTCTTTCCATTTTGGATTTAACGCTTGCAGAAATGTTGAGTTGTGATTCGGATTGGAACACCATTTACTCTCTTTGATGAATTCAATCTTGGCCTTTCAAAAAAAAAATTCCGTCACGTTTGGGCTTACATTCGAGAAATTTTGGTTCTCTCCCTTTCAGATTTAGCTCTCGTAGAAATGTTTGAGCCCTTAATCAGATTGGAATACCATTTGCTCTCCTTTATGAATCCAAATTTAACCTTTCAAAAAATCTCATCTCGTGTCCTTTCCAAGGATGCGATTTGCAACATTTGTACCTAGAGGTGCTAGTACGCCCTTTCGGGTCTACTATATTCGTGACCGACACATTTGTATCTCCAACCTTATATCATTTTACCTCGAGTGAGCCTTGCTTCTCAGTAATTTGAATTAAGCTCTACAATTGCTTCTAGCAGTCACTGGTACGCTCACCCTGAGCCTACCATACTTGCATTTTAGAACAATTGTATCCTCTATGGCTTTTTGCCTTTTTCATCTTGCTCGGGCCAGGCTATGTCCCCTTGAGCAATTTGAAAAGATAAAACCATAGTTGTTCTCCATTTATGATCACCATATTCTTGTGATTACTAATGGATTTGGTCTTGTTTCAGAAGTTTTCCAAAACTAACAATGGCAGCTTCATTGACCATCACTTTCGATGAGAACAAGTACCAACTTATGCTTCAAGACAAGCAAAACAAGCACACTCATAAGTGCCCCGCCAGTTGCCGAAGTGTCATCTCCCTCGATAACTCTCAAAACACCGAGTCAACCTTAACTCCCCGGACCATCGTCTTTGGGTCGCTGGGATCATTCCCACTCCCCGCAGAAGAAACTGTACCTGCCAAGAAGCAGAAAACCGCCCCGCAACGTGTCACTAACATGGCACCAAGGGCGAACACAAAGAAGCCTGAAGCCCGTGGTGCTCCCATGAAGCCTCAACCAAACCAGGTTTGCCCCAAATTTGATGATTCTTGATGATCTAAGAAGCCCTCTTTGACACACATTAAGATCAAAGAAAGGGAATCAAGCCAAGAAAAGCTAAGGGCCATTAAGGAAAGCTAAAGCTTGGGTCAATGAAGTTAAATCTCCGAGCAAGCTTTGCTTAATCTTAAACATATGTTTTATGCTTTGACTAAACTATTGGTAAATATTTTCTAGCATATAAACTATGTTGTGTTGAATTCTAAACAATTTAAACTTTGATTTAAAACTTTGAATTCTTCACTTCGATTTCAAAACAAGTTTGTTTTAAAAATTTTAATACATGTTCTTGTCAAAATCTTGGATTTATTTGATAACATGTTTTGTTGAACTTGTTTGAATCATCCATGTTGTTTTCACAATCCTAAACCTTTGTTGCACTAGTTTTTGAAAACAACACTTAGCATGCTCACTTGTCTAAACCCTAATTAGTTACAAGTGACTTGCTTTAAACTTCAATCAAATCTTTGTATGCATTAAACCCTTGAATGCTTCTTAGCATACATTGATTGATCTTAAACTTTTAATATTGATTGAAGTTTCCACACACTCACTTCATAAGCATACATCTTTGCATTCATAGTGTTTGTGTGAGTTTGATTTTCACCTTCATATTTGCCTATTCTAGAGGCATTTCAATTGAGCCTAATTATATTCTCTTGAAGTGTTTTGAAGACACTAATCTTGAGAAGAAAACCCTTGTTTGTAAAGGTTATTGCTTAACCTAGAAAAGCATTGTGTAAAGGTTGTTGTTTAGCCTTGAAAAACAACATTGTAAGGTTATTGCTCATCCTTGGAAAGCATAGTGTAGAGGTTACTGCTTAGCCTATTGAAAAGCACAAATAGTGGAAATCCGATGGGGTGTAGATTCACAAGCCGGTAGTGGATGTAGGCACGTTGGCCGAACTACTATAAATCTTATGTTGTGGTGATTGCTTCTTGTGGTGATTGTTGTTTAGCTTCCGCATTTAGTTTGTTAATCATCATAAGTGGTTAATTATTTTAAAGAAGTTTAAAATTGGCATAATTAGTCAATAACTTGTAGCTCACCCTATTCACCCCCCCTCTAGGGTTCGGATCCGGAACTTTCAATCTCTACAAAATAACATGACGCAAGAAAGCAATGTCAAATTGAGACTCCAAAAGCTGTATAATCTCGATGAAAGACGACTCGAAGCTCTACAAAGCATTGCGTTGTACCAAGCACGCATGGCAGGATCTTTCGACAAGAAGGTCAGGCAACGCGCCTACAAAAAGGGCGACTTGATTCTTGCAGTAAAACGACCCATAGTCTTTGCCCACAATTCCAAAGGCAAATTTGAACCAAAATGGGAGGGACCCTTCGTCATCGACATAGTCTTCTCTAACGGCGCATATGCTCTTCTAAACATGAAAGGAGACATATATATGTTGCCCATCAACGGCAAGTTCTTGAAGCGGTACTACCCTTAAAGATTTCCTTAAACGGGTCAGAGCGATATCTACACGGCCAAAGCCTATTTCCAGGTACTTGCTTGTCAAACCCATCCTTTTTGAAAATTTCATCTTTATGTTGAAATTTCGAAAAAAAAAAAAAACTTTAAAAACAATGTTTACTTTCATCGTTTCATTGTTCAAAAATCATCAAATCCAAAAATCCAAGTTTAGGAGCCTCTTCCCATACTTGACCAAAATTTTCAATCCTTGAACCCAAAATTCTTGGTTTGAAACAAAAACCAGGAATCAGGAATTTCCACCCTAGTCTGCCTCGGTTTTTACAACCAAAATGGTTTTAAGTCAAAATTTACGACCCTCATGTCTTTAAGCAAAAAACTAGTTTTTTAGAAACCGTGGGGAAGCGACACATAGTCGATACTCGCAAAGCCCAAAAGTTGGAAGAATGTAAACCCCATTCGATACTTCCAAAAACCTAAAAACCGGAAGGATGCGAACCCCATTCGATACTTCCAAAACCCAAAAACTGGAAGGATGCGAACCCCATTCGATACTTCCAAAACCCAAAAAAATCGCAAGGAAGTGAACCCCATTCGATACATGCAAAACTTCAAATTTCAAGAATCGTGCAAACGCAACATTCCAGTTGATATCCACAACCCAAATTTCAAATGGTTCGAAAAAACCTCAAATTTCAAAATCGTGGAGGCGCAACATCCCAATTGATATCCACAACCCAAATTTCAAATGGTTCGAGAAAACCTCAAATTTCAAAAAATCGCGGGGAAACGACACCAAGTTAGTACCCGCAAAACAAAAATTTTGGGAAAAGCAGGGAAGCGACGCTTAGTGATACTTGCACCCCAAACCTCGAGGAAGCGACATTCCATCGATACTCGCAAACCTAGCTCGCGAGGAAGCGATATTCCATCGATACTTGCAAACCGAATGAGCAAGGAAGTGACATTCAATCGATACTTGTAAGACCATTCAGCGGGGAGGCGACATTTGGTCGATACTTGCATTTTGAAAACCAAAACCCGACTATAAACGCCAAAATCGGCTATAAATACCAAAACCACGTTATAAATGCCAAAACAAAAAAAAAACTCGGCTATAAATACCAAAATCGGCTTTCATGTCAACAAAACAAAACTTGGTTTTCAAAAATCTAGCTCCCATGCCAAAACAAAACCAAAAAAAAAAAAAAAAAACTTTGGCTCTCATGCCACAAACAAATTTTGGCTCTTACGCCACAAAATTCGGCTTTCATGCCATCTCAAAACGTGGCTCTTGTGCCAATTCAAAAAATCGGCTTTCATGCCATCTCAAAATTTCGGCTCTTATGCCAATTCAAAAAAAAAAAAAAAAAAACTTTGGCTTCCATACCACACACAAACAAAACCTGGCTTTCATGCCATTTCAAAATTTCAAGCTTTCATGCCATCACAAAATTCGGCTTTCACGCCCTCTTAAAATTTCAGCTCCCATGCCACAAACAAATTTGGCTTCCATGCCACAAAACAAAATCCAGCTTCTATGCCATTCCAAAATTCGGCATTGATGCCGCAAACAAATTTTGGCTCTTACGCCACAAAATTTGGCTTCCATGCCATCTAAAATTCGGGCTTTCGCCATAAAAATTGGTTTTCATGCCCAAAACAACCCTTTGACAAAAGATTTTCACAAAATGACAACCTTTTGATCAAATTCTCAAACAAACATTCCCATCAGCTTTTGTATAAATTTGTTTTCATCAAAAAATGATTTAAGTGAAAAGAAGGGGATACAAAAAATATAGTACAAAAAATGTTTATACATGGAGGTACAAAAGAAAAAAAAAACAAAGAAAAGGAGTTTGTTACAACTCAGGAGCTCAATCCAACATGGTTTTCAACCAAAGATTCAACTCCTCAAACAGACCCTTGGCCTTAGCTTCCAAAGTTTTCAGGCCACGCTTCTTCAAAATGTTCCCATAAGATGTAACCGAACGTCGCGACCCATCTACAGCACGAGGAAGTTCTTCCTAGAGGACCTGGCACTACTCATACTCCTGAGTCTTCCTCCTGAAATTACTTTCAGCTTCCTCAACCTGGCGAATGAGAATCCCCTCTTTGTCACGAGCCTCCACAATGGTGGTCCATTTGGCAGCAGCTTCTTCCTCCAAAAGCTCAAGACGCTGCCTAGCCTCGACAACCTCCTTATCAAGGCGGTCTAGATCTTGCTTCAGCCCCATAATGGCCAACTCGGTAACGTTCCTCTCCCGAACGAACTGCTTCCGAGTCTTCGAGCTCTCAGTCAGCTCAGCTTTGACTTTGCTGAAAGGCTTCATAAACATCTCATCAAAGAAGTCACCATCTGGGAAACCCTTGCTCTCAGTCCACTTGTTCCCTAAAGCAATGACTTCATCAACAAAATCCTTGCCGCTTGCAATGTCCAGACCGACTTCTTTGCTATCAGCAAGAATGTCCTGTACATGCTTGATCATGCCAAAATCAGCTTCCAAGTGACCCGAAGAGAGAGTCTCAACCCATGAGCTCAAAACAGTCTTCAACACCTTCTTTGCATACTGAAGGTGCGGCGCAGATGAGGATTTGCCATGCTCCAACGTCTGACTGCCCATGTCATGCACCGTTGGAAGAGTAATCAATAAACTATTTCCAATCGAAGAAGCTGACTCGTTGAAAATAGAAGAAGCCCCTACTCCTGGATCGACTGCAAGCATCTCCTGTTCTGGCCCTGAGGAAGACGGAGGGACTTCTCTTGCTCCTCCACAATCTGTTAAGGAAAAGACAAAAAGGTATGAATATGATCTTGTCAAAAAATTATATATATATCAAGATTATTATTACAAAATACCTTCTTCGACGACCGGCGGAGTACTCTCTGCCTCTCTGAGCTCATCTGAAGCATCGTTAAAAGTTGCATCCATGGATGGCTTGAAATCGTCAGAATCCTCTGGCAAGTCAGCTAACAAGAGAACAAAAGGTATATGTTGGCAAATGACAGCACAAACAAAAAAAAGGAAAAAAGAAGCCAACGTAATCATACCAGGTGAAGGTTCTGGAACCACTCCAGAGTCCTTGGGTTCTTCCTCAGATGTCACGACTGGATCCATCATCGCCTCATTAGCCGGAACCTCGGGCATCACCAAGTCATCGTCCTCTGCCAAAAGAAAGAAAGCAGCAAATCAATACAAAAATCTCTTATAAGAGAAAATAAGTGATAAAAGAAAGAAGGAGAATCATGCCAGCAGTCTCCTCTTCTCTGCTCCTCTTCTCTAGAGGCTTGTCAGCATCCCCAGACACCTCCTCAACAATGGTGATAGGAACTTCCAAATCAGAAGGACTTTCATGCTGTCTCATATTACAGCGCCGTCCTCTCTTCCTCTTGTTTCTGCGGGTCAGCCTGCTCGAAGATCCTGCCCCACTATAAACATCAGGCCTCTCACTAGAGTCCTCACTGGATGGCCTACTTTTCTTAGTAGACTCCATGGAAGCCTTCGTGAACTCTACTTGCATCCAAGCATCGATCTCGGCCTCCTCCTCTCCCATCTCCTCCAGCAAAAACAACCTCACCTAGCCAATAAGTGAGGTAAACAGCGAGAGCTCTCCGCAATGCAATGTCAGGACAAATGGCATCTGTGCTTGCGAAGAACTTCATTAAATCTTCTCGCATGGCGGAAACCTTCTTCAAACTTGAGGCTTTAGCCCTAGTATCCCGGGCCATGCCATCAGAAGACTCCTCGCTGTCAAAAAAGTTGGAGCTGGAAGTCTTCCAACTGCTGCACTTGACTTTCGAGCCCTCCTTCTCCTTCAAAAAATCATAGAAGGCGACGAGCTGAAAGTATACAAGCCTGAACTCCTCAAGGACGCGGTCGGTAGGCATAAACTCCTCATAGAGTTTGCCAAGGATGGGCAACCCGGTGATGGCGCTCAATTCCTACAAAGAAAAACCAATCTCACCATTCGTCACAATGAAGGTGTTGGTTTGTGGAAGGAATGACTCCAGCATGACCATAAAAACCTCATCGGAGAAAACAACGGTTTGCCGAAAAGCGCGAACCACATCAAAAATCTCAGCCTCCCGTAGAATGGCCTCGCCAATATTCAGGGTGTGATCAGTTCATGATTCCCAGCTAGAGTCAGTACTGAAACGGCCACGAAGTCGAAAAGGCTTCACACAATTGATGGACCTGAAAAGGGGAATCTTCCGTCCTCTCCCTCTGCACCCTGGGGGCTGATCTGGGTCTTGGCGGAGGAGGGAAGATCTCGGGCATCAACATTTTTGTACGGGTATGCCAGATTTACTTTCTACTTGGAATTTGGAATGGTGATCATCAGGAGATTCACCTTCACAAGTGGAAAGGAAATCAATCCTTTTTTCTAACTTTTCAAATTGCATTAATATTAAGAAAATAGACAAGTTTGTCTTTTTAGAATGCCGTAGGAGGCGTTTTTGTTTGTTTGCCATAAAAGGCGATTTTACAGTGAAAGGCGATTTTACAAAACTCATCAAATGTGAAAGACAAGAATTGTGATTTCTTTTTGTCTCTTTAGGAAATACAAACTACAATAGAAAAGTAAGAAGAGGGATCTAACTTCTCAGGAGATTGTAGGGACACGTTGAGATCGACGGTCGCAAGTCATGTATGGGCTTCGCCATCGTTCTTCAAATGAGAACATGTGATGCTTTAATTCTTTGGCTTGGCTCCTAACCTCGGTTTTTTAAAGGACAAGGACCAAGAGGAGGTCCTATATCCAATGAAAAACCAAGTAAACGGGCTGAAAAGCCGCGTTTAGGCCATGTTGGAGAAGGAGGTGACCTTGGGGGGGTGGCCCCCCAAGGGACGTTGATCACCTTGTGGTGCTTCTGGGAGCAAAGTAGCAGGACTTCGTCTCTCTCTTCGATTTTCTGGATTTTCAGAGCTTGCACTTGGGATCTATTTTTTTCTTTCTTTCTTCTTGGAATGGACCTCCTTTTATAGGCTTTTGGTAGCCATGAGGTGTTTATTGGCATTGATGGCCATGATGAAAGAATTGATGAGGAGTTACAAGTTGATTTTGTAACTCCTTTTTCAAGGCTTGTGATTGGCCGATGAAGGTAGTGGGCTTTTAATTGCCTTTATGCTTCATGATGATGGGAGTTTAATGGGTTTAATGCCATGATTACTTGGATTTGTAACTCCCAAATGCTTGAATCTGATTGGGCCGTCCAAAATAATGAGTTAATGACCGCATTAAGTTGTCATAAATGGGTCAATTAACGTCATTAAGTGGTCGCCAGGGCATGTGAAGAGTCGCGGGCCACGCTGCGCCTTTTGAGATTCTTCTTGCGATCATCACAGGTGGATCCACGCATTGTTTGATGTCGGATTGCAGTGCAATTTCAGATATTGATTGATGTTGGTGGGCCAGTGACATCTGTCTTGTCGATTTCACGATCGGTTGGACAGAAAGTGCACTTTCTTGGTCAGCCGGTTGGCGATCTTGAGGCGATCGGTGTTGATTTCATGCTTTTGACGGCGGATCCGAGATGTCCACGAAGATCAGTGGTTTTCAAGCACCAAACATTGGATTTTCAGAAAATCACAGAGGCAGGAACACCCGAAATGCGAAAAAGATCGAAAATCGGACGTTTTGGAGATATTCTGGAGTCATCCGTAGGCTCTAATCAAAGTTTTGGCATCTTTGATGATGTCGCCGCCGGGAGCGCTTGTTTAGCTGTTGGAGCAGTGAAGTTAGGCCAAACGTTGTCGGAATGGCCCGAAACCTCAGGTGTACCCCTCTTTAAGCTGTCTTGAAGGATCTCTCAGTTTTTGTCTGATTCTGAAAAGATCTGATGCTTGAAGTAGTCTTGCCTGTTTTGTAGCAGGATGCAGCTTCATGAGGCTTCTTATGTTGAGGAGACATATTGACTTTTTTGGTGTCAACAAATGCCCCCTCGAGGTACAGCGACGATTAGCTTTTTGGAGTCGATGTGCCTCGAAGAGAAACTTGGAGGAGTGATTCCAACTTGACCAAGAGTCTTTGAGCAAATTTTTTTTTTTTTTTTGGAATAGCCTTCTGAGTTTCCGGGGGAATTTTATGGTAGTGAGAGGGATCACGTACCATCTCAAGGCAAAGTTTTGAAAATGACATGGGGTGTTTGGACTTTGGGTTTTGGATTTTGGTTTTTGACCTTGTGACCTAACAAGCTGTATGTGGCAGGTTAGGGGGTCGGGGTTTGATTTTGATTTTGACCTTGTAACCCAACAAGCTGTATGTGGCAGGTTGGGGGGTCAGATTTGGTTTGTTGGTTTTGGATTTTGATTTTGATTTTGGTCTTGTGACCTAACAAGTTGTATGTGGCGAGCTAGGGGACCGGAATTTGGTTTTGTGAAATGTCAATTTCAAGATTTTGGCTCAATTTGGTTCATGAGGTTGGATGGTTTGGTTTTTTGGAAACTCATGAGACTTTCTTTTTTCTTTTTTTTTTTTTTTGATGGTTCCATCAACTCAAAAGAGGCATGGGACCTTTTTTGCTAATTTTCTCTTCTTTTTTTTTGCTCTTGGTAAGAGGAATATTTTGACTAAAAGCCACTTTTAGTGCCTAGGTGGTCAAACCTGGCTCATATGGGCTAACCCATGGGACCTTACGCTTTGGAGATGGCCTAGATCTCATATGGTGTCATATTTGTAAAGAATATCTAAAATATCTCTTTTGTGTAGAGAATATCTAAAAATATCTTTACTTGGAGAGAATTTCTCAAGTTTTCTTTTTGTGGAAAGATTCTCTCAAAATATCTTTCTTTTTAGGAAAGTAGCTAAATTTTAGCACTTACCTCCTTTCTTTCTCCTTGTTTCCTCTTTTGGCTTGCTCTCTTCTATAAAAGCAAGAGGGTTGGTGCTTTTGCTCCATTGCTTTCTTTTTACAAAAAATCTTCAAGAGTGCTCTCCAAGATAAGAAGTGATTTTTCTTCTTCAAGGATCTCCAAGCTTTTCTTCTTCTTCTCCATCAATGCCTTCAAGTAAGTTTTCTTCCTCCTTAAGAATCTCCATTGTAGAAGTAGCTTCTTCATTTTTTTTTTTTTTTTCTTTTCTTCTCTTCTTCTTTTTCTCTTCTTTTCTTTCTTTTTTTTTTTTTTTTTTTCATGCACGTTTTCCTTCTCTTTTTTTTCTTTCTTCCTTTTTTTCTCTTTTTTTTTCTTTTCATGGTTTTCTCTCTTTTCCTTTTTTTTCCGTGAACCTTTTTTTTTTCTCTCTGTTTTTTTTTTCCACACTGATTCTTGTTTTTTTTTTTTCAGCGTTTTTCTCTTCTTTTCTTTTTTTTTTGCTGTGTTTTTTTTTTTTCCGGACCTGTCCGTACAGCCACGTGGCAGTGGGCCATGGCTTGTGGGCCAAATTTTTTATTTTTTTTTTGCTGAGATTTTTCTCTCTCTCTCTTTCTTTTTCTTTTTCCTTGTTTGCTCACTATAATAATGAGGCTATGCAATTTCAATATGTATGCATTTTTTTTGTTTGATCCATCAAGATAGAAGGCTAGAGTCTCTAGGTCAAGCCAACATGATTTTTGACTTGGACAAAGTTTGATTGGTTTTCACCAAATTGGGTTGGAATTGGTCAAACTTTGGTCAAGGTTTTCCTAGCATCTAATGCATGATGATATATTTTTGATGCATGAGTTTTGGTAAATGGATTTGGAAGTATGATGATGCATACCTGAAAATCTTTTGCAAGTATCGGGATTTTGAGCTCGCAGCGATGTTGAGCTCTTTCTCGGTCTTGCTGGATTTTGAGGAAGTTTACAATTTTTGGATTTTGAAGCTCGCAGCAATGTTGAGCTCTTTTCCAGATTTTGCGGAAGTTTGATGAGATTGGCTCGTTCTCGCAGCGATGTTGAGTTCAAGCCTTCTTTGAGAATTCTCCACTGACTATGAGCTCGCAGCAATGTTGAGCTCATCTTTAGGCTTCCTGTCTTTTTCGGAGTATGTTCTTTTTCGTTGGAATTGCCCCAGAACCATGTCAAAATTTTGCTAGAATTTTGTAACAGAATTCTGTCATTTTGATGTTGATTGAACTTTTCTCTTCCATCTTTTACAGGTAGTTCTTCTAGAATGAATGGGGTTCGCTTCCTTGCGATTTTTTGGTTTTTGGAAGTATTGAATGGGGTTCGCATCCTTCCGGTTTTTGGGTTTTGCGAGTATCGACTAAGTGTCACTTCCCCACGGTTTCTAAAAACCAATTTTTTTGTTTAGAGACACGAGGGTCATAAATTTTGGCTTAAAACCATTTCGGTTGTAAAAGCCAAGGTAGACTAGGGTGAAAATTCCTGAGTCCTGGTTTTTGTTTCAAACCATGAATTTTTGGGTCCAAGGATCGAACATTTTGGTTAAATCTGGGAAGAGGCTCCTAAACTTGGATTTTGGATTTGATTTTTCTCTTGAACAATGAAACGATGAAAGTAAGCATTGTTTTGCGAGATTGTTTTTTTTTTTTTTTTTTTTTTGAAAACTTCAACATAAAGATGAAATTTTCAAAAGGGGTGGGTTTGACGAGCAAGTACCTTGGAAATACGCTTTAGCCGTGTAGATATTGCTCTGACCCGTTTGAGGAAGTCTTCAAGGGTAGTACCGCTTCAAGAACTTACCGTTGATGGGTAGCATACATCTGTCTCCTTCCATGTTTAGAAGAGCGTATGCACCGTTGGAGAAGACTTTGTCGATGACAAAGGGTCCCTCCCATTTTGGTTCTAATTTCCCTTTGGATTTGTGGGCAAAGACTATGGGTCTTTTTACTGCAAGAACCGAGTCACCCTTTTGTAGGCACGTTGCCTGACCTTTTTGTCGAAAGATCCTGCCATGCGTGCTTGGTACAACTCAATGCTTTGTAGAGCTTTGAGTCATCTTTCATCGAGATTATCCAGCTCTTGGAGTCTCAATTTGACATTGCTTTCTTGCGTCATGTCATTTTGCAAAGATACCCTTAAGGAAGGAATTTGTACTTCCAAAGGGACAACTGCTTCGCATCCATAGACCAAAGAGAATGATGTACTATGGGTTGGTCCTCGAACAGTGGTTCGATAGGCCCACAAAGCTTCTGGTAGTTTGTCGCCCCAGTCTCTTTTGTGACTAGAGACCATTTTCTTGAGAATTTTGCAGAGTGTCTTATTGAAGGCTTCTGCTAGTCCGTTCGCTGCTGGATTATATGGAGTCGAATGACAACTTTGGATTTTGTACTTGTCGCAAAACCTGTAAAATCTGTGATCCCGGAATTGTGGTCCGTTATCATGGACGAATCTTTTAGGTATGCCGAAGCGACAAATAATGTTGGTGCGCAAGAACTGAAGGACTGATGAAGTCTTCATTTCGCTGAGCGCAAATGCTTCTAACCACTTGGAGAAATAATCCATAGCGACGAAGATGAAGCGATGACCTTTGCTTGATGGGGGAGAAATAGGACCTATGATGTCCATACCCCAGGCTTCGAAAGGCCATGAGATTGTTGTTGGATGTAGCCATTCTGGAGGCATGTGGACATAATCTCCGTGAATCTAGCCTTTTTTTGTAGCGCTTGGCAAATTGCATTGCATCAGCTATCATGGTAGGCCAATAGTAACCTAGTCTTTTTATCTAGTTGTAGAGCTTAGGGCCAGCCTGATGGGCTCCACAAAGACCAGCATGTACTTTTTTGAGAGTTTCCTCAGCCTCTTGTTGTGACAAGCAGCGTAGGAGTACTCCGTTGAAGGATTTTCTATAAAGTGCTTTTGAAGGTATATCCAAATGAAAGTTCGGGGCTCGTCTTTGGATGCTTACCCACTCTTTTGGGTCTTCAGGTAGGATTCCGAACATGATATAATCAATGAACGGATCTCTCCAGTCGCCAATCAGAGGTTTGAGGATGGACATCCGACTTCCAACCACTTGGTGGCATTCAGCAACTGCTTGGTGTGTGTTGAGAGGAGGGAGAATCCTTCTTTGACACACTGCGACTTGCATGTTTTCCCCTTCTTGGATTGCCATGGATGCGGCGAGTCCGGCCAGGGCATCTGCACAGATGTTTTCACTTCTGAGGATGTGGGTGATGTGACAGATGTTGAATTTTTGTCGAAGCGACTGCGCCTTGTTGTAATAAGGCAGCAAATCAGGCTTCCTGACTTCAAATGTCTGATTCATCTGGTTGACGATCAGTTGAGAGTCTCCAAAAGCTTCCAGCATGGTGATGCCGGATTCGAGGGCGAGTTCCAATCCTACAATCAGGGCTTGGTACTCAGCTGCATTGTTTGAACATGGTTCCAGTAGCGAGAAGGCGTGTGGAATCATGTATTTGTAGGGGCTGACAAAGAGGATGCCGATTCCTTATATTTACTTTCCTTTTTCAATTATCCTAGTTGCACCGTCAAAGTACATGTCCCAGGAGGCATCTGATAAGGAAGTTTCCACATTGTAGACAAATTCGTCTGGGAGATCATCCCTAAGTGGAGAATCTTTAGGCAATGGATGCTCTGCAAGGAAGTCTGCTAGAGCTTGTCCTTTGATTTCTTTTTGTGGCACATACCTAATATCAAACTGTGATAAAAGAATAGACCATTTTGCCAGTCGGGCATTGAGAGAAGCTGCTTTTGTGACAAGGACCTTTAGGAGGTTGATCCTCGAAATCAGGTAGACTGTGTTCGACAGCAGATAGTGACGCAGCTTTTGTACAGCGAACATTACTGCAAGGCATTTTTTTTTACTGGGGAGTAGCGATGCTCTGCACCTATCATCATGTGGCTAAGGTAATATAGAGCAACTTCTTTTCCGTCGTCGTTTTCTTGTGCGAGCAGAGCACCCAAAGAGTGGTCGAGAGCTCTTGTGTACAAGATAAATGGTTTTCCAGTTGTGGGGGCAGCCAGCACTGTGGGTTTGGTGAGGTATGCTTTGATGTCATGAAATGTATTTTCACATTCAGCATCCCAGACAAAGTCCACGCCTTTCTTCATTAAGCGAGAAAATGGACGGCATTTCCCTGATAGATTGGAGATGAACCGTCGAATGTAGGCCAGCCTTCCTTGAAGCCCTTTTAATTCTCTTAGGGTTCTGGGAGATGGCATTTCCAGGATAGCCTTGACTTTGGTAGGGTCAAGTTCTATTCCAGCTTTCCGTAATATGAATCCGAGAAACTTACCCGATGAGACACCGAAGAAGCACTTTAGCGGATTCATCCGCAATTTGTGTTTGCGAAGTCGGAGGAAGACTTCTCGAAGATCATCGAGATGGTCTTCTTTTCTTCTGCTTTTGATGGCGAGGTCGTCAACATAGCATTCGACTGTCTTGTGCTGCATATCTTGGAATATTTTCATCATAGCCCTCTGATATGTTGCACCTGCATTTTTCAGACCAAATGGCATGGCAGTGTAGCAATACACGCCAAATGGTGTGCGAAATGACGTATGCCTTTCATCTCCAGGATGCATCTTTATCTGATTGTAGCCAGAGAATCCATCCATGAATGTCATTCGCTCGAACCCATAGGTGTTGTCAATCATCACCTCTGGTATGGGGAGCGGGAATTCATCTTTAGGACATGCATTATTCAGGTCTCTGTAGTCAATACAGACCCTTATCTGCCCATTTTTCTTTGTCACGGGGACAATGTTGGCCAACCATTCAGGATGCTGTTCCTCGCGGATGAAGCCAACGTTTTTGAGTTTCTGAACTTCTTGTTCAATTTTGTCCATCACGTCGGGACGGAATCTCCTTTGGCCTTGTTTGATAAGCTTGATTTCTTTTTGCAAGTTGAGCTTGTGGACTGCTACTTCGGGATCCAAGCCAGGCATTTCGGCATAAGACCATGCAAAGCAATCAACGCACTCGCGAAGAAAAGAGATATACTCGGGTAACTCATCATCCTTTATATTCTTGCTTATGAATACAGGACGTGTGTTGACACCAAAAAAGTCAATATGTCTCCTCAACATCGAAAAGCCTCCTGAAGCTACATCCTGCTAAAAATAGGCAAGGCTACTTCAAGCATCAGATTTTGTCAGAATCAGACAGAAACTGAGAGATCCTTCAAGACAGCCAAAAGAGGGGTACACCTGAGGTTTCGGGCCATTCCGACATCGTTTGGCCCAACTTCACTACTCCGATAGCAAAACAAGCGCTCCCGGCGGCGACATCATCGAAGACACCAAAACTTCGATCAGAGCCTACGGATGACTCCAGAATGTCTCTAAAGGGCTCCATGCCAAATTTCAAGTCAAACCGACAACGTTTCACCCTCCATCAATGCTCGAGCAGCAAAATCAAGCCTCCCTGCGGCGGGAACCACCGAAGCCATCACTCATCAAACAAAATACATGAGTGGCTTCAACATGCTTCCAAAAGGCTGCACGTCAAAATTCAGGTCATTCCGACAACGTTTGACCAGGTTTCGATGCTCCGAGAGAAAATCAAGCCAACCGGCGGCGGAGCAACCCGGGACCATGACATCCAAAACGGAGCCCATGGAACGTCTCAAAATGACTCCAATAGGCTCCCCGTCAAATTTCAGGTCAATCGGACATCGTTTGACCAAATATCAAAGCTCGGCATTTTCCCCGCAGCAAAATCAAGTGAAGCATCGATGGGACCCCAAACGGCTTCAAAACTTAAATAAAAGCCCATGGTTGGTCCTATCCACTGCTCAAGAAGCTTCACTTCAATTTTCAGGTCATTCCGACATCGTTTGACCTAGTTTCGACGCTTGACGGAAAATCGGCTACAAAGTCTTCGGCTTTCCCGAAAAATAGGAAACTTTGTGCTCCGATTTTGCGCGGGTTCTTGTCAAGTTTTCTCCAAGAAAATATAGTCAATAATTGAGGAAAAATGTCAAGAAAAATACAGAAGAAAAAAGGAACGAAAAAGACGGAAAATCGGCCGAAAACGAAGCTCGGTGACCAAAGGGAAAAAAACCCTAAGGTCGCCGGCGACCTTGGGCCCTGGAAATCCGGGTCCCCGGATTTTGCACCAAAGTGTCCGTTTTCCGATTTTTTTCGCGTTTCGGGTGTTCCGGCCTCTGTGATTTTCGGAAAATGCAATGTTTGATGCTTGAAAACGACTGATCTTCGTCGACATCTCGGATCCGCCGTTAAAAGCATGAAATCATCACCGATTGCCTCAAGATCGCCAACCGGCTGACCAAGAAAGTGCACTTTCTGTCCGACCGATCGTGAAATCGACAAGACAGATGTCACCGGCCCGCCAACATCAATCAATGTTTGAAATTGCACTGCAATCCGACATCAAACAATGTGTGGATCCACCTGTGCTGATCGCAAGAAGAATCTCAAAAGGCGCAGCGCGGCCCGCGACTCTTCACATGCCTGGGCAACCACTTAATGACGTTAATTGACCCGTTTATGACAACTTAATGCGGTCATTAACTCATTATTTTGGACAGCCCAATCAGATTCAAGCATTTGGGAGTTACAAATCCAAGCAATCATGGCATTAAACCCATGAAACTCCCATCATCATGAAGCATAAAGGTGATTAAATGCCCACTACCTTCATCGGCCAATCACAAGCCTTAAAAAAGGAGTTACAAAATCAACTTGTAACTCCTCATCAATTCTTTCATCATGGCCATCAATGCCAATAAACACCTCATGGCTACCAAAAGCCTATAAAAGGAGGTCCATTCCAAGAAGAAAGCATGATGAAAATAGATCCCAAGTGCAAGCTCTGAAAATCCAGAAAATCCAAGAGAGAGACGAAGTTATGCTACTTTGCTCCCGGAAGCACCACAAGGTGATCAACGTCCCTTGGGGGGCCGCCCCCCCCCCCCCCCCCCCCCCCCCCCCAAGGTCACCTCCTTCTCCAACATGGCCTAAACGTGGCTTTTCACCCCGTTTACTCGGTTTTTCATTGGATATAGGACCTTTTCTTGGTCCTTGTTCTTTAAAAAACTGAGGTTAGGAGCCAAGCCAAAGAATCAAAGCATCACATGTTCTCATTTGAAGGACGATGGCGAAGCCCATACATGACTTGCGACCGTCGATCTCAATGTGTCCCCACAATCTCCTGAGAAGTTAGATCCCTTTTCTTACTTTTCTATTGTAGTTTGTATTTCTTAAAGAGACAAAAAAGAAATCACAATTCTTGTCTTTCACATTTGATGAGTTTTGTAAAATCGCCTTTCACGGCAAAATCGCCTTTTACGGCAAACAAACAAAAACGCATCCTACGGCATTAAAAAGAAAACAAACTTGTCTCTTTTCTTAATATTAATGCAATTTGAAAAGTTAGAAAAAAGGATAGATTTCCTTTCCACTTGTGAAGGTGAATCTCCGGATTATCACCATTCCAAATTCCAAGTAGAAAGTAAATCTGGCATACCCGTACAAAAATGTTAATGCCCGAGATCTTCCCTCCTCCTCCGAGACCCAGGTTAGCCCCCGGGGTACGGAGGGAGAGGACGGAAGATTCCCCCTCTTTTCGGGTCCATCAACGTGGGTTATCAGATGTTCTCAAGTCTATCTTTTGGACATGATCTTCTGTCGGAAGGCTTGAAGGTGGTTCCTCCACAATGTTTTCGAAGGTTTCCAACTCAATAAGACCTTCTGGAGTGCTAGAGGCATTTTCAGACTGAGGCTCTGTTTCTATCCATGAATCTTCTTGATCAGTATCCTTCTCAAGGCTATCCTTTTCAAGGCTTGCAATGAGATGGTCCCAATCATTTGCTGGAATTGGGTTGAAGTATGGTACTTCTTTTGGAGACGATGATTCTTCTGGGACAGAGTACCGCTCGTCTATGTCATCGGGCAATTCCTCTTTATTATCAGAGAAATTATACCAATTGGAGGAGCTTTCAGGATTTTTTACGAGCAACTCTTTAAAGAGATATCCAGGGATATCGGTAAAGAGATGTTGAGGCTTGGTCGGTAAAGCGACTTTGTAGCCATGGTGTCAACTGTCTCATAGGAGCCATAGGATCATACCCCAACCCATATGAAGACTTGCCTTTTTGAAGGTGGATTTTCCAATCTTTTGGTTGACTTTTGATCAGGGTGGGTTCCAATGGTGTGAGAATACCACGGCCACCTCCCAAAGTAGTCGGATTTTGAGCGTTGTAGCCCATTTTCTTCATGATAGCTTGTGCCATTGGACTCTACAGGGATAGCTGAGGCATACCTTCGTTTTGGAAAGGTTCAAGCAGAGAGTTCAGTGGAGATGCTCCCGATCTGTGGAAGTAAATCACTTTTTCTTCTGGCGAAGTTGCCGGAATAACAAAGGAAGCAGACGTAGGATCTTCTATGTCTGCAGGTGTCTCCAATGGAGTGAGAGTGAGCTGATCTTGCTGAGTATCAGCTTGGCTTGAAGCTGTGTCATCTTCTGGCTCTGACTCTGAGTCTGTGTCATGCATAATAGACACAAAGGAGACAGTGAACTTGCCCCCAGTCTTTTGTTTTGTCTTCTTTGCTTTGGTAGTGATTACCAAAGGCTTTGGAGATTTGAAGGAGATGACGAAAGGAACTTGGCCGCTTACTTTGAGTTTGGTGGACGGTTTGTTTACCTCCGATGATTGCTGAGGAGCCTAGCCTTTATCTTTCTGGAGACTGTCGACAAAGCGAATTGTCTTTTCCTCCTGTTCTTCTTTTCCATCTTTATACATATGAGCATCTGTAAAATGGACATCTCTGCCTTTGAAGGGCTTTTTGTCTGCAAATACTCGATGTATCAGGCCATCGTCGCCAACGAACTTGATGCACTGATGTAGAGTTGAAGGGACGACACCATTCTCATGTATCCAGGGGCGTCCAAGGAGTATATTGTAGCATGAAGGGGTCCTTATTGCATACACAGTGACTTCAGAAATAAGATCACCGATTTGCAATTTGAACCTGATTTTGCCGATAGGCCTTTGAGCGCTACAGTCATATCCAAAGATGGATACGGACGTGTGACTTAGCTTGCTGGGTGGGATGCCCAGCTCTTCGAGTGCCGAAGTAGAGATGAGGTTGAGTGCAGAACCTGGATCGATCTGAACTCTGTGTACTGGCATTTCTTTGTCGTACCCCGTAAAGTACAAGGGACGGTTATGCTTTGTTTCGCCTAGGAGGAGGTCATCCTTGTTGAAGGCAATTGTTGCACTTGCTGCTTTTTGTATCGAGAGGCATTCATTGCTTGATCCCTCGGTTTTCTTCTTTTCTCCCTTTGAGGAAGTATTTGATTTTTTGACCCTATAGTCCATTTCAATTTGTAGGACTTGTGGGGCATGATTGTCGACATCCGCATTCAGCCTTTCTAATTCTGAAATGAGACTATCACGAGTTTGTGAAGACATTCGTAATAAGTCAAGGATGTCCAGACGTGCAGGTATGTGTTTGAAGTGCTCAATCAAGTCATACTTGAAAGCCTCCTTCGGGCCTGCATTTTCATTATTATTGCCACTTGGGGCGCTTACATCTTGCTTTCCCGAAGGATTTACATAAGAAGAAGAGGGTTGATTGTAATTTTTATGGTAATCCCGGCCATAACGGGTACCTCTACCAACTTCAAGAGCCTCTAGAGAAGGGTCTTCTTTTGGAAGATCGTTCTCAGGATCAAGAGGTTGATCCTTTACTGAAGACGTCTCTGTAACGGCATTGGCGTCTTCAGTGATTGTATTGCACGGAGCAATTTCCGGGAATGTAAGACCCCGACCCTCAATTTTTGGGTTTAGCATTGTTTTAACCATGATTTAGCTTTTTAAACAAGATTAGAGATGATTTGACTTTGTTTTTGGGTTTGAATAGATTTTTCATAACTTTGGAGAGTTTAAAAGACCATTGACTTTGTTTTGAGCCGACCCTTGTAAATTGTATTTTGTGAGAAGTTATTCTTGGTTTCTAAAAATCCCAAATTTTTATTCCTTTTGACTCATTTTATTGTTATAAACAACTTTCATGTTTTGACCATCTTGATTTAATACTCAGAAATCGCGTTTTTCGAGAAAAAGGACAAAAATGACAATTTTCACTAAATCTGTCCATGAATTTCAAAAATTTCAGAAATTGGGGAAAATATACTTTTTGGAAACTAGATATTTTGAGGATCATTTTAGTCTTCTTCGTCGATCTCGTCCGGGGTCCGCAAGACCATGTTTTACCCGTTTCAAGTTCTACTGCATTTGGGACCCACTTCCAGACACTATAAATACCCCTCTACTCTCTCTCTCCTCCATTCTTCTTCTTCCCCATTTTTCCTACACCGGTCTTGACCTAGAGTGGAGAGGAGAGAAAGCTTTTTCTCTTGGTCTTTTCCCTTGGATCTTCCATCTTGAGAGCTCCAATCTCAAATCCGACTCCGCCATTCTCTTCCTCTCTTCTCAAGCTTCAGCTGGACCCGTTTTTGAGCCAAATCCCCAACACTATTCATCATCTTCAAGCTCTCTTCTTCTTGTTCAGCTAGCTAAAGGTTAGGGCTCTTGTTCCTCTTTTCATTTGATGTTCTTTTAGCTCATTTAGAGCTTGTTTTGCATGTTTTCAAACCCATTTTCGGAATGGGGGTTTGTAATGGCCAAAATAGTGATTTTTATGTGTTCTCTTTTGGGGCTTTTGTGTAGATTTCGTGGATCTTCCTTTTGGTTGAGTTTTTGTGGAGTTTCCTTGGCATTGGATTGAGGCAAGTGATCTTTATAGGATTTTTCATGTATATTGTTTTATGGTTTCATTATGGTTTCATTTAGACATGTTTTCTATGTTTAGTTCATAATGCAAGTCATGTTCATGCTCTTTCAAGTCATGGGTTTTAGCTTCCTCACTTGTCTTGTTATCAATGGTTTTTCAAGCTCTTGAATCATGTTGGTTTTGTAAGTTTCATGAAATTGTTATGGGAATGTCTTGATGTTTCTCTTTGGAATAAATGGACAAATTGTGGGTGGAATGCTCTATAATGTGTGGAATGAATCCCTTGGAAAGCATGGAGGCTTGGGGAGTGCAGGTGGTAAAAATGTGGAAGTGAAGAAGGGAGAGAGAGTTGTGAAAATTCTGAACAGAATGCACTGCCCGTGCCTGTCGGTCAGCTTTCGGTCGACCGACACCAGCCGAGAACCTGTCGGTTCAAATTCTAGAGAGCAACATTTTCGTCAGGTCATCTGTCGGTTCGCTGTCGGTCAACCGACAGGTCGACCGACAGCCAACCGAGGATCTGTCGGTTCAAATTCCAGAGAGCAACATTTTTGTCAGGTCATCCGTCGGTTCACCTTCGGTCGACCGAGGATCTGTCGGTTCAATTTCCAGAGAGCAGCAATTCTGGGCTGGGATCTGTCGGTCAAACCTTCGGTCGACCGACAGATCGACCTCGGTTAACCGACTGTTAACCGAGGGTTGACCGACAGTTACTAAAAGTACTGTTTTGAAGGATTTTTGCAAGAATGAAAACTAGAATAGGTTTTAGACCTTTTTATTGACTTTGTGCACTTGGAATTCCAAAATGTACTATAACGTCTGGGGCACCAAATCTTGTTTAAACTCCGACATTTGGGTTTCAATTCCACAAAGGTCAATGATTGGTCTTAGCCTAAACTTGATAGATTTCGTGTTTGAATTCTTGTTTTGATGCTTCATGCATCATCGTGTCCTCGTTTGATTTTCAAGTATAAGTTTGTTTGAAGATTTATTTCAAGAACCAAGACCCTTGTTTTGATGCTTTGTGCATCATCGTGCATTCGTTTGAATTTCAAGTATAAGCTTGTATTTAAGACGTGTTTCAAGAATCAAAAGGGAATCATTTCTTAAGTTTGTTAAGCATTTATATTATGCTATTTTGCTAGCCTTGTCGTGACGTGTTTGACAAATGATTTCCCTCTTGTTTTGTCGTGTTCTCGAACGTGTATCGCCATGTTTTATGCATTCATGATATAAGTGAGTACCACTGAGCTTGGACTGCCCTTTTAGCTTGATCCACTACCTGGGTGTGAGAACCCGACCCCTAATTTCTTGGTTTAGTGTGGTTTTAATCGTGATTTGGTTTTCTCGATGGGTTTAGTGGTTGTTGGTTGAGTTTTTGAGTTAGAATGACTTTTCATTAGCTTTGGGAAGTTTTGAGAGCCAGTAAACCTAGACAGTGACCGTAGGGTCCCATTTGTTTTGCGTGGTCAGCGTGGGGAGATTCTTGGTGATTCCCAAAAATTCTCATTTCAGCTTCGTTAGACTAATCTCGCCATTCCCTACAACTTTCGTGTTCACTCCGTGCCCATTCGAAGCTCCTAAAATCAGTTTTTCTAGAAATCCCAAATTTTCCATTCTTTAACCCCTTTGACCAAACAGTTGACTTTTTATGTGGACCCCGGAAGTATGTCAATATTAACCTTGTTGGAAAGATAATTTTATTCCGGACACTTTTCATGTTTTAAGTTTCTTGATCCGAGGTCTAGAAAGCCCCCTAATCTCCATTACAAGTTATACTTAGTGTGGACCCCACACCACCCATTATAAAAAGGCCATCTTCCTCTCTTTCTCCCTCATTCCCATTTCCATCGGCTGCAACCTCCATGCTACAGTACCAGCAGCCCCTCTTCTTCTTTTTCTCCCATTTCTCTTGCTCAAATGAAGCCTCCAAGCCACCAATCCGACGAGGAAACTCCGGCAACTTCTTCCCCTCCATCTCCTCTCTCTTTTGACACCATTTTCATGGGAAACCAAGGTGGGCAGCCCCTATTTCAAGCTCCTTCTTGTTGATTAATGACTCTAGAGGTAAGGATCTCCTTCCATCTTCTACTATTGAGCAATGGCTTTCCCCTAGGTCCTATTTCTTAGCTTGTTTGAACCCCTTTCCTTCTTTTTGATGATTTACCTTTTTAGGGTCCTAAGATGGGTTTATTTTGGGGGTTTTGTGTAGATTTGGTGGTTATAGCTTGGAGAAGTGATTGGTGGTTGATTTGATTAGCATTGGACCCAAGGCAAGTGGATGAAATGATTTATTTCCATTGATCATGTTTTATACAAATGTGTAGCTTTCATTAATGATTTTCATTACTTATGCTTTACTTCATGACATGCTTTTATTGAGATTTGAAATACACTCTTTAGTGTATCTTTCTAGTATATTGCATTCTTGAAAATGGTATCTTGATGATATTAAGTTTTGACCTGTTTCATGTGATGGATTTCTTTTGGTTGAATGTGAATGGAATGGATGATTTGATGGAAGAATGGATGTAGATGAATGGGGAATTTGAAGTGTTGAGAATGAAGTTTTGATTGCTTGAAATGGAGGATCTTTTAGCTCACTTTATTACAGGGATCTGACCCTTGAAAATGAGGAGTGTTTGGAGAAAGAAGGGACTGAAAACAGCTTCAGAATTCTGTGTCCGCAGTAACGTCGGTCAGCTGTCGGTCAGCCCGTCGGTTAACCGACATCCAACCGAGGTGGACCGAAACCCTCTCGGTTCCAATTCCAGAGAGCAGATTTCCATCAGGAAATCTGTCGGTCAGCGGTCGGCTGACCGAACTCCCTAGTTCGGTCGACCGAGAGCCAACCGACAGATCTTTTGGTTCATTTTTCAGAGAGCAACAAACTTCCTGATGTGTGTGGAGCTGACAGTCAGCGTCGGTCAGCCGTCGGCTGACCGACAGCCAACCGAGGAGCTGACCGACAGCAATTGTATTGTTGTCTTCTTGAAGAACCCCAGGGAACTGTATTGGAGAAGAGTGAGGAACTGTACCGAAGGAGAAATCCCATTGTCATGACTTTGTTGTTTAGGTCTTGTAGATTTGTTAATGTATATAAGGCCCCGGAATGTTTTCAATTCTTAAAGAGTACCAAATGTATGTCAAACGTAACATACGGGACCCTAGTACAACTTTCAACACTCGGCCCGGAGAATATGAGAAATCCATTCATGCTTTATTTTGACCGAATTTCACTTGTACACTTAAAATCTCGTGTTTTATGACTAGACTTGCCCGACAGTATTGAAAGTTATGTTTTTAACATTGTTGCTAGCCCGTACAGGCCCGACCAATACAGATATGCTTTTGTGCTTATGAGCACCCCGTCCCGTCATATGTATTTATTGGATTTGATTTCTTGTATATGACCCATGAGAGTAAAACCTTGAGGCAATAGGGGGCCAGAGCTTTGTAGTGCGAGCCCATGAGCTAAAAGAGAACATGCATACATGTATTTGTTTGTTTACTTGCATATAACCTATGAGTCGGCACCACTAAGCTTGGATGACCTTGTCGGTCTGATCTACCGACTTGGAGATCCCTTCTTGTCCCGCCAGCTGCAGCTTGGATCCCGCTACCCGGTTTATTAACCGTGGTCTTGTCCTGATACCGCAGATTGCTACTGTGGTTCCTGATGCCCGGCTCGCTACCGTGGTCATGTCTTGTATATAGTATATGTATATGTAAATTTCGTTGTTCCTCCTCACTTCGGTGACTGAGGTCAACGCCTTGATATGCTTGCTCTATCACTTCGGTGATTGAGGATTTAGCCTTGTGTGGTTGCCATCTTGATAGTCCCTGATCCTTGATACCCGTCCTACTTTATATTGATCACGTCTTTTCTTAATAAATGTGCACTATTTATACATGCTTTAGATGAGTACCCGATTTGTAAAATGTTTATTGTTTATACACGCTTTAAATGAATTCCCGATTTGTGAAATGTCCATTATTTGTACATGTTTTAAACGAGTCCCCGATTTGTAAAACGTTCATTAATTATACATGTTTTAAATGAGTTCCCGATTTGTGAAATGTTTATTATTTATACATGTTTGAAATGAGTTTCCAGTTTGTGAAATGTTCATGTTTTATACATGCTTTAAAGGAATACATGTTTTGTCAAATATTTATGTTTCATACCCGTTTTATATGAATACAGGATTTTGTCAAGAGATTCATGATTTCCTATGCATTGTAATTATGTACAATTTTGATCAGACAGCATGATTTATTACATGTTTTATCGTTCAGTATATTGTTATATCTTTTCACCCACCTGCCAGACCGTCGTGTCTGACCCACTACTTTGGTACTCAGGTTCACATTTCTTCACCCGAGATGAGTGCATGTGTTGGCGGTGGAGCCATGAGCTTACAGGTTGTTTGTCTGCTATGTCATGTAGACAATGAGATTGACATCGGGATTACGTCACATATCGGGTAGTAATCATTAGCTTGTTTTGTATGGCTTCTATTAGCCTTTTTCTTGGGATTGTACTTAATACACATTGTTAATTGTAACCTGAACATGTATGGGAATGTAATACCCTGTTACTGTCAGCTCTGTACTTTTATTATGATGGTTTATTCCAGTCTGAGATGGATCAATGATAAGATGGCTATATGCTTGGGTTGAATGCGGTACGGAATCCAATGGCCACGGACTCCGAGTCGCAACACCATAAAAGCTTCCGCTAAATATTCAGAGGTGTTGGAATTTGTAATCCTCACACACGCGGATCTTGGGAGAAACATAATTATTACTTCACGGACCCCGGGTTTGGGGTCGTGACAGACTGGTATCAGAGCGGGCAAGTTTCTAGGAAATAAAACACTCTAGGAACTTTAAGACGTGTGGTGAGGAAACCGTTAGATTTTTCGTCTTGTTTTGGCTAGATGCCATTCTGTTTTGGTTCGGATTTGTTTTCTTTCTAGTGGGGGAGACCCTTCTTGTCTCTTCCCTTTTGTTCTTGCTAGGGAATTTGGGGGACCAAATTCTTTTCTAGTGGGGGAGGATTTAATGTCTCCGCACCCACATTCAGTGCCTTTTTCTTGTTTTCGCGCCAGAGAGTTAGAGTTTTGTGGTTTTAGCATGTGGATCTCGGAGGACTTTGGCAGAATTTTCAGCTTTTCATTGTCACAGATGGAGCTAGCGAAGGAATTTGTGAGCAGTTGTTAGTCAGCAAGGAATGTGAACAGCATATTGAGACTCAATTTCAGTTGATCGTGTATCGTCAGATGGTGCGTTAGGCAAGTAAGTGTGGATTTTGGATAAATCTAGAATATTTTCCTAAACCAAAAGACTACAGAAACTAGACAAATGGTGGATTTCAGGAAGTTTGAGATGATTTTCAGTTGATAGAGATTCAAGTGGATACCAAAAGCAAGAAACTTCTCGAATTTGATGAACTCTTGGCGGAGAGGTGCTACAAGGTTTTTAATAATTCCAAAATGATGGTGAAGTCGACTCAGCAGGATGCATCAGTGTGTGGTTAAACGATAGGAAGAAAACTTTCAGCTATGGTGTAGAGAGCTGTGTACAGAATGGATTGTTACTTGGTTTTATGATAGAGGAGATCTTGCAAACTTTACGGACTTTTAGAATATCAGTTTGGGCAGAGTACAGATACAACAGGAGAATCATAGCCTACGGACAAGGCCGGTTGGAAGACCTGGAGAAGAATGACACTAGGTGCAGTGTTTTACGACAAAGATAGAGTTACGGTACATCGGAGTGAGTCAGAACCTTCATTCTCTTGGACTGACATTGGCAGTTGTTCAGGAACAGTGCAGATGTTTAGAGACAAGTTTTCAATTAGTAGAGCTCCAAGGAGATGTCCAGAATTAGAGATTCCTAGAATTTGATGAGGTTTGTCGGAGAATTATTTTAGGATTTTCAACAAGTGCAGCCATATGGAGGAGTAGACCCAGCATGATGT
Source organism: Umbellularia californica (assembly GCA_028538565.1). Classification (NCBI taxonomy): domain Eukaryota; kingdom Viridiplantae; phylum Streptophyta; class Magnoliopsida; order Laurales; family Lauraceae; genus Umbellularia; species Umbellularia californica. Next base: position 46,709,269 of record JAPQWN010000006.1, on the reverse strand, counting down.
GTCATTGTGTGGTTAGAAGCTTTTGAGTTGAATTTCAGCAACTAATGAAGGAGTTGATTGCAGGAAGAATCTCTACTTGATCGCTCGACAACGAAGATCTTTGCAGATTTCATCAACACGAGGAGCATCGGATTTCAATGTACAGATATACAGAGCAGGAAATCAGTTATTTTGGATTTTATTAGGAAAGGTAGACTTGGCAGAGCAGTTGCAAGAGTGAGCACGGAGCTCCAAATACTAAAGAATAGTGAAGGGACAAGCATGTTAGTGTCAGAGACCGAATATTGTACTGAGGATCAAGAGCAACGAGCAGAAAGAATTAAAGCTAGCAAGAGTTAACCTTGAAGATGGTGCAGTGGATGTGAGACCCTAGCTTCGATAGTTGCGATGAAGTCGACAAAATCGTTCCAAGAATTTTCAGTATCAAGGTGTTTAGAAACAAGAGACTTGGTTGAACTTAGAAGGAGTTAGAGTTGGAAAATTCTTTGAGTAGTCAGATTGGCAGGGCAGTGACGGATTCGAGCCAGTGGAAGAATGTTTGACGACCGTTGATAGTTGACCAAGGGGTTCTACCACGAGGGTGACCCAGCGAGTTCAGGTGCTTTCGAGAGGACCGTTTTGGAGCTTTGATTGTGGTTTTGTTTTCGAAGTGCGGATTAATGTCCCCACTAGTTTTGGATTTGTTTAGTTCATTTGGAGGACCAAATGTTCTAAGGGGGGGAGGATGTGAGAACCCGACCCCTAATTTCTTGGTTTAGTGTGGTTTTAATCATGATTTGGTTTTCTCGATGGGTTTAGTGGTTGTTGGTTGAGTTTTTGAGTTAGAATGACTTTTCATTAGCTTTGGGAAGTTTTGAGAGCCAGTAAACCTAGACAGTGTCCGTAGGGTCCCATTTGTTTTGCGTGGTCAGCGTGGGGAGATTCTTGGTGATTCCCAAAAATTCTCATTTCAGCTTCGTTAGACTAATCTCGCCATTCCCTACAACTTTCGTGTTCACTCCGTGCCCATTCGAAGCTCCTAAAATCAGTTTTTCTAGAAATCCCAAATTTTCCATTCTTTAACCCCTTTGACCAAACAGTTGACTTTTTATGTGGACCCCGGAAGTATGTCATTATTAACCTTGTTGGAAAGATAATTTTATTCCGGACACTTTTCATGTTTTAAGTTTCTTGATCCGAGGTCTAGAAAGCCCCCTAATCTCCATTACAAGTTATACTTAGTGTGGACCCCACACCACCCATTATAAAAAGGCCATCTTCCTCTCTTTCTCCCTCATTCCCATTTCCATCGGCTGCAACCTCCATGCTACAGTACCAGTAGCCCCTCTTCTTCTTTTTCTCCCATTTCTCTTGCTCAAATGAAGCCTCCAAGCCACCAATCCGACGAGGAAACTCCGGCAACTTCTTCCCCTCCATCTCCTCTCTCTTTTGACACCATTTTCATGGGAAACCAAGGTGGGCAGCCCCTATTTCAAGCTCCTTCTTGTTGATTAATGACTCTAGAGGTAAGGATCTCCTTCCATCTTCTACTATTGAGCAATGGCTTTCCCCTAGGTCCTATTTCTTAGCTTGTTTGAACCCCTTTCCTTCTTTTTGATGATTTACCTTTTTAGGGTCCTAAGATGGGTTTATTTTGGGGGTTTTGTGTAGATTTGGTGGTTATAGCTTGGAGAAGTGATTGGTGGTTGATTTGATTAGCATTGGACCCAAGGCAAGTGGATGAAATGATTTATTTCCATTGATCATGTTTTATACAAATGTGTAGCTTTCATTAATGATTTTCATTACTTATGCTTTACTTCATGACATGCTTTTATTGAGATTTGAAATACACTCTTTAGTATATCTTTCTAGTATATTGCATTCTTGAAAATGGTATCTTGATGATATTAAGTTTTGACCTGTTTCATGTGATGGATTTCTTTTGGTTGAATGTGAATGGAATGGATGATTTGATGGAAGAATGGATGTAGATGAATGGGGAATTTGAAGTGTTGAGAATGAAGTTTTGATTGCTTGAAATGGAGGATCTTTTAGCTCACTTTATTACAGGGATCTGACCCTTGAAAATGAGGAGTGTTTGGAGAAAGAAGGGACTGAAAACAGCTTCAGAATTCTGTGTCCGCAGTAACGTCGGTCAGCTGTCGGTCAGCCCGTCGGTTAACCGACATCCAACCGAGGTGGACCGAAACCCTCTCGGTTCCAATTCCAGAGAGCAGATTTCCATCAGGAAATCTGTCGGTCAGCGGTCGGCTGACCGAACTCCCTAGTTCGGTCGACCGAGAGCCAACCGACAGATCTTTCGGTTCATTTTCCAGAGAGCAACAAACTTCCTGATGTGTGTGGAGCTGACAGTCAGCGTCGGTCAGCCATCGGCTAGCCGACGTCCAAGTTCGGCTGACCGACAGCCAACCGAGGAGCTGACCGACAGCAATTGTATTGTTGTCTTCTTGAAAAACCCCAGGGAGCTGTATTGGAGAAGAGTGAGGAACTGTACCAAAGGAGAAATCCCATTGTCATGACTTTGTTGTTTAGGTCTTGTAGATTTGTTAATGTATATAAGGCCCCGGAATGTTTTCAATTCTTAAAGAGTACCAAATGTATGTCAAACGTAACATACGGAACCCTTGTACATTGATTCAATCTTGGACTTTCAACACTCGGCCCGGAGAATATGAGAAATCCATTCATGCTTTATTTTGACCGAATTTCACTTGTACACTTAAAATCTCGTGTTTTATGACTAGGCTTGCCCGACAGTATTGAAAGTTATGTTTTTAACATTGTTGCTAGCCCGTACAGGCCCGACCAATACAGATATGCTTTTGTGCTTATGAGCACCCCGTCCCATCATATGTATTTATTGGATTTGATTTCTTGTATATGACCCATGAGAGTAAAACCTTGAGGCAATAGGGGGCCAGAGCTTTGTAGTGCGAGCCCATGAGCTAAAAGAGAACATGCATACATGTATTTGTTTGTTTACTTGCATATAACCTATGAGTCGGCACCACTAAGCTTGGATGACCTTGTCGGTCTGATCTACCGACTTGGAGATCCCTTCTTGTCCCGCCAGCTGCAGCTTGGATCCCGCTACCCGGTTTATTAACCGTGGTCTTGTCCTGATACCGCAGATTGCTACTGTGGTTCCTGATGCCCGGCTCGCTACCGTGGTCATGTCTTGTATATAGTATATGTATATGTAAATTTCGTTGTTCCTCCTCACTTCGGTGACTGAGGTCAACGCCTTGATATGCTTGCTCTATCACTTCGGTGATTGAGGATTTAGCCTTGTGTGGTTGCCATCTTGATAGTCCCTGATCCTTGATACCCGTCCTACTTTATATTGATCACGTCTTTTCTTAATAAATGTGCACTATTTATACATGCTTTAGATGAGTACCCGATTTGTAAAATGTTTATTGTTTATACACGCTTTAAATGAATTCCCGATTTGTGAAATGTCCATTATTTGTACATGTTTTAAACGAGTCCCCGATTTGTAAAACGTTCATTAATTATACATGTTTTAAATGAGTTCCCGATTTGTGAAATGTTTATTATTTATACATGTTTGAAATGAGTTTCCGGTTTGTGAAATGTTCATGTTTTATACATGCTTTAAAGGAATACATGTTTTGTCAAATATTTATGTTTCATACCCGTTTTATATGAATACAGGATTTTGTCAAGAGATTCATGATTTCCTATGCATTGTAATTATGTACAATTTTGATCAGACAGCATGATTTATTACATGTTTTATCGTTCAGTATATTGTTATATCTTTTCACCCACCTGCCAGACCGTCGTGTCTGACCCACTACTTTGGTACTCAGGTTCACATTTCTTCACCCGAGATGAGTGCATGTGTTGGCGGTGGAGCCATGAGCTTACAGGTTGTTTGTCGGCTATGTCATGTAGACAATGAGCTTGACATCGGGATTACGTCACATATCGGGTAGTAATCATTAGCTTGTTTTGTATGGCTTCTATTAGCCTTTTTCTTGGGATTGTACTTAATACACATTGTTAATTATAACCTGAACATGTATGGGAATGTAATACCCTGTTACTGTCAGCTCTGTACTTTTATTATGATGGTTTATTCCAGTCTGAGATGGATCAATGATAAGATGGCTATATGCTTGGGTTGAATGCGGTACGGAATCCAATGGCCACGGACTCCGAGTCGCAACACCATAAAAGCTTCCGCTAAATATTCAGAGGTGTTGGAATTTGTAATCCTCACACACGCGGATCTTGGGAGAAACATAATTATTACTTCACGGACCCCGGGTTTGGGGTCGTGACACTGGGGGTCCTTAAACAACGTGGACTGTCTGCAGACTAGTCGTGTCTTGAATGACACATCGTGCGTGTTCGTGGTCCGGTTCCGCGGCCGGACACCCCGTCTACCTTGTGTGGCGTGGGATCGTGTTTATCGTGTCGTGCTTGTCGTGCTTGTCGTGCGTGCTTACTCTTGTCATCATGTATGATGGAGAAAGGATGGGCTCTTTGTGGATTTACTAATCATTATATTATATGTATTCATGTCTTGTTTCGTATATCGTGCATGCACTAGTGATTTCTTGATAAGTATCTTGTTCATGCATTGTTTTAAACCTTGTAAATCCGTTTCAAGTTCAATAAAGTGTTTTTAGTTCTTGTTTCCTTTAAACTTCAAATTTGTTTATGCTCTTGCCTATATTGATCACCTGCCAGACCGTCGTGTCTGATATACTTCTATTTTGGTGCTCTAGATAGCAGGTCCTTGTTTTGATCTAGTTCGCGTGCAGAGGGCTGTTGAGCCACGAGTTTTGCAGTCTTGTTGTGTCAGCAATGTCATGTTGACGTCATGCTTGACTCCGGAGTTACGTTACACCATTGGGTAGTATTTGTTCTAGCTTGCTAATTGTACGGCTTTTGTTAGCCTGTTTCTTGGGAATTGTAATTAATGCACTCGTTAATTTGTAACTTGAATATGTTTGGGTAATGATAAGCTTGTTACTGCCAGCTCTGTATGTTTTGATATTATGATTAGCTCCAGTTTGAATTGAATATCACTGTGAAAATCTTGTGCTGACAGATTGAGTACGACACGGAACCCAATGGATACGAATTCCGGGTCGTAACGTCTTGTATAGCTTCCGTGAAATATTTAGATGTGTTGTGAATTTTGTCATCCTCACACACGCGGATCTTGGGAGGGGAAATACGAATTCCCCCATACTCGCGTCCCCGAGATCGGATCCCGGTTTTGGGGGCGCGACAGGGAACAAGTCTTGAACAGCAGCCGGCAACTTTTCTTTATTAGCCCAAACATCGCCCGTGAGATCGGGTATCTGAGACCAATTGACTGAGTTTTCATTGAAGAAGATTTCATTGGCAGAAGTTTCTTCCAGATGATCAATTGGGAGAGGCTTGAGCTCTGATGTCACAGCTTCAGGAGACGAGGGTTGAGAGGATGTTATCTCAGTGGAAGTCACCTGAGAGGATGTAGCTCCGGAAGATACGCTACCGGTTGGGGAGTACGTGTCTTCGGAAGCTTCAGAGGCACTGTCGTTCTGAGCTATTGCATTGCAGGTTATCCTGACAGGAGATGCCCCCAGTGTAGATTGTTGGGAATCGGACTCATCCTCAGATGTGAGAGGATCATCGATCCAACTGTTTTCTCCATTTCCAGGAGTTGAGGGAGAAAGTTCCCGCGGATTTTCAGGGACTTCCAGTTCTGGATCATGACAAAGATTGATGCGATCCTGCTCCTGCCCTATGGCAAGATGTTGCAAGATTCTTGCATATTCTTCAAGATCAGGCATGGGAGCCGAATCTTCTTCGTCATTTGTTCCTTGTGGTTCGCCCATGTTGGGTTCCACTGAAGCATTTGCTGGTGCTGGATCGACAGCGTTTTCTTGAACAGGGCCCTGGTCTTCTTCATCATCAGACCAAGATCCTTGTGGCTGTAATGGGTTATACCAGATTACTGGCATAAGATGAGAGTCGGGAATCCATTCCTCATCGGAGAAGTATTCTCCTATTTCAAGGGATTCTTCCCACTCATCGATACCACTGGCAGTGTCACTGGACTCGTATCCGTTCATGGAGAATCCAACTACCGAGTTGCAAGAGTATGATGCCCCCTTCATAGTTTCATTTTGTATAGAGGTGGCATGAAATCATCAAGAGTGAATTTTCTTACCGCCTTGAAGGTCTTGGGAAGAGATTCTTCCGTCGTCCCTAGTGAAGCAGTGGAAGAAGTTTCTGCTTTTTCAAGGACTTCTTGTTTTGGTTGAAACTTCTGCTGCTGTTTGAGCTTGCGGAGCTGTCTCTTGGCTTGCCTTCGCTGCTGAGCGGTCGGCTTTGTTTTGACGATCTCCCAATTTTCATCATTTAGGAGATCGGGATGCACCCATATAGGTTGTCCATCTGGTGTTGGATAGGGAACCAATTCTTGGGACGCTTGAGCCATTTTTATCACCTTTGAATGAAGTAGTGATCTTCTCCTTCGATGACTTTGAAGTTTGCCGACATGACACCATGTTGACAGAGGCGGGGCCATAGTTTTTATCAAAGGTTATGACTCCGTTTTTCCACATCTCATTGATCTTCTCTCTCACAACGAAGCATTGATTGAGAGGATGTGAGATCATCAGATGGTATGGACAGTATCGGGGATCATTGGTTTTGCCAACATCTCCCTGTCTTTTGGGCTCTGGCAAAATGAGTTTGCCATTTGCTAGGAGAGCCTCAAAGATTACTTCAACATCTTCATCGAACGGATATTTCTTTTCTACACGTTCTTTGAAGGCATCAGAGAGTTCAGGCCTTTTACCTGCAGTTTTGTTTTCAGGTTTCTTTGGCTGCTGAGGAGCTGACTTAGTCTGCACATTGAGAACCTCCTTTTTCTTTGGTTTTGAGGTTGTAACAGCAATCGGCTCTTTCTTTGATGATTTCTGACTGTGGAGGTCTTTGATCATCATTTCAGCTTCCATGGAGGCTTCGAGGAGTTTCCCCAGGTTCTTTGATTTATTGCCGATAATCATGGAGCGGATTTTTGCTCTCATATTGTTACGGCAGATGTCGACTAGCGACGCTTGTGGCAGTACATCTAAGCATTTGTACGCCATTACCTTCCATTTGTGAATGAAGTCGTATGTTGACTCATTCTCTCCCTGCTTTAGGCTGCAGAGTTGAGCCATAGTAACAGGATGATCCTCACCTTGGAAGTGGGTCAGGAAGCGTGTCTCTAGCATTGCCCAGTTCTGGATGGAGTTCTCCGGCAGAGTGGAGTACCAATCAAAGGTTGTACCTTTTAGGGTACTTGCAAAGAGGCGAATCTTGAGGGCATCTTGATCCGCAATAGCTCCCGTCAGGATCTTGAAATGGATGACATGCTGTCTGGCTGAACCTTTCCCAGTATATGTCTGGAGAGTAGGTTGTTTGAATTTTGCAGGGAATGGAACCGAGTCCATCCATAGAGGGTAGGGTGGCTTCATCCCATGTTCTTTCAATGTATCCTCTTCTTTTGCTTTTTCCAGGATATCGTCCACGTCCTTTCTGGTAAGGGAGCGAGACTCATTGTTTTCTGCATTGCCCTCATCATCTTCATGATTCGGAGGGGTTTCATTGTTAGGTGGTGGACGCTGTAGAGTGAGAATCAGATTTTCCATCAGAGTCTCAATTCTCTGTTGTCCTTGCTCCAACTGCTGGATGCGTGCAGTTACGTCATCCTGCTGTGGAGGCAGCTCAGAACTTGTAGCCAAGACGTTCATCTCTCGGGATTCGAACGGAGAAATCGTCCTGGTGACTGAGCTGGGGCTCATTCTTCTAGATGAAGAATCTGAGGAGTGCTTACTCCGGTGTTCTTGGCTTAGAGGAGTGGAAGATTCCTCCAGATGTGTTCGTGTCCGAGAGACGCTGCGAGTCACTGGACGTCTAACACTGATTTTGGTTGCTGACTTCTGGCGTTTTCTGGTTTTGCCAACCATATGAACAGCAACGAATTGATCGGGTCTTTCTTTTTCGACCCATTTGTTTGAGACGTGGAGAGTAGAACGCTGGGTTCTTTGTTTCTCGAGTCTCTTTTGTCGATATGCAGTGCGGCGACGCATACGACGAGAAATTTGAGCTTTAGTCAGCTCTGGCTGGGCTCTGGCGATGAAGGATGTAGTCCCTCGTGCGCAGCAGCCGAGTTTGTCTTTTTTGAAGCTGGGCAAGGACAGGATCTGGATGCGGTCCTTTGCCTGTCGCAATGAAGACTTGAATTTTGCGAGCTCGGCCCCTGTTGAGATAAAGGGTCGACTCGCAGGAGTGCAGGCTTCAGCATATTTTTGCGTAGGCCTAACAATGCAGGATTTGATTTTGGGCTTGTAGGAGCAAGCCGGCTCATGATGATTTTGTTTATTTTTTAGGTGGAGAGTAGGTCTCTCCTCTTTCATGTAAGAGAGAGGGTAGAACTGATTCTCCTTTAGAGGGGCCAGGTATGCTGGCTTTGCAGATGTTCGGGACCTCCGTTGCTTTGGCGAAGATCTCGGGGACCAAGTTTTGGGGTAAACCTGGTTTCTTGTGGGTTGAGGCTTCGTGGGAACACCACGGGCTTCAAGCTTCTTGGTGTTCGCCCTTGGTGCCATTTTAGTGACACGTTGCGGGGCGGTTTTCTGCTTCTTGGCAGGTACAGTGTCTTCTGCGGGAAGTGGGAATGGTCCCAGCGATTCGAAGACGATGGTCCGGGGAGTTGAAGTTGACCCGGTGTTTGGAGAGTTGTCGAGGGAGATGACGCTTCGGCAACTGGCAGGGCGCTTATGCTTGTTTTGTTTGTCTTGCAGCATAAGCTGGTACTTGTTTTTCATCAAAAGTGATGGTCAATGAAGCTGCCATTGTTAGTTTTGGAAAACTTCTGAAATAAGACCAAATCCATTAGTAATCACAAGAATATGGTGATCGTAAATGGAGAACAACTATGGTTTTGTCTTTTCAAATCACTTGAGGGGACATGGCCCAACCCAAGGACGATGAAGAAGGCAAAAAGCCATAGAGGATACAATTGTTCTAAAATGCAAGTATGGTAGGCTCAGAGCGAGCGTTCCAGTGACTGCTAGAAGCAATTGTAGACCTTAATTCAAATTACCGAGAAGCAAGGCTCACTCGAGGTAAAATGATATAAGGTTGGAGATACAAATGTGTCGGTCGCGAATACAGTAGACCCGAAAGGGCGTACTAGCACCGCTAGGCACAAATGTTGCAAATCGCATCCTTGGAAAGGACACGAGATGGGATTTTTTTGAAAGGTCAAATTTGGATTCATAAAGGAGAGCAAATGGTGTTCCAATCCGAACAAAGGCTCAACATTTCTGCGAGCGCTAAATTCAGAAGGGAAGGAACCAGAATTTCTCGGATGTGAATCCAGTAACGACGGAAGTTTTTTTTTTTTTTTTTTTTGAAGGGTCAAGATTGAATTCATCAAAGAGAGCAAATGGTGTTCCGTTTCGAACAAAGGCTCAACATTTCTGCGAGCGCTAAATCCGAAAGGGAAGGAACCAAAATTTCTCAACTCTGAATTCAAAAGTGACGGAAGTTTTTTTTTTTTGAAAGGTCAAGATTGAATTCATCGAAGAGAGCAAATGGTGTTCCGTTTCGAACAAAGGCTCAACATTTCTGCGAGCGCTAAATCCGAAAGGGAGGGAACCAAAATTTCTCAACTCTGAACTCAAAAGTGACGGAAGTTTTTTTTGAAAGGTCAAGATTGAATTCATCGAAGAGAGCAAATGGTGTTCCGTTTCGAACAAAGGCTCAACATTTCTGCGAGTGCTAAATCCGAAAGGGAAAGAACAAAGATTTCTCAACTCTGAATTCAAAAGTGACAGAAGTTTTTTTTTTTCTTTTTTAAAAAGATTTTTTTTTTAGAGGATTTTTTTTTTGAAAGGTGCACATAGGTTTCCAATTCGATCTTATGAAACCTTAGTAGATAGATCAGCCCCCAGGTAAGGGTAGGATTACTTAATGAACCCGTTTGGAGGACCCTTGCCTCGAACAGTCTAGCTGTCTCCACACTCTGGACAAGGTTTTTCTTAAATCTACTTTGGTCAAAGAACGCAACTAGTGGAACCTTAGTGTTTTTTTTTTTTTTGAAAGGTTTTTTAATGAACTCATCAAAGAGAGCGAATGGTGTTCCAATCCGAACAAAGGCTCAACATTTCTGCGAGCGCTAAATCCGTAAGAAAAGGAACCAAGGTTTCTCAAATTTGAATGCAAAAGAGAGAAAACTAATTTTTTTTTTTGAAAATATAATTTTTTTTTTTTTTTTGAAATCCCAGTTGGACTCATCAAAGAGAAAAGATGGCCCAATCTCCAATATGAACGATAGTTGCGAACATTTCTGTGAGCTATCAAGTTCAAAGAGGAGAGGATCAAAATTTCTCAAAGTTGAATCTTGAGAAAGAGAGATCATTTTTTTTTTTTTGAAAGAATTTGAAATGAAGGTATTTTTTTTTTTGAAATCCCAATTGGACTCATCAAAGAGAAAAGATGGCCCAATCCCCGATATGAACGATAGCTGCGAACATTTCTGTGAGCTATCAAGTTCGAAGAGGGAAGGATCAAAATTTCTCAGAGTTAAATCTAAGAAAAGAAATCAGATTTGTTTCTTTTTGAAGTGAGAAAGAACAATTGAAATCCCATCTCATATTTTTTTAGATGTAAAATGCAACATAGGCCACCAACTAGAAAGGAGCCAAGTGATCAAAGCATCATGTTCTCAAGTCAACGGGTCCCACCGGGTGTGCCAACTTGATGGACCCGAAAAGGGGAATCTTCCGTCCTCTCCCTCCGCACCCCGGGGGCTGACCTGGGTCTCGGCGGAGGAGGAAGATCTCGGGCATCAACATTTTTGTACGGGTATGCCAGATTTACTTTCTACTTGGAATTTGGAATGGTGATAATCCGGAGATTCACCTTCACAAGTGGAAAGGAAATCAATCCTTTTCTCTAACTTTTCAAATTGCATTAATATTAAGAAAAGAGATAAGTTTGCTTTTTTAGAATGCCGAAGGAGGCATTTTTGTTTGTTTGCCGTAAAAGGCGATTTTGTCGTGAAAGGCGATTTTACAAAACTCATCGAATGTGAAAGACAAGAATTGTGATTTATTGTATGGGCTTCGCCATCATCCTTCAAATGAGAACATGTGATGCTTTGATTCTTTGGCTTGGCTCCTAACCTCGGTTTTTTAAAGGACATGGACCAAGAGGAGGTCCTATATCCAATGAAAAACCAAGTAAATGGGATGAAAAGCCGCGTTTAGGCCATATTGGAGAAGGAGGTGACCTTGGGGGGGTGGCCCCCCAAGGGACGTTGATCACCTTGTGGTGCTTCTGGGAGCAAAGTAGCAGGACTTCGTCTCTCTCTTCGATTTTCTAGATTTTCAGAGCTTGCACTTGGGATCTATTTTTTTCTTTCTTTCTTCTTGGAATGGACCTCCTTTAATAGGCTTTTGGTAGCCATGAGGTGTTTATTGGCATTGATGGCCATGATGAAAGAATTGATGAGGAGTTACAAGTTGATTTTGTAACTCCTTTTTCAAGGCTTGTGATTGGCCGATGAAGGTAGTGGGCTTTTAATTGCCTTTATGCTTCATGATGATGGGAGTTTCATGGGTTTAATGCCATGATTACTTGGATTTGTAACTCCCAAATGCTTGAATCTGATTGGGCCGTCCAAAATAATGAGTTAATGACCGCATTAAGTTGTTATAAACGGGTCAATTAACGTCATTAAGTGGTCACCAGGGCATGTGAAGAGTCGCGAGCCGCGCTGCGCCTTTTGAGATTCTTCTTGCGATCATCACAGGTGGATCCACGCATTGTTTGATGTCGGATTGCAGTGCAATTTCAGGCATTGATTGATGTTGGTGGGCTGGTGACATCTGTCTTGTCGATTTCACGATCGGTCGGACAGAAAGTGCACTTTCTTAGTCAGCCAGTTGGCGATCTTGAGGCGATCGGTGATGATTTCATGCTTTTGACGGCAGATCCGAGATGTCGATGAAGATCAGTGGTTTTCAAGCACCAAACATTGGATTTTCAGAAAATCACAAAGGCAGGAACACCCGAAACGCGAAAAAGATCGAAAATCGGACATTTTGGTGTAAAATCCGGCGACCCGGATTTGCAGGGTCGCCGGACGACCATAGGGCTTTGGCTCGTTTGGTCGCCGAGCATCGTTTTCGGCCGTTTTTTTGTCTTTTTCGTTCCTTTTTTCTTCTGTATTTTTCTTGAAATTTTTCCTCAATTATTGACTTCATTTTCTTGGAGAAAACTTGACGAGAACCCGCGTGAAATCGGAGCACAAAGTTTCCCATTTTACGGGAAAGCCGAAGGCTTTGTAGCCGATTTTCTGTCAAGAGTTGAAACTAGGTCAAACGATGTCGGAATGACCCGAAAATTGAGGTGAAGCTTCTTGAGCAGTGGATAGGACCAACCATGGGATTTTATTTGAGTTTTGAAGCCGTTTGGGGTCCCATCGATGCTTCACTTGATTTTGCTGCGGGGAAAATGCCGAGCTTTGATATGTGGTCAAACGATGTCCCATTGACCTGAAATTTGACGGGGAGCCTATTGGAGTCATTTTGAGACGTTCCATGGGCTCCATTTTGGATGTCATGGTCCTGGGTTGCTCCGCCACCGGTAGGCTTGATTTTCTCTCGGAGCATCGAAACCTGGTCAAACTTTGTCGGAATGACCTGAAATTTGACGTGCAGCCTTTTGGAAGCATGTTGAAGCCACTCATGTATTTTGTTTGATGAGTGATGGCTTCGGTGGTTCCCGCCGCCATGAGGCTTGATTTTGCTGCTCGAGCATTGATGGAGGGTTAAACGTTGTCAGTTTGACTTGAAATTTGGCATGGAGCCTTTTGGAGACATTCTGGAGTCATCCGTAGGCTCTGATCAAAGTTTTGGCGTCTTTGATGATGTCGCCGCCGGGAGCGCTTGTTTAGCTGTCGGAGCAGTGAAGTTAGGCCAAACGTTGTCGGAATGGCCCGAAACCTCAGGTGTACCCCTCTTTTAGCTGTCTTGAAGGATCTCTCAGTTTTTGTCTGATTCTGAAAAGATCTGATACTTGAAGTAGCCTTGCCTGTTTTATAGCAGGATGCAGCTTCACGAGGCTTCTTATGTTGAGGAGACATATTAACTTTTTTGGTGTCAACAACAATTGTTGCCGTCACCCCGAAAAATGCCAAGGCCCACCGGTCTCAAATTGATCGATGGATGATCAGAACCTTGGTAGCCACTGGCTGGCATCAACATGTCCATACGGACAAGCGATTTCTCTGCAAAACCGGAAGGGCCGCGAACAAAAACCCGGTCTTTATCACACCGGTCCTCTTCACCCAGCTCGGAGGATCTTCCCTCTTAGGGCACATGGGAGAAATGCTCATGATCGAGATGGTCCGATCGAAGGTCGACCGGGTAGAAATAGTTCTCTCCTCACCATCTGTTGTGTAAGAGAACTGAAAACATCTCTTTTGGTATGTCAAGTCGTTGGGGACTGCATCACCGAAAAAGAAGGTAGGCTTGGGCACAACGCTCTGATCGTCCGTAACCCAAGGACGGCTGCTTACCATGATCTTATAGAATTCCTCATCTTTGAGAGCGATTAATCGCTGTCTCATCTCATCACGATTGAGGGAATCGCACTCTTCCAAGTTCTTCTCAACAAACTGGACCTTCTCCCAGGCCTGCTGAATGGCCGCATTAGAAGATCCGGCAGACCGATGAGGTGCGTCAGTAACATGACTCTTACCCTTGTTCGTTCTCAAAGAACTACCTGCAAAGAAAGGAAAAACAAAGATCAATCATCACCAAAATGACAGAATTTTGCTACAAAAAAATTCTAACGAAATTTTGACATGGTCCCGGGACAATTCCGAAGAAAAGGGAAATTCCTCAAAAAAGACAGGAAGCCTGAGGATGAGCTCAACATCGCTGCGAGCTCATAGTCAGTGGAAAATTCTGAAAGAAGGTTTGAACTCAACATTGCTGCGAGAACGAGCCAATCTCATCAAATTTCCGCAAAATTTGGAAAAGAGCTCAACATTGCTACGAGCTTCAAAATCCAAAACTTGCAAAGTTCCTCAAAATCTAGCAAGACCAAGAAAGAGCTCAACATCGCTGTAGCTCCAAATCCCAATACTTGCAAAAGATTTTCAGGTATGCATCATCATGCTTCCAAGTCCATTTACTAAAAATCATGCATCAAAGAACATCATCATGCATTAGATGCTAGGAAAACCTTCACCAAAGTTTGACCAATTCCAACCCAATTTGGTCAAAACCAATCAAACTTTGTCCAAGTCAAAACTCATGTTGGCTTGACCTAGAGACTCTATCCTTCTATCTTGATGCATCAAATAAAAAATGCATGAACATATTGAAATTGCATAACCTCATTATCATGGTGAACAAACAAAGAAGGAAAGATAAAAAAAAAAAAAAAAAAAAAAAAACAGAGAGAGAAAGAAATCTCAACAAAAAAAAAATTTCAAGCCCACAGGCCGTGGCCCACTGCCACGTGGAAGTTCGGCCAGGTCCGTACATCCAAGAAAAGAAAAAAAAAACGCTGAAAAAAAAATAGAAAGAAAAAAATGGTGAAAAAAAAAAAGAAAAAAAGCATCGTGGAAAAAAAAAGAAAAAAGAAAAAACCTGTGAAAAAAAATGAGAAAAAGAAAAAGAAAAAAAAAAAGAGAGAAGCACGAAAAAAAAAAAAACAAAAAAAGTGTACAAAAAAAAAGAGAAGAAAAAACATGCTTGAAGAAAAAAGAAAAACAAAAAGAAAGAAGAAGGCAAAGAAAAGAAGCTACTTCTACAATGGAGTTTCTTGTGGAGGAAGAAAACTTACTTGAAGCCATTGATGGAGAAGAAGAAGAAAAAACTTGGAGATCCTTGAAGAAGAAAAGGAATTCTTGATCTTGGAGCACTCTTAAAGATTCTTGCAAAAAGGAAGCCATGGAGCAAAAGAATCAACTCCCCCTTGCTTTTATAGAAGAGAGCAAATCAAAAGAGGAAACAAGGAGAAAAGAAATGAGGTAAGTGCTAAAATTTAGCTACTTTCCCAAAAGAAAGATACTTTGAGAAAATCTCTCCCAAAAATAAGGAAACTTGAGAGATTCTCTCCAAGTAAAGATATCTTTAGATATTCTCTACACAAAAGAGATATTTTTAGTTATACTCTACAAAAATGACACCATATGAGATCTAGGTAATCTCCAAAGCCCAAGGTCCCATGGGTTAGCCCACATGAGCCAGGTTTGACCACCTAGGCACTAAAAGTGGCTTCTAGTCAAAACATCCCTCTTACCAAGAGCAAAAAAAAATGGTTCAATGCCTGTTTTGAGTTGATTGGACCATTAAAAAAAAAGAGAAAGGAAAGAAAGCCTCATGAGTTTCCAAAAACAAAACCATCTAACCTCATGAACCAAATTAAGCCAAACTCTTGAAATTGACATTCCACAAAAAACCAAACCCTGGTCCCCTAACTCGCTACATACAGCTTGTTAGGTCACAAGACCAAAACCAAAATCAAAATCCAAACCAAACCAAAATCAAAACCAAAAAACCAAATCTGATCCCCCAACCTGCCACATACAACTTGTTGGGTCACAAGGTCAAAATAAAAAATCAAATCCCGACCCCCTAACCTACCACATACAGCTTGTTAGGTCACAAGGTCAAAAACCAAAATCCAAAACCCAAAATCCAAATCCCTAATGTCGTTTTCAAAACTTTGCCTTGAGATGGTACGTGATCCCTCTCACTACCATAAATTCCCCTGGAAACTCAAAAGGCTATTCAAAAAAAAAAAAAAAAAAAAAAAAGCGCTCAAAACTCTTGGTCAAGCCAGAAGCTCTCCTTCAAGTTTCTCTTCGAGGCATATCGACTCCAAAAAGCTACTCGTCGCTGTACCTTGAGGGGGCATTTGTTGACACCAAAAAGGTCACTATGTCTCCTCAACATCAAGAAGCCACATGTAGCTGAATCTTGCTACAAACAGGCAAAGCTACTTCAAGCATCAGATCTTGTCAAAATCAGAAAAAAAAACTGAAAGATCCTTCAAAACAGCCAAAAGAGGGGCACACATGAAGTTTTGGGCCATTCCAACATCGTTTGGCCTAACTTCACTTCTCCGACAGCTAAACAAGCGCTCCTGATGGCGACAGCATCGAAGACATCAAAACTTCGATTAGAGCCTACGGATGACTCCAAAATACCTCCAAAGGACTTCTTGTCAAATTTCAAGTCAAATTGACAACGTTTGACCCTCCATCAACGCTCGAGCAGCAAAATCAAGCCTCTCGGCTGCGAGAACCACTGAGGCCATCACTCATCAAACAAAACAAATGAGTGGCTTCACAATGCTTCCAAAGGGTTGCACGTCGGATTTCAGGTCATTCTGACAATGTTTGACCAGATTTCGACGCTCCGAAAGAAAATCAAGCCTACCTGCGACGGAGCACCCCGGGACCATGACATCCAAATTGGAGCTAATGGATCATCTCTACATGACTCCAAAAGGCTCCCTGTCAAATTTCAGGTCAATCGGACATCGTTTGACCGTATATCAAAGCTCGGCATCTTCCCCGTAGTAAAATCAAGTCAAGCATCGACGGGATCCCAAACGGCTTCAAAACTCAAATAAAAGCTCATGGTTGGTCCTATCCACTACTCAGGAGGCTTCACCTCAATTCTCAAGTCATTCCGACATCGTTTGACCTAGTTTCGACTCTTGACGGAAAATCGGCTACAAAGTCTTTAGCTTTCCCGAAAAATGGGAAACTTTGCACTCCGGTTTTGTGTGGGTTCTCATCAAGTTTTCTCCAAAAAAATCAAGTCAATAATTGAGGAAAAATGTCAAGAAAAATACAGAAGAAAAAAGGAATGAAAAAGAAGGAAAAACGGCCGAAAAATACACTCAGCGACCAAAGGAGCAAAAACCCTATGGTCGCCGGCGACCCTGGGTGCATGGTCGCCGGCAACCCTGGAAATCTGGGTCGCTGGATGGCCCAATTTCCGATCGTATTCGCGTTTCGGGAGTTCCTGTCTCTGTGATTTTCTGAAAACCCAATTTTTTATGCTTGAAAACGACTGATCTTCGCTAACATCTCGGATCCGCTGTCAAGAGCATGAAGTCATCACTGATGGCTCCAAGATCGTCAACCGAATGACCAAGAAAGTACACTTTCTGTCCAACCGATCGAGAAATCGACAAGACAGATGTCACCGGCCACTGATATCAATCAATGTCTGAAATTGCATCACAGTCCGACATCAAACACTGTGTGGATCCACCTGCGATGATCACAAGAAGAATCCCAAAAGACGCAGCACGGCTCATGACTCTTCATATGCTCCGGCGACCACTTAATGCCGTTAATTGGCCCGTTTATGACAACTTAATGCGGTCATTAACCCATCATTTTGGACGGCCCAATCAGATCCAAGTATACGGGAGTTACAAGTCCAAGCAATCATGGCATTAAAACCATGAAACTCCCCTCATCATGGAGATTAAATGCGATTAAATGCCCATCATTCTCCATCGGCCAATCACAAGCCATGAAAAAGGAGTTACAAAATCAAAGAAATAAAAACTTACAACTCGTCATCAATTCTCTCATCATGGCCATCAATGCCCATAAACCACCCCATGTCTACCAAGAGCCTATAAAAGGAGGTCCATTTCCAAGAGAGAGAGATCGAGATCGATACACACATCGACTTGAAATTCTGCATGTGCATACTTGCATATTCCGGAAGAAATCCTGACGAAGTCCTGCTGCTCTGCCGCAAGAGACACTACAAGGTGATTAAATTCCTTTGGGGGGCCACCCCCCCAAGGTCACCTTCTTCCACAACATGGCCTAAACGCTGCTTTTCAACCCGTTTACTTGATTTTTTTATTGGATATAGGACCTTCCCTTGGTCCTTATCCTCTAAAAAACTGAGGTTGGAGCCAAGGCGAAGAATCGAAGCATCAAGAGTTCTCATTTGAAGAACGATGGCGAAGTCTATACATGACTTGCGACCGTCGATCTGAACGTGTCCCCGCAATCTCCTGAAAAGTTAGATCCATTTTCTTTCTTTTTTATTGTAATTTGTATTTTTTAAAGAGATAAACAAAAATCACAATTCTTGTCTTTCATATTTGATGAGATTTGTAAATCGCCTTTCACAGCAAAATCGCCTTTCACGGCAAACAAACAAAAAAAAAACACCTCCTACGACATTCTAAAAAACAAACTTGTCTCTTTTCTTAAATATTTATGCAATTTGAAAAGTTAGAAAGAATGATTGATTTCCTTTCTACTTGTGAAGGTGAATCTCCGGATCATCACCATTTCAAATTCCAAGTAGAATAGTAAATCTGGCATACCCGTATAAAAAAGTTGATACCCGCATTTCCTCCTCCGCCGAGACCCAGGCAGCCCCCTGGGCAGAAGGAGAGGACGGAAATCGAGGGTCCATCAATCTATACTTACATAACATGCATGCTAATTTCTAATAAATTTGATGAGCAATCTACACTAGATTACCCAATTAAAGCTATTCTTGTGTTTTTGGTTGATTACATGCTAATTGGAGTAGTTAGTTAATGCGATGGAATTAAGGGTTGCATCTTAGGGGATCAGATCTTGGACACCCCAGAAATGGTGGAATTCTGCAGGATTTGGTGTATGGAAGGAAATCCCCTTGAATTCTGATAAATTCAGTTCAGTCTGCAGAATTATGATCAACGACTAACCATGAGCTTCCTATGGCTAGTCATAAGGCTGCGGAAAGTTCACCTTAAGCCTTTACAGCTAGATTTCTAGAGAAATGAATTTTAGGGATTTTACACATTGGCTAGCCATAGCCACCTCATCAGATAACCGTAGGGCACTCCACGGCTAACCATAGAGTAATCCATAGCAAACTGTAGAATACCCAAGATTTCTATTGATAAGGGCCTAGGATTTCAGTGATATTTTTGGGACCGATTGCTTGTGCCTCATCTTATCTATTTGTGGGACCATAAGTAGGTAGGTGGTGTTTGAGCTGCATTCACTAACGGATTACCCGGATTTCGTATAGTGCAATGCTAGGTCAAGCATGTTTAGATTTAGGACCTTTGATGTCATTCTACTTTGAAACACCACGGTATGAAACAATGCAGACATTGGGGACCTTAAGGCTGCACAGGGTTAAATGGCATTGTCTAAGGGCCATCTAAATCCTAGGTTTGGTACTTGTAATTCATCTTTGACTGGTTATTTATCTTGCGAGATGTGCCCTAATTATGCTTCGTTATCCGCATGGCTTGTACATGCAAACTTATTCATTCATGTTTATTGTGTTATATTGGGACTTGTACCTTGTTCCTAATCCTAGGATGCACCTAGATACCTTTGTGGTAATGGACTTGTTATATCATTTCAATTGCTTGGTTTAGCCTTATTGGGCCAGGATCTAGGAAGGAATTGAGACAGTAAGGCTACCACCTTGGTATGTATCTTGCTGGATACGCTCGATGGAGTAGTCTTCCTTACAGTGTCGAAGTAGAGTTGCCATTGACTCTTGAGTCCGCACCACTTAGCTTTGATCCCATTCCTGTCGAACCTATCTTAGTGTAGATTTATCCTTGCTTATGCTAGCTGTAGCTTAGCCTTGAATGGAGTGACTGTCCTCCAGCACCAAATTCGGAAACAGGCTTGATGACCATATATAAATTCCTTTATGGAGACTCGTGGTACCCTAGTTTACTGCATATTATCTAGCTCTTGCCACAATTACGTTGCTTGCAATCGTACAGTTGGGATAATGAGCCCACTTGGTTGCCACTTTGCTAGGAAGTACTTGTATAGACTTGTCTTACATGATCCACTAATGTTATTTCTATTACTTACATCATCATGCCCACCGGCATGCATTTCTTGCTACTCTTACAATCCACTTGTCTTTAATTTTATATTTGATGCAACATGATGTGTTTATTATATTTGCTTACTTGCTCTAATTTGCTACACTTTGCATTGTAGGTGATAATGCCTCCACCACTGACCTAGAGCCAGATGCGCTTGAGGAGACGCCATAAGGATTAGTTGAATGGACCCCGATGTTGCGAGTAGACATCGGGCAATGATAGTGGCGTCACATAAAGATAGATGTCTTTTCTTGATTTAGCCGTTTTACCAATAGTTTACTTGTTAGCCATTGCTGGCTTGGGATTGTAACTAAAAGTCTAAAATACCTATTAACCGCGTAACTTTTACTCTTCCACATTGCTTTATATTCTCGATTATGCTCCGATAGGTTATCCTATCATATTATACAATTCATATGTTCTTTGATGACACTGGAATGTAATATAGATGTGATGGAAACACTATATTTGTCCTCACACGTGGAATCCTATGGGAACTAGGTGTTGGGTAAAATGTTAACTTTGGTCGTTCCCCAACTTATCATATCCCCTTTTCTTCCGAGGAAGCTTGCCTTTTATTCTCCTTGCATCCTTAAAAGTAGGTTTCCCACGTATGACTCCTTGCAAGTAGAGTTTTATGATACTCTTGAATGGGGGGCACTTAAGAAAAATGAAAATATACAAAAAAGGCAGATCCTCTAGGGCTGATCTCCCGATTAGGGACCATTTATAAGTGTCTATACCTTACAAAAGAAATGTCCTATTCTCTATGAAGATTCTGGCTCAATACGGCCACGGCCCAACATCGGATTAATTTATAAAGTATTTGAATTCTTTATAATATATATTATTTGAGTGTTTTAAAATATATCAATATGAAGGTGAGTCACTATATAGGGAGGTCATTTTATCAATTATTAAGAAGTTTCAAAAGTGGGCCCACTATTGTGGAATCATTATTGGGCCACAAAAAAGTTGCTCCCTTTTTCCGTGAGAAAGTTTGCTCCAATACAATGTGGGCTTACCATTAGATCGATCTTTGCAAAATAGTTATATTTTTATAATATAATATCTAACAGCTCTACCAAAACAATAACATTTATTTAAGTGTCTTAAAAGTCATCATTTTGACTGCGACCATTTAAGTGAAACGTTATGAAGGGTGTAGGGAAGGGTCATTTATTGAATGGTTTAGATTTTTCATAAGTGGGTCCAGTGAAATTATTGAACGATCGTCTTTACCCTCTGCAAGAAAATCCTGGCTCCGCCATTGGTGGGTGGCAAAGGTTTTTGGGTTTACTGTTGCTTTTGATATCCTTATAATGGCAAAGGTTTTTGGGTTTACTGTTGCTTTTGATATCCTTATAAAACCCTTACATGACGGATTCTTAAGATAGATGTGATGGATCATATTAGTGTCTTCTTTTGTCATTTATGTGTTTCAAGGACTTGTTAACTTGGGACTAAATCTGGTTGCTTTTTGCTGGGACCCATAGTGCTTAGGAACTTCCATCAGACACACTACAGATTTGATTTGTACAAGTTATTATGACATTGGGATTGTAATGGTAATGATGATAACTTGATATGGAATAGGGCAATGGTTTATATAAACCCTTTGAGAGCAGTTAGAAGGCATATGTCCTTAGCCTTATTTGACCACTTGTCTAGTCCAGTAACTAATATCTAGAGTCGGGCAAGCACTGTAATACTAGTTAGAGGGTATATGTCCTTTGCCCTACTTTAATATTTTATTTCTGGCGACCACTGAAGGGTTCGTGTTCTTCCATGTAGGAGATCCTCTATGCATAAGCTATTGATGCAAAATGGGCCGTAAGTGATCCCGCCCAAGAAATTTAGAAATTGTTTTGTTTATTTTTTATTAATAGTAGTTTCTTAATTTCATCCTAATTAGGATTAGGACTCCAGTTTATTTACTTTCCTTGTTTAGACTGATTTCTTAGTCTCTAAAGTTTTGTTCATCCTATATATATGGCAATGTAGAGATGGAATTTTCAGACTTCGAATATTAAATAGAATCGTGGGTTTTCCCTTGGAGAGGTATGTCCTCACGTTAAGGTCTCTTTTGAGACGATTTGAGATGTCTTTTGACACGTGCCTTGGCACCCACGTAGGCCCTGACCCTACGGCCTGCATCAGCTATCCAAATTAAGAATCATCTACTCAAAGGTTCGGCAATATTAAGAATATATCTCGCTTATGAAAAATGGAAACCTAAGCAAATTGTGCATTTTTTTTCAGCTAGCTGATTTTTCCTCTGGAACTTTATAAGCAAAAGGCTGCCACAAAGCTCAAACGAGAATCACTTCAAGATTAAATAAAATAGAAGACAAAATCTGCAAAACGGAACCGAAAACTTAAAAAATAACTAGAATGCTTTCACACTCTTACAAACAATGGAAAAGAGAAATAGGGCACAAATATACTTGTATAGGCTATGTCAAACCAAGTCTTCCTCATTAAAAAAGGGGGAGAGAATAAAACAGCAACTGCTGCTATGTCCACTACCACTGTAGTTTTAAGTCTAGTTATCCACAAGTTGCAACTACAAACTAGCAACTCTTCTACCAAACGTGCTCAGCTGATGGAATATTATAAACTGCAATAAGAACATGATCAGATCTAAGTCACACAGAATAGTAGAGTAGCAAAGACTACTGTTGCTGCTGGGAACTACTTTTGTTACCGCTTTTATGAGATTTGGACAACCCCACTGTCAGATACCGCTGTTACTTAATTCCCAAAAGTGTGTCTGTCGGTGCACGAAATTTCACGAACCCGGGGGTAGAGATCTCGAGACCCACTAGAAGAGAAGATATGACGCCTTCAGAGGAACATGAAAGGAGGAAGAGGAAGCAAGCGATCAAAGACCCTGGCTGTGGGCAGCGCAAGGCTCTCCGATGCCTAAGTCAGTGTAAGAACGTGACAGTAGGGTAGAGATTTGAGAGAGACAGTAACTGCTCTGTAAGTACTGGGTTGTCTGAATGCGTACCTTTGGAGGAGACTAAGTCCTCTATTTTATACCATTGTAAGGTTCCAATATCGTGGATAAGTATCACAGCGTGATCTATGCGATCCCCTTAATCAGGGCAACCGTTTCAGTCGATCCCGCTCCTTTAATTTAGATAACTGTTCAGTCAATGCCTATCCCTCATTTATAGTTGTAAAGTCGCCCATTCCCCTTGGTGTTCGCTGTCTCATAAACCACTCCGCCACGTCTCTCGGTTGTTACGCCACGTCTCTATCGGAGATGATGAGCAATGCCCTTTGTCCGAAATAGATGGCCGAGACCGAGGTAAACGTCCGTGGTTAGATACATCCGAACTGGAATAGGACCGAATTGATGGAGGTGCGTGAGCAATGCGAACAAGTCTACCGAGCTGTATGGCAAGGACGAGCCTTTTGCCGAACTGTGCCTTCTGCCGAACTGTAAAGATCTTTTGGTGCTATAGCAGACACCTAGAACAAGTTCGGTTCCGAAGTGGCACGTAATTCTCCATCCCTGGCGGAGTGGGCCCAATCTCGGTGTTCAAGGAACGACCCCACACAGTGTCCATTTTCAAAATAAGATTTTAACTTAGATCTATGATACATGTTTCAAGAACATTGCATAAGTTTATCATTCAGATTAATTACCTCACGATGATACTGTAGACTTCATCATCGTTGATCCTTTTCACTAAGGTCATGCCCGATTTATGTCCAACGTAATTGTGCATATCTTAGATGCTTCTAATTCTCTCCATTGATGTAGAGGTGGAAGATGATTAATGAGTTTAGAATGGCTACAATGAAAGGAGAAAGCGAGCAATAGATAATCTCTCAAGAAAGGAAGATAATTAAAGTGGAAGCACCCTGAAGAGCTTAGATGGAAGGAAGGAGACTTTGCGTGTAGGGATTTGAAGGTCTAAGGGACCTAACAAGGCCATAAATGGGAGATGAAATGCACTTCTCACCTGTAGTTGTCCTAAACAAGAAGGAATAGAGAGGAGATGGAGTTCTGCAGGAATTTTGCACCAAAAGGTATCCAGCTGAAGCTTGGAGAAAGGAGAGGACAATGGTGAAATCAGACCTTCATTCTAAGTCCAAAAGGTGAGGCATGCAAGGTGAAGAAGAAGGAGAGGAATGAGTTCTTCTCTGAGTGTTCTGAGTTTCTGAACTGAGATGGAGATAAACGTTAAGTTTAAGTGGGGAGTGGGCCCCACCAGGCCTAGGACTTCAAGTGGTTGGAAACCCTTCCTGCGGCCCCCGGATGAGATCGACAAAGGAAGAAATGTTACTCGAAAAATCTAGTTTCCAAAAAGTATAAATTTCACATGGTTTGGATACAATAAAAATCATGCACAGATTTGAGTGTGAAAAGTCTGTTTTATCCTTCTTGGATGAAAACCGGGTTTCTGGGCTTCGGACATGGATGGAATGAACATGAAAGTTGTGGCTAATAATAAAATCTCTCAAAACTACTAAAAATCATAATTTATCGAAATCAAGAATCTTTCCCCCATGCTTACATGTGTAACCCAGGGCACCCCTAAGCGTGTCAACCTGAATCTAAACGCTCTCAAAATTTCCCTAAGCTATGACTAAGACTAAGCCAAACCACACTCTAATCAAACGACCTCTAATCCCACTTAAGAGACTAATCTCCTACTTAATGAACACTAATCATGAGAATCTGGGTCGGGGTCTTACAAAAAAAATCCAAAACCATCATAATAAGTGGGTCCATTTAAGAGAGAAAGGGATATACGTTTTCGGAGGGATGGGAACCGAGTGTTTCTTTTAATTCTTTGAATGCAACTTTTGAGGTACGGTAGTTATTGCTAATCGACTCCTCCTTTCATGTGTACTAATAGCTAGATCTCTCTCTTATTGGAAATTAAGCTGGGGCAAAAACTCCCCTTTTTGAAAGGGGCATTCCGTGGAATTCCTCACACACACATATATTATCTCAGGATATATCGGAATAGAGAAACAAAATCCATATAGCCGACCCCAACATAATTAGGACAACCAGACAAGGCTTTGATGATGATTTGTGGGGGGGGGGGGGGGGGGGACTCAAGGATGAAAATAGTGGTGGCGAGTGTACCAAAATGCTATGAAGTGGGCGCTACGTAGCTGTGCGTTTTGAAAAAATTGTCGAAATTTTTTTTAAAAAAAAATTCCATAAAATCCAGAATATTAGAAAATGATAGAAATTATTTTTTTTTTTATTTTTTTTTTGTCAAAGTAAGATAAGGGGGCGTAGCGGTTCCCTCATAGTATGAGGTCCTATACCGCTGACAATATTGATCTATCTATCTACATGTTCATTCACAAGTGACAAAATACTTATAATGAAACACTGCACAAATAAGCAATTTTACAAAATTGCAATTTTACAAAATTGCACAACATATTTGATGAGCGTTATTTTTACTATTAAAGTGAAAATTGGCTATGGCTCATTTCGTGTTATAGTAAAATTGGGCCAGGGCCCTATTTCCCATTAGATAAGATTTGGTTAGGCCCATATTTATTAGAGTGGGATTTGGTTAGGCCCATATCTATTAGAGTCAAATTTGGCTATACAATTATCAATTAGAGGGTTATTTGGCCAGGTCTATCTTCAATTAGACTAAAATTTAATTAAGGCCTGATTTCAGTTAGAGTGAAACTTAATTAAGGCCTATTTTGAATTAGAGTGAAATTAAACTAAGGCCTGTTTTTAATTAGTGTGAAATTTAATTAAGTCCTGCTTTCAACTAAAATGAAATTTAATAAAGACCCTTTTTTTTAAAGTGATTAATGAATAGTATTAGTAATGCAAAATATTTTACTAATCTCGTTAATGCTGAGTGTGTTCATTAGTAGGTCGGCCCATAGAAGCATGTAAGACCAAGATTCGTCCTACGTAGGCCCATAGAAGCATGTAATAGACCAAGAAAAACCAAAGGGACCTTTCCAAACCCTATTTCATTCTTCAAATAAAAGATCGAGGGCTTTCCAAACCCTATTCCACATTGCGCTGCAAGGGTCGGCAAGGCATTGAGAAAGGCAGAGAGAAGGAAAGGAAAGGAGGAGCAAAAAATAAAAAAAGAAAGAAACAAAGAGAGAAGAACGTTGCTGTCGCCGGATGGTGGCGGTGGTGATTGCTGGATGACCGTGGTGGATCAGCTGCTCCAGGTATGCCCTTTTCTTTTTTCTTTTTTTCGTTTTTTTTCTTTCTTTCTTTTTGTTTGGACTTCCTCTCTTTCTTTTATTTTTTTTTCCATTGGTGTTCTACTTCCACCCAGCCAATGAATGAATTTTTTTTCTAGTGCAGCGGTGTAGCGGCCGATACATATATGTAGCAGTTCGTATCGGCCGCTACGGGTTTGTGGCGACCACTATGGGCCGCTATGGTTGAGAGTGCCGATAAAATACATTTATCGTAGAGGCCACTACCGCTACACCTAATATATCGGCCGTTACGCTACGTAGCAATTGATTTTTTCATCCTTGCACACACTATAGAGAGCAAACCACTTTTAAGCTATATGCGATCCAACTTGTTGGGCTCACTAGGATGCACGTGAATCGCTAGGGATGGGGAAAGAAAGATCTGTGTATAAGCTAATAATGTGCGAAAAGTGAGGTCCATCTTATCATCCTAAGTTAAATTCTCAACCCCTAGACCAAATCCTCAATTCCCAGAACCCTCAATTCGAACCCAAACTGCAAGCCATCCCAGCCATATTCTTGTTGGAAGCAGGTGGGCCTCATGGATAGATTTTCAAAACTTTTGACCCACTTGATACAAGGATCAAGTACCCATAAGGCCATAAACCAAATCCAGGATGCATAACCCTCAATCTCATGATCATGTACAGTAAATACAACTATTTAAAAGATATAAACAAGCAACCAACAAGCATCCATTAAAATCTACAACATGCAACGAAGTAGATAATACCTTTGGAGCTTGGCTGTGCTCTAATGGAGAAGTTGATGACTTTCTTTGATGTAGAACTCCTCTACAAGATTATATCAGAATCTCCAACACCTCTTAGCCTTCCACACTATGACCCGAATCAGATCTCTCTTCTCAAGAAGATTGGTGGAATCTTCAAGAGAAAACCCAACTCGAAACTCCAAGGAACTAGAAAGGAAATAGAGGAGAAAGATGAGCAACTATTGCACACTTTAGGGATGGACATTTTTCTCCTATATTGTTGGACCTCCAAGAGGGGAGAATTCCCTTTTTTATAGCACTTTAAGCATTCTCTTTTCTTATTTGAAATAGAAGTTTAACTCCCATTACAAATTAGCAACATTCTCTTTTCCTAATTGAAATAGAAGTCTCACTTCCATAACAATTAGTAAGTATACTATTACCAATATTAGAAGTCCTACTTCAAATAGAAATAGTAACTTTCTAATTCCTTCTTTTTAGAGTTTAAATAGGATTAGTATCTATCTAATAACTTGGGCTAGCGTATGGACCATTAGAGATTCCATAGAAAGCTGGCTCCAACTGGGACACGCGACCCCACATCTTATGTGCAATCCAGGCCCACAGTTAACTATATAAATACAATTGCACTCCAGTCTTAGGAATAAATTACATAGAAGACCCAAAACTTCCTAATTATCACAAGTAGGCCCCTCTATCAATATCCATGGATCAACTGGAATAAAACTGTCTCTTCCAATCTTAGTTCCACATCTTATTATCCTTAAGCCCCAATTAATCATAGTGATCATCAGTACCATCCAATTAACTCTTAATTGAGATGGGTGCGCACTTACTAATGATAAATCCATTAATAGGCACAAGATGATAATAGAGATAAATTCCATCTTGAACATTCAATGTTCCCACAATCCTACTACCACATACTCAAGACACCGAGGTGTTAACCTACAGTTAGCCTCATTCATTGGTGACTCAAAGCAAATGAATAGATAGAAACTTGAGTTCATCAATGTCTCAGGATTGAGAGCCTATTGTTAGGGAATTATGAGAGCATACCTTATTATTGAGATGGAATTCCATAAGGTGCTTCTTATGGTCCTTCAATACATCCAATGTACCAGCACCATGATCCAGAATCTTTCATTCTGATGATCGAAACAAATCACACTATCTCATAGTGATCAAAGTGGTGCAACCTTATCAAATGAGATGCCGGTCTCATCACTAGTTGTGAAGCTATTTAAGCATAATATTTGTGACATATGTCTCCCGTGTGTGGATCTCATCCATATACATAGATTACATCTAATATACTAATGAGACCCGGTTCAACTCATGAACCATTATGTCATATGTATTGGTCTTATGCATGGAGTAATGAAATAACATTTATCTCATGAAAGTAAAGCATGATTTTATTGATAAATAAAAAAATTGATCAATTTATCACATCAACTGATGGATTGAGTCCATACAATCTAACAATTCTGTCAATCCATCTTAACCCAAATTGGAACCCTACCCCTTTCCCAACCAAAAATCCTGAGATCCCCAAAACCTAGAAAATTTCCAAAATTCCCATATCAATCCCCAACCCTCATCCAACCTAAAAAATTCCAACCCAAAGCCACAAAAAAAAAAAAAAAAAAAAAAAAAAAAAAAAACACACAAAGGAACAACGAGAACCAGAGAAGTGAAAAAAAAGAAGAAAGATCGAGAATGAAAGAAGAATACAATGAGAGAGGTGTGCACCTAGCACCAATTGTAGGGAACTCCTCAGCGAACCCCATTGTCACCTCCAACATTGTCGTCCTCCTTCACCAATCGCCAAGCAACAACTTCACCTACTTCTTCACCATCTTTTGCAAGCCATAATCACAGTCAACTTCATAGCCACTCCCAGCAACCCAAGTCCATATAGTTGCTACCACTTCTCTGTCGAGCCATAGCCCTACATCGAGAGCTTAGAAAATAAACTTTTAGCCATTTCATCTTTTCTCTCACACAAATCACAAGGCAAAAGGGCATTTTTTTTTTTTTTTTGTTAAGCATCAAGTCCAGTGGACCTAAACCATACCACTCTCCCCTTGGAGAAAACACAACCTTAAGTTTTGTAGATGTTCTCCTAGATCAAATATTGTTAGCACTAACTTCTCAATTATTGATTTAGCTTTATCTTCTATGTATGGCTTGAAAATTGTATTTGATTTTTTTCCTCCAACTCTAAATAGGCTTCATGAGAGAACTCGGTCCGGGCAGCACCCTTAACCACGGGGTGTAACGTGTTAACGATGGGCTTCAAACAAAGAGTCTCCGCTAGTCCCGCATAAAAAATATCCAAGTTCTAACCCTGGACTTATAAGTCAAACTCCGTCTTAACTCAATATGAAGCCTTTTAAAACCGTGCAGCCCCAAAGACCGTAAGAACTTTGGAGTTAAACATGCTTGGGTGGGAGCCATACTAGGATGGGTGACCTCCTTGGAAGTCCTCGCGCACGCATATGGGTCAAAGCGGACAATTTCATGTTGAGTTGGGTGGCGTTGTGAGTTGTGACAGTTGTTACCAAAGCCAAGGACGGCTCTATTTTTGGTTGTGGGGCGGGGGGGGGGGGGGGGGGGGGGGGTGGGGGGGGGGGGGGGGGGGGGGAGGAGTGTGAGAACTCAATCCGAGCATCACCCTCAACCACGGGGCGTAGCGTGTCAACCACGGGTTCAAACAGAGAGTACCTGCTAGTCCCGCATCGAAAATGTCCAAGTTTTGACCCTTGTCTTATAAGTCAAATTCCGTCTTAACTCAGCATAAAGCATTTTAAAACCGTGCGGCCCTAGAAACCGTAAGAATTTTGGAGTTAAACGTGATCGTGCGAGAGAAGTACTAGGATGGGTGACATCCTGGGAAGTCCTAGCATGCGCACGAGGGGCAAAGCAAACAATTTCATACTGAGTTGGGCGGGGCTGTGACACTTGAAGCATCGCTTCTTTTGAACGTTGGGTTTTGTTTGGATATGTGAATGGCCATTAGAATGGAAATCAACTCTAGCCATCATGAAAGGGACTCCTGGGAGACCTTTGAAATCATGGCCATCTGGGGTATTGGAACAGTGGGACCCACTGGATTTTAAGCATGAACTTGACGAAGATAGGGCTGAAGGTCGACATCCATGCTGGGACCCACTACCTAAGTTAATCAAAGATTAGAACCCACATCTTGAAGAGGGCCCAGGGACGACCTAGATGGTGGTGATCCCATGTGGCATGGGCCCCATCTGCCCAGATAGCCAGAAACTTCGATTTTGTTAACTGTGAGGCTTATTCATGAATCATGTTCTACTTTGTTGAGACTATGGGGCCCAGTAAGGATGTTTGATGGTGAATCCCATCCACTGGAATGAAAGCTTAGCCCTGGGCGACCTTGTAAATTAGGGCTGATCTTAGATCAGACTAGTGGGACCTACTAGATTTTTCATTAAGGTGTCCAGGTGTGAAATACTTGTATTTTTAAGATTCTGTGTTAATTGTGATCTTGAGGAATCTATAAAAAGGGGTTAGTCCTAGATTTTTAATCATGATTGAAATCTAATCATCCTAATTAGATTAATCAAAACATTATGTGGATTATAATTAATTATGTGGACTGTCGTACCGAGATTTTATATGAATGCTGTGTAATATTCAATTTGTGATAAAGAGTGGGCACCCCGACACCTATTAATAAATGTTATGATCAGAAGTGAGGCACTAATACAATAGGGACAGGTATGGGACTGGTCCCACAATAATGTTGTGTAAATTATTAATAATGATGAACTCTGGTTGTTATGTAATATTATGCATGGGATCCCAGACATGGGATGTTGGACTTAGTGTCTGGGCCGTTATAGCTGCTGGTGCTTATGGAGGTGTCTGATGAGATAGGGTCATGGTGACCGATATACATGTATACCATGGGCCTTTGAGGCAT
The DNA here is from genome assembly GCA_028538565.1 of Umbellularia californica. Lineage (NCBI taxonomy): Eukaryota > Viridiplantae > Streptophyta > Magnoliopsida > Laurales > Lauraceae > Umbellularia > Umbellularia californica. The sequence goes on along the minus strand of JAPQWN010000006.1, from coordinate 46,678,400 downwards.
GGTAATGTGCATGGGCACGGATTTGTATTTGGATGTATTTTTAATAATAATTGTTGTATTGATTCAAATTTGATGATTATAAAATATTATATTGTATGTGGCTTGTGTAATTAAGAAAATTCATTCACCAATAGTACTAATGTTGTGTTGCCTCCTTCAGGTCATCATGTTGCGGGTGGGCCAGAGCGGATTGATGATCAGCACGAAGATTTTTGCATGCGTGGCTGAAAGGAGAGAACGAGAAAAACTTGAATACTTGATAGAATTATTAGTCCTTGTTTAGGAGAAGTTATTTAATGTTTTAAAACATTATTGATTTGAGTCAAGACATAATAAGTTTGATTATTCAGAAATATTTGATAATTATAATTGGAAATATATTTTGAGCTAAATGCCTGATTTCTTACGAATAGTATTTGATGTGTGCATGGTGAATATTGCTATATGATCATGATTCGGATGTCCGACAGGGCCCCGGAATTTGGGTGTGACTTGATCGAACCTTCTACATCATTCGATCACAATCTTCAGGTTTCCATCGTTGATCCCCAAAGATAAAGTCAATGTAAGGGACTCCAACGGATGGATCTCGCGAAACCACTGCAATAATTGATTTTTGATCCGACGATACCAATTGATGTGGAACGGTGTACAATACAGGGTGGAAAGGGATGAAGATGGTAGACGTAGGGATAGGTTTGGACCTCACACCTGAAGTGGAGGGGCTTCGCGCCCAATGGCCTCATGCCATACCCTTTCTAGGGGGAAGAAGAGAGGAAACACGCAATCTTTTTGAAAAAGTGTACAATGCTGGGTGGGAAGGGATGAAAACGAAAGATGTAAGGATAGGTTCAGACCTCAAACCTGAAGTGGAGGGGCTTCGCGCCCAATGGCCTCACACAATAACCTTTCCAAGGGAAGAAGCGAATAAACACTCAATCTTTTTTTTTTCATTAATCTTAATCTAAGAAGTCAAGCGGCTTTGTAATCGACGTTATGAAATTCGGTTTGTTTCGTCCGAATTTTTCGAATAATTTCAGTTTGGTCCCTCTACCGAAACGAACACCACACCTAGAAAATTTCGTTCCAAAAAATAAGTCCGATTTGGACAAATCGGTGATATTCAGCTGTTCGTCCAAATTCGGTACTTGGCCGTTAAAATAGAAAGAACAAAACATGAGGGGACAAAACATAATTCTTTTTGGGAAATTTTCAAAACTGTCCTTAACTTTTGGGTGATTTTCAAAAAAGGGTCCAAATAATTCAATATTTCAAGAACGAATGAAACTTTTCAAGATTTATTTCAATTAGGTCCAATCCGACAATCTATACCCGCCGCCGGCAACTTTGTATAAACAAAAACTCAAAAGGACAAAAGTGCCCTAAGTGAGTAGTGAGTAGGTAAAAAGGAAATCTTTAAAACAGTCCTAAACTTTTTATGTGGTTTTCAAAAAAGGCCAAGGAATTGAATATTTCAAAAATGTATGAAAGTTTTCAAGACTATTTTCAATTAGGTCCCGTTGAGAGGTCTCTATCTACTGTTGACATTTTTTTTTTTTTAATTCAAACTGAAAAAAATCCATTTGATTTCATTCTTTCTCCAAAATATTGGACCAACTATAAGATCACTTTTGCTTTTTCCATGTCACTTATATATGTTCAATGCATTGATTGCACTGAAATCTACCTTAATAATTATAGTGCCCAAATATTGGATTGATCATGACGTGAAAACTGAAAGTAACTATTGACTATGTTAATAATTAGAGTGCCCAACTAAAAAGTTTAGGACTGTTTTGAAAATTTCTTTTTTACCTACTTACTACTCACTAAGGGCACTTTTGTCCTTTTGAGTTTTTGTTTATAAAGAATTACCGGCAGTGGGTATGGATTGCCAGATTGGACTTGAGTGAAAGAAGTCTTGCAAACTTTCATACGTTTTTGAAATATTGAATTCTTTTGACCCTTTTTTAAAAATCACCCAAAAGTTAAGGACTTTTTTAAAAATTTTCCATTCTTTTTTTAACTTAAAAGTCAAAAGTCCCCAACCCAACCCAACCCAACCCCCTTTAGTTTGCCCCTTTCGTTCGACAGAGAAGAAACGAAGAACAAGAAGAAGAAAATGAAAGGAAGAAGAGGGAGAGGCAGTAGCCGAACCCTCTAACTGCTGCTCAGCTCATCTGACAGAGAAGGAAAAAAAGAAGAATATGGAGGAGGAGGAGAACCTATAAGGATTGACCCATTACTGCCGTTGCTGTTCAGCTGGAGTGCTCCACCAGTTGCTGCACTTCCGCTCGACCCAGCTGCTATTCAATCCAGTTGCTGCTGGGGCTGGCAGTGCTACTCAGGTTCTTCTTCTTCTTACTGTTTTTTTTTTTTTTCCTCTTCCAGACACTTCGGCAGCCGTCCTTTTATCATCTTCTTTTACTTTTCCAAACTTAGACAGTTGTTGAAAACTGAAACATCTGCCTTTTCGATAGCTGCTTTTTTTACTTTTTTTTTCCTCCTCTTTTAGGCTCCTGCTCTGGGCTGGGCTTGCCTTTCTTCTTTCTTTTCAACAGCTGCTGCATTCTTTTTTATAGCTATTGTTGCTCCATGTTTGTCTGGGCTGTTTATCTTACTATTGCATTTCCTGCGGGTTTATTTTTTTCCATTTTTGCTTTTCTGCAATTTTCATTTCTGGATACCAGTACCATGTAATGTTGGATTATTTGGAATTGATGTTGAATTTATTTGGTAGTAGTGTTGAATTTTTTTTTTTTTTTTATTTTTTGTCATTATATCAGAATTTGGAATTGTTGTATGCTTGGGGTTGGAAAAAGTGGTACACCTGCATCATCACAAGCTTCATATCCCGAATAAACTAAATGTATCAGATCATATTATTAAATTTTAATATTAATCTTACATTTTTTTATATGTGTATATATATATTGTTTTATATTTTTCCTAAACATTTCGCCGAGATCCCAAATCAGCCAATATATTTCAGTTTGGAGGCCAAACCGAAACAGCGTCGGAAACGAATTTCTCAACTATGTTTGTAATGCTTTGAATATCGAAATTAAAAATAATAAAAAGAAAAAAAAAAAAAAAAAAAAACACCTAGAGGCTAGAACTAATATGATCCATCCAAACACATTGATGGCCAGTATTAAAACATAAAATAAAACCAACTTAAAATATATATAAAATCTCTAAACAAATATGATAGAATATGTGGGCCAGGCCCAAAATGATAGGTTGAGATGGATGGGTTGGGCCCATCGACTGGTCAACCCATGAGGACCATGGGTTTGTCCAGCATCAATTAAAATGGAGGGGCTTTGCACCCATTGGCCTCATGCCATACCCTTTCCAGAGAGAAGAAGTGAGTAAACACTCAATTTTTGTTTTCATTAATCATAATCTAAAAGGCCAAGAGGCTTTACAATGCTTTAAATAGAGAGAGAAAAAAAAAAAAAAACCTGCAACAAATCTGGTCCATCTAAACACATTATGGACAGGATTAAAACAACTAATAAAACCAACTTAAAATATAGATAAAAACTCTAAATATGATAGAATATGTGGGCCAGGCCCAAAATGATAGGTAGAGATGGATGGGAAGGGCACATTGGCTGGTCGAACCATGACTATGGGTCTGTCCTTGATCAAAAAAATTCTCGCAGCTTTGAATAAGAAAAGATAGCTTTCTTTTAATCGGCATGAGTAATTTATATGTTTGACAACAAAAGAATGATAACAAATAACGTTGATAGTTGGAGTACATAATGAACGAGAATAATGTCTTTAATAATTCATTTAATCCAAAAAATGGAAAAATAGAACACCAAAATACAATATTCTATGGCATTGTCAACCATGAACAGAGAATGATTCGTACAATGGACATGAAGAATATATCTCATAAATACAACAAAGAGTCTACTTGTCCCGGATTTCGTGTCCCGGGACAAGCCCGACTGCATAGGGAAGGGTATTTTGGTCATTTTTGGGACACGAAATCCGGGACAAGTAGCATTCCTCTAAATACAATCTTCAGCAAATGTGTCTAATCGTCAAAAAGAAGGTGAAAACAGTACATTAAAAATGGCCTGTAAGGACTTACCAAACATAAAAACGAGCTGCATGATACTCAAGCGACCGATGATAATCTTTAATTTAAAATTATCTCCATTTCCATATTGCGGAGATCCAAAGAATTCAATGAATAAGTCACCGTAGTATACAAGCTTAATCCCTCAAATACTGCCTTGATATTTCGAGGCTTTCAACGTCCAGCACATCCCATTTAATAAGTAGATTCAGTTAGTTTTCCAACCAAATGAACAAAGATAAGCAAGATCAGCCTTGTTGATCTTCACATCAAATATTCTAAATGGACATTTATTTTGGTCAATCACTTTTTTCTATCCTGCGACAAAAAGCCTTGAAAAGTATTCAATTCCGCCATCGAATAAGGAGGTACTCTTCGTTGTATCAACCCCATAATCTCCCTAGATTTCCTATGCTTTGAATTCTGCATTAGGCGTTCAAGTAATTTACAAATGCTACCAATGCTTGGGAACCAATTTTTACGCATACTCGCAATGCATAGCCTGTATGCGGAATCAAATTCACCACCCTCAGAAGGATAATGAATCATGGTCTGATAGATCTTAGAATTGGGCTTGCAACCCTTACTATGCAATGAATCATAAATCCTTTTTGCCATGTCAAGATTACCTACCTTACAAAACCCTTTGATAATCAAATTAAATGTCAACTCATCCGGATTTATGCTCAGAACAACCATCTTGCGCATCAAACGCATGGCTAGCCAAGGCCGCCTCTTGTTAATTAAGTACTGAATCCTGATATTGAAAGTAGCAAGGTTCAGAAAGCACTTCCGAATCACCATAAGATTCCAAAAGCCATCCGCAATCTCACGCCTATCATTTTTGTAAAATGTAGACATAAGCGTACTATATGTAACAACATCAGGGTTTATACCAGACTTTTCCATCTCTACCATAATCAAGTAAGTAGATGTCAAACAACCCATTTCGCAGAGAGCCTTGATAACAATATTATAAGTAAATCCATCTGGAGAAAGGCCAAATTTCTTAGGGATCTCAATAAAAAGTCTACGGATCTTGTCGAATTTCCGGGTTTGAGTCAAAACTTTGAGAGTGGCATTGAAAGATTTAACACTCTGAATGCAACCGAATAGATGCATATCAAAGAATGTCTTGAGAGCATGATCAGGCATTCCAGCCTTTCCATATAGCATAATAATTCGGATGATAAACCCCTCGCGTCGACCTTGTGGAAGAGCCTTCTGCTGTTCGAGTAGTTGTTCAATGTGGTCAAAGCGATGGGCTCCAGCAAGGCGAGAGATAGTGTCTTCGAATGCAAAATGATTCTCCACAACAGAACGGTTGTAGGCATTGGCCTTGAAGAGGTGGAAGAGCTTTCCCGGGTCTCTCTCAGCCTTAAGCTTTTCAAGCATAGGCATGTCAATTACTGCCGTCTCCGGAACATTAGCAAGTTGGGGTAGCTTGTCAGGTCCCTTTTTAGCCTTGGGATTAAGGCTTTTGCAGTCAACATTAGAGCAGATACTGTGAATCAGACGTAGTATGAGCACATCATGATTTCTTCTATCTAGCAATAAAGAATGGAAAATTCACATAATCATCAAAAGAGAAAAAACAATGCAGGACAATACTCATAGTACTTATGTTTCGAATTTTTAGTTCCATAGTATCGTATATGTTGAGGCGCGAGATGTCCTTTAAAGTTTATAGCGCTGCTAGGTTTTACACAGCTTCTGTTTCTTTTTGGATCATACATGAAAGCAAATGGATGTTAGTCATGTTGCCCAAAAAAAAAAACCCCTCATAGCCTCAGCGACATAGTTCCTTTTTACGCGCCACCATAACCTCTTGGAAAATTTATAGTTATGCAGTTATGCTTTTCACTTCCAGTCAGAATAGCTACTTTGTTAACAATTTGAGGTGTGCATTAGAGGGGTATGTATTTTACATTATCATTCTTTCCAATGCAAGATGATTCTTCGAAGGAAAGAAATTGGAAGGCAAGAATTCCAGGGATGATGTTATGGGGGCTGATTTCATGCACATCATTAGGTGCCAATGAGATCAATTTCATCTTCCACCCGTGATTTTCATTCATCCAGGTGGGCCCCCCAACAAGGTTCACACTCAACTACCCGTAGAAGAAGCTGTATAGTATTAGTGAATTGGTATCAGCACAGCATCAATCAATCAATGCAAATAAAAGACACGAAGAAGACAGAGAGGGCGGAGGCGGACCTGCCTTGTGGATTAGGGCTTTGGCGATATTTATTGGATGGTTGAGATGATGATGATGATGAAATGGGCTGCTGGAAACCGCTGAGAAACCCAGGAAATATCCATTGCTGGCGTTCGAGAGGAAGAGCCCGGCATCTAAGGACAGCACCAAACATTCTCTCTCTCTCTTTTTCTCTAGCCGCTGCTAATGCTTGCCCTCTTGCTTCCAAGGCTGAGTTGAGTATATAGGCCGATGCACCGTTTCTCATTGGGGTTTAGGAAACCCCGAGTTTCACAAAATAATTATTGAAAGGGCCATAAATTTAAAGGGATTTTCAGAACTAGGGATGGATGTCGGCAAAATTGACCCGGGCCCGGGCTTGGGCTTGGGCTTGGGGTGGGGCTCGGCCTTGGGGCTTGGGGCTTGGGCATTCAGAGTTACGTTTTGAAAAACATAAAATAAAATAATAGATATATGCTAAAAGAATAAAATATAAATATAATTTATGCATTTAATTCATTGTGATAAAACCAATATTATAACATACAAGTATTAAATCCAAGCACATTTCTTACCACAATAAAATTTAAACACAATTTTCTTAACAATAAAAATTAACAACCTTTTAGATTAAAGTTTGGACTCATTTCCTATAACATTTCGGTCATTTTGGGAATTTCGTCCATTTTGGTCAATTTCGGCCGAAATATTTCATGTTTTCGGGCGAAATTAACCAAAAGTTAAATTAAAAAGTTACACTATATATTTCTTTTCAGCTTCATGGATTGGTCATTTCGGCCAAAACGAAATGGAATTAATAACTATGTTGAGAGTACATCACGAGGGATCATGGAGTTTGAAACATGAAGACTTTCGTTTTCTAGTCATAGTTCAGACGATTCAATATGCTCCTTTTGGCCAATCAACTTCTTCTATCTTATCTTGCAACAATCTATCGTTAATATGTAGTTGTTAGTATGTATGATGACTGGTGGAAGAACCAGAAAAAATTCGCGGGGGCGCACTATATGAAAAAAATAAATTTTTGTGAGGGTATCTAAGAGCATGAATTTCTTAAAAGACTGGGAGGTTTACTGAAATTTCTAGTTCCTCCCGTGTCTATGACTTGCCCATCGATTGACATCTCTTTTTCCTTCTACATGGGTGGGAAAGGAGGATACTAGCTGATCGGTTGAGATAGGTTTATTTTATTCTATTTTTCATCTTTTATTTTTGATGGGGAGGCAGGGAGAATTGCAAATAATGTTAAGTATCACCTTGCACAGTAAAAATGTATGTTAAATTTTCTTTATCATCACCATTCTCTTAGTATCACCTTGCAGAGTAAAAATGTATGTTAAATTTTCTTTATCATCACCATTCTCTTAGTTTTCATAATTTGTGCAACTTGGAGGCTTAGGTCAAGTTGTTAGATTAAATGTCATCAATCCAGTGGATGATGTGAATAAATTCATTTATTATCCTAATTGATTTATAATTTCATGTTTTATTCATGTGATGAATGGTGTTTTATTATATGATTGCACATAACTAATACAAAATGACATAATGGTTTATGAGATGAACCGTAGCCCATAAGTATATTGAATGTGATCCATGTGTGTGAATGATATTCATATACATAAGACATGGATCACAACTCTTATAGTTGAAGTATTTTCACGACCAATGATGAGTCTGGGCATCTCATCTGAAAGGGTTGTAGTACTGCAGTCACAATGAGATAGTGTGCTTTGTCTCAATCATCAGAGTGTGAGACTTTAGATTGTTGTGTTAGTACATTGGATATACTGAAGGAGCATGAGTAGCACTTTATATATACATGTCTTTGAATAAGGACTGCTCTCATAATTCTCAAGCAATATGCTCTTAATCCTGAGAGATTAATGGACTCAAGTTTCTACTATACATTTACACTAAGTTACCAATGAGTGATGTTAACTATATGTCAACACTTCGGTATCTTGGGTACGTGGTAGTGGGACTATGAAATCTATCCTATAAAAGAGAAATATCCCCTTGTGACGATTAATGAATTTTATCGTTGTTAAGTGTGCACCCATCTCAATTAAGAGTTAATTGAATGGTACTGATGATCACTGTGATTAATTGGAACACAAAGATAATAAGATATGGATCTAATTTGGTTGGACAGATTTATTCCAATTGATCCTTGGATATAATTGATGGAGGTACCTACTTGCAGTAATTGGAAAGTTTATGGTCTTCTTGTAAATATTCTTAAGACTGGAGTGCAATTGCATTTATGTAGTGGAGTTATTTGCAATTAAATGTGGGTCCAGAATTCATATGAGATATGGGGTTCAGATATTCAATTAGAGCCAGATTCTAAAGAATCCCTAGTGATCCCCATGTTAGCCCTATGAATAGAAAGTTACTATTCCAATTGGAACTCTTAAGGTAAGGAGTAGTATGACATATGCTAATAATGGAAGTGAGACTTCTAATTATGATCCAAGAGGAGGTGTATCTTTAGTATATATGAGGGGAGGGTGGACGTCCAAGGCACTTAAAAGCCCAAGCTTGGACGTCCACCTCTCTCTCTCTCTCTCTCTCTCTTTCATCCTCTTCTCTAGTTTTCCTCTAGAGTGCCTAGGTTTTCTTCTTATTTGAGATCCCACCATTTTCTTTTAAAAAGTCTCTAACAAGAGGGTTATACTGTGGAAGAACACCAAGGCTAAGGAGATCTAAAATGCAAAATGGGTTTCCGTAGAATCAAGTAAGTTGGTTCTCGATTTGAACGCAACTGAGCTCCTAAGCTATAGATCTTGAATTTGTTTATCTTCTTATTCGTGTTTGCTTGTTTTCTTGATTTGTCTTCTTTGGATAGATCTTTGATCTTAATTCATGAGATTAGGGTTATAGATCTTTGGATTGGGTTCTTAGCCTTTTGGGTGTTTGATCCCTACATTCAGTGGGCCAAAAGTTTTTGAAGCCCACCTAGAAGGCCAACCTACTTCAAACACAAGTTTCACTTAGTCAAGTTGAATATCCTTCTCTTGTTATTATGGCTTTTGTAAATTTGATGCCAAAGGCAGTATTGCACACTACGAAATTATCATGTGTAAAAAAATATAGCTATAAACTTCATATATGTAAGCCAAGATGTCACTGTGATTTGCATGAATTTGGGGGCATCCCCATACATCGACAAGTTGTGAAGTGATGAGAGCCTAAAAGATATATTTTAGGCCCCTCAACGACGAATTAGTTATACCGTCGGATGAGATTAATTAGCCTAATTATGTTATTTTATTGTTTGTAAGTACTACAGATATAAGGAGTGAAATTCAGAGCTAAAATGGAATAAACCTCACAAAGCATGACAAATCGGAGTTGCAAGTAAGGAAGCATGCCAAATATAGAAAGAGAATCAAATAAGAAAGCAAAGAAAGAGTCCAAACAAGCTTTAGACGTCCAAAGTGGGTCCCACTCACCCCATAGTATGCCAACATGGAAGTTCCTTTAATTGCACCATTATTCTTAAAAATTTCAAAGGCATCAAATTGAAATGGTCATAACTTTCAACCCGAGTGTCGGATTAGTGCAATCTATATACAGTTGGAAAGCTCTTTTCGAGTAAATATTCGTGGAGCATAAGATTGTATAAATCAGAGTTATATCAAGGGAGATATGACCTCAGGAAGTTTGTTGTTCGTAAGATGACCAGGATATACTTTGTCCTGGTGTCCAGAAGCCAACCACTGGGCGTTTGGATGCCCGGACCGGATGGGGACAACGCCCCAGCACGTTTTGATGAGATTTTTGGTCCAAAAAGCCTATAAATAAAAGCCCAAACTCGTTTTTAGAGATATTCACATATTGGGAGAAGTTTTGGAGGGCTGATTTGGGAGCTTTGGAAGAGCGGCAATAGGATTTCATTAGAGATTCTTCATCAACCTCTCGCCATGCGTAACTAAATCTCTATCTTAGGGTTGCGTTGAAGCCCTAATCTTGTGTTTACGGTGATGTATAGGTTCTAGGGTTTTACTTAAACGCTTTTGGTTAGATGACAAGATGTTATCCATTGATTGGATTTTATTTCTTAAATACAACATCTCTTTCTTTGGTATTTTTTAATCTTGTAGATTTTAATACTAAGTTATATAACGATTCTTGAATGAATGTGTTGTTAGATCTAGGATAATCTATGCCATAGAGATAGGTTATGCCCCGATTTATATCCACATCCCTTATTTGTTGACTTTGAAGTTTTGTAACTAAAATGAGTCTTTTTAGCGTTGATAGTGAAACTCTAGGTCTATACTTGTCATTGTGCGAGGTTCAAGTGGATTGGTACCCTGAGATCTTTTCTCTAACTGGATCAAAATATTGTTTTTTTAATTTCTTAATTTAGGAATCAAACCCATCAAACCAACACTTCGTTTTCTAGTAGGATTAGTTTAAGAATCAACACTTTGTTTTCTATTAGGATTAATTTAGGAATTTAGGAACCAGCACAACTTAGCCTTTTTGTCCCAGTGGATACGATAACATCTTTGCTTTTTTTTAGTACAGATAGTGGTGGGGGATAATATATATTTGCAACCCTGTTTTGGAACGATCAAATTTTGGCGCCGTTGCCGAGGACAATTAGCATGGTAGTTTGTTTCTTTTAATTCTAACATTAGTTTAGCTTTTTCAATTTTTTTATTTTACTTTATCATATTTGCTCACATCGTTTACTATCTTTATTGCAAGTTACTGATTCTAACAAAAAAAAAAAATTCTTAGAGTTTGTGGAGGGATCCAAAAGAATTCATAAAGGAAAAAGTTTTACCAAAAGAACTGTACACTTTAAACTTTTTGAATTATTTTTTTCATTACTTGCATAAGAGTTGTGCCAAAGCACTTATCTAATTTCTCACACACAAATTCACAAATGGCTGAGGAAAGAAAGGAAGAGGAGGCTCCACCCGATACACCCCCTCTCCGGCCCTTGAAGGAGCACTATACTCCTTCGGAATACATGTAACCATTGTGTATTCAGCTGCCTAAAGTTCAGGCAACTCAATATGAAATCAAACCCAGTATAATAAATCTTATTCCTTCTTTCTATGGTTTGAACAATGAAGACCCATATAATCATATTGATGACTTTCTGGTTATTTGCTCCACTGTGAGAATAAATAATTTCAATAGTGAGGAACGAAATATGTTTCTCTTTCCGTTTTCACTAAAGGACAAAGCTAAATATTGGCTGAGTACTTTACCTACAAACTCCATCACAACTTGGGCCCAACTACAACAAAAATTCTTAGATAAATATTCTCAGTGGGCAAAACCAATCAATTCAGGAGATTCATCATATCGTTCATCCAAATTGATGGTGAACAATTTCATGAGGCGTGGGATAGATTCAAGGATCTCATTAGAAAGTGTCATCATCACCAAATTGTTAAGTGGCAATTGGTGCAATTCTTTTATTGTAAGACCTCAACCTGAGTGACCTCGATTAGTACTAATGAAGTTGTGTGTTAATTCTAAGTGTGATTAGTAGATTTTGATTAAGTTGGAATTATAATAGCTCTTTTGTAGCTTTGTGGATTTTGAGTGCCTTTTTGACTTAGTGGGACCATTTGGGGGTTCCTTTAGTGACTTTGCGTGTACTTGGGGGATTATTTGAGATTTCAATAATTCGTATTTCAATCATGTTTTACTCATTTCGTTAATCTCTACAACTTTCATGTTAGTCCCGTACCCGTTCGAAATCCTGAAACCCAACTTTCCTAGCATCAAGGGCAAATCAGTCTTTTTACATCAAATCTGGACACGAAATTTGATATCCCCGAAACCCTTAAAAATTATACTTTTTAGAAACTAGATATTTCGGCGATTATTTTTTCGTTCTCATTGGACTCATCTGAGGTCCTGAAAGTCATGATTTCAACCCCACAAGATTTCCTAGAAGTGGAGCACATCTCACTTGTTATATAAGAGAACCCTCTTCTTTTCTTCTTCCTTTCCAAGATCAAAATCCCAACCTCAAGCTAGGGTTTCTTTTCTCTTCCTTCTCCTTACTCTCCCATCTCTAGATCTCTACCAAACCCTTGTCAATGGGAAAATGCATGTCATCATCTTTTTCCTCTCCTTGAGAGCTCTCTTTGGATGCCATTTGTAGTGTAAACCCAACCACATTGGAGCTTCCTTGGAGCTATCTTGTCTATTTGGAAACCTTACAAGTAAGCTTCTCCTTCAATCTCTTAGATTTGTGTTCTTCTAGCCTTAGAGAAGTTCCCATTTCATTATTGAAAGTTTTTTCTTTCCCATTCTTGATTTTTGACCATTTAGGGTTTGTTTTTGGGGGTTTTTGTGTAGCTTAAAATCTTTGGCTTGGAGGAGTGGTTAGAGGCTTGATTTGCTAGCTTGGACTTGGAGTGGTTAGAGGCTTGATTTGCTAGCTTGGACCTAACGCAAGTGGATGAATAGATATTTTGAGCATTAAGTGGTTTTTATGAGGATTGTGAATAGCTTTACTATTTCTATTCATGCATATTCTTGACTTGCATTAATTTTGAAATAAATGCACATAAATGAGTTTTGTTAACTTGCCTAACTCTTGGAAATATTGGCTTATAGTCTTTTTATTTAACTCTTGATTATAATACAATGAATCTTTGTGATTGATGGGTTTTCTCTCCTTCCTATGTGGTTGAATGTGAATAGAAAGGAGATGATTAGGTGGATGTTTATGGATGATTTGATGGTGGTTTGTATGGGATCTGAAGAAGGTTTTAAGCCTCTCATTTAGGTGTAAGAATGAGGCTCAAGGAGACATGCAAGGAGGAAAAAGGAAAGAGCCCGAAACTGCACTTCTATAGTGTTCTGGACAGTTCGCTCGAGCGAACTTGACACTTCGCTCCAGCGAACCCCATCCAGAAGTTGGGTAGCTTGAGCAAACTGATAGTTCGCTCGAGCCATCCTGAACTGGGCAGGTCCGCTCTAGCGAGCCCTTCTAGAAAGTTCATCGCCCGAGCAAACTTCAGGTCCGCTCGAGCAACGTGCACTATTCACCTGGGGCTATGTTAGGAGCAACTAATAAAATGTTTAATTGTTTGAGAGAGGTTCGTTGGGAGCCCTATTGTAGTGAGGAAATTTATATACATGGTACAAAGCTCGTTTAAGAAAGAAATCCCATCACGAAGATTCATCAAAGTTTTGAAATTTCTAAGGTGCATAAGGAGCCTGGAATGTCCCCAAACTCAAAGAGTACCAAGTCTATACTGAAATTAACGTACGGGACCCCTAATCACCTTGAACAATGTTTGAATCCCGATACTTGACTCGAATTTCAAAAGTTCAACTGTATTCCATTGTTCCCGAATTTTAATGTGCACTTTCGAAATTCATGATTTATGAATTGCTATTCTCGAAAACACTGAAATTATATTTGTAGCATTTTGCTAGTCCCGTTGTGCATTGCTCGAAATGAAGTGATATTTGTGCCTATGTGCACCCCCGTCTCGCCTGTTTATGTATTTGCATCATATGTATCTATATACATGTCCCGATTGCTTGCGTATGACATATGAGTCGGCACCACTGAGCTTGGACTACCTTGTCGGCCTGATCCACCGACTGGGAGGTCCCCCTCCTGTCCCGCCAGTTGCAGTCTGGATCCCGTCCCGTCCCGATACCCGGCTCGCTACCGTGGTCCCGTCCCGAATAATTATATATATACATATTTTGTTCAATCTCATCACCTCGTGTGTTAGATATCAATGTCCCGATGTGCTTTTATCACTTTGGTGGTAGAGGATTTAGCTTTGTGTGGTCACCATCCTACTAGTTTCCTGTTCCTTGGTACACTTGTATGCTTTTATATTGTAATTGTGTTTTCTAACCAGTGATATAGTTCTTTTATGAAAAACGTTGTTTAAGCATGTTTTAATGATTTCCAAGGTAAATTCAATTATTATTTTGTTGTGATATCCTTTCACCCACCTGCCAGACCGTCATGTCTGACCCATTCTTTGGTACTTTCGCGACCCCGTACCGGGCCACCGACCTAATCTGGGATCGGGACTGATGATGAGGTAATAAATGATGCCATAATGCCATAGAACATAAGATAATTTGGCCAATACGTACAATGGTCGGTAAGGAATATAATATTACCCGCGTACGTGATTTGCCACAGGTGTCCACAGTCCACGGTGAGGATAGCACATCAACATAATATATTTTGATTAGGTGTGGAAGCGTGTAGTAAATCAAGAATATAGTTCATTCCCATCAATAAGACTAATAACACGTTTATGAATATAAGGAATCAGAATGAGCAATGATCACTAGCATTTCCCCAAAGTTAAGTTAATGTCTATACAAAAAATCATTTAATTACATTCCCAAAAATAGAGGCCAACAAAGGCCAATACAACCCAAAATATAAAACCCCAAAAGAATGAGTTATCCACAAACTCCAAAATGAATCGAATCTCAAAGCAACCGAATGTCTATACGACATTATCGGCATGCCATTCAACTAGACGTTGTAGTTCACCGACCGCCTTCTCAAGCCCTGCCTCGGGATAAACGACGTCTGGACCTAAGTACCAAAGAAATGGATTATACACGACGGTCTGGCAGGTGGGTGAAAAGACATAACAATATAACAATAATTGAGTTTACCTTGGAAAACATTTAAACCTATTTAAACAATAACTTTCATAAAAGAAATGAATCATTTACTGAAAAACATATATGCAATGTAAAACATGTATAGGTATCCAAGGAATCGGGAAACAAACAAGATAGCAACCATACAAAGCTAAATCTTCTATCACCGAAGTGATAAGAGTACATTGGGGTGTTGATCTCAGTCACACGAAGAGAGCAGATTCAATGAAATATACATATATATATAATTATACGGGACGGGACCACGATAGCGAGCTGGGCATCGGGAACCATGGTAGTAAGCTGGGTATCGGGATGGGACCATCGTAATAAACCGGGTATCGGGATCCAAACTGCAGTTGATGGGACGGGAGGGGGACCTCCAAGTCGGTGGATCAAAACCGACAAGGTCGTTCAAGCTTAATGGTGCCGACTCATAGGTCATGTAATAGAAATTAGGACATGTATAAAACACATATAATGTAATTAAATAACCGGGCGGGACGGGGTGCTTGAAGGCACAAATATCACTTCAATGTCGGGAATGCATATCGGGATTAGCAAAATGCTACATATGTATTTTCAATGTTTCCGAGAGTAACAAATCATAAATCATGGATTTCGGGAGTGCATATCAAATTTTCGGGGACAATGGAATAAAACAGAAATTTCAAAATTTCGGGACAAGTATCGGTACTTGAGGTTAACTCAAGATGAATAGGGGTCCCGTATGTCGATTTCACTATAAACTTGGTACTCTTGAGTTTTAAGGACATTGCAGGCTCCTTATACACCCTAGTAATCTCAAAACTACATCGAATCTTTGTGATGGCATTTTCTCTCTCAAACGGGTCTCCAACAAACCTATTCCCATCATTCAAACATTTCATTTTTGCTCCAAATATACCCCTAGGTGAACAGTACCCATCGCTTTCTAAAAGGGGTTCACAAGCAATTGAGTCGGAAATCCCTTATTTTCTCTTCATTTCAAAATTTCTGGGTGAGGTCGGTTACTTGGCGGTTAGCCACCGATGTATTCAGCGGTTAGCCGCTTGTTGACCATGAGCAGACTGACAGCATGCAGCATACTGGAATTGTAACCGAACTGCGTTTGGTTAGCCGCTAGTCACCAGGCAGCTAGCCCATGGTGACTACCAACTGAACACACCCCCCCTTAAGAACAGAAAAGCAGCTCTTTGGAATTGTGACCGAAACTGGTTTGGTTAGCCACCAATCACCTGGCAACTAGCTGACAGGTGACTGCCAGCTGACCGCCCAGTTGCGGGAAATTCTCACTGGGTTAAGATTCGAGCCATTTCCTCCATCCAATTAGTTCTCCTCCTTTCTCATTCATGTTCCTTTAACAAAATGAGCTAAAAGCTCCTCCAATTCATCATTCAAAATTTTTCCTCTATTCACAACACCATCAATCCTTCTACAAACCACCATCCCTTCACCTCCTACTCAACCATGTCCAACCACTAAGAGAGGAGAAAAACCTACCAATCATAAAGTTCATTTGAGCCACATCCAAGAGATAAACAAAGACTATAAACCAACATATTTCCAAGGTATTAAATGTACTAACAAGACTCTTTCATGAACATTTATTTCAAATCAATGCAAATTAATAACATGAGTAGAAATAACAAAACCAACCACATTTCTCATAAAACCATTTAATGCTCAAACTATCTATTCATTCACTTGCCTTGGGTCTCTAATCCAGCCAAAACAAGCTCTAAACTTTGTTCCAAGCAAAGACTCCAAGCTACACCAAAAACCCCCAAAACAAACCCTAAAAGAGTCAAAACCAAAGAACACGGGGAGAAAGCTTGTAATAATGGAAATGAGGCTTCTCTAAGGCTAGGAGAACACAATATCAAGAGATGGAAAGGATTACTTACTTGTGGGGTTTTCAAATGGGCAAGAATATCTCAATGAGGATCTTGGAATGGGAAGTTTCTTCCAAAAATAGTATCAATAGAGAGCTTCCAAGGAGAGGAAGAAGAAGATAACATCCATTCTTCAATTTGTGCAAGGCTCGTGGTGATTTAGGAGATGGAAAGTAAGAAGTAACGAGGAGAAGAAGAAAACCCTATATGGGCCAGACTTTGTGCTGGAAAAAGGAGAAAGAAGAGGAGGGTTCTCTTTATATAGCAAGTGGGGAGTGGGCTCCACTACTCAAAGTCTTGTGGGGCTGAAATCATGCTTTTCGGGACCTCGGGTGCATTCGACAAAGAAGGGAAAAACGATCAATGAAATTTCTAATTTCTAAAAAGTATACATTTCGAGGGTTTTGGGGATATTGAATTTTGTGTCTATATTTGTGTAAAAAGACTGTTTTGCCCCTGATATAGGAGAAGTCGGGTTTCAGGGTTTTGAACTGAAACGGGATCAACATGAAAGTTGAAGAGATTAACGAGATGAGTAAAAAGGGATTGAAACACAATTTATTGGAAATCTCGAGTAATCCCCCAAGCGCACGCAAAGTCATAAATTGAACCCCTAAAAGGTTCCACTAATTACAAAGGCACTCAAAATTCCCCAAAGCTATAATAGAAGCTATTCTATGTGCAACTTAGCCAAAATTCACTGATCACGCTTAGAACTAATATACGATTTAATTAGTACTAATCGAGGTCACTTGGGTCGGGATCTTATAGGTACTCAGGTCCAGATGCCGTTTACCCCGAGGAGCATGAGGAGCTAGCCGGAGAGCCGCAACGAGTAGGTAAATGGCGGGTTGACGACGTCGTTTAGACGTTTGATTGAGCCTTGAGATGTGATGAGTTTACAAAAGATACATTTTCATAGCATTATTTTATGAGTTTTCAAAGATAAAAAAACTCAAGACACTATTTTTAGTAGAAAATAATAAATTTCCTCCCCATCATGTTTTGCTTATATCTTTCCATTATAAATGGTCATTTGTATGCATTTATATGAGTTCCAATGGCCTCCATAGAAAAGATGTTCGAAATTACTCTCAATTATGTTAATTTCTCTCTGTAGGTGTTAATTGAAGATTAATTTAAATATTAAAGTTGAGATTCAAGAGTTAAAGAGAGTAAGGATAAGTTTGGAAGACAATTGGATGACGAAATGCCAAAGTTAGGCCAATACATGGGATCACATTCATATGTTCATATTTTCATTCTTGTGAAGTCCTACATCGAAAAGAAATCAAAATAGAGTAAGGCAAATGTTTCTATATAAAGAAGGGAGCTCTAGGCATTAGACACACAAGCAAGGAGAGCCTCCTCCTCTTTACTTAAGCTATTCATGTAATTAAGAGCAATTGTAGGGAGAAAGTGAGAAAAGCTTTGTAACATTTGAAGAATTGTAATGAAAGCTTTGTCTTCTCCAATGGGTGGATAATCCCTTGATTGGATCTTCTAGATGAAGTTAAGTTAATACTATTCCTTTTGCTTATACTTTTAATTCTCTTTGTTTATGTGCTTAACATGCTAGAATAGATTTTTCTTCATTGCAATGTGTTACCTTCCATGCTTATTTTCTTTCTTAGCATTCTTTTTACTATCTATGCTTAGGTTTGATAAATCATGCTTAGGAGTTAATATCTTTTGATGGTTTATGCTTACTTTTGATAGATAGTTATTAGGAATCTTTTCTTTTATGAAGGGAGGAAAATCTTAGCTATTAGATTGTTAATTTCTATCTTTGAGTTTTAAAGTTATATTTTCCAAATCTAAGCATTGATTTGTCATTAGATTTGAGTATTTGTTTGGGAAAATAGAAGAGCATTAGTGTTGGATTAGTGTTACTTAGTGGATTCTAGATGATTCAATCTACCAATTAGTATTGCTTGTTGCTTATTTTACTTACTTTAGCTTGATTGTATTCACATTCCCACACACTTATTCACTTGTTTTAATTCTCACACTCCATTTCTCTATTCACACCATCAATTCCACCTTTGATTTTACACTTTTAGCACATTTCTTTTTATCTCCATCCACTCATTTTTTATCTTGTTCTCCTTATTAGTTAGTTTTCATGGATGCTTTTAGTTTCTTTTTATCTTGATCTTTCACTTCTTTTCACACACTTATTCACTTGATCTATCTAACATTGCTCTATTGTTCTTGTATTAACCTTGTCATTTTGTTTTTGTTATTAAATTTGTTATTAACTTGTTACTAATCTTGATGGAGTTAAGGATATTTACTAGCCAATCCTAATCTAATTACCCGTCTTCTCTAACCTTCCATTACGATGTAGTTTTAGGTAATTCAATGCACATGCTTCATTTTGTTGGTGTCACTTTGTGTGTGTGCAAGGTACACCAAAATCCCTAAATCAACACCCATGGTGAAGTGCTAGACGAAACAGATAAACACACGAGATAATCTCAGCCCAAGATTCCTTAAGTTTTATGATTTCGATTGGGCCATGTTAATTGTCAAGGGTTCCATGTCTATGGACCTACAAGGTCAATTTTTTACACCATAAGAACCTTATTGGTTTAGTTTTTATGTCACAGTCATGCTCATGGATTGATTATGGGGGGTTTAGGCCTTTTGAAGTGGAATTAACTCTTTAATGGTCGATGTTTCCAACCTAGGGGTTCAATTAGGTTTAAAGTCCCTTTTCCTAAGAGAGACAAGACCCGGTTAATTGATCCACATATTCACTTTCTCTCCCAACCTTTGAACATTAAGATGTGTAGATCGTTAGACTCTACGTTTCAAGAGCTTTCCAACGATATGTGGAACTCTAATTTATGGTTGTTCGAAGTTTGCACTGTTGGGCACAGCGAGCCAACCCACTTGAGTAGGCCCAATGATCCACTTGAGCGGACAGCATTTTGTGCCCAGTTTTTTGGGCAAAAGCTGACCCATTCGAGCTGCCACTTGTCCCACGTTGAGCGGGCAGCATTCTGTGCTCGTTTTGAACACAGAAACTTGGCTGAATTGCATGGCTTTATGGTGTCAATCTATTTACTAAAAAAAAAAAAAAAGGCCTTTACAAGGCTACCAAACAACCAAAGCCTACATAAAATGAGCCTAATTGCTCCCCAATCACCCATTCACTCACAATTTTCATACTTTAAGCATTATCATTTTCAAATCCAAGAAACCAATTTCAAATTCATATAAGATTATGCAAATTGGGTTGAATTACTACACAATTAAATCCATATCATTTCATTCGAGGATTATCAACATGTATAACCTAAAATTGCTCATTACTTGCCTTTAATTGATGCCTTTCCACTTTAATCTTTCCTCTTGGCTCAAATCAAGCAAAACCCCCAATTTTGCTAGTTCATAAATATCCCTACAATGGTGGAATGCAAGAGTTGATTCAAATGAGAATGCATGCAATGAAATTGAGTGCTACTAGGCGTCTGCAGTAAGAGAGGGTGATTTGGAAGCATTTCTTACCAATAGAGAAGATTGGGTGTGAAATGGAGAGAAATAAGCTTGAAGGGTGTGTGATGGAAGCTGATGGAATATAGATTTTCACATGCAGAAGCCTTCTCTTTGCTGGCTGCCAGAGTTGGAAATATTAACGGAGAAGAAGAAGAGAAAAATTCTTATGGTCCATTTGGATACATGTAGAATATAATATTTTTAGATTTAAATAGTAGCAGAATCAAATGTTGTAGAATATAATAGTGCAATATTATAATATTGCAACATTGTCGTTGTTTGGCATTTTTTTAAGAATGCAACAGATTTTAAACTGAGTTGTTTGGCAGTTGCTGAAGATTATAATATATGCTAAAACAAAGACATCACAGATTTTAAAGTCAAACAAATAATTATATGCAAATTTATAGTTTGCGGTCAAAGTTCATAACAAAAGAAATCAAGACGATAACTACAATCCATGATAAGCTTTTTTATTGATGCTCATGCCGATCTTTTAGCCTTCTAGTCCGAATGTTGTATCCATCCCACATAGCATTTGTAATTGCTTCCCGCATTCTATTGCCCTTCCGACGTCGCCCATCCGTGCAATAATCATCATTTGGTTCATTGATATCCTCCTGTTCAGAAGATTGATTCTCATATTGAAGGTCATACTCTTCATATATCCAATATTCACCGTTAGAGTGGATGTGAATGAAGTTGTGTAAGGTGCAACATGCAATTATTACATCTGTAACTGTGTCAAATGAATGAGAAGAAGTGTTCTTCAATATTGGAAAGCAATTTTTTATTACACCAAAAACACGCTCAATTGCATTCCGTAAGGAACAATGGCGAAGGTTGAATAGTTCTTTGGCATCTTGTGGGCCTATACTTCCACGAGCAAACTCTCTCAAATGATATCGCACTCTTAGGTATGGGGCAATGTAATTAGGAGTGTTTCCATATCACGCATCAACTAGATAATATTTATTTTATAAAATACAAGTAAGATTTTGATTAATAAATAAATGGGATTATTTGATTGAAGCAAAATAACATTACATTCCTCGTGGTACTTTAAAGCCATCGTTTTCTACAGCCCTTAAAACAATAGCGCATGATGCTGAACCCTCCCATCCCGCTTGAATATGAATGAACTCCAAATCAAAAGTACAAGCGGCCATAACATTTTGTTGTAATAATCTGTGTCGATTTCAATACGGTGCTTGCTTATGAGACTCAATGAACACAGGAATATGCGTGCCATCATTTGCTCCGATACAATCCTATATTACATAAAATGAATCATTAAATTAATCATAAGTGCATTGTCTAAATTAAAAGGATATTATTTACCTTGAAAAAAGGGTAAAAACGCGTATCATTTGCAATTTCTATGGGAACATTGATTGATGGATCACGTATGTATTGTGTTGAAAGAGAATGCATAGCTTGAGGAACTCCATTGAAATGACGATTGATTGTTTCACCTGAATGTTTAAAATGTTCTTGAACTTGACGATTGACAGCATTATGACCGATCGTGAATAGGAACATTATAAGTTGTTCTTCAAGAGTTATATCTCGTGTGTCACATAAAAGATATTTGCTACGAATAAGATTGCACAACTTCATAAATATGGGCCTTTCAATACGACAACATCGTCAAAAACACTCCAAATGACCAATTAATAATTCATTTACATAAGCAGCACCAGAAAGTGCTAAATCACGACATGGCTTTCTATCCAAATAAGTGTCTATGTACCAACCAACTGATGGAACGCGCTCCGAGGCGCCGTTGGGGCGTCTACCGGGGTCGGCGGAACGTGGGAGTCCGTCGGGTCCGGCCCTTTCGCGCCCTGGCGGGCCCTGAAGCGTGCATCAACATTTTTTTTTTGTGGGTGTGCCAGATTTTCTATTTTACTTGGAATTGCAAGTGGTCATCCGGAGATCAACCTTCGCAAGTAAAAAGGAAATCAACTTCTTTCAAGTTTTCCATTGCACAAATATTTAAGAAAAGAGACATTTTCTTGGTTTGCCGTGAAAGGCGATTTTGTTTGGCATTTATAGCCAATTTTGGCGTTTATAGCCGATTTACAATTCTCATCAATAATGAAAGACAAGAGTTGTGATTTTTGTCTCTTTTAGAAAAATACAAACTACAATGAAAAGCAAGAAAAGGAAGATCTAACTTTTCAGGAGATTGTGGGGGACTCGTTCAGATTGACGGTCGCAAGCCATGTATGGGCTTCGCCATCATCCATGCAGATGAGAACAGAAGATGCTCTTGATTCGCTTGGCTTGGCTATAACCTCAGGTTTTTAGAGGACAAAGACCAAGAGAAGGTCCTATGTCCAATAAAAAGCTAAGTAGACGGGCTAAAAAGCCACGTCTAAGCCATTGGAGGCAGCGGGAGAAGGCAAGGACCTTGGGGGGGGGGGGGGGGGGGGCCCCCAAGGGACTTTTGTCACCTTGTAGTGGTGGCCGGTGCAGAACTTCAGCAGAGTTTTCTCTCTGTTTCTTTCTCTGGATTCTTTGTTGCTTTGGAAGTGATCTCCGATTGATCGATCCGGATTTCAATGGAATGCTCTCCTATTTATAGGCTTTTGGTAGCCATTTAGGAGAGTTTATGGGCTTTAATGGCTTTAATGGGAGGAGTTACAAGATTTATTTCTTGATTTTGTAACTCCTTTTTCCTTGAATCTGATTGGCCGATGGAGATTAAGGGCTTTTAATCACCTTAATTACCATAATGGGAGGAGTTTCATGGGTTAAATGCCATGAATCAATTGACTTGTAACTCCCAAATGCTTGCTTCTGATTGGGCCGTCCAAAGAAATGAATTAATGACTGCAATAAAGCTAGTCAATTAACCACATTAATTGGTCGCCGAGCAGTCGAAGAGTCGCGGGCCATGCCGTGTCTTCTGGAATTCTTCTGGCGATGATCGTCGATAGATCTACATGCTGATCGACATCGGATGAACATGTAACTTCAGACATTGATAGCTAAGAGCGGGCCGGTGACATCTGTCTTGTCGATTTCACGATCGGTCGGACAGAAAGTGCACTTTCTTGGTCGACCGGTTGGCGATCTTGGAGCGATCAATGATGATTTTATGCTTTTGGAGGTTGACCCGTGATTTTGACGGATGTCGGAGGATATGAGTCAATTTCAAGCACTAAAAATCACATTTTCAGGAAACCACAGGGGCCAAAGTGCGCGAAACGCGAAAAAAGACGGAAAAACGGGTCACCGGCGGAAAATCCGGTGACCCGGACCTCCATGGTCGCCGGCGACCATGGACCAGCGACGATGGGCCATGGTCGCAGGGGCCTGCGACCATGGGCCATGGTCGCAGGGGTCTGCGACCCTGGGGGATTTTTCCCCTTCGGAGCCCGTTTTGCGGTCGTTTTGAGGTCTTTTTCGTCGCCGTTTTCTTCTGTATTTTTCTTGACATTTCTTCTCATTTATTGGCTTGATTTCCCTGTAGAAAACTTGATGAGAATCCTTGCATTTTTAGAGTGCAAAGTTTCTAATTTTCCGGGAAAGCCGAAGACTTTGTCGCGTAGAGCTGCTGATTTTCCGCCAGAAGTCGAAACTTGGTCAAACGATGTCGGAATGACCTGAAATTTGAGGTGAAGCCTCCTGAGCAATAAATAAGACCAACCATAGGCTTTTGTTTGAGTTTTGAAGCCGTTTGGGGTCCCGTCGATGCTTCACTTGATTTTGCTGCGGGGAAAATGCCGAGCGTTGATATGTGGCCAAACGATGTCCGATTGACCTGAAATTTGACGGGGAGCCTATTGGAGTCATTTTGAGACGTTCCATGGGCTCCGTTTTGGATGTCATGGTCCCGGGTTGCTCCGCCGCCGGTAGGCTTGATTTTCTCTCGGAGCATCGAAACCTGGTCAAACGTTTTCGGAATGACCTGAATTTTGACGTGCAGCCTTTTGGAAGCATGTTGAAGCCACTCATGCACTTGGTTTGATGAGCGAAGGCTTCGGTGGTTCCCGCCGCCGGGAGGCTTGATTTTGCTGCTCGAGCATTGATGGAGGGTCAAACGTTGTCGGTTTGACTTGAAATTTGGCATGGAGCCCTTTTGAGACATGCTGGAGTCATCTGTAGGCTCTGATCGAAGTTTTGACGTCTCCGATGATGTCGCCGCCTGAGAGCTCCTGTTTAGCTGTCGGAGAAGTGAAGTTAGGCCAAATGTTGTCGAAATGGCCCGAAACTTCATGTGTACTCTTCTCTTGGCTATCTTGAAGGATCTTGTAGTTTTTGTTTGATTCTGACAAGATTTGATTTTTTGGAGAAGTTGCATTGCCTTTTTATGGCAGGTTGCGACTTCATGCAGCTTTCTTGATATTGAAGAGGCAAAGTGACATTTTTGGTGTCAACAAATGCCCCCTCGAGGTACAGCGACGAGTTGCTTGACTTTTGTAGTCGATGTGCCTCGAAGAGATTTTTGAAGGAGAGCTTGTGTCTTGACCAAGAGTCTTTGAGCAATCTTTCCTTTGGTAGAGTAGCCTTTGAGCTTCCAGGGGAATTTTATGGTAGTGAGGGGAATCAAATACCATCTCGAGGCAAAGTTTTGAAGATGACATCAGGGATGTGGATTTGGGCTTTTGTTTTTGACCTTGTGACCTAACAAGCTATATATGGCAGGTTAGGGGATCGGGTTTTGGTTTCGACCTTGTGACCCAACAAGCTGTATGTGGCAAGTTGGGGGATCAGGATTTGGTTTTTGGTTTTGGTCTTGTGACCTAACAAGCTGTATGTGGCAAGTTAGGGGACCAGGATTTGGTTTTTGGTCACTCTTTTGGACTGTGTGGGTCCATTGGAGTGGTTTGGATTTTTGTGAAATGTCAATTTCAAGATTTTGGCTCAAGTTGGTATATGAGGCTGGATGGTTTGATTTTTGGAAGCTCATGGGGCTTGGAATTTTTTTTTTTTTTTTTTGTATGGTTCAATCAACTCAAAAGAGGCATGGAACCATTTTTGTATGCTCTTGGTAAGAGGGATTTTTTTTCTGACTAAAAGCCCATTTTTTTTTTATAGTGCCTAGGTGGTCAAACCTGGCTCATATGGGCTAGCCCATGGGACCTTAAGCTTTTTAGGATGTCTTAGATCTCATGTGGGGCCATTTTTGTAAAGAATATCTAAAGATATCTCATTTGGATAGAGAATATCTAAAAATATCTTTATGGGAGAGAATCTCTCATCTTCCCTTAATTTGGGAGAGAATATCTCAAGGTATCTTTCTTTTTGGGAAAGAATCTTTAATATCCTTTTTTGTTGGAGAGAATCTCTCATTTGATTGATTTTGGGAGGAAATCTCTCAAAGACATCTTTCTTTTTGGGAAAGAATCAATCTAATTCCTTCTCTTTTGGTAAGGTTACTAATTAGTAACACTTACCTTTCTTCTTTGTTTCCTTCTTTGATTTGCTCTCTCCTATAAAAGCAAAGGAAGGTAGGATCTCTTGCTCTTATTGCTTTCTTTTGCAACAATCTCAAGGGAGCTCCAAGACCAAGAGTTCTTCTTCTTCAAGGATCTTCAAGCTTTTTCCTTCTTCTTCTCCATCAATGGCTTCAAGTAAGTTTTCTCTCTTTTTCTTTCAAGAAAACTCCATGTAGAGAATAGGATGGTAAAAAAAAGAAAGTTTCTCTCTTTTTTTTTTTTCCTTCTTTTTTTTTTCTTTTCTTTTTCTTTTCTTTCTATTCTTCTTCTCTTTTTTTTTTTCTTTTCTTTTCCACGTGATTTCTTTTTTTTTCACGTTTTTTTTTTCTTTTTTTTTGTGGGCCGTACGGACAGATCCGTACGGATTTGGTCCGTACGGCCACGTGGCCTATTTTTTTTTTTTTTTTTTTTTTGCTCATCATGATAATGCGTTTTTTGTGCAAATCTAGATGTTCATGCATGTACTATTTGTAGATTGAGCATGATAGCATACCTGAAAATCTTTGCAAATTTGGGAATTTGGAGCTCGCAGCGATGTTGAGCCCTTCTTGATTTTGCGGAGATTTTGAGGTTTCGAAAGTTTGGAGTCTCGGAGCTCGCAGCGATGTTGAGCCCATCTTCAAACTTTCTATTTCCGTCGGGGTATTTCCTTTTTCTTTGGAATTGCCCCGGAGTCATGCCAAAATTTTGCCAGATTTTTAGTGGGACAAAGTGACCCTTTTTTTTTTTTTTTTAGCGAAATCCTGTCATTTTGATGACGATCTTTTTCTTTTCCAACCTTTGCAGGTGGTTCCTCCAGAGCGAACAAGGGTAAAGAGCCTGCTAAAAGCGTACCTCGTCGATCTGCCAGATCTTCTAATGTGGCCGTTCAACAGGCCTGGGAGAAGGTCCAGTTTATTGAGAAGAACTTGGAAGAATGCGATTCCCTCAATCGTGATGAGATGAGACAGCGATTGATCGCTCTCAAGGATGAGGAGTTCTATAAGATCATGGTAAGCAACCGTCCTTGGGTTATGGACGATCTGAGGGTTTTGCCCAAGCCTACCTTCTTCTTTGGAGATGCAGTCCCTGACGACTTGACATACCAAAGGAGATGTTTTCAGTTCTCTTACACAGCAAATGGTGAGGAGAGAACTATTTCTACCCGGTCGTCTTTTGACCGGACCATCTCGATCCTGAGCCTTTCTCCCACGTGCCCTAAGAGGGAAGATCCTCCGAGCTGGGTGAAGAGGACCAGTGTGATCAAGACCGGGGTTTTTGTTGGTGGATCTTCCGGATATGCGGAGAAGCCACCTGTCCGTATGGACATGTTGATGCCAGCCAGCGGCTACCAGGGCTCTGATTATCCGTCGGTCGATTTGAGACCGGTGGGCCTTGGCGTTTTCAGCGGTGACGGCAGTACTTGGGTGAAGCCTTTTCGACTTCGTGGCCGTTTCAATGCTGACTCCGATTGGAAGTCATGGACTGACCACACCTTGCTGATTGGGGACGCCGTTTTGAAGGAAGCCGGGATTTTGACGCGGTCCGCGCTTTCAGGGAGACCGTGACTTTTTCCGATGATGCCTTCATGGCTATGTTGGAGTCTTTCCTCCCTCAGACCAATACCTTCGTTGTCATGAACGGTGAGATTGGTTTTTCTCTGAAGGAGTTGAGTGCTATTAATGGATTGCCCATCCTTGGCAAACTCTATGAGGAGTTCATGCCGATTGACAGCGTCCTTGAGGAGCAGTCAGAGGAGTTCAGGCTCCTATACTTTCAGCTCGTCGCCTTCTATGATTTTTTGAAGGAGGGCTCGAAAGTGAGATCCAGCAGTTGGAAGAGTTATGGCTTTTCATTCTTCAACTCCTTTGACGGTGGAGAACCTTCTGATAGCATGACCCGGGAAGACAGGAAGAAGACTTCGGCCATGCAGGAAGAGTTGAAGGGTTTCTTCGCGAGCACAGATGCCATTTGTTCTGACATTACACTGCGGAGAGATCTTGCTGTTTACCTCACTTTTTGGCTAGGTGAGGCTATTTTTGCTGGTGGAGATGGGACGCACATCAGGCCGCATTGTATATTTCCGGCTTGTCAGATGGCGTTTGGAGAGCGGCTTGCTTTGGTGCCCGCTCTTTACTCCTACCTGTGTACCGAACTGCAGGCTGCTGCTTTTTTGGTTCGGCTTGGGCTCCCTATGAATAGGGTATTTTCAGCCCATATCTTTTATTCGTGGTTTGTATACCACTGTCCTGGCTTCCACCAGCTGGGTGCTGCACAGGATGATGATCCTCTGATGATTCGATTGGCTAAGGGAAAAGCCGTATCCGAATCACTTTTGTTTGCCCGCATGAGGATCCGACGATTCAGGGACGTCGAGATGGGGCAGTCTTCAGTTAAGCTTTCTCCGGAGTTGCGGAAGAAGGCTTTTGATTTTGGTGCCTCCCGAGACTCTACCAGAGCAGGGTCGGGAAGGCATTACTCGTTGACCAATGCAGAGAAGGAGTGGCTTTTCAGCATACGAGTCGGCACGATGGTGTACCGCAGACATTTTTTCGTCGACATCCAGCCGTATGTACCTTCTCGCTTTGCGCTTCAGTTGGGCTTCTCTCAAGGCGTTGTTGGAGCGCCTTCGAGTATGGTGAAGCGTTTTGGGGGTTTGCAGGATGGCAGAAATGCATGGGCTTTCTATAGTGCTGAAGACACTACTGCCACGATTTCTTATCCTGAGCTGTCGACTTTCCGAACTGCCGGCTTCACGAAGTGGTTCGCGGAGAGCTTTTTGGCATATCGGGGGCTTTCCAAGAAGGAGCTTGATGTAAAGCTGTCTTCTGGAAAAGGCATTGGGAAGTCGGATGGCGTCCGGCGAGAGGAAGTTTGGGCCTTCCTTTCTGGAGAGAAGCACAAGATAGGCTTTCTTGGTGACCAGGGCGTCATTGGTTCTGAAGCTGTTCGGGAAGTACCTGATGAGGCTTTGGAGCAGCTAGAACAGGAGGAAGCTGAGCTCGACGCTTGGATGCAAGCGGCACAGAGACGAGCTTCCGTGGAGTCTACTGGCGAGAGCAGACCATCCAGTGAGGAGTCAAGTGAGAAACCTGACTCTGACAGTGGGGCGGGTTCTTCTAGGAAGCGAACCCGTAGAGGTAAGAAGAGGAGGAGTCATCATCACAGCGAGGGGCCACATGAGGACTCTCCTGACATGGAAATCCCTCTTACCATCAACGAGGAGGTGCCAGAGGCTGTCGACGAGCCTCCAGAGAAGAGGAGCCGTGGAGAAGAGACCATTGGTGAAGGTATGATTCTTCCTTTTTCTTTTTCTGCTTCTTTCATGGGGCTTTCCATGTTCTGATTTGTTTTCTCACCCTGCTGCTGCTTCTTTTTTTTTTTTTTTTAGCAGAGGATGAAGACTTGGCGATGCCTGAGGTTCCGACCGATGAGGCGGTGATGGAGCCGGTCATGGCATCTGAAGAAGAACCGAGGGACTCTGGAATGATTCCGGAATCTCCAATTGGTATAACTTCTTTCGCTTTCTCTTTTTTTTTTTGTGCCTGCGATTTGATTTGCTAACATTTTTCTTGTCAGCTGACTTGCCACAGGATTCCGATGACTTTGAACCATCAATGGACGCAAATGTTGATGATGCTTCCGATGAGTTCATGGAGGAAGAGAGTGTTCCGCCAGTCGTCGAAGAAGGTACTTTGTAGTGATGACCCTGATGATGTTTTTTTTTTTTTTTTTTTTTTTTTTTAACAGGATCATATTCATACCTTTTTGTGTTTCATTTGCAGGTTTTGAAGTGACAGAAGAGAATCCATCGCTTTCTTCAGAACCAGAGCAAGGGATGCCAGAGGTCGATCCGGAGGTAGAGACCAGTTCTGACATGATTGAGGAGATGCCTCGTGTTGAGATTCCCTCTCCAGTGGCTCCAAGTGGAAAGAGTTCTTTTGTGACTCTTCCAATGGGACATGACATGAGCAGCCGATCAACGAAGAAGGGTGAATCTTCATCCAGTTCGTCTCTTCAATTTGCGAAGAAGGTGCTGGCTCGGGTTTTGAGTTCTTGGGTCAAGACTCTCCTTTCTGGACACTTGGAAGCAGGATTTGGCATGATCCCACATGTGCAGGAGATTCTCACTGATACCGAAGAGGTTGGTCTGGATGTCACAGGTGCCAGGGCGATCGTTGATGGGATCATTGCACTGTGTGACAAGTGGTTTGAGACCATGGGTTTCCCTGACGACCAATTCTTCAAGGAGATGTTCTTGGACCCTGCTGATAAGGCTAAGTCTGACCTGAATGAGGCTACACAAAGCAAGAAGCAACTAGTTCGGGAGAAGAACAAGGAAGAGCTAGCCATCATCGGATTGAGGCATGACCTTAACGTCCTTGATAGGGAAGTTGAGGAGGCCAGGAAACGTCTTGAGCATTTGAAGGCACAAGTCGATGCTAAGTGGGCTGCTATAACAGAGGCTCGTGACAGGGAGAGTACTCTGATTCGCAGGGTTGCAGATGCCGGTCAAGTTCTCGAGAGGAGGTCTCTAGAAAACGAACGATGGCAAACTGCTGGGGAAGAGCTTCCCGGTGTAAAAGAAGGGTTACGGCATTCGCCAGCATCTCATGGCAAGTTCCTGAAGAAGCGTGCCTTGGAAACTCTGACGGCTGATGCCAAAAGTTTGCTTGAGGAGCTGAAGCTTTGGCTGGAGACCATTTTTGGCTGAGCTCCTGTAGCAGAAACTATTCTTCTTTTTTTTTTTTTTTTTTTGGTACCACATGTATTTTTTTGGTACTTCTTTTTTTTTGCAGTGCTTGTGAACACTTTTTTTTGGTACCACATGTATTTTTTTGGTACTTTTTTTTTTTTTAGTGCTTGTGAACACTTTCTTTTTTTTTTCTTTTGGTACCACATGTATTTTTTGGTACTTCTTTTTTTTTTTTTTTTGTTTTGTTTTCCCTACGCTCACTCAAATCTTTTTGTGATGAAAGCAATTGCTAAATGGGATTTGATCAAAAGTTTTGTCATTTTGTGAAAATCTTTTGTCAAATGATTGTTTTGGTAGGGGAAACGAATTCGGCATGAAAGCCGGATTTTTGTGGCATTTGCAGCCAGTTTTGACATGAGAGTCAGGTTTTTTGTGTGGCATTTATAGCCGATTTTTGAGATGGCATAAGAGCCAAAAATTTTGTTCGTGGCATGGGAGCCAATTTTGAGATGGCATGGAAGCCGAAATTTTATGGCGTAAAAGCCAAAATTTGGGTTGGCATGGAAGCCGGTGTTTGTTTTGTGGCATCTATAGCCAGTTTGGTGGCATTGATAGCCAATTTGCGGGATTTATAGCCGGTTTGGTGGCATTGATAGCCATTTTTTGAAAGCCAAGTTTTGGTTTGTCGGCGTGAAAGCCAATTTTTGTGGCATTGATAGCCGGTTTGTGGCATTTATAGCCGGTTTTTGACATGAGAGTCAGGTTTTTTTTGTGTGGCATTTATAGCCGATTTGGTGGCATTGATAGCCGGTTTTTGGCAAAAGAGCCAGGTTTTGGCATTTATAGCCAGATTTTTTGGCTTTCAAAATGCAGGTATCGACTAAATGTCGCCTCCCCGCTGAATGGTCTTGCAAGTATCGATGGAATGTCGCTTCCTTGCTCATTCGGTTTTGCGAGTATTGATGGAATGTCACTTCCTCGCGGGTTGGGTTTTGCAAGTATCGATGGAATGTCGCTTCCTTGCGAATTGGGGTGCAAATATCGACTAAGCGTCGCTTCCCTGCTTTTCCCAAAACTTTTGATTTTGCGGGTACTGACTTGATGTCGTTTCCCCGTGATTTTTGAAATTTGAGGTTTTTTCGAACCATTTGTAGTTTTGGTTGTGGAAAGCAACTGGTATGTTACATCTCCACGATTTTTGAAATTGGGTTGTGGATATCAACTGGTTTGTTGCTTCTCCACGATTTTAGGTTTTCTCGAACCTTTGAAATTTGGGTTGTGGATATCAACTGATATGTTGCGTCTCCACGATTTTTGGGGTTTTTGGAAGTATCGAATGGGGTTCGCATCCTTCCGATTTTTTGAGTTTTGCGAGTATCGACTAAGTGTCACTTCCCCGCGGTTTTTGAAAAACCATTTTCTTTTTTTTTTGTTTAAAGACACGAGGGTCGTAAATTTTGACCTAAAACCATTTGGCGGTAAAAGGTAAGGTGGACTAGGGTGGAAATCCCTGAATCCGAATTTTTGTTTCAAACCATGAATTTTGGTTCAAGGATCGAAAGTTTTGGTCAAGTCAGGGAGAGGCTCCTAAACTTGGATTTTTTTTTTTTTTTTTTGTTTTTGAACAATGAAACGATAAAAATAAGCATTGTTTTTGAATCTCTAGAAATTTTGACATTTGATATGAAAATTCTAAAGAGAGTGGGTTTGACGAGCGAGTACCTGAGAACAGGTTTTGGCCATACAGGCATTGCTCTTACCCAGTTGGGTAAGTCTTCAAGGGTAGTACCGCTTCAAGAACTTGCCGTTGATAGGCAGCATACATCTGTCGCCTTCCATGTTTAGGAGGGCATATGCGCCATTGGAGAAGACCTTGTCGATGACGTAGGGTCCCTCCCATTTTGGTTCAAACTTGCCTTTGGACTTGTGAGCGAAGACCATTGGTCTTTTTACCGCAAGAACCAAGTCACCCTTTTTGTAGGCGCGTTGCCTGACCTTTTTGTCAAAAGATCCTGCCATGCGTGCTTGGTAAAGTTCAATGCTTTGTCGAGCTTCGAGCCGTTTCTCATCGAGATTGTCCAGCTCATGAAGTCGTAATTTCGCATTGCTTTCTTGAGTCATGTCATTTTGTAGAGATACCCTCAGAGAAGGAATTTGTACCTCTAGGGGCACGACAGCTTCGCATCCATAGACCAAGGAGAATGGTGTGCTATGGGTTGGTCCTCGAACGGTGGTTCGATAGGCCCACAAAGCTTCAGACAGTTTGTCACTCCAGTCTCTTTTGTGACTAGAGACCATTTTCTTGAGGATTTTGCAGAGTGTCTTGTTGAAGGCTTCTGCTAATCCGTTTGCTGCCGGATTGTATGGAGTCGAAGGACAGCTTTGAATTTTGTATTTGTCACAGAACCTGTAGAATCGATGATCCCGGAATTGTGGTCCGTTATCATGGACGAATCTCTTGGGTATGCCGAAACGACAAATGATGTTGGTGCGCAGGAACTGAAGAACTGATGAGGTCTTCATTTCGTTGAACGCAAATGCTTCTGACCACTTGGAGAAATAATCCGTTGCGGCGAAGATGAAGCGATGACCTTTGCTTGAAGGGGGAGAGATAGGACCTATGATGTCCATGCCATGAGATTGCTGTAGGATGTAGCCATTCCGGAGGCATGTGAATGTAGTCTCCATGAACTTGGCATTGTTGGCAGCGCTTAGCAAATTGCATTGCGTCGGGTACCATGGTAGGCCAGTAGTAACCCAACCTTTTGATTTGGTCGTAGAGCTTGGGACCAGTCTGATGAGCTCCACAAAGACCAGCGTGAACTTCTTTGAGTGTTTCTCCAGCTTCTTGTTGTGACAAGCAGCGTAGGAGTACTCCATTGAAGGATTTCCTGTAAAGGATCTTTGAAGAGATATCCAAATGAAAGTTTGGGGCTCGCCTTTGGATGCTTACCCGTTCTTTTGGATCTTCAGGTAGGATTCCGAACATAGTGTAATCAATGAACGGATCCCTCCAGTCGCCGATTGAAGGTTGAAGGATAGAGATCCGACTTCCAACCACTCGGTGGCATTCAGCAACTGCTTGGTGTGTGTTAAGAGGAGGGAGGATCCTTCTCTCGCACACTGTAATTTGCATGTTTTTTCCTTCCTGGATCGCCATTGATGCGGCAAGTCCGGCCAGGGCATCTGCACGGATGTTTTCACCTCTACGAATGTGGGTGATGTTGCAGATGTCAAACTTTTGCAGAAGCGATTGCGCCTTGTTGTAATAAGGCAGCAGATCAGGCTTCCTGACTTCATATTTCTGATTCATCTGGTTGACGATCAGTTGAGAGTCTCCAAAGACTTCCAGCATAGTGATACCGGATTCGATGGCGAGTTCCAATCCTAGGATCAGAGCTTGGTATTCAGCTGCATTGTTTGTGCATGGTTCCAATAGCGAGAAAGCGTGTGGAATCATGCATTTGTCGGGGCTAACAAAGAGGATGCCAACTCCTGAGATCAGCTTTCTGTTTTCATTTGTCCTGGTTGCACCGTCAAAGTACATGTCCCAGGAGGCATTTGGCGAGAAAGTCTCCACGTTGTAGACAGGTTCGTCTGGGAGATCATCTCTGAGTGGTGAATCTTTAGGCAATGGATGCTCTGCGAGGAAATCTGCTAGAGCTTGGCCTTTGATTGCTTTTTGTGGTACATACCTAATATCAAATTGTGACAAGAGGATGGACCATTTTGCCAGTCGGGCATTGAGAGAACCGGCCTTTGTGACAAGGACCTTCAAGAGGTTGATCCTCGAGACCAGGTAGACTGTGTTGGAAAGCAGATAGTGACGTAGCTTTTGTACGGCGAACATCACTGCAAGGCATTCCTTTTCGACTGGAGAGTAGCGATGCTCTGCACCTACTAGCATGCGGCTGAGGTAGTATAGAGCAGCTTCTTTTCTTTCATCATTTTCTTGTGCAAGCAGAGCACCCAGAGAGTGATCAAGGGCTCTTGTGTACAAGATGAATGGTTTTCCAGTGGCAGGGGCAGCTAACACTGGAGGTTTGGTCAGGTATGACTTGATATCTTGAAATGCGGCTTCACAGTCGGCATCCCAGACAAAGTCTACACCCTTTTTCATCAATCGAGAGAATGGACGGCATTTCCCCGAAAGATTGGAGATGAACCGTCTGATGTAGGCCAATCTCCCTTGGAGCCCTTTTAGTTCTCTCAAGGTTCTTGGAGAGGGCATTTCTAGAATAGCCTTGACTTTGATGGGGTCAAGTTCTATTCCAGCTTTCCGAACAAGGAATCCGAGAAACTTACCCGACGAGACGCCGAAGAAGCATTTTAGAGGATTCATCCGCAGTTTGTGTTTGCGGAGTCGGAGGAAGACTTCCCGAAGATCTTTGAGATGGTCTTCTTTTCTTCTGCTTTTGACGGCGAGGTCATCAACGTAACATTCGACCGTCTTGTGCTGCATATCTTGGAATATTTTCATCATAGCCCTCTGATATGTGGCACCAGCATTTTTCAGACCAAATGGCATGACAGTGTAGCAATACACGCCAAATGGAGTCCGAAATGAAGTGTGTTTTTCATCCTCGGGATGCATCTTTATCTGATTGTAACCAGAGAAGCCATCCATGAATGTCATTCGCTCGAATCCGCAGGTATTGTCAATCATCACCTCCGGTATGGGGAGCGGGAATTCATCTTTAGGGCAAGCGCTATTCAGGTCTCTATAGTCAATACAGACCCTGATCTGCCCATTTTTCTTTGTCACGGGGACAATGTTGGCCAACCATTCTGGATGTTGTTCCTCACGGATGAAGCCAACGCTTTTGAGTTTTTGAACTTCTTGTTCAATTTTATCCATCACATCTGGACGGAATCTTCTTTGGCCTTGTTTGACAGGCTTGATGTCTTCTTGAAGATTGAGTTTGTGGACTGCTACTTTGGGGTCTAAACCAGGCATTTCAGCATAGGACCATGCAAAGCAATCAACGAACTCACGAAGAAAAGCGATATACTCGGGTAACTCATCATCCTTTATATTCTTGCTTATGAATACAGGACGTGGGTTATCTGGTGTTCCCAAGTTTATCTTTTGAACAGGATCTTCTGTCGGAAGGTTCGAAGGTGGTTCCTCCACAATATTTTCGGAGGCTTCCAACTCAACGAAACCTTCTGGAGTTTCAACTGCATTACCAGACCAAGGCTCTGTTCCTTTCCATGGATTTTCTTGATTGGTGATCTCCTCAAGGCTTGCTATGAGATAGTCCCAATCGCTTGTTGAGTCTGGTATTTCTTTTGGAGACGAGGGTTCTTCTGGGTCAGAATAGCACAAGTCTGTATTATCGGGCGATTCCTCTTCATCATCAGAGAAATCGTACAAATTGGATGAGCTTCCTGGATCTTTGTCAGGTAACTCTTTAAAGAGATATCCAGGGAGATCGATGTCTTCGTGGACTTGAGATGTTGAGGCTTGGTCGGTAAAACGACTTTTAAGCTTTTGTGTCAACTGTCTCAGAGGAGTGTCGGGATCATACCCTAACCCATATGAAGACTTTTCTACATGACCATAGAGTCTCCAATCTTCCAGCTGGCTTTTGGTCAAGGCGGGCCCCAATGGCGTGAGAATACCGCGGCCTTCTCCCAAACCGACTGGGTTCTGAGCGTCAAAGCCCATTTTCTTCATGATAGCTTGTGCCACAGGACTATATAGAGATAGTTGAGGCATACCTTCGTTTTGGAAAGGTTCAAGCAAGGAACTTGATGAAGAAGCATCCGATCTATGAAAGAAGATCGGTCTTTGCTTTGGTGATGTTGCCGGAACAACAAAGGTAGCAGATGTAGGATCTTCTACATCAGCAGGTGTCTCCATCGGAGCGAGAGCAGGTTGAACATGCTGAGTGTCAGCTTGGCTTGACGAGGTGTCGTCTTCTGGCTCTGAGTCCGAATCCGTGTCTTGCTTGATAGACACGAAAGAGACAACAAATTTGCCCCCAGGCTTTTGCTTTGCCTTCTTCACTCTGGTTGTGATGACCAAAGGTTTTGAAGATTTGAGGGAGATGAGGAAGGGAGATTGACTACTCTCTTCTAATTTGCCGGAGGGTTTGTTTTCTTCCGGTGATTTTTGAGGAGCCTTGCCTTTATCTTTCTGGAGATTTTCAGCAGGGGGTGCTATTTCCTCTTCTTCTTTTTCTCCTTCATACATCTGGGAGTCTGCGAAGTGGACTTCTTTTCCTTTGAAGGGTTTTCTGTCCGCAAAGACACGATGTACCATGCCGTCGTCGCCGACGAACTTGATGCATTGATGTAGAGTTGAAGGGACAACACCGTTCTCGTGTATCCAAGGACGTCCGAGAAGGATGTTGTAGCATGAGGGGGTTTTTATTGCATACACAGTGACCTCAGAGATAAGATCACCGATTTGCAATTTGAACCTGATTTTGCCGATAGGCCTTTGAGCGCTCCCATCGTATCCAAAGATAGATACGGATGTGTGGCTTAGCTTGCTGGGTGGGATGCCCAACTCTTCAAGAGCCGAAGTGGAGATAAGGTTGAGTGCAGAACCTGGGTCGATCTGAACTCTATGTATCGGCATTTCTTTGATGTACCCTGTGAAGTACAGGAGTCGGTTGTGCCTTGCTTCGCCAAGTAGGAGGTCTTCCTTAGTGAAGGCGATGGTTGCACTGGCTGCCTTTTGAACCGAGAGGCATTGGATGCATGATCCCTCGCTTTTCTCTTTTTCTCCTTTTAAGGAGGTTTCTGAGTTTTTGACCCGGTAGTCCATTTCAATTTGGAGGACTTGTGGGGCATCTTTGTCGACATCCTCATTCAGTTTTTGTAATTCTGAGATGAGATTATCACGAGTGCGTGGAGACATTCGTAATAAATCCAGGATGTGAAGACGTGCAGGTATGTGTTTGAAGTGCTCAACCAAGTCATACTTGAAAGCCTCCTTAGGGCCTGCATGTTCATCATTGTTGCCACTGGGGGCGCTTACAACATCTTTTCCCGAAGGATTTACATAAGTAAAGGAAGATTGGTTGTAATTCTTGTGGTAGTCCCGGCCAGAGCCGGTGCCTCTACCAACTTCGAGAGCTTCTTGAGAAGGATCTTCGTTTGGAAGATTGTCTTCAGGATCAAGAGGCTGTCGTTTTTCATCTACTGGGGATGTATCTGCAGCAGAGTTTCCATCCTCAGTGATTGTGTTGCACGGAGCATTTTCCGGGAGCAAGTCCTGAACAGCATCCAGCAGCTTTTCTTCTTCGTTGACCCATCCATCACCCCAAGTTGGGTTTTCTTCATGATGATGAGTCGGGAAGAATGTGTATCCTGAAGTCACAGTCTCAGGAGAAGAAACCTGAGAGGGTGTCATCTCTGTGAAAGTCACGTGAGACAAGGTAGCTCCAGAGGATACATTGCTAGGCGTCGTCGGAGTATAGGTAATCTCATCAGACGACGCTTCAGAAGAGCTATAGTCCTGATATATTACATTACAGGGAGCTCTGATAGGAGATGTTGCCTGCTCGGAGTCAGACTCATCCTCGGATGTAAGAGGATCGTCAATCCAGCAATGTTCTCCATTTTCAGGAGTTAAGGGTGGATGTACCTGATTATCTTCAGGGACTTCAGGCTCTGGGTTGCGAGGAGGCTCGTTAACACGATCTTGCTCTTGTTCTAGAGCGAGACGCTGCAAGATCCTTGCATATTCTTCAAGATCAGGCATGGGAGCCAGATCCTCTTCTTCGTCTTCTCCGTGTGGCTCAACATAGTTGATTTCCACTGGAGCAATGACAGGTGCTGGGTTAACAGCATCTTCTTGTGCAGCCTCTTGGTCTTCTTCATCATCAGACCAGGATCCTTGTGGCTGTAAGGGGTTATACCAGATTACTGGCATAAGGTGAGTTTCAGGAACCCATTCTTCATCGGAGAGATATTCTCCTGTTTCAAGGGATTCTTCCCACTCATCAGTGTAGCCGGACTCGAATCCATCATCGGTGTCGCTGGACTCGTATCCATCAATGGAGAATCCAACTACCGAGTTGCAAGAGTATGATGTCCCCTGCATGGCTTCTTCTCTGAATTGAGGTGGCATGAAATCACTGAGAGTGAGTTTTCTTACCCCCTTTGAAGTCTCTGGAAGGGATGTTTCTATTGCCCCGAGTGAAGTGGTAGAGGAGGCCTCTGCCTTTTCAGGGACTTCTTGTTTTGGCTGGGTCTTCTCTTGCCGTTTGAGCCTGAGGAGATGTTTCCTAGCCTGCCTTCGCTGTTGAGCTGTCGGCTTTGTTTTAACGATCTCCCATTTTTCATCTTCCAGGAGATCGGGATGTACCCATATAGGTTGTCCGTCTGGTGTCGGGAAAGGAACCAACACTTCGGACGTTTGAATTCTTTTTATCACCTTGAAGGAAGTAGTGATCTTCTTCTTCGGTGATTTTGGTGTTTGTCCACGTGACACCATGTTGACGGAGGCGGGGCCATAGTTTTTATCAAAGGTTATGACTCCGTTCCTCCACATCTCATTGATCTTCTCTCTCACAACGAAGCATTGATTGAGATGATGTGAGATCATCTGGTGGTATGGACAGTACCGAGGATCGTTGGTTTTGCCAACGTCTCCCGGTCTTTTGGGCTCTGGCAAAATGAGTTTGCCATTTGCTAGGAGAGCCTCAAAGATTTCTTCAACGTCTTCATCGAACGGATATTTCTTTTCTACACGTTCTTTGAAGGCATCAAAGAGTTCAGGCCTTTTACCTGCAGTTTTGTTTTCAGCTTTCTTTGGCTGCTGAGGAGCTGACTTAGTCTGCACATTGAGGACCTCTTTCTTCTTTGGTTTAGAGGTTGCAATGGCGGTTGGCTCTTTTCTTGATGACTTCTGACTGTTGAGGTCCTTGATCACCATCTCAGCTTCCATGGAAGCTTCGAGGAGTTCCCCCAGGTTCTTTGATTTATTGCCGATGATCATGGAGCGGATTTTAGCTCTCATGTTGTTTCGGCAGATGTCGACTAGCGACGCTTGTGGCAGTACATCTGAGCATTTGTACGCCATTGCTTTCCACTTGTGAATGAAGTCATAAGTTGACTCATTCTCTCCCTGTTTTAGGCTGCAGAGCTGAGCCATAGTAACAGGATGATCCTCACCTTGGAAGTGGGTCAGGAAGCGTGTCTCCAGCATAGCCCAGTTCTGAATGGAGTTCTCCGGCAGAGTGGAGTACCAATCGAAGGCCGTACCTTTTAGGGTACTTGCAAAGAGGCGAATCTTGAGTGCATCTTGATCCGCGATAGCTCCCGTCAAGATCTTGAAGTGGATGACGTGCTGTCTGGCCGATCCTTTCCCCGTATATGTTTGGAGAGTAGGATGTTTGAATTTTGTGGGGAATGGGACCGAGTCCATCCATAAAGGATATGGTGGCTTGATCCCATGCTCTTTGAGTATATCCTCTTCTTTAGCTTTGGCGAGGATACTGTCTACGTCCTTTTTGGTAAGGGCGCGCGACTCATTTTCTTCACAATTCTCCTCGTTATTGCCATGATTCGGAGGAGGCTCATTGTTCGCCTGATTTTGGACGACAAGGAGAAGGTTTTCCATCAGAGTTTCAATCCTCTGCTGGCCTTGTTCCAACTGCTGGATGCGTGTGAGCGCATCATCTCGAGGTGGATTCTGAGGTGGCGGCTCAGAACTTGTAGCCAAGACGTTCATCCCTCGGGATTCGAACGAAGAAATCGTCCTGGTGACCGAGCTGGGGCTCATTCTTTTTGATGAAAAGCTTGATGAAGGATTACTCTCCCGTCCTTGGCTTGAAGGGTCAGGAGATTCTTCAGGATGTCTTCGTGTCCCGGTGACGCTACGGGTCACCGGACGTCGGACATGGATTTTTGATGCTGACTTTTGGCGTCTTCTGGTTTTTCCAACCATATGGACGGCAGCAACTTGGTCGGGTCTTTCTTTTTCGACCCATTTATGGGAGACTTGAAGTGTAGGAGGCTGGGTCCGTTGCTTCTCTAGTCTCTTTTGTCGATATGACGCACGGCGGCGTGCTCGACGAGCGATTTGAGCTTCAGTCAGCTCTGGCTGGGCTCTGACGATGAAGGATGTGCTCCCTCGGGCGCAGCAGCCGAGCCTGTCTTCTTTGTGGTTGGGCAAGGACAGGATGCGGACCCGGTCCTTTGCCTGTTGCAGCGAAGCTTTAAACCTTTCGAGTTCGGCCCCTGTAGAGATAAAGGGTCGAACTGAAGGGGTGTAGGCCCTGGCAGGTGCTTGTAGAGGCCTAGTGATGCATGATCTGATTTTGGGCCTGTAGGAACAAGCCGGCTCATGCTGGGTTGACTTGGGAGTCAGGTTGGAGATGGGTCTCTCCTCTCTCATGTAGGCAAGAGGGTAGAACTGGTTCTCTTTGAGTGGGGCCAGGTATGCTGGCTTGGTGGAAATTTGAGACCTTCTTTGTTTTGGGGAAGGTCTTGGAGACCAAGTCTTGGGATAGACCTGGTTGTTTGTGGATCGAGGCTTCGCGGGGGTGCCGCGGGCTTCGGGCTTTTGGGCGCTCGCCTTTGGTGTAACGGGAGTGACACGTTGAGAGGCGATTTTCTGCCTTTTGGCAGGCACAGTTTGTTCTCCTGGAAGTGGGAATGGTCCCAGCGTCCCAAAGAAGATAGTCCGGGGAGTCGAGGTTGACCCGGAGTTCAGAGAGTTGCCGAGGGAGTTGACGCTTCGGCAGCTGACAGGGCGCTTATGAGTGCGCGTGCTTTGCTTCTGTTGAAGCATGAGTTGGTGC
This sequence comes from Umbellularia californica, assembly GCA_028538565.1. Lineage (NCBI taxonomy): Eukaryota > Viridiplantae > Streptophyta > Magnoliopsida > Laurales > Lauraceae > Umbellularia > Umbellularia californica. The sequence continues at coordinate 46,637,155 of JAPQWN010000006.1, read as the reverse complement.
TTGTTTTCATCGAAGGTGATGATCAGTGAAGCTGCCATTGTTAGTTTCAAAATTTCTGAAACAAGACCACATCCATTAGTAATCACAAGAATATGATGATCATAAATGGGGAATTCTATGATTTTGTCTTTTCAAATCGCTCAAGGGACATGACCCAAGCAATATGAGGAAGGCAAAAAGCCATAGAGGGTACAATTGTTCTGACAGCAAGTATGGTGAGCCCAGAATGAGCGTTCCAGTGACTGCTAGAAGCAATTGTAAACCTAAATTCGACTTATCGAGAAGCAGGGCTTGCTCGAGATAAGAAGAATATAAGGTAGGAGTTACAAATGTGCCGGTCACAGATACAGTAGACCCTGAAAGGGCGTACCAGTATTGCTATGCACAAATGTTGGAGATCGCATCCACGAGATGGGATTCTCTTTTTTTTTTTTTTTTTTGAAATGTCAAGATTGGATTCATCAAAGAGAGCAGATGGTATTCCGATCCGAATACGGGCTCAACGATTTCCGCGAGCACCAGTACCCAGAAGGGAAGGAACCACAATTTCTCGGATCTGAATCTAAAATGACGAGAGTTTTTTTTTTTTTTTGAAGATTTTTTTTTATTTTAAGATTTTCATTTTTTTTTTAAAAAAAAATCTTTTTTTTTTGTTTAAGATTTTTTTTTTGAAAATCTTTTTTTTTATTTTTTTATTTTTTTTTATTTTGATTTTTTTTTTTTTGAGATTTTTTTTTTTTTGAAAATCTTTTTTTTTTATTTTTGATTTTTTTTTTAAATTTTTAAGATTTAAAGACGAGAGAGTACACATAGGCCTCCTAACCCGGTCTTATGAAACCTCAATTGATAGAATTGCCCCCAGGTAAGGGTAGGATTACTTAATGAACCCGTTTGGAGGACCCTTGCCTAGAACAGTCAAGCTGTCTCCACACTCTGGACAAGGCTTTTCTTGAATCAATCGTGATCAAAGAACGCAATTGGTTTAACCTTAGTGGTCTATGTTTTTTTTTTCAAATCCCAAATAGACTCATCGAAGAGAAACGATGGCCCAAAACCTTAGTCGAACGGGCTCAACATTTCTGCAAGCACCAAAGAACGATAGGATAGGATCAAAGCTTCTCAATTTTGAATCAGAACTAAGAAAACTGATTTTTTGATTTTTTTTTTTTTGAAATCTCTAATGAACTCATCGAAGAGAAACGATGGCCCAAAACCTTAGTCGAACGGGCTCAACATTTCTGCAAGCACCAAAGAACGATAGGAAAGGATCAAAGTTTCTCAATTTTGAATTCAAACTAAGAAAACTGATTTTTTTTTTTAATTTTTTTTTGAAATCTCTAATGAACTCATCGAAGAGAAACGATGGTCCAAAACCTTAGTCGAACGGGCTCAACATTTCTGCAAGCACCAAAGAACGATAGGATAGGATCAAAGTTTCTCAATTTTGAATTCAAACTAAGAAAACTGGTTTTTTTTTTTAATTTTTTTTTGAAATCTCTAATGAACTCATCGAAGAGAAACGATGGTCCAAAACCTTAGTCGAACGGGCTCAACATTTCTGCAAGCACCAAAGAACGATAGGATAGGATCAAAGTTTCTCAATTTTGAATTCAAACTAAGAAAACTGATTTTTTTTTTTTTTGAAAAGAGAAAGAATGGAAACAAACTCAAAGAAATAGAAATTTCCAAAAAATCCCATCTCATTTTTTTTTAGGATGCAAAATCCAACATAGGCTACCAGCTAGAAAGTAGCCAAGGAATCCGGAAAAGAAGTATAAGCATAGAGCAAAAAGTATGATATGCAAATATTTCATTTCCAAGAACCGTGTTCTCAAATGAACGAGTCCCACCGGGTGTGTCAGCTTGATGGAACGCGCTCCGAGGCGCCGTTGGGGCATCTACCGGGGTCGGCGGAACGTGGGAGTCCGTCGGGTCCGGCCCTTTCGCGCCCTGGCGGGCCCTGAAGCGTGCATCAACATTTTTTTTTTGTGGGTGTGCCAGATTTTCTATTTTACTTGGAATTGCAAGTGGTCATCCGGAGATCAACCTTCGCAAGTAAAAAGGAAATCAACTTCTTTCAAGTTTTCCATTGCACAAATATTTAAGAAAAGAGACATTTTCTTGGTTTGCCGTGAAAGGCGATTTTGTTTGGCATTTATAGCCGATTTTGGCGTTTATAGCCGATTTACAATTCTCATCAATAATGAAAGACAAGAGTTGTGATTTTTGTCTCTTTTAGAAAAATACAAACTACAATGAAAAGCAAGAAAAGGAAGATCTAACTTTTCAGGAGATTGTGGGGGACTCGTTCAGATTGACGGTCGCAAGCCATGTATGGGCTTCGCCATCATCCATGCAGATGAGAACAGAAGATGTCTTGATTCACTTGGCTTGGCTATAACCTCAGGTTTTTAGAGGACAAAGACCAAGAGAAGGTCCTATGTCCAATAAAAAGCTAAGTAGACGGGCTAAAAAGCCACGTCTAAGCCATTGGAGGCAGCGGGAGAAGGCAAGGACCTTGGGGTGGGGGGGGGGGGTGCCCCCCAAGGGACTTTTGTCACCTTGTAGTGGTGGCCGGTGCAGAACTTCAGCAGAGTTTTCTCTCTGTTTCTTTCTCTGGATTCTTTGTTGCTTTGGAAGTGATCTCCGATTGATCGATCCGGATTTCAATGGAATGCTCTCCTATTTATAGGCTTTTGGTAGCCATTTAGGAGAGTTTATGGGCTTTAATGGCTTTAATGGGAGGAGTTACAAGATTTATTTCTTGATTTTGTAACTCCTTTTTCCTTGAATCTGATTGGCCGATGGAGATTAAGGGCTTTTAATCACCTTAATTACCATAATGGGAGGAGTTTCATGGGTTAAATGCCATGAATCAATTGACTTGTAACTCCCAAATGCTTGCTTCTGATTGGGCCGTCCAAAGAAATGAATTAATGACTGCAATAAAGCTAGTCAATTAACCACATTAATTGGTCGCCGAGCAGTCGAAGAGTCGCGGGCCATGCCGTGTCTTCTGGAATTCTTCTGGCGATGATCGTCGATAGATCTACATGCTGATCGACATCGGATGAACATGTAACTTCAGACATTGATAGCTAAGAGCGGGCCGGTGACATCTGTCTTGTCGATTTCACGATCGGTCGGACAGAAAGTGCACTTTCTTGGTCGACCGGTTGGCGATCTTGGAGCGATCAATGATGATTTTATGCTTTTGGAGGTTGACCCGTGATTTTGACGGATGTCGGAGGATATGAGTCAATTTCAAGCACTAAAAATCACATTTTCAGGAAACCACAGGGGCCAAAGTGCGCGAAACGCGAAAAAAGACCGAAAAACGGGTCACCGGCGGAAAATCCGGTGACCCGGACCTCCATGGTCGCCGGCGACCATGGGCCATGGTCGCCGGCGACCATGGACCGGCGACCATGGGCCATGGTCGCAGGGGCCTGCGACCCTGGGGGATTTTTCCCCTTCGGAGCCCGTTTTGCGGTCGTTTTGAGGTCTTTTTCGTCGCCGTTTTCTTCTGTATTTTTCTTGACATTTCTTCTCATTTATTGGCTTGATTTCCCTGTAGAAAACTTGATGAGAATCCTTGCATTTTTAGAGTGCAAAGTTTCTAATTTTCCGGGAAAGCCGAAGACTTTGTCGCGTAGAGCTGCTGATTTTCCGCCAGAAGTCGAAACTTGGTCAAACGATGTCGGAATGACCTGAAATTTGAGGTGAAGCCTCCTGAGCAATAAATAAGACCAACCATAGGCTTTTGTTTGAGTTTTGAAGCCGTTTGGGGTCCCGTCGATGCTTCACTTGATTTTGCTGCGGGGAAAATGCCGAGCGTTGATATGTGGCCAAACGATGTCCGATTGACCTGAAATTTGACGGGGAGCCTATTGGAGTCATTTTGAGACGTTCCATGGGCTCCGTTTTGGATGTCATGGTCCCGGGTTGCTCCGCCGCCGGTAGGCTTGATTTTCTCTCGGAGCATCGAAACCTGGTCAAACGCTTTCGGAATGACCTGAATTTTGACTGCAGCCTTTTGGAAGCATGTTGAAGCCACTCATGCACTTGGTTTGATGAGCGAAGGCTTCGGTGGTTCCCGCCGCCGGGAGGCTTGATTTTGCTGCTCGAGCATTGATGGAGGGTCAAACGTTGTCGGTTTGACTTGAAATTTGGCATGGAGCCCTTTTGAGACATGCTGGAGTCATCTGTAGGCTCTGATCGAAGTTTTGACGTCTCCGATGATGTCGCCGCCTGAGAGCTCCTGTTTAGCTGTCGGAGAAGTGAAGTGAGGCCAAATGTTGTCGAAATGGCCCGAAACTTCATGTGTACTCTTCTCTTGGCTATCTTGAAGGATCTTGTAGTTTTTGTTTGATTCTGACAAGATTTGATTTTTTGGAGAAGTTGCATTGCCTTTTTATGGCAGGTTGCGACTTCATGCAGCTTTCTTGATATTGAAGAGGCAAAGTGACATTTTTGGTGTCAACACCAACAACAGCTGCTACAGTAAGTATATTAAGTTTAACCAGCTCCCTTCGACGAGCATTAGTGTCGTCATTAGAAATTATATTTTTCTTCATAATGTCTGCAATAAAATAAATATTTAGTTTTAAGAAATGAAATCCATCATAGTAAAATCAAATATATATATTTGCAAGAAAAATAAATACAATATTAAAGACATTCTATTAAGAACCACTAAAAATAATTCAAGCATTGATAAAATGTCATTTGAAATCACACAATGAATTCTTATTAGAAGAGTAATGTACAATGTTTTAAACATTCTCAAACCCAACTTAAACGACACAATGGAGCATTATTAAAAGAGTAACGAAAAAAGTTCTTAACATAATCAAACTCATAATAAACCATGCAAAAAACTTTATTAAAACCATTATAAAATTATAGAGATTTATGCATCAGGCCGGCCCCCATAGTTTTGACAAAGCCATCGTAACTGCAATCGTCCTTTAAGGGTCATAAATGCGATTGCATTTTGTCAATCTCAAAGAAATTAATTTTACTGCTTCTATGATAGTGTTTTCATCTAGTTCTTCTATTTTTTGAAGTTCTTCTAGGCATATTTAATACAAATTTTTCGTTGATATAGGTGGAGTTACAGCACATAAGCGATCGGATGATGTCACCATTCTTGAGATTTCATCAGCTATTCTCTCACCAACACTTGTTCGACCTCTTTTTTGACGATTTAGTTATTTTGGCATTGCAGAACAACGTTTTCTTCGATTATCTTTTTGTTCTTTTTTGACGATTTAGTTATTTTGGCACTGCAGAACAACGTTTTTTTCGATTATCTTTTTGTGTCATTATCACTACATTCTTTGATCTTGAACCAGACTTTTCCACTCGCTCATTAGATGGTGGTTGAGATATAGTAGGAGTAATGCAATTTTGAACAGGAATTTGCTCTTCCACACATGGTTGTGTAATTGGGATGCGACTTGACTTTTGTCGCTTGCCCTTTGCCGTACAAGCTATAACAATAAGTTTATAATCAAAATTATTTCTCATCATCATAATATATATGATTTTATTATTAATAAATTTAATATTATGCCATCATATATGATGCTAAGATTATCATATAGCGGAAAAGAAGTCCTTCTATAAGCTTTTGCTTCTGGGTGTGCCTGTGAAAAAAAAATAGTATTAATTATTAATAAACTTAGTTCAAATGGAAAGTTTTTATTAATGAAATTTATGTTTCCATGCAAATATACCTGAATATAACGATTTCACACATCTTCATCTGCAATTCAAATCTGCATAAGGTCATCCCATTCAAATCCACTTTGCTCTCTCAACGCCTTCACAATCCGATGTCGGGCTTTCAAACCCGCCATATGACTTTGTAATTGTTGTACGGTTACCGAAATATTAAATTTCTTATTCAATTCTTCTGTTGCTTTTCTCCATATTTCTTTCTTAAATCCATTGTCAGAGAAGCGCCTGAACTGCATTGTTCTGCTAAAAAATCAACTACAAATGCATCTTGTGCAGGTGTCCATGAAGCTCTGTTTCCACCTTTGGAGTCAGAAGGCAATGAAAACATCTTTCAAGTGACACCTGATCAATTAAAGTTTTGATTTATAATACCTAAACTAAAGCAATTCACATAGTAAACACAATGCATTTACATACATATGGTGTGACCATCTTTCTTGAACGTCTAATTCCATTGATTTTTGCATGATGTGCTTCCATTGTATATGAGGATTTCTCATCTCCTAAAAGTTGTTTCAAGTGATACCTAATCAACTGGATAGAATTTGGTCCATCATCAATTGAAACTGGGACGATGATTTTGGTTGGCTTGGATTCACAGATGGGCCACAATGATGGATTATTGGGTTGACCTAACTCAATTCAATGACAATATTAATCACAAAAATGAGAAATTATCATAACAATAACATAAGGAATATATAATACAGTGTAGGGTCTCAACTCTGAAGGTTTTTCTTTTCACCCTCTCTCGTTAAAATATTAAATTAATTCAAATGTCATGCTGCTTTGTCAAATGTGTTGTTTTTTTATAAGTCATTTGTTAAATGGGTCCTTTGAAGAAGTCACTCTACGTTGTGTACAAGTGTTTGGTAGTAGTTGTGTTAATTCTAGAGTCAAGGTGTACATGGGACACCTATTCTGGTTGTGAGCTTCTTAACTGTATTGAAGTATCTTCTGTAAAGGAGCTTATGGATGAAAAACATTTAAATTTGATTCTTCTCTGTGTCCTCAAGAAACACCACTACTGGTTGGGGTCTGAAAGAGTTTCATATCAGCAATAAAAGTCAATAGCTCACAACCTTCTTGCCAACATATCTCTCTCTATCCCCTAACCCAATTGGGTGATTGCTAGTTCTTGTCTCTTTGATCCAAATCCCCTACAAACCCAGAGAAGATCCTTGGAAATATGGTGGGTTCTTTCTCTCAAGACATATAGATCTAGTGCCACTTAACTGCTAGACTTTTGATAAGGCTGCTATCCTTGGAGATAGCTTAGAAGGACTAAATAATCAAGAAGAATAAGAAGTGGTGAAGGTGACTCCATCTAATTTGACAGGGCAGTTTGGAGACACTACTTGCACTAAGGTATTTGTTGGGGCCGCTGAGGCTAGTGTAGCCATTGGAATAAGGGTCATAATGGCCGGCCAGGTTGATCATTGGGGTCTGGCCATTGCCGAATGTGGGGAGGAAGGCCAAGTTTACGAAGGCATAGTTCCCACTCGAACATGTCGCTGCTAAGGTGCCTTCGTTTCCATATGGCAATTCCCCTGCTTGAGCCTTCAAGGCTACTGCAAGCAATGTAACTAAGCAAAGTAGCAATGGCGGTGTCACCTGCTTTTTGGCCATGGTGAGCTACTTGTGCTTCTATGCGAAATACTAACCTTGGAACCACAGGATGTCTCTGCCTAAGAAGTTTTACAAAGGATGTCTTTGCTTAAGAGTGGAGGCTGAGGATCCATCTTATAGTGAGAAGGATGACCCACTGTGAGAGGGATGACCCACTCAAAACAAAACTTGGGGGCCTTGCTTGGGAGACTTAAAGAGACCATGAGAATATACTTTGAGTGGTTTGGAGAGATCTTAGAGGCTGTTGCCATCACAGATAAGAACATCGGAAGAGCAGAAGGCTATGGATTTGTAAGTTCTTTTTTATTCTATGAATACATATGTATCTGTATGTGTATTATCTTTTCTCTTCCTTCCTCGGTTATGTAATTTGGATGTTGATACTCCGTTCCCAGTCATGTTTCTATGGATTTTTTTTTTGTAATAAAAGACAAATCTGGTTTCAATCAGGTTCAGTTCCCTTTTAACATATAAGAAATGTGGTGGGACCATTGCACAATCCCAAACATCCCTGGATGATTTGAAATCGTGTTTTACAATAAACCCCAAATCTTACTGCTAAAAACATGCCTTACTTCCATAACCTGCAGAGCAGAGAGCTGCTTGAAGGAAAAAGACACCCAAAAGGCATCACGTCAGAGAAAATAAAGAGAAAACGAAGGACCTATTGGAGATGAGGAGCACCCAAAACGCATCAAATGTGGGAAGATCAAAACATATCTTATAAATTTCTAAAATTTCTGTAAAGAGATAGGGAAAAATGGAAGAGAGAGACAAGGGAAAAATATAGAAATTACATACCCTTTTCTTCTGTGAGAAATGACTCAAAGAGATCCAAAGAGGGGATAAGAGGAGAGGAAGAGGAAATGATATCCAAAGAGATCCAAAGAGGAGATAAGAGGAGAGGAAAAAGAAAAGGAGAGAGAGGAAGCGGGAGAGGAAAAAATGGATAGGAAAAGGATGTGCGCGGGAGGGAGTCCGTGAAATCATATAATACAATCTTACAAGATTCTTTCCTACACCATAGGGCTTAAGGAAAAAATCTTTCAATATTTTAGAAGGTTATGAGATAATAGTTTAAATTCAAAAGTTATCCAAACAACCCATTTTTACAGACAAGAAAACTTTCTTAAAAATAAAAAATATATTGTACTTTCTTATGCATCCAAACAAGTCCTTAGCTGGGGAAATCGCTTGCTATGAATGATGAAGATGATATGCCCACAGCTGAATCTCAAGCATGCAGTTGTTAAAACCTTGATTGAAGGGAGAACTTGGAAGAGGAAGGTAGAAGTCGAGAAGAGAGGGTGCTTCCAACAAAATGAGGGAGAAGAGATGAGTTGCCGTTTGGGTTTGGATTTATAAAGTCATATTTTGGATGGGATTTGCATGCAAGTCCATAAAACTTGGACTAACTTGAGTAAAGGGCTTGGGTTTGTTTTGGGCTTGGAAATGGGTCTGGATGTGGGATGAGTTGTGTCCAAATGGTTTAGGTCCGAACACGAAAATTGAAGATGACATCATGCTCTATGCGATGCACGTGAAAACCTATGAAAACTATGAACACATGCATGGCCCAAAATTATTCAAAAGGTCATAGTGCTATCTGGCTCGCTCAAAATCCCACTGATCTACCTAATCCATTATCAAATCATCCAAAACATACTTTAGATACCTAATCAAGGTTAATTAGGTGTTAAACATACTTAAGCAGGTCGGGGTGTTATAAATATTGACATTGGTGGATGAACCGATGGAGACTCTTAACACTTTATTCGCTAATTTCCCAACATGTCAAATTTGTAATCGAATCAGCCACCTTATGGCTCACTATCATTATCGGCCTTACAAAGGATGGATTGCACCCCTACAAAATCACTTCCATGGTTGATACTTAATCACCTGCAATGGATCAAGTGGTACATTGACCAGGTGCAATAAATCATGCCATTTCAGACGTTTCAAACTCAACTCTTCAATCTAATTACTAGGGAAGTGACAAAATCTTTCTAGGTAATAATGGCTAAGATTTGCGAATACCCAAATAAAAAAGAAAAGGTTGTGCCTCTTTATGAGGTCCATCTTCTAAGCATCATTTATGAAATTTATTATATGTTTATGCAATCTTCTCTAATTTGACTTACTAAAGACTTCAACTGTACTTTTATCTTTGACTCCAACATATGTTGTGTTTATTGTCAGAGATAGGGTTGAAACTCTCCTAGACAGCTAGAGTGATATGTTCAAAGTATTCAATGCCATCACGTTAACAAACCAAATTTTCCACTAATTGGGAAGCGTGTATCTCCCTTTAAATGGAACTATTGATTGGGTCATCCTTCATCTTCTCTTCTTAAAAGTTTATCTTTTCGTTGTAAGACCCCGACCCGAGTGACCTCGATTAATACTAATTAAGTCATGTGTTGGTTCTAAGCGTGATTAGTGGAGTCTAGTTAAGTTGGAAATAGAATAGCTTTTTCTATAGCTTTGTGAAGTTTTGAGTGCCTTTTCGATTTAGAGGGACCCTTTGGGGGTTCTTTTAGTGACTTTGTGTGTACTTGGGGAATTATTCAATATTCCAATAATTAGTGTTTTAACCCCGCTTGGATCATCTCGTTAATCTCTATAACTTTCGTGTTGGTCCTGTACCTCTTTGAAACCCCGAAACCCGACTTTCCCAACATTAGGGGCAAAACAGTCTTTTTACTCCAAATATGGACACAAAATTCGATATTCCTGAAACCATTGAAATATATACCTTTTAGAAGCTAGAAGTTTCGATGATCATTTTTCCCTTCTTTGTCGAACGCATCCAAGGTCCCGAAAAGCATGATTTCAGCCACACAAAGATTCTTAGTGGTGGAGCACATCTTCACTTGTATAAAAGGAAAACCCTTCTTCTCTTCTTTCCTTCTTCTTTTCCAGCTCAAAAGCCCCAACCAAGCTAGGGTTTCTCTTCCTCTCCTTCTTTTTACTGTCCCATCTTTAAATCTCTATCAATCTTGCATCACTTGAAAAATGGAAGTTATCATCTCTTTCCTCACCACTAGAGCTCTCTCTGGAATATTATTTGTGGAGGGAACCACCTATTCCAAGATCTTCTTTGAGCTAACCTAGTGCTTTTGAAGAATTTCCAAGTAAGTAATCCCTTCCATTTCTTTGGTGTGTGTTTTCCTAGCCTATGGGAGTCCCCATTTTCATTATTGCAAGCTTCTTCTTCCTCATTCCTTGTCTTGACCATTTAGGGTTTGCATTTGGGGATTTTGATTTTGCTTGTAGGTTAACCTTGAGAGAGTGTGATTAGAGCTTGTTTTGCTAAGCTTGAACCCAAAGCAAGTGGATGAATAGATGAACTTTAATGGTTTTCATGTTTTACTAGAAAAGAAATCTTTATTTCCATTGTTACTTTGTGATAACTTGTCTTTGGATTCTTTGTTTTGTTGGGTTTCTCACGATTTAATGAGATGGAAAGGAGAGAAGTGTTGAATGATGAATTGGAGGAGCTTTTAGCTCATTCTATTGCAGGAAAATGAATGGAGAATGAAGAGAATTGTTTTCAGGAAGAAAAAGGCTCGAATCTGAACTCAGTGTGAATTTTCTGCAGTTGAGAGGTCACCTATTGGCTAGCCGCCTGGTGGCTGGCGGCTAACCGAACCAGGTTCGTTCACAATTCCAAAGAGCAGTTTTTTCTGTTCTGAAGGGGCAATCAACTAGCGGTCACCTAGTCGGCTAGCCGAATAGTGACCTCCAGCTAACCGAACTTACCAGTATGCTGCATCCTGTCAGGTTGTCCATTGTCAGCCACCAAACCCATCGGCAGTTAACCGCCTGCTAGCCACCAGGTAACCAACCTTCCCCAGTGAATTTTGAAAATGAAGAGAAATAAAGGAATTTCTGTCCCAACCGCTTGCGAACCCTTCTAGAGAAACATGAGCACTGTTGACCTGGGGCTATGTTGGAAACAGGAATGTAATGTTTAAAGGTTTGAAAAATGCTTGTTGGGAGCCCCATTATAATAAGGGAAAATTTGGTAATAATGTACGAAACCCATTTGAGGAAGAAACCCCATCCCGAAGATCCATTGAAGTTTTGAAAATTCCAACGTGCATAAGGAGCCCGGAATGCTTCAAAAACCTAAGGAGTACCAAGTCCATACCGAAACCGACATACGGGACCCCTATTCACCTTGAATTAATCTTGAATCCCAATACTTGGCCCAAAATTTTGAAAGTTCAATTTTGTTCTATTATTCCCAAATTTTATATGTATTTCCCGAAACTTATGCTACATGATTTGTCATTCCCGAAAAATACTGAAATTATAATTGTAGCATTTTACTAGTCCTATTGTGCATTGCCCGAAATAAAGAGATATTTGTGCTTCCGAGCACCCCGTCCCGCCCGTTTATGTATTTGCATCATATGTATTTATTACATGTCCCAATTTCTATTATGTGACCTATGAGTCGGCACCACTAAGCTTAGATGACCTTGTCGGTTTGATCCACCGACTTGGAGATCCCGTTCCCGTCCCGCTAGCTGCAGTTTGGATCCCGATACCCGGTTTGCTACTGTGGTTCCCGATACCCGTCTCGTTACCATGGTCCCATCCCGTATAATTATGTATATGTATATTTCGTTGAATCTTATCACCTTGTGTGTTAGAGATCAACACCCCGATGTGCTCTTATCACTTCGGTGGTAAATGATTTAGCTTTGTGTGGTTGCTATTTTGTTAGTTCCCGGTTCTTTGATACCTTTACATGTTTTTATACTGTATATGTATTTTCCAGTAAATGATTCATTTCTTTTATGGAAATTATTGTTTAAACAGGCTTTAATGTTTTTCCAAAGTGAGTTCAAATATTATTATGTTGTCATATCCTTTCACCCACCTGCCAGACCATTGTGTTTGACCTACTATTTGGTATTCAGGTTTAGACGCCGGTTATCCCGAGGCGGAGCTTGAGGAGGCGGTCGGAAAGCCGCAACGTAGTTGAGTGGTAGGCCGATGATGTCGTTTAGACATTCGGTTGCTTCGAGATACGATACATTTTAGGGTTTGTGGATAGCAAATTCTTTTGGGAATATTGTTTTGGCTTGTACTGGCCTTTGTTGGCCTTCATTTTTGGGGAATGTTAATTAACCAATCTTTTGTATAAACATTAACTTTACTTTTGGGGAAAATACTTATGAATATTGCTCACTCTGATATACTTTATTTTATATTGATGTGGTATCAGTCTTGTTGATGAGAATGAGTTATAGATTTGATTTGCTACACGCTTCTGCACTTAAACAAAAAATTATATATGTTAATGTGATATTCCCACCGCGGACACCTGTGGAAAATCACATGCATGGGTAGTATATTATTCTTTATTGACCCGTATACATATTGGCCAAAATAAATGTATGTTCTATGGCATCAATCAATCATCATTCATTCGTAAACCGTCCCGATCCCGGATTAGACCCGTGTGCCCGGTCCAGGGTCGCGACACTTGTCTTCCTAGTAAAGGAAAATGATCACCCATACTCATGTGCAGTACTTGTCTGCGTGTTTAAAGGAAATGTTCTCCCTTACTCTTCCACATGTTAATAGGAATTGTAAGGTCCACTGCCCTACTACATATAAGAAGGTTTTGATATTCAGAAAATTTCAAAAGAATTAGGTCCTGTGGATGTTGATAACCATCTAATGTAAGGTAACGAAATAGATTGCTAGTAGATAAAAGGGCAGAGTTTCCGCTTCAGAAAATTTCAAAAGAATTAGGCCCTGTGGATGTTGATAACCAACTAATGTAAGGTAACGAAATAGATTGCTAAAAGATAAAAGGGCAGAGTTTCTGCTTCAACTTTCTTGTATATGGCCTTATACTTGATGATTATTTTTTCTACAAGGCAGAAAGTTAGAATAGATGGTTATCAACATCCAATCAAAATGACGTTCCATAGTTGGTATATTTAAGCCCTTTCGTATTTCGCAGGGTTAGTGGACTACACCAACTTTGGCCTTTTGTGCTTTAACAAAATTCTAAGGATCTGAACCTCCACAGCTGCAGCAGTAAGATGCAGTTTGCTGCTTTCAAAATAGGGAATGTGGTAAGTTTGTGGAATCCGTTGGCCCTGTTAGATATAAAAGTGCTTTGTAATAAACAAGATTACCCAAAATGAAAAACCAGATGTTTGGCTTTTGATAATCATACAAGAGTGCTTTAAATAAAATCTAGCCAACTATAAAAGAATTCAGGTCTTTGCATCCATGAACCCCTTTATTTTTATTTTTTTTTCTTTTTTCTTTTTTAAAAATTTAGACACTTGTCAGAACCTCTTGTATTTGGTAAAAATAGTGGACCCACAAACTATATTGCATGTCTATTTAGAAAAGAACGAAAGAGTGTCATGCTAGAAGCTCAAAACATATTGGAGAAATATCAACCCACTGTCAGGCCCAACTGGATGCATTTCAATCAGGGCAGGCAGGCCCATGGGAAGGGTTGGGCGTGGGATGGAATGTGAAATATCAGGTCCTTGAACGATCCTAGGAGCAAGCTCCACATCCACGAACTCCTTTATTTATTTATTTTTTCTTTCTCTTTTTTGTTCTAATCTAGTTTCATGTTAGAAACTCTTGTATTTGGTAAAAATAATGGACCCAACAAACTGTACTGCATGTCTATTTAGAAAAGAACCTAAGAGTAAGCTCAACATCTTGGAGAAACACCTACTGTCAGGCCCAACTGGATGCATTTCATTCAGGGTAGGCAGGCCAATGGAAGGGTTGGGTGTGAGATGGAATGTGAAATATCAGGTCCTTGAACGATCCTAAACTTTGGTTTTAGATACTCAAAAGTCCGAAGGCCATGCATCGAACAGACTAATTGTGGTAAAACCCAACCATTTTCTATGCTCAAAACAGTGTTTGAAATTTGAATGATTACCAATTCAAGGCTATTATATGTTATATGTGTGAAGGGATTTGATTGATCATAGGTAGGCATATTGGCTCAAATATCACTCTGATCAGACAAAATCCTAACACTTAATTTTGAAGCTTCAAAACTCATTGGTTTTCTAACTGCATTTGTTTCTGTAATTGAATTCAACAGTGCTTAATGACCAGATTAGATGCAAATAAGTAACTGCAGCTTGGCTTCACTCAGTACAAAATATAATAGTAACATAATAGGGCTTAAATAGAAGTAGTTGTTAATTACTCTGTTTTTGGTAAAATATGCACTATATTGGGAAGATTTATATGTACAGATCATCTGAAGCCCAAATCTAGAGCTCCATCATGCATACCGATGACCCAAAAACTGTACAAGAGTCTTTGAAAAGCTTTCAAAATGTCTTGATTAGTAACTTGGCCATCAAATATTCTCCAAGATTGTTACAAATAATATATATATGGGGATGGGGGGGGGGGGGGGGGGGGGGTCTTCATATGCATCACCCTTTTTGGGGGTGTTTCAAGTACAAAAGGAAGGTACAAAGTACCGCTCTTGTACTCCTTTTGTACTTGAAACACCCCCAAAATGGGTGTCCCTCACCAAAAATGGTGAGGGATAGATGCATATGAATATCCCCCTATATATATATATATATATATATTTATATGGATAATATTCAAGTGCATCCATTTCTCAAGTGCATGCATCCCTAATATTCAAGTGCATCCATCCCTCACTATATATATATATATGGGAGGCGGTCCTGTAAGGACTGTCCTTACGGTCCGCACCGTTCGGAACGCCCACTAGGGTGAGGGCACTTTACCTTTTTGCACATGAAGACAAGGAAGTGTACCTCACCCTATGTACTTAAAAATTCACTTTTGTACTTGAAAATTCCCATTTATGGAAGTATCCCTCACCCTATGGTGAGGGATGGATGCACATGAATATTCTCCATATATATATATATGTGTGTGTGTATATGAAAGGTAGGGCCATGTTATGCTAAATTCTATATCATTTGAAAAGCAAACCAAGCTCCGAAATTTTGGATACCTGACCCAAACTGAGCCACCCGTACCCGTAAGAAGCTATATAGATCATATTGTATATGATGGGGTTTCATTCAAGTGAGGTTTGGAATTTGGATTCCGGTTCACCTACAATGCAACTCAAGTCGGGCTCAGGTTGTGCCAGTACCTGATGCAACCTGTGAAAGTAGCACCTGTGGTAGAATTCATGATATTCTATTTTGCAAAATACAAATTTGATTTTTAAAACAGGAATATTAGGCAACTTGTGCAAACCTGCTGGTTTGGAAAAAAATAAAATAAAAGGTGACTGTTAATGCTGGTTACCAACTGTAAAAAATCTCATGTGAGGCCCACATGTAAAACCCTACTTCCAAGTCCATGAATTGGAACCAGATAAAATTTGACATTCATCGTAACTGAATCCAAGGTCGGATATGGTGTCAAAAACATTTTGAGCCCCTTTGCACCCTTCTTCTCCAGGCCTTAATAACTCCACCATCTGATCTCTAATCAAGCTGATTTTTGGATGGACCTCTTGTCCATTTATAGGTCCTTTAATCTCTCCCTCTGCCAGTTGAGCCCCATAGTGCTCTCACTTACTGTTGCCCAATATAACTGTCTCTCATTCAGGAGATCACAGCTATTGAAATTACACGGTAACTTTCCATTTGAACAATGTAGTAGATGGACAAAAGGAAAAGGTAACCAACTCTAAAACCAAGGTAAAAGAAGAAAATCAGCCAAACATCAGAACTTCGACCCCTAAAACAGGTCCAGAGTTCCATCCTTTCACAAATTTAAAAATTCAGTGTTTCAAGGGTTTTCTTTTTCCTTCCAGCTTTCATTTCCCCCTGATTCAGCCCAACAGAAACTACTTGGTAAGCCTATACAAACTGCATTAAGCTTGAGTTGTTAGCAGGAAGATACAACATCTGCCGCCTATGCATACATCAAAGAATCCCAAGTAGGTTTGAGCATTAGCTCTAAATATGGTTAGATAAATAGCCTGCCCTTTCATTCATCCAATGCTTTGCATGTTGTCCTGTTATGCCCAGCCGACTTGCAGCGACTGCAATGGAGTGGCCTTGGCCAGTTACCAACATGCTGTGCTTCAACAACCTGCTTCTTCTTTGGCTCCGGTTTGGCTGATGGATGATCAGTAAGATTCGTTCGAGGAGGACATAAGGTTGGAACAGGATTGCGTTCTTCAACTGATGGACTATCCACATCTGGTATTGGATAAATCGATTTTGAATACGCCAAATGATAACAATCAACACTGAAGTATCGCGAGCAATACCCATATATGTTTCTACGCATGTAATTCAAAACTGCTATTGCATGCATGCAGGGCAAACCAGTTATCTGCCATCTCCGGCAAGTGCATTCCCAACTCTCAATGTTCACAATGTTGGGTAAATCATCACGAACCTCAAACACGATGCCAGATGTAGAAAACACATTGAGGGGCTGTGAATTGAGTACCTCCTTCTGTAGCTTCTGCTCCATGTTAGGCGTTAGTGTTGTTGACCAAATGCCCGAATCCTCGCGGCGCATAGAAATCAACTCAGCCATCTTAGTTTGAACCATGTCAACCATCTTTACGATAGATGTATCACGTTCCTGTAATATCCAATTTTTTAACAACTCCGAGACTTTTGATGAGATGTGGTCATATCTGGAACCACGAAAAAATGCATTGGACCAGTGTTGGGGCTTACTGTCTAAGACCCATGAGGCAACAACTTGCGAAACATTTTTCATGCTATCAATACATATATTGAAATCAGTATCTCTGCATGCATAAGCTGCGCGTTTTAGCTCATTAACCATAGCATCCTTCACAGGTTGCAACCAGAGCCCTTTCAGCTCTGTCTTGAAGTCCTCTGTGAGGCTATGCAGGCAGTAACCATGGTAACTGTCCTCAAACACCTGGGGCACTGCCTCCTTCAAACCCTTATTTCTATTAGACACAAATGTTATGGTTCGGGTTGGTGAAATTGCAGATCTCAACTCAACCAGAAACCAATGCCAACTATCATAAGCCTCAGCATCCACTACAGCAAAGGCAACAAGAAAGTAATCATCATTTGCATCCACTGAAGCTGCAGCAAGCAATGTCCCCTCATATTTAAGAGATGTCCCGTGGAGAAAAATAAGGGGGCGGCAACCGTGCTCAAAACCATACCGTGAAGCCTGGAAGGAGATAAAAAGCCGTTGGAAACCTGAGTCGCCCATTTTTGTTAATGTAACATGACTGCCTGGGTTTGTCTCCCTTATCCTCTCACAATACGAAGGTAGCTGACTGTATGACTCCAAGTGCAAAACCTGAAGTTCCTCCTTCGCTATATCCTTTCCACGTCTTGCCTGATGATACTTTAAACTAACCCCGTAATCTCGATAGAGGTCACTTATAATGTCAATGGTCTTGTACTGTGGGTTATCACGCAACATGTCTTTTATAGTACTCACTACCCACTGCCTAGTTGCCAGAGGATGTTCATTGTCTTTGACAATGCCCACACAAGTATGAATGTTGGTTATTTTCCTAACTCTAACCTTCTGTGTCTTTGCCAGTTTAGAAGCATGTATGCGCCATGGACAACTAGCAGCTTTACATTTGGCCGTAACACGAGAGCGTTCATTTTTAATAAATTCAACCGCAAAACACTCGACAGCAGCATACTTACGCAATGCGTCACGGAAATCCTGAATGCTATTAAATTCTTGGCCCATACGAGTGACGATGTTTTCACGAGAATTGGTCGTCAACCCATGTGGCCCAACATCATCCATAGCAGCAATGGAGGGACCACAAGGAATGACTAGGTCAGAAGCCACAGGCACACTGCCAGTCTTAGTTGCCCTGCAAGAGCATACATTTGGGTGATTCCATGCAAAGGTCATTTCATATGTATGAATTTAAAACAACTTAGAACTATACCTGTTGTTGCCTATGGACAGAACATTGCTGGGAACATTTCCTCCTGTTAGTATGTAAACATATGCTGTTACCAAACCCTTGTGAAAATCTACCATGCGCTGCAGGTCCTTATCATTAGATATTGTTATGAGAGTCTGTTTGTTGCTTGGGAGGAAGTACTTGATGGATGAAATACTTATGTCATGGTTCCACATCTCAGCTATTTCTGACCTGAAATCGTCAAACCTCATGTTTCGATCAACCTCCATTGCATGCGCTTCCCCATCAATATATGACAGAGACCCATCATTGTTTTGTATGAATTCGCCACCAAACTGACAAATAACTACAATTTTCCGGTCGCTCATGGTATGACACCAATTATTATCTATAGTCAAAGATCCAAAGGGAATAATGTAAGGCATAAAGATATATACATATCTATATATATTTGTGATTAATCTAGTGTACTTGTATACAAACAAACAAAAAATTGATGCATAAAATTCAACATAAATTCAAGAGATTAGATGCTAGGTTCAACTATAAGCATTCGTGCCTTGGTAAATATAAACCAATTGTCTGCTGTTTGAAGACTGTTAAGTTGGATTCATGTATACCATAGGACTCCATACACTTTTTTGATTTCCTATAATAACACTTGATGTGACACACTAGAAACCCCTGTTGGGAATTTGGATATTTAAACTTTTATTTATTTAATTCCTTGATTTCATTGATTTTAAATTAGAATATTAGATTTTTCCAGAATATATATTCTATAATGTGATTATATAAAGAATTAATAATTTTGGGTGATTACTATGATGATCGTGAATATTATAATTATGATCTTGAGTTTTACTATTTAAGTGATAAATTTTCTTTTGAGAGTGCCCATGGGAATTGGGTTACACAATTAATGAAAGCAAGGTTTTCCGGTGGATACCACCCCTAGTTGGGACCCCAGTGGCCTAAGTTTCAGTTCTTGAGAAGAACCCTGGGGGACCCTTTAATATCAAATATTTTTTGTCGAAAGATTAATGATGCGGAACAGGGATCACTGCGGGGCGTGGAGGGTGTCATTCTCATAATTGCAAACCATAAGAATGTAACGAGAGATCTTGAAAACTGTTTGTATTAATTTGTCTCCCCATCTCTGGAGGTCGATCATCAATATATAGATGTTTACATGCCTAAATCAAGGCTCTAAGAAAGGAAACCAACTAATTACATTAATTCCTAATCTAAGTTTAGAAAGCAATCAATAAAGGAAATATGTACAGTTGTATTACAAATCAAATCCACGTGAGATTATATTGCTGGGCTGGTTTGTCTAATAGGCCTTGGGCCTGTTTAACACCCCCTCTCAAATTGATGCAGGAGAGTCAACAAGCATCAATTTGCCAACCAAGAATTGGTGGCGTGGGCGTGGAAGACCTTTAGTAAGAATATCAGCAATTTGTAACTCAGTGGAGACATGCGGAAGGCTGATTACATCACACTTTAATTCATCACGGATGAAGTGACAATCAATCTCGATGTGTTTAGTCCGTTCATGGAAAATAGGATTTTCAGTAATCCTAATGGCACTTGTATTATCAGCATAGAGTAGGGTAGCACCGGCTAGGGGAAACCCAATGTCTGAAAGTAGACCTCGGAGCCAAAGAATTTCGGAGCACGCAGCAGACATGGCGTGGTATTCAGCTTCGGTAGATGATTTTGAAACTTTTTCATTCTTCTTGCATTTCCAGGAAATCAGGCTATTACCCAAAAACATGCACGATCCAGTGGTTGAGCGGCGAGTATCCGGACAACCGGCCCAATCAGCATCTGAATAAGCTCTGAGAGAGATACAATTGTTCGATGGAAAAAACAACCCGCGAGTCGGTGTACGAATAAGGTACCGAATGATGCAGCGAACAACAGCCATATGAAGATGACGGGAAGCAGTCATGAACTGACTCATGAGGTTGACTGCATAGGAGATATCAGGACGAGTAATCGTGAGGTAGATCAAACTCCCAACTAACTGGCAATAAGCAGTAGGATCAGGAAGAAGGTCACCCTCCTCTTGACTGAGTTTGACATTCAGTTTGACCGGCGTATCGACGAAAGCTGAAGCAGTAAGGCCAGCCAAGTCAATTAGATCAACAGTATATTTGTGCTGATTTAGAATTATACCCTTAGGCGATTAATGAACTTCAAGACCAAGGAAATAGTTTAAAGGGCCGAGATCCTTCATATGAAAAGTCACACTAAGAGAAGCTTGGAGTTCCTGTATCATTTTGGCATTAGGACCAGTAATGACAATGTCATCAACATAGACAAGTAGCACAGTTATCCCGGACAGAGCATGATGTAAAAACATAGAAGGATCATACGGACTTGGAGAAAAATCTAAGCGGAGAAGAGCATCTTGAAAATTTTCAAACTATGCACGAGGAGCTTGTTTCAGTCCATAGAGGAAGCGACGGAGTTTGGCAACCACACCTCTGTCGGAAGAGTACCCCTGAGGTAGATGCATATAAACGTCTTCTTTGAGATCACCATGAAGAAACGCATTTTTGACATCCATTTGATATAGAGGCCAAGACTAAGATGCAGCAACAACAAGAATTGTGTGTACAGTGGTCATCTTGGCAACCGGTGCAAAAGTTTCATCATAATCAATACCATATTCTTGCCAATTTCCAAGTGCGACAAGATGCGCCTTATATCGATCTAATGTGCCATCTGATTTTAACTTGAGAGGAAAAATCCACTTACAACCAATTGGTTTGACACCCACAGGAGACGGGACAACATCCCACGTATGGTTTTGTTCTAAAGCCTCCAATTCATCTTGCATAGCCTTGTTCCAACATTGGTGTTGCACAGCCTGAGAATAGGATTGTGGGATGGAAGAGGATGACAAAGTGGCCATTAAGGAAATATGATAGAACCCATAATGGTCTGGTGGAACTGAAATGCGAGTGGAGTGGCGCAATGAAGTGGGACCAAGTGCCGGAGGTGGACCAGATGCTGGAGGAAGATCAGGAAAGGGGTCGCCTGTAGGCGCTTCTGTAGTCCGTCTGTGATACACGAAGTTAAGATTAAAGCGAACAATAGACTTGGTGTCAGAAAAACCAGGTAAGGAAACTGATGAGGAGGAGTCCGGGGGATCAATAGGGTTTTGAAAAAAATACTTGTGTTAAAAAAACACGACATTTCTAGAGGTACGAATACGACGAATGTTGGGATCATAGCAAATGAACCATTTCTGAAAGGGTGCATAACCTAAAAAGACACACTGAGCTGATTGAGCGGTTAGTTTGGTCCTTTCAGGAGGAGGTAAATGCACAAAGCAAAGGCAGCCAAAAACATGAAGATCGTCATAGGATGGAGATGTCTTGTACAGGCGGTAATATGGGCTCTGATTGTCAATAAAGGATGAGGGCATACGATTGATAAGGTGAGTAGCAGTAGCTAATGCCCCAACCCAAAACCGGGTAGGAACCGATGATTCGAGAAGAAGGGTACGAGTGACATCAAGGAGATGTCTATTTTTCCTTTCAGCGACTCCATTCTACTGTGGAGTATAAGGACAAGTTCTTTGAGAAATAATGCCTTTGGTTTGCAGAAACCGTTGAAAATCAGAGGACACATATTCCCCGCCCGAATCCGAACGCAAGGTTTTAATGCATGTGGAAAATTGAGTCTCAATATAAGCCAAAAAAAGTTTAAAAACATGAAAAACATCAGATTTGGAATGTAGAAAATAAACCCAAGTGAACCGACTGAAATCATAAATAAAAGTCACAAAGTATTTATAGTGAGCATGAGAAAGAGCTGGAGCAATGCCCCAGACATCGCTATGAATTAAATCAAAATACTGAGTGCTGTGGGACTTGGAGATAGGAAAAGTAAGAGTTTTGCTCTTTCCCATTTTGCAAGTAGCACAATCAAAAGGCACACAAGAAGATAAACCATTATTTTATTTAATAAACCAGAATTTAACATAATGGACAAAACTTTGGAATTTGGGTGTCCAAGTCTATTATTACACAATTGGCAGTTATCTCTAATAGAAAAACAAAACACATCATTGTCAAATTTATCCCTAGAAAACTTAGAGAAATCCAGCAGAAACAAGCGCCCACACTTAGGCACCCTCGCGATCTCCTTCCCTGACATCTGGTCCTGCACAATACAACCAGAAGAAGAGAAAGAGATGTTACAATTATTTTCAACAAGTTGTCCAATTGACAATAGGTTTGAAGTTAAATTGGGACAAAGGTAAACATTGTTCAAAGGAATGGGACCGGGGATATCTCCGAGAGCAGTAATGGGTCCATTGTCGCCGTTAGCAGTTTGTATCTGAAGTTTACCATTGTATGGTACCATATTGGAGAGGGAGGCACGGGAATACGTCATATGATTTGACGCCCCGGAATCAAGGAACCAAGTAGAAGATGGAGGGGACGTACCTGAGAGACCAAAAGCAGAGAGGGCATTGACAATCATTTGCTGGACTAATTCATGAGTGAGAGAAGATGAGGGCCCAGGATGTAAGGGTGCAGGTGTAGGAGCTGGCATAACCGAGGAAGCAACATAAGCATGCGGAGCTGGAGTTGGAGATTGTGGAGTCTGATATGGAGGATTCTGATACTGTGGAGATGGACGTTGTGGGTGGCGGCGACATTCAGAGATGATATGTCCCGACTTTTTACAATAACTGCAGACCTTCTGTTTGCATTGAGTGGCAATGTGCCCAAATTTTTGACAACTGTAACACTGCGTTTTACTTAAGTCACGAGGCGGAGGCTGAGAAGCTTTATTAGCCGAGAAGGCGACTGAATAGGTCGCAGTCTTATGTTGAGCTATATGAACCGATGTCTCAATGCGATGTTCCTCGCGAAGGAGCTCATTCAAGCATACATCTAACCAATTCATCAGAGCAGATCGAACACTTTCATATTCAGTGCGCAGTTTCATCAAAAATTGATCCATTTGACTAAGGCCTGAAGATCTTGAATAACAGTCAAAACATTGTTAGCCACATCTGTATATTTAATACTATCATATTCTGACCATAGCGTACGGAAGCCTGAATAGTAGTCTTGTACAGACAAGGTCCCCTGTGCATATTCAACAATCGCACATTCAAGATGAAATTGACGTGCTGAGTTATCTTGATGGTACACTTTCTTCAGATACCCCCACATGACTTTGGAGGTTGCGTAAGGTTTGAGATTCATAATTAGATGGGGCTCGACCGATCCCAGTATCCATGATTTGATTTTGGCATCTTTGGTATGCCAAGAAGCTATCTTCTTATCATCTTCTGTAGGTTTAAAGTCAGCTACAGAAATATAGCCCCACAATTTCTTAGCTTCTAGATATATTTGGAACTGAAAAGACCAAGCAGGGTAGTTGTAAGACCTCGACCCAAGTGACTCGATTAGTACTAATTAAGTTGTGTCAGTGCTAAGCTTGATTAGTGGTTTCGACTAAGCTTGGATTAGTATAGTTCTTTTATAGCTTTGGGGAACTTTTAGTGTCTTGTGTTTAGTGGGACCCTTTGGGGGGGTTCCTTTTTTATAGTCTTGCTTGCTTTTAGAGGTTACTTGATATTCCCCTAATTCTTGTCTTGATCTCGTTTTACTTATTTTGTCGATCCTTACAACTTCCATGTTGAGCCCGTACCCGTCCAGAATCCCGAAACCCGATTTTCTTGCATTGAGGGCAAAACAGTCTTTTTACATGAAATCTGTACCCAAAAGTTGATATCCCCGAAACCCGTGAAACATGTACTTTTTGGAAACTAGATATTTCGGTGATCACTTTTCTCTTCTTCGTCGATTCCGTTCGAGGTCCCGATAGTAGTGATTTCAGCCTTCCAAGTAATCCTAGTGGTGGAGCCCACACCCACTTGTATATATAGAGAGGTTATCCTCTTCATTTCTCTTTTTCCAGCACAAGCACAACTCAACCTAGGGTTTCCACCTCCTTTCTTATTCTTCTTGCTTCTACACCATCAAAGCACCACCCACCTTGCTCAAATCTAGAAATGGAAGTCATCATCTTCTTCATCTCTTCTAAAGCTCTCCATTGATACAACATTTGAAGGAATACCTCCATTCTAAGATCTTCTTTGAGCTAGTCTTGCCCATTTGAGGAGTTTCCTAGTAAGTTTTCCCTCTCAATCTTGTACCATTGTGTTTTCCTAGCTCTAGAGAAGCTCCATCCTCATTATTGAAAGTTTCTTCTTCCTATTCCTTGTTTGACCCATTTTAGGGTTTGTATTTGGGGGTTTTTGCTTGTCGCTTGGACCTTTGGCTTGAAGAGCTTGGATTTCTTGTTAGAGACCTTGAGGCAAGTAGATGTTTTAGTTTTCAATGATTTCTATGATTAACATGTTGGATTTATTGCCTCATTAATGGTTGGTTTTTCTTGCATTCAATATGACTTTAATGCTTTTGAAAAGGGTTGTTGAGCCCACTTATTGTCTTGTAACGTGATTGATAGCCTTTGTTATATCTTGTGCCAAAAACTTGAATGAATCTTTGTAAATGTGGTTACATCTTTCTTGGTGATTGAATGTGGAAAATGTATGGAGTTGTTTGGGCGAATCTTTGGTAGAAGCTTTGATATGGGAATAAGTGTTGAAGGTTGATTTGGAGGAGTTTTTTTTTAGCTCATGCCATTGCAGGAAAGTGATATAAAATGAGGGAAACTGATTTGGAGAAAAGAATACCTGAATCTGAACCCAGTGGAGAATTCCCGTGACTGGCGGTCAGCCAGCGGTCACCGAAGCATTTTCGGTCACTTTTCCAGAGAGCTGTAACCTCGCGGTCAGCTCCGCGGTCAGCTAGCGGCTAACCGCCGAATCCATCGGCGGCTAACTGCCAGCCAACCGAACTGAAGCAGTCACAATTCCAGAGAGCTGCAATCCCGCGGTCAGCCTCACGGTCAGCCAGCGGTTAACCGCCGGATCCTCTAGCGGCTAACCACCAACTGACCGCTAGGTAACCGAAATTCCCTGAATTCTATGAATAAAGGGGGATTGAAGGGAGCTTCCATACCATTGCTTGTGAACCTTTCTGAGAGCAATGGGCACCGCTCACCTAGGAATGTGTTTGAAGCAGAGAAGAAAGATTTGTTGGGAGCCCGTTCGAGAGAGAAACCACATCACAGAGAATCATTTAAGCATTGAGGCTATTATAATGTATAAGGAACCTGGCATGTCTTCCAAATTCAAAGACTACCAAGTAATTTTAAAACGGACATACGGGATCCCTATTCACTTGAATTAGTTTTAACCCCGACACTGTCTTGACATTTCAAAAGGGTACTTCACCTTTATTCCCGAAAATTATGATTTGGGATCTATCCATCCCGAAAACTTTGAAAGCATACTTGTACTGTTTTACTAGTCTTGACATACATGCCCGACCTGATATGATAGTTGTGCCTTCGAGCACCCACGTCTTGCCCGATTATAGTCTTGCACTTGAACTATTTTACACGTCTTGATTTCCATGTTTTGACCTATGAGTCGGCACCACTAAGCTTGGATACCTTGTTAGTCTGATCCACTGACTAAGTGATCCCTCTCTTGTCTTGCCAACTGCAGTTTGGATCCCGATACCCGGTTTATTTAACCGCGGTCATGTCCCGATACCGCAGATGGCTACTGTGGTTCCTGATGCCCAGCTCGCTACCGTGGTCATGTCTTGTATATAGTATATATGTATATGTATTTCGTTGTACCTCCTCACTTCGGTGACTGAGGTCAACGCCTTGACTTGCTTGCTCTATCACTTCGGTGATAGAGGATTTAGCTTCGTGTGGTTGCCATCTTGCTCGTTTCCTGATTTCCTTGGTTACCTCTACCTGTTTTACCTTGCATATATGTTTTTAATGAAATAATGCATTTACTTCATCAAAGTATTGTTTAGACAGGTTTAAATGTTTTCCAAGGTAAATGTTTTATTATGAAATGTGTTTTACTTTTTTTTTATCCACCTGCCAGACCGTCGTGTCTGACCCGTTGCTTTGGTACTAAGGTCCCGTTGTTGGTTTCCCCGAGGAGGAGTCAGAGGAGGCGGTCGGAGAACCGCAGCAGCTAGTAGAGTGGCGCGCCGATGATGTTGTCTAAACATCCGGTTGCCTCGAGAGTTGCGTGACATTTTGGGGGATGTTAGAACTTTATTTTTGGTGGTTATTGCTTTGTCCATATTGGCCTTTGTTGGCCTCTAATTTTGGGAATTGTAATTAAATGATTTATGTTCTAACTTTAACAGTATTTTTGGGTTACGCTATAGAACATTGCTCATTCTGATACTTGTTATTTAAATGCAACCAGTCTTGTCATTATGGAAATGATTTACATGTTGATTTGCCATACGCTTCCGCAATTTAACAAAGTATCCATGATGTTGTTGAGATATCCTCACCGCGGACACCTGTGAGAAATCACATGCACGGGGGATGTGTGTTCTTTATGATCCCGTGTGCGTTGGGCATCAAACACACCTATTATTATTTATTCACTTAATTAGTCCCGATCCCGGATTTGGTCCCTAAGCCTGGTCCGGGGTCCCGACAGTAGTTCTTTCCCATGAATCGAATTAAGGTAACTTCAGATTTCTCCATTGCAATCAATGTTGACCAAAAAAATATGATTGAACAGTGATAAGACTTAGCAACAGTTAAGAGAAACTGTATAAAACCCTTCCCTGTGGGTAGAAAATAATTTCGCATCAAACAGGAAGAGAAACCAAAAAATCAGCACAAAAAATTGTGCAAAAAGGGCCCAGACGACCTTGAAAGTGGCTTAAGATTCACTATGTGGGCCCCACAACTGGTGCTGGCCAAAGATCAGGGGACAGATCTGAGAAGGCCCTTTGTTCTGTCTTTTATTGAAACAAGAATGATCTGATTCTACTGAAAATCCAATAGTTTGGATGGTCTTGATGAAAACACTATAAAGTTCTTGAAAAACTGTGAGGAGTGAAACACCTGGTCTTGATGAAAACACTATAAAGTTCTTGAAAAACTGTGAGGGTGAAACACCAACCTAGAGGTGCCAACAAATTCTGAAAAAAATACCAAAGGACTTAGAAAAACCAGGCGACCAAGGCTATATGGATCTCTGAGATGGTTGTGATGATCTGGGGTGGTCCACTTTGAAGATGAGGAAGCCGCAGGGTGTAGAAGGGACTGAGACAGATCCTGATCTGTTTTTCTTGAACGAGAGAGATGAATCTACTATGATCTTATTGTCTTGATGCTATGAAAAACAAAAGAACAAATTTTCCTTGAACCTAGCTTTGATACCATGTCATTCTCATAATTGCAAACCATAAGAATGTAACGAGAGATCTTGAAAACTGTTTGTATTAATTTGTCTCCCCATCTCTGGAGGTCGATCATCAATATATACATGTTTACATGCCTAAATCAAGGCTCTAAGAAAGGAAACCAACTAATTACATCAATTCCTAATCTAAGTTTAGAAAGCAATCAATAAAGGAAATATGTACAGTTGTATTACAAATCAAATCCACGTGAGATTAGATTGCTGGGCTGGTTTGTCTAATGGGCCTTGGGCCTATTTAACAGAGGGTAAGATATGGAAGATGGGGGATACCTCATGCCTGAATTGAATGAGACTCATGCCATATCTTTTGCAGGAAAGGGAAGAGAGCAGAAAGCACTCAAACAATTTTCATTAATCACTGTCTAAAGAAACCAGAGGCTTTGCAATTCTTTAAATAGAGAAAAAACAACCTCAAGGCTAATCTCAACCATCTAAACATTCCTACAGTTTGGATTAAAACATCACTTAATTAAATTAAGAGACTTAAACCATTAAAAATAGCTAAGTAAAATAAAAATAAAAATAAACATAGACTAAATGGGCTGGCCCAAAGGACTGGTTGACCAATAGCTTGTCTTGCCCCAACTCTCCCCATCTTGGAGAGAACTCGACCCCAAGTTCCGTAGATGTCCTCTAGGATCGAAAATCAAGCGTATGAACATCCGATTTTCATGTTGATCTTCAACAGCTTTGCATGGTTTGGAAGCTAGACGCAATCTTGTCCCCGACTTAGTAGATCGGATGTGTTTCTTCTTCTGATGTCTAACTTCAGCTTGGATGTGTGATCTAACTATTAGATGCTTCAATTCTTGAATTTGTAATAGTAGATCACAATCTTCTAAGAATGATAGGCTATCCCCCAAAGACGAAATCAATGTGGGGAATTTAAATGATTGGTTCTTCTTAGTTCGCAGCTTCCTGAGCAATATATTTTTCTTTTGGTGAGCTAATAGGCTTTTTTGGAAGTGGGCTTGCAGTGAGATCCATTAGATGACCATTCTCTGTGCTAAACATATCCAATATTTAATTTTCGTTTCTTCCTCTTTTGTCTTTTGCACTTGTTGATCCACGCTTCTGTTAGTCCCTTTGTCTTCTGATTCTTACATTTCAATGTCAACTTTGATGTCCTCTACCATGGGTTCTATAACACGCGCTTTTGTTGGCTGCGATTTTCCTTCTTGAGATTTACACTTTCACATATGAGACCATTTAAGCATGTACTCAACACTGACTGCTTCCCAATATGCTTCATGAATGGTCTTGCAATCTTTCATACTCTCTAATATATCCGGTCTCAAGCCTCTGAGATAATTAAATCACGTTCCTCATTCTCATCTAATCCACATACTTCTTGCAGCCTTGAAAATTGGTCGGAATAGTTAGCAACTGTCAAGTCTCCTTGTTGAAAACTAAGGAATTGCTTGAAATGGTCTTAATTATCAAACTACCATTTTCCATATTTAATCACATATATCATTCTTTGAAGTTCATTGTAAAATTCACTGATTTGTAATTTCATAATGACTTGGATGGAAGAAAGATAGAAATAATTCTTTCTGAATAATAGAGTGACCTGATGTTTAGATCTAGTCTCCACAAGCGCATTGATGAAAATGGATACAAAATCTGATACCGGATGGCCCCGATATTGCTATATGAAATCAGGCCCTCCAATCATTAAATCTGATCCCTTTGACCAAGATTCACTGATGTCAGTGCTGCTGCTGGGCTCTTTTACTGTGGGCTGCAAATCAAGCAGGTCAAACTAACCTAGTGCTGACGTAGACCAAGTGTTCAGGCCCACTAGACCTGGAGTAAACCCATGTCTGGCTTAAATTGACCTTGGCCGTTAACTACGCTTCAACAAAATAAACAGGAGAAGGAAAGCAAGTGGTTGCAGCTCAACAGTGCTGGCTTAGGTTGGTTGACCTATCTGAACTCTTGCCAGCTAGGCTTGGTCCGCGCTGGGAAGAAGAGACATGCCTCCTCTTATTGGGCGTCATCCTACAAGGAAAAGGGGCAAAGCCCATTACTTTCTTTACTAGTTCAAAAGGTCGAATGAATGAGAGACCCTCTTCGAGCAGCTTTCTTCGTCCTCAGTTGAAGTTGGAGGGGAATGAAGCATTTCGTTTTCTTGTTGCTTGACGAAGACGGATGGCGCTCTGGTTGAAGATGGCAGAGAAGACATTAGTCAACGATGAGAGAAGACATTAGTCAACGATGAAGCCAAGGGGATGATGACGATGTTGCTTTGCCAATGATACAGATGATGGTCCTCTGGGATGGTGGCTGCTGTGAAACCAAGGGACCGCAGCTCCTCTGACTCTCTGCTCGTTGTGACTGATGTTGAAGGCTTCAGCTGCTCGTGATGAAGACGATGAGACTTCTGCCAAGATGACAATGGTGGTGGTGGTTGGCGTTGGCAACCTCAATGCATGGGTATGCACAGTTTTTTTTTTTCTCTACTTCATCCTTGTTCTCCCTCTCTTTTCTTCTTCTTTCGATCTCCTCTTTACTCTTTTTTTTCTTGGGATTGGCATTTTGGGCAGAAAATCAGGGATTTAGGGTTTTTGGATTGTGATTGGGGATTTTGGTTAATTAGGATCCCGAAGTTTGGTGTGAGAGGGGATCAGCTGATGTTAAGAGTGGATGAAGGTTCAGATGGGGCTTGTGACAGTGTATGATGCTTGATTTGTTTTTCTCTTTTTTGTTTTTTATCTTTTTGAAATTTGGGTTTCAAATTTCCTTCTTTTGGATTAGGGATTAGGAAGAGGTGGGGTCTTGGATTTGGGTTTATGCTTGATTTGGATGTCCAGAAGGGTACGGTTTAGGCTGAGATAGGGTTCGAGTGTGGCAGTCTCTGTGAACAGTGGGTGACGATTTTTTTTTTTTTTTTTAAGGAATGAAACGAATAGAGGGGAATGAAGAGTAGTACCTGAGAAGCTTATCGTTCAAATCCAGGTGGATCGAACCAGGCTCTAATACCAAATGATGCGGAACGGGGATCGATGCGAGGTGGGCAGGGTAAGATATGGAAGATGGGGGATAGGTTCAGACCTCACGCCTGAATTGAATATGCCTCATGCCATACCTTTTGCATGAAACAGAAGAGAGAGCACAAAGCACTCAAACAGTTTTCATTAATCATCGTATAAAGAGGCCAAGAGGATTTACAATGCTTTAAATAGAGAAAAGAACAAAACATAACCCCAAGGCTAATATCAAGCATCTAAACATTCCTAACGGTTGGTACATCTTCACTTAAATAAATTAAGAGACATAAACCATTAAAATAACTCTAAATAAATTATAAAATAAACAGACTGAATAGGCTGGGCCCAAAGGACTGATCGACCCATAAGTCATGAGCTTGCTCTGCATCAATCAACTGACTTTTAAATGGGCTTTTAAGTCATCTTGGTAGGGCCCCATAGGTTGGACTAATAGTATTTAGTTATATTGTATAAGAGAGATGGGACCCAGGATTTAGAAATAAAAACTCTAAGAGAATCGAAATGGGATTCATTCTTGATAATCAGTAACACTAAAAGGGTTAACCTGTTAGTGAACCGCACAAGAATTTATCTCGCCCACCCCAAACCCCCCCCCCCCCCCATATCACCGTTTGAATTTAGAACCCAACAAAACTGACAGACCAAATAGACAAATAGAGGTAACATGCCTCCCAATCGTTTTGAACTCACAACCTCTAGCTTTGATAACATCTTAATAACCAGTAACTCCAAAAGGTTAACACGTTAGTGGACCACACAAGAATTTATATCAACATTCATGACTTGTGCACAAATCCCAAGTGGCATTGGAATGTGTGAATGAAAAAGAAAAAAAATTTCTTCCAGATGCCCTAGTTTTTTCTCTTTCCCTCTCTTTCTATTACATCTCTTTCTTTGGAACACTAAAACCCTAACTATAGACCACCAACCAGAAGATTGAAGGGAAATCAAGGAGAACTATAGACCACCAGCCGGAAGATTGAAGGGAAATCAAGGACAACCAATTAGGAGAAGAAGAAAGCTTGCTGGTTCCAGAATCTGTTGATGACATACAGCCATCCTCAGGTCAATCGAGCGACCAAATCCTACACCAAGTGAGTGGATACTTAGATCTATTTGCATACATGGTTCTAGTTAGTGTTTTTCTTAATTTTTTGTGATCTTAGGAACTAACGATGCATGAAAAATTGAAGATGTAGTTAGATGATCGAAGCTTGATTAGTTAGATGATCGAAGCTTGATGAATTAGAAGGATAACATCAATCCTTGATGGTAGGATGGGACAATGGGTGAATCCTACCCTTTGGCGAACCCTGGTGGGTTTGACTCTCTTAAATGGAATTCAGGCCTCGCCAAACCCCAATAATCGGGTTTCCGGCCTAGCCGAGACCCCAGTGTGGGTTATGGTCATGGCTGCACACTTCATTGTGTGGATTTTTGCTGATTGCTCCTTAATGTGTCTACTAGTGATTTGATCCATGATTTCTTATGTGATTAATGACTGATAATTGATTTCACATGCGACCAGTTGCATATTTCATATAATTGAACTCGTGTTTGTAAATTTTGTAAATTCTTCTCTTTTGATTGTTGTGGATTTATATGTAATTGTCAGGTATTGTATGATAATTTTAAGACCTCGTCCTTCAACCTATATAAGTTCATTATGGAGCTAACCTTACACATGATTGGATACAAATACCGATCAAGATATGGGCTGAATGCAAATCTAGATTGTGTAAGGGGCTGGTCTCATATCCAATTCGTTATAGGCATCAAGTATATTAAGGAATCAGACATTTGAATTACAAAATAATACCTTCTTGAATTTGTAACTAATGTTAATTGGAAGGACCTAGATCTATATTGAATCGGACCATTTTGGGCACCATTAAACTACTAGCACAGCACGGTGGAGACGTCCTTGTACAAAGGTCCTTGAACTCATATATCTCACTGACTTGCACATCTTACGAACCATACAAAGGTCCCTGAACTCAAACTTGTTATCTTATTGATCTGCATTTAGTCCTGGTGGTGATCTCGATCACTTGGTACCACCTTAACAATTTTAGACCCTTAAGGTCAATCTGATTAAGTGCACAAAACAAGGTACGCCTAACCGGTATAGGACCCTTGTGCTCTGATACCTGTTTGGCTTGTGCTAATAGATGGTTTATATGGTTGCCATTACCTTGCTTAATTGTAATGGGCCATGAATTGAGGTTTTGCTAGAAATTTAGATAAACACTGTGTGCCTATATATTATTCTTAAGACACACCTTGTGTGTCCATGTTTACTATGATGGTTAAGTGGGCAATTAGATAGGATTATCTATTTACTCAGTTTATATTGATTCCTGTTTTGCCACCATCAGGTAAACTGAATTCTGAATTGGATAATAGCTTGGATGACAAGGAAGTAATAGGATTTGATATGCGTGCTTGAGAGAGCGGATCCACCTAGAACAATAAGAGGCTTAGCCTCGCATTGGTTTTGTTGCATTTCTTTCACTTGGAATAAGTGTAGAAATTAGTGGTTGAATTGTTTTTAGTTTATCTCAGTTATGAGTAGTTATTTATGTGATCTCTCTGAGTTAGATTCTAATTATTCAGATTCTAATTTTAATGCCTCAAATTCTGCTCATATAATTGATTTGATTTATGTTTGTGGAATGATATTAAATAGTCATAATGCAGAATTCGTGGACCCTGGATTTTGGGTCATGACACTTGATTTCTGTAAAAAAAATAATGAATGGTAATGGAAGTGAGAACTTTCGACATTTTGAGATTGTGTTGGTTAAGATTTTATGGGAAGCCGCTTTAAAACAAAACATTTTAACCATGCGTGGGGTTAGAACATGATGCAGGATGTGCTTCAGCCCATGGGCCAACTATGGCCCACTGGGCCCATACATTTATCAAAGAAGGCCCACAAACAACTAGCCTGTTAAGCAGATAAGATTTACATCGGGTCTTACCTTTGTAAATCAAAAGAGATCTAAATTAAGCCTTCCCTTGGTAAATTAGTAGAGATTAATTGAGTCTTATCATGGTAAATGAGGGGAGGATTTACTATTATATAGTTTGTTATCATATGAGAATCTTAGATTAGGAGAATCTTGCAACAATTAATTTCTGTAAGAGTCCAATAGTAGACAGTGTTTCTTGTCATTAGCCAAGTTTTATAGAGGATAAAAATAAAAGGTAAACATCCCACCCCCCCAACAACACACACACACACACACACACAACTATCCAAGATTTAGCAAGAAAATCAAATCAGCCATGCAAATGTCATTGTAAAAAAACATGTACTCTTTTTTTTTTTGCGAGAACTCAATGAAAAATACTTAAAATGCACTCTTTATTTTGATGAATAAGCCAGGTGGTCTGAAGTCTGACTTTTTTTCTTTCTTTCGTTCTTTTTTTTTGTGAAGATCTGTCATCTCACAGGTTTGTCTTTTTGGAATAGGCACATCTCATGCGCGTTCTTGTATGGTCACAACATCGTTACTGGGAATCTCATTCACTTGCTTTGATGTAACTGTATCTTTAAGGTTAACACAGGCCCATTATAATATAAGTTGGCCCATCCATGACCCATCTGCAAAAACCCATTGTATTGAAGACTTGTACAGCAATACATACTATAATAGGAGATTTGTGGATTGATACTAGTCAGACTTGTACAGCAATACATACCATAATAGTAGATTTGATAGATTGTAATTGTAGCCCAAATTGGGCATTTCTGATCTATAAGATACATGGTGAATCCTCAAGGAGGTCATCGAATACAATTCTATTCAGTCTTGTTTTATGAGTGATATTTCTTCTGGCTTATTCGTGATATGGTATCAAAGCCATCTTGATGCAATAGAGAGATTAAGAGCCATCTGAATCTTTCTTGTTTAAGTTCGTAAGGAGAGTTCCTCTATCGACTGACGGCAGTGTGTGGAGATCAACAGAGGGCAACCATTGACAAATCAGATCTGATCAGGACACAACAGCCCCGGTCGCCTGATAGCCTGATATTCAAAGTGTTTTGAGTGATTTTTTTCACCTTTTTTGAAGATTAGAGGTAGGCTTTTTGATCACCACTTGGGTTTTCCAGTTCTGCAATATAATTTCATCAAATCCGTCCATCTTTGAGCACAAGTATCTGATTGCTGCAATCTCTGCTGTATTGGTTTGATATTTTTGTGAAGTATCTATATGATCACCCTGATCTGGTAGATAGAATCATCAGTGGGCCCCACCTACTGTTTTCTGCAGGAATTCTTGGTTGTCTGGGCCAAAATTGTGGGCTTTTTTATACAGATCTGAGATCTGTTGTGATCTGTTGCTTTATAACAGTTTCTAGGCTGTTTCTTGGGTCTCTGGTGTTGCTGCCTCCTTTCATCTGCACTTTCTGCATGATCTCAAATTAATCTGGGCTGTTTTTTTGTTGCTGTTTGTTTACTGCTCCCTTTGTTTGTGGTTTTTTACTGCCGTCTGTCTATTACTGTTGACATCTGTGGGTTGAAAATGGACAAGAATGAAATGCAATTGATCAAATTCAATGGGAAAAACGATTCTGCTTGGGCCTATCAGTTTGAGTTATATTTGAAAGGCAAAAAAATTATGGGGACACATTTCTGGTTCTATGAAAAAGCCAACGGAAAAAGAAAAATTGGACGATTGGGAAACCAAAGAAGCACAAAATATGAGCTGGATGTTGGGCGCAGTGGAACCCCAATTTTTCTTACATCTTAAGCCTTATAAAACTGCTCAAGATATGTGGGGATATCTGAAACGTATCTCCCACCAAGAAAATTCAGCCTGTCGATTCCAATTAGAACATGAAATTGCTCAATACTCTCAAGGCTAGATGGCTGTCCAGGAGTATTACTCCGGCTTCTTTGTTCTTTGGACTAAATACACGGATATTGCATATGTCACTATCACAGGAGAAACTTATCTAGTATTCAGGAAGTCCATAAAATTACTCAGAGAGATCAATTTCTAATTAAACTTCGGCCGGAATTTGAAGATGTCCGCTCCAATCTCATGAGTCGACATCCCTCTCCTTCGTTGGAGACATGTCTCAATGAAGTGCTCCACGAAGAACAACGGCTATTCAGTCAACATCAACTATCCCAACAATCATCCACTGGTCCCACTGAAGTTGCTTATGTGGCAAAAGGGAAACCCTCCCGATGCGACACCTCATCCCAGGATTTAAGCAAGATTCAATGCTTCACTTGTAAGGAATATGGACATTATTCTTCTCAGTGCATAAGAAAAGTTTGTAACTATTGCAAAGCTAGCGGGCAAACCATTTCTGAATGTAGGAAACAACCAGAAAATCGGAATTCACGTGCTTAGTCTGCCATTGCTTCTTCAGATTCTCACTCAGTGACATCTGCTTCTCCGTCTTCATCCATGTCTTTACAGCCATTCGCACCCAGCATTCTCCACCTTGGGCATCTCAGGGAAAACCTTCTCATCTTCTTCAAAGTGGTATTTTGATTCTAGAGCATCAAACCATTTGGCTTCCACTTCCAATCCCATGTCTAACATTCAACCATATGATGGGAAACTCCAAGTTCAAACTGCTAATGGGGGACATTTACCTATCACTGCCATAGGTGATATTCCCCACAAATTACCTTTGAATCATGTTTCTTTTCACGTGGCCTATCTACAAATTTGTTATCTGTTGGACAATTCGTAGATAATCATTGTAATGTGTCATTTTCTTCTTCTGGTTGTGTTGTACAGGATCAGGGGACGGGACAGGTGATCGCGAAGGGGCCAAATTGTGACTGGTGGTTTCCGCTTAGTCTGCCTATATAACCTAGGGATGAATGTACTTCAGCTTTTTCATGTGTTCTTCCAAATAATGTGCATCTGTGGCACAAAAAATTAGGACATCCTAATTCGAACATATTGTTATCTTTGAAAAATTCTGGTTTGATTAATAAAATGTAACTTTCTAATTCTGATGTCAATATTGATTGTTCTGTTTGCAAATTAGGAAAAAGTAAATCTCTTCCATTTTCTATGCATGCCTCTAAGAAAAATGTTTTGATTTGATTCATAGTGATGTTTATGGTATAACACCAGTTATTTCTCATTCTCACTATAAATACTTTGTCACATGCATCGATGATCATAGCAGATTCACTTGGGTTTATTTTTTAAGGGCTAAATCAGAGGTATTTGAGGTCTTTAAACATTCCTTGCCTGTGTTGAAACACAATTCTCCACCTGCATAAAGATTCTCCAATCTGATTCAGGTGGTGAATATGTGTCAAACAGATTTCAAGAATTCTCCAACATAAGGGGAATATCTCACAACGAACCTGCCCTCATACTCCAAGGCAAAATGGCATTGCTGAACGGAAGAATCTCCATTTACTTGACATGGTTCATTGCCTGCTACTTGAATCCTCTATTCCCCCTAGATTCTGGCCGGAAGCTCTCTCTACTTCTGCTCATCTGATTAATCGACTTCCGTCTACCAAACTTCAAAATCAGTCCCCATATTTCCATCTCTTTAACTCTCATCCTACATATACACATCTTCATCCTTTCGGATGTGTCTGTTTTGTTCATCTTCCTCCTTCTGAACGGACGGAATTGTCTGCGCAACTCACCAGATGTGTTTTTCTTGGTTACGCAACTCATTAAAAAGGATTTGTTTGCTATGATCCATCTTCCAAAAGAATTCGTGTTTCTCGAAATGTTGCGTTTTTCAAAAATTTATATTTTTTTTCTCAAACCACTGATTCCTCCACTTCCATCTCCATGACTATATTACCACCTATTTCATCCGATACTTCTTCTGTTGAACGGTTCAAACCTAGAATTGTATATCGGCGACAAACGGAACCACTCCATGCTACGATACAACCCCTTCAAGAGACACCTGATCCGACTCCCCTAGTTACTACATCAGAATCAGCTATAATGCCCACTCTTCGACGCACCGCGCGTGTCTGTCGGCCTCCTGATAGATATGTGTGTTCTTTTTCATCTTTTCTTGCCATTCTAGCATCTGTTAACATTCCCACTTCGTATTCTCAAGCTGTTGAAACATGTGTGTAAGAAACCATATACCAACCTAAAAGCTTAAACTGATAAGTGGAAAGCCCAAACAGGTATATAAAGCCCTGTTTAACTTAGGACTTGGGCAATGTGGGATGTGGGACTTCCCAACACTCCCCTTCATGTGCAAGCCCAACAAATTTCATGGATGGGCCTGCCACGTCAGTCTAGACAAGAACGACAAGAGCCACATGGGCTACATAAGAATGACGGGATCGAAACCCACTCTGATACCATGTAAGAAACCATATCCAGCCTAAAAGCTTAAGCTGATAAGTGGAATGCCCAAACAGGTATATAAAGCCTTGTCCAACTTAGGACTTGGGCGATGTGGGATGTGGAACTTCCAAACAGAGTGTTGGCGGAAAGCTATGTCCGAGGAATTAGAAGCTCTACAGACTAATCATACATGGGATGTGGTTACCTGGCCACCTACAGTTTGACCTATTGGGTGTAAATGGGATTGTTCGGTC
This sequence comes from Umbellularia californica, assembly GCA_028538565.1. Classification (NCBI taxonomy): domain Eukaryota; kingdom Viridiplantae; phylum Streptophyta; class Magnoliopsida; order Laurales; family Lauraceae; genus Umbellularia; species Umbellularia californica. Next base: position 46,598,914 of record JAPQWN010000006.1, on the reverse strand, counting down.
AAATTGAAATCTGATGGCTCGCCTGACCAATACAAGGCTCGCCTGGTCGCTCTTGGTAATTGCCAAAAATATGGCATCGACTATAATGAAACATTTGCTCCAGTTGCAAAGATGACTACTGTCCGAATCATTGCCATTGTGGCATCTCAAGCTTTGGTCATTCTTCAGTTAGATGTAAAGAATGCCTTTCTCCATGGCGATCTTAAATAAGAGGTTTATATGCGCCTTCCTAACGGGTATTTTCCTCTTCCAGTAGTTCAGATGTGGCTAAACTCAAGCGTTCCCTCTATAGCCTTAAACAGGCTTCGGGCGCTTGGTTTGAAAATTTTCGGGACGCCTTGCTTATGTTAGACTTCCAGCAAAGTCCATATGATCCATCGCTGTTTTTACATAAGTCTCCAATTGGTATCACTATTCTTCTTGTTTATGTTGATGACATCATTATAACTGGAACTGATTCCGCAATGATATCTAAGCTTCAATCCTCGTTGCATCAATCATTCCATATGAAAGACTTGGGTCCCTTAACCTACTTCCTAGGTCTGGAAGTTCATCAAACTGCAAAAGGAATCATCTTGCACCAACACAAATATGCTCTAGACCTCATTTAACTAGCAGGACTCCAACAATCAACTCCAATTAATACTCCTCTTTAAGTGAATTTGAAGCTCTCAAAGGATAGTGGGGATCTTCTTCCCGATGCCACGCTCTATCGGCAATTGGTTGGTACCTTGATCTACTTAACTCATACCCACCCCGATGTTTCCTTTGTTGTTAACCTAGTTAGCCAGTATATGACTCAATCTTCATTGGGCGGAAGTCCGATGAATTATTTGTTACCTTCTTGGTACGACTACTCGTGGTCTATTTTTTCCTGCAGGCTCCCCACTATATCTCATTGTTTTCTCCGATGTTGATTGGGCGGGTTGTATCGACACCCTTCGGTCCACAACTGGGTGGTGTATGTATCTTGGCGATGCGTTGATTTCCTGGAAATGTAAGAAACAAGATAAGGTTTCAACATCTTCTATAGAAGCCGAATATCATGCCATGTCTACTGCCTGTTCTGAAATACTTTGGCTTCGTGGGCTACTCTCCGATCTTAGTTTTCCACAAAGCTCACCAATACCTCTCCATGCTGACAACACTAGTGCTATTCGTATTACAGAAAATCCAGATTTTCATGAACGGACCAAGCACATAGAAGTTGTATCATTTCATTCGTGATGAATATCTCCGGGACGTCATTTCCCTACCATTCATTTCCTCTAGCCTCCAAATTGCGGACATCTTCACGAAGGGACTTCCTCGTCCATGTCATCAATTCCTATCCAGCAAATTGATGCTTACTGATTCCACCGCATCAATTTGAGGGGGGGTGTTAACACAGGCCCATTATAATATAAGTCGGTCCATCCATGACCCATCTGCAAAAGCCCATTATATTGAAGACTTGTACAGCAATACATGCTATAATAGGAGATTTGTGGATTGATACTAGTCAGACTTGTATAGCAATAAATACCATAATAGTAGATTTGATCGATTGTAATTGTAGCCCAAATTGGGCATTTCTGATCTATAAGATACATTGTGAATCCTCAAGGAGGTCATCGAATACAATTCTATTTAGTCTTGTTTTATGAGTGATATTTCTTCTGGCTTATTCATGATATTTAAGTGGGGAGCTCTTATTTTTCTTCACAAATTACTTAATCTTTCACTCTTTGTTAGTTTGCAGTATGTCCTTTCATCAAAGTTTTTGTAATACTATTTGACAAAATCTTGCCTGTGTATTCTCTGTTTTGCCACAGCCACAAGGTACTGATGCCCTTGCTCTTCCAACTCTTTTTCTAGCGAAATCGAGGCTTCCCTTTTTCATCTTCTCTACAACAAGAATTGGTAGCAGCACAGTGTTGCTGCTTCCCTTTTCCTCATTTTGTTTTTCTGAAACAAAATCCGTTTGTTATGCACTACAAGAAGACCCAGTATCCCCTAATCTCGGTTTAATAAGGTGCGATCCACTAGAGATCAGCCCTGCCCTTCGGTTTTTCTCTCTATCACGGAAGACACAGATTAGAGAAAAACCCTTTCTCCTCTTTGTTGAACCGAGAGTCTGGATCCTCTGGCCTCTCTTTCCTGTCCGGACCAGCCTCCAAACAGGCTCTAGAGCTCGAGATCTGAACGAACTCCATGGGAAAACCTACTCAACCACGAATGCAATCCTGGGCCTTTTTTTTTTAATTCTCTGTCCTTCAATCCGGAACTGATCGAACTGAGAAGTCCGGAACCTCTGACCATCAAAGACGACTTCTATCCCTCCACCATGTAGCAACTGAAACCCTAGACAAGGATTTTTCCCTCCTTCTTTCCTTCTCGATCTTTGCCACTTGAGTACGTAACTCCAAAGATTCGGAATTGTGCCTACATCCACGGCAAGAGAGTACTTTCACATCTTAACTATCTTCAGATTATGAGGTTACATATTACATCATATATATAATCTACTCTTTCCTACCCTCCAAGATAGCTCAGTACATTTACCAAAATACCCCGAACCTTGAACCTGGCCAGTGGCTAACTCAATGGACAAATTCAGTTAACCCGGAATACAAGACATAAACGTAACAAAAAATGACCTCACATGCACCAAGGTAATGACTTCGCATTCTAAGGCTTCAAAAAAATAAGCTCGCATGTGCTAGGGTAACATCAGCCTAATTCAGAGAGATGAAGAACCAATATAAACACGCCAATGACCGAGGGGGCCACGAGCATGGTGGTTTCCACCAAGTAAAGCATGTGTCAATCATTGGTAGATCAATTAGATCATGACGGCCAATCGACTAGGAGGAATCGAGCATTCACTCAATGTGTATGTAAGATCCCTAGCCCTAATGGTGTAATTAGTGTAATTAATTGTAATTATAGTTAGTTAATCGTGTTTCACGGCTTAACAAGTTAGTTTTAGTATTTGGAGTAGGGCCCGCGAGCTTCATAGTGTTCGGAACACGTTTGGGTATAGTAGGGGGTAGTTTGCAATTTCAGAAATTTTTGAGGGGTCAATGGTGCATTAGGTAGATTTCACCTTGGCCCCTTTTTGTAATTCTTAAGAACTTTTGATGCAGGACAGACCCATGGTCCCCATGGGTTGACCCGCCAATGGGCCCAGCCCATCCATCTCGACCAGTTCTTTGGGCCTAGCCCACCTATCTTAACCTAATTCGAGTTTTATTTATTTATTGATTTATGTCTTATGTTGTATTTAGGTGGATGTTTTAATCCTGGCCATCATTGCATTTGAATGGTCCAGATTAGTTTTAGGGTTAGTCTTCTATCTATTTAAGCATTGTAATGCCTCTGTTGGATTTAGTTATTGATTAATGAAATTTCTTATGAGTGATTTTGGGTTTTCCCAAGTTGTCTCTTCTTCCTCGCCTGCGATGGGGAGTTTGGCGTGAGGCCAATTTTCAGACGAAAGTCTGACATATCGCATCCACCATCCATCTCTCATCTCTCCGCCTCTACCCGCCCCGCACCTGGTACCCCACTCCACATCAATTGGTATCAGAGCCGAAGATCGATCCACCCAGATTCGAGATTCGGCAACCCATCACCATCACGAGTCTCAGATCCACTAATCCTGCATTCTATCATCTTCAAGGTATTCATCCAGTTCCCTTTGGTTGATTACATCTCCCCATCCAACCTAGTCCCTATTATCAAAGAAAGCCCGTCCAACCCCTGTCAATTCCAAATCCCTACCCTAAATCCCTGAGCATCAACACCACAAATCCATACTTTTTTCCAAATCCCCAGCCCAAATACCTAAGCATTAACACCACAAATCCATAGTTTTTCCCAAATCCCTTAGCATCAACACCCCAAATCCATACTTTTCCCCAAACCCCAAACCACACAGTCCCCATCACTAGCACCAGCCACCGTTATCTTCATTGTCGGAGAGGAAGCAGCAGCGTCTTGCTCCAAACACCATCTCCTCGTCCAAGTACAGAAATGAAGAAGAAAGGGTCGAGACCTCTTTATCATTCTCCAGGGCATCGGTCTTCAATGCAAAAGATCATGCATGGCTACAACTAGTAGCACATGTTGAGCCCAACAATGGGCTTTAGTTCAGGTCAATTCGACCCGCTAGCAGTAGCCTGAGTTTGAGTTTGGCCCAAATCCAAAACTACAGTCAACAGCAGCTTAAAAAAAAAAAAAAGTTCCGACCTGTTGCAACAAGCCCAGTCAAGGAGCACATTTGGCTAACATCAATAGGTTTAATCTCAACTGTTGATCTTCAATCTGGGATATCTTCTCCATCTGGACTTCGATCGTCGATCTGTCTCCACCTACAAACTTCAATTAGTAAGATCTACACATCTAGTCAGTCTAAATTTGTTTTTGAAGATCATTAAATTTGACTATCTTGCATCACATAAATATGGAATCAGAAGAAAGTCTGCTATTTAAAATCTACAATCCAAAAAATCATCTATGCAAGTAAATATGGACAACGGTATTCTGACAATAAAGCCTACTTTGATCAATTTCTTAATTTGAGTCAAGGAAAGCTAACAGTTGATGAATTTTCTAATGAATTTTCAAGCCTACAAGCACAATGTGCACTAGATGAAGATGATGAACATTATGTCACTATCTTTACCAGAGGTTTGAGACCAAGTATACGGAATAATATGAAAAAGGAATGAAAAGATATGTCTGTAGCATTTTGGGAAGCTATCCGTATTGAGCGCTTAATAAAACGCTATTGCCTTTGAAAAGCTAAGATGCCAGAAGAAAAATCTCTGCAAACCACAGAAGCTCATGTTGTAGAAAATGTCAGGGTTGATATTGAGGTAAAGGATCAAGTAAAAGGGGAAGTCGTTCCATCTTCTAAAGAAAAGATTGAAATTGACATGGAAATACAAGAACCAGAAACTATAGGATTTGACAGAGTTGATAAGCCATTGCAAGTGGAAAAAGAAGAGGCAAATAGTGAAGAAATCAATGAGGAGTTTGATCATATGCTGGACCTCATTTCTAGTCCACCTCTAGAAAATCAAATCAAAACCATCAGATGAAAAGACCATTGATTAGGAGATTGTCAAAGAAGATCACATCATCGAAGTTCCTCATATTGACTTTGTTCTCGGAGACCGACCTATTCTACATGGAGAATGTGTGCAAATGGTAGGTATTCAAGAATTAAAGCATCACTTCATTCGAGCTAGCACCATTGCAAAATCCAGTCACCAAAAGAAGAAGTGTGTCAAGCCTCATTTAAGTTGGAAGAAAAGGTCAAGTCAAGCCTCCAAGCCTTGTGAAGAGAATAAAGATCAACCGGAAAATCAAGGATTCATGCGATGGATTTTCGATCCTAGAGGACATCTATAAAACTCGAGGTCGAGTTTTCTCCAAGAAGGGGAGAGTTGATGCAGGACAAACCCATGGTCCCCATGGGTTGACCCGCGAATGGGCCCAGCCCCTCCATCTCAAACAGTTCTTTGGGCCTAGCCCACCTATCTTAGCCTACTTAGAGTTTTATTTATTTATTTATGTCTTATGTTGAATTTAGGTGGATGTTTTAATCCTGGCCATCATTGCATTTGAATGGTCTAGATTAGTTTTAGAGTTAGTCTTTTATCTATTTAAGCATTGTAATGCCTCATTTGGCTTTAGTTATTGATTAATGAAATTTCTTATGAGTGATTTTGGGTTTTCCCAAGTTGTCTCTTCTTCCTCGCCTGCGATGCGGGTGTTTGGCATGAGGCCAATTTTTAGACGAAAGTTTGACATATCCCTTCCACCATCCATCTCTCGTCTCTCCACCTCTACCCACCCCGCACCTAGTACCCCGCTCCGCATCAATTTTTCCCAGAAAGGCAACCTTATCCTAATCCATTCCCCATTTTCCCCTTTCTCCGTTCTCCTTCTCCATTTCCCTCTCATTCTACATCAATCTCCCCATTGGTTTCCAAGCTTCCTCAAGCCAAGATGAAGGCCTTCCAAGCTACCCATCTTCTTCCTTGAGCTCATCTTCATCCTCTTGTATTTCTTCTTCACCATCCATTGGTTAGCCAAAACTTCCCTAAACTCTAAGGGCGTGTTTGGATGTGTGGTGAAGTGAGGTGAGGTGAGGTAAAGTCTCCATTATCCAGACAAGAAAAGACAATGAGTCATATCAAAAGTACACAATTTCAAAATTCCCTCCATCTTTTTAAAAAAAAGTTAAAAAAAAACCTCCTTTTTCCACTAAAAGACAAAAAAGCTCCACTTTTCTATACAAAAAGTCAAAAAGATTCCATACCAAACAACTAAAAACAAAACATCATCATAACATCTTATATTTTATTCTCTCTTGATTTGATGCTTCACTTCATTGTACTTCAATTCACCATACATCCAAACAGGACCTAATAGATTCTTGTTGTCCATGTTAGAACTTTGCATACTAGCTGAGGGCATTGTTTTCCTTCTCTTTTGCATGTAGGGTTTGAGCTTTGAGCTCTTTTTGGTGTGAGTTGGCTTGTGAGAGTTGGAGGGTTCCAAGCACCAAAAGAGGGGTTTCGCTTCGAAACAACGAAGCCAAGTGAACAAATGTATTTAATGTAGTTTGGATGTGTTTTTCCATTGATTCCAAGCATTTATACATGTCTTTAGCTCCTTTCAAGCTCATTTACGATGGTTGGTTGGGTTTAGTGCTTTAATGGTGATGGTAATTTAATGGCCTTAATGTGGAGGAAATTTATGATGGATAGGTAGTTTGGAATGCCCAAAAGAGATGCCCAAAAACCCATTTTGCTGTAGGAGGTTAGTCGTTTCCCGAATCCGAATGGAATCAGTTCAGAAAACTGATTTCTGAACTGTGAACCCCAAGGCAGTCCTAGGCTCGATTCTGCCTAAAACAGGGACTGACAAGGCTTTGAACCACTGTGAGCCCACGGCTAGCCGTAAATTGGATACCATTGTAAGTCCATAAAACTACATTTCATTCGCATTATTTCACTTGATTTTATAGACTTATGTAGGAAAAACTCATTGAATTGTATTGAATTTCATAAAATCATGTATTTGAGCATCTAAAGTTGAACTCAAGTCAAAATCAGTCAAAATTCATAAAATTGCATGGTTTTGCTGAAATTATTCTTTATGGGTTATCCTATTATCGCACTATATAATTTTTAATTTGCACGTAAACATGCATGATTTCTTTACTCCATTGCGTAGTTCATGAAAAATTGATCATCGTGGTATACTCATACCCATGCATACACTGTGAATTGGGTCCCATGCATAGCATTATTCCTTTCCTGCAAGAAAAATTATTCTTTTTATTATTCTCTATTTTTATAGGAAAAATCAGATTTTGGGGCCTGCGTTGGAGAGAAGTTGAGAGAGAAGAAAAAAGAAGAAAAAGCGATGAAGAAACCACCATGGCAACCACCTCCTTGGGCATCCCAAGGAAGGAGGGGCACCATGGTGGGACCCACCACTTATGGAAAATTCAGAAGTCTCCCATATTTGTGTGAAGATTTTTTTAAAAATTAAATTTGAAAAAGAAGGCCCAAGAAGAAAAGGATACTTAGTCTTAAGGAGCACGGAAGCGCTAAGAAAGAGAGATTTGCAAGCAATAAAGAGTCCTAATTTTAGAAGGAACTTGTGCATCAACCTAAGAAAGGAAAGAAGCAATTTCAAAGTTTCAAAGAAGTTTCCAAAATCCAACACAACTTGCATTCCAAGCAAGACTCTTTCCCAAATTCAAATTGCTTGTAAAGAAAGCAATTAAATAATTATAAAAATAGAAGTGTGGCACGTCCAAGACCAGCCATCCTTTTTTTTTTTTTTTTTACTACTATTTATTCCAAGCCCCACCACCTTCCTCTCCGATCTTCGCTCAGACATTCCACCCCCCTCTCCTCTCTCTTCTTATACTTGCAGGCTTAAATTAATGCATTTTGAAGCGAAGAAGATGAAGATGGAGGGGGTGATCGCATTATTGTAGTTCAAGAATAAGAAGTTGTACTCTCTGATTAAATCTATGGATGGTTAATTTCAGTAAAATGTGTTGTTTTTATTATTAATTTTATTTTTCATTATCTAATGTTTCTAGGATTCTTTTCTTTTCTTTTTTCCCGGATATAGAAATTGCTTAGGGGCTTATTTATGGTAATGAAAATACGTTGTTGGAGCCTTGAGTCATGTGAAATCCTTCATCAATTAACAGTCTAGAACCCGCACCTTGGCTCATCCTTATGGGAGGGACTAAATTGACACGGTACGTATTTTTAATACTAAGAACAACAAATTCTGACTCTTGAATTGCAATATCCACATTCTGATTTTTAATTAATTAAATTCTGATTTTCTGATTTTTATTTTATTTTATGCAATTGGTTTTTTTTAATGCTTCTTATGTTGGTTGCAGACTAGTCTAGGATTGTTAGCTAAGGTTCTCCAGTTAGGATCTTTTTAAAGTTTGTAATTGCTGTAATTAATTTTTCAGATTAGTAGATTGGGTTTGTATAGATTTTTTTGGTTAGTTTTAAATTTTTTTCATAGGACAGGTTCAAGTAAAACTGCTTTACACTCTCCGTGGATCAACCCGTACTCACCAGGATAATACTGCTTCGCAACCTTGTAGTTAGGGTTGTTGATCAAACGGCTAACCGTGAATCAATTCTATCTCAAGGTTACCGTTCAACCTGAGAGTGCTAACTAACAGACTTAGACTTACAGTGAGCATGGCTAGCCATGCAGATAGCCATAAGATACCCACGGCTAGCCGTAAGTGGGTTACGGCTAACTGTAAGGCCCCAGTTTCCAAGGTTTAGAACTTTGAAATTTTGGAACCGTTACGCTATAACCATGATTCCTAGCCTAGTTTAATGACGAATATGTATGAGACCAATAATAAGACAATGTGTGAGCTTAATACCCTCTTACAAGTTGTCTAGTTGTGCATACATGGGCTAAGGGGTAGTGTAGTGGATCTCCCGAGGATAGCATTGAACTTTGGAAGCACCAATGTATTTTATAGGAGCTTGCTATTGGCACACAGGAAAAGTCTTTTCCCACACAGTTTCTCTCCACACACAACACAATAATTTAAAATTTCTATTTTTTCTTTCCCCACACATCAAATGTCCCCATTTTACCCCCTCTCCATCGTCCTCTTCCGTCTTCCCACACACATATCGTTCTCTTTATCTCCACACACAAAATCAATCGAACTCTCTCTCCTTCTCTGGCGTCTCCGTTCCTCCGGCGTTCCCAGTCATCTACACCATCTCCTCTTCCAAAGGTTAATCTCTATCTCCACCATTTTCATTTTATTTTGCTTCACCATTTATTCTTTACCATTGTATCCATCTTAGATGACTCTTTTTTTCATGCAAACTTGTTATGGGGATAGATTCTCATTCAATGTAGGATTTTAGAAACAATGGTATAGTTTTTTGATGCATTGGGTCGGTTCCCATCCATCGTCTTCTTCCTTTTGTTGTTCCCAGAAATCGCGATGTTCGGATCTGAAGATCCGAACAAATTAGTTTTGTTCGGACCTTCAGGTCCGAACAAGATTAGTTTGTTCGGACCTTCATGTCCGAACAAAATGTTGAGTTTGTTTTTTTTCTTTTGGTAAAAGTGTGTGGAGTTATTGCTTGTTTCAAAGACTATTTTTATTTTGATACAAGTTATGTTTTTTTTCTGGATAGAGATGACAATGCTTTACTGTTCAACGTTTTGATAGTCATCCATATGAATCCTCTCAGTCTAACTAATGCTATGGATAAAAAAGATGTAGCCACTATTTTCAAATTCTAATCTAACCACACAAAATCAAAGTCTCCATCTGATTTCATCATTAAGAAAAATTTCACTCAAACAAAGAGTTCGGCTAGTGTGAACTTGTAACATGCAAAAAAAAAAAAAAAGTGTTTATGACTCGTTTCCCTATTTCTTTAATGTGCATTAATGTGATAAACTCATGTGGGAATAAATTTGATTGTAGCTGAACTTCCCATAATGAATTATCCTACAATGTTTGTATTTTTATTTCAGATATGGACCGACCGAGCTCTTCTAGGGTGCGACCTACCGCTTCAAATAGAAGGCGTCGCCACCGAGTGGAAGAGGTTGCAGAAGAACCTCTTCTTAGTGAGGAGGGCCTTGAAGAACAACCTGAGATGGATGTGGAACCAGGTCCGGGGCCACAAGACGGGTCATTATTGACCAGCTTTGATACACATATAGCTGGGTATATTTGGAGTGGACAGGTGTGTTTCATTTGTTCCATATCAAGATTGATTGATTTATTTATTAGGGAATATCTTCGATAATGTATCAATTGTTGAATGCAGGATCGTGGAGCACTGAAGTGTCTAAGTCATGGTCAAAAAGTGCCATTGTGGCAATGGCAATTGAATAGGTTTGATAGGTTTAGGCATTGGATCTCCAGATCCAGATTGGCTCCCTTAGTGACTGCATCATACTGCAGTGTCAATAAGATTATTGTATTGGGTTTTGTGGAGAGGTAGCAACCCGAGACTAACACCTTTCACATGCCATTTGGTGAGATGACCATCACTTTAGATGATGTTGCATCCATCTTAGGCATCCCAGAGACAGGGCGGACTGTCTCGTCTAATGATAGAATGGCATATGAGGAAGCTCAAGCACTCCTTGTTGATGCACTGGGAGTAGAGCCCATAGAGGCACATGATGAGCTGATCCAGGTGCGGGGCCAATCTGTTAGATTGGAGTGGTTACGGGAAATGTTTGGCGGAATGTCTGACGAAGATGGGGAGGAGATGATTGATTGTGCAGTCAGAGCTTACCTTCTGTACTTATTGGGATGTACGTTGTTCACAGACAAGAGTTGCACACGGGTGCCTATCATATTTCTTACACATCTGGTGGATTTGGACAACGTACATTCATATGCATGGGGTACTGCTGCACTGGCATACTTATACAGGCAGATGGGGCTAGCAACCCGGCATAAAGTTAAACAAATGGCCGGTTACCTGACTCTATTGGAAGCTTGGGTGTATGAGCACTTCGAATGTTTGGCTCCAACTCCAAACATTCACTATCAGCCAGATTTGTAATTATATGTGATGACTGAAGAAGAAAGAAACGAGAGTTAGAGAAAAACTGATACTCCAAAGGAGGATCGTCTGACCTTTTTATAATCTCATTATACCCTAATCAAGGGCTTTAAACATGCTAATTAATACAATCAGAATAAATAATGAATCAATCTCCTACTCGATGTAAGGAAGTAATACAAAACAATCAACAACATAATCTAAGGAATCCCACATGTGGGATTTTATTATACAACTGAGTGGGCCGGGCCTAAGCCATACTATCTTCTACACTCCCCCTCAAATTGATGTGGTAATGTAGAAAACAACAATTTGTTAGTGAGATCATGATGGCGCGGTTCGGGAAGTGCTTTTGTGAAGATATCGGCCAACTGGTCATGAGTAGAGACATGAGGCAGAGTTATCTTCTCAATAACAACATGCTGACGGATGAAGTGACAATCAATCTCAATGTGCTTTGTTCTTTCATGAAAGACCGGATTGTTTGCAATTTGGGTAGCACTGGTGTTGTCCCCATGAAGAGGTGTAGAGCTACCAATAGTAACACCGAATTCACAGAGAAGACGGCGTAGCCAGATGATTTCAGCACTCGCAGATGACATGGCCCGATATTCTGCCTCAGCATAAGATTTCGAAACGGTGGTTTGCTTCTTGCGCTTCCATGAAATCAAAGAGTCCCCAAGAAACATACACCAACCAGTGGTAAAGCGCCGAGAATCAGGACAACCAGCCCAGTCAGCATTCGCATAAGTAGATAAGTTCAAAGAAGAGCGCGAAGAGTAGAAGAGACCATGATTAAGGGTGCCTTTGACATAGCGAAGTATGCGTAAGTCAGCAGCAAGGTGAGGTTTGTGAGGATTGCTCACAAACCGGCTAACCGTATGAACAGCATGAGAGATATCCGGTCGAGTCATAGTTAAGTAAAGCAAACTACCAACTATCTGTCGAAAAACAAATAAATCATCCAGTGGAGGGCCATCATCCGTATTGATCTTACTGTTTAACTCCATAGGGGTATCAAACGTGTAGGCATCATCAAGTCGTGCCGAAGCGATCAAGTCTGTAGCATATTTCCGCTGATGAACTCGAATGCCAGATTTGCTACGCAAGAACTCCAGCCCCAGAAAGTAGGTGAGAGGACCAAGATCCTTCATTCTGAAGTGGCGAGTGAGATGATGTTTGAAAGGCGTAATGCTGGCACTATCATTGCCACTGATAATCATATCATCAACATAGACTAAAAGGAAGGTGTAGCCCTTCGTTGTCCATTTAAGAAATAGGGAGCTATCCAAATGGCTCTGACGAAATCCAGCTTGAAGAATTGCAGTCTGGAATTTATCAAACCAAGCCCTGGGAGCCTGCTTAAGTCCATACAAAGATTTCCGCAACTTACAAACATGTTTAGGAGGATAGGCATATCCTGGAGGAGGCTTTAAGTAAACAGTCTCTTGTAAATCCCCATGAAAAAATGCATTTTTGACATCCATTTGCCACAAAGGCCAGTTGCGGGCTGCTGCGACACAGAGGAGAGTACGAACGGTGGTCATTTTAGCCACTGGTGCAAATGTCTCCTCATAGTTGATTCCGTACTCCTGTTTATAACCCTGTGCAACCAATCGAGCTTTGTAGCGATCAAGACTCCCATCAAAGTGAACTTTGATGGAGTAGATCCATTTACTGCCAATCACAGATGCTCCTTCAGGAGTCGGTACCAAGTCCCATGTCTGATTTGCTTCGAGAGAGAGCAATTCCTCATTCATAGCATCCTGCCATTAAGCAATCTTTGAAGCCTGTGAATATGAGGTGGGTATAGGAGCGCTATCCAGGGATGAAAAGAAAACAGGAAAGCCATAGCGGTTAGGGGCAATGGAAAGACGGTTAGATCGTCGCAAAGAGAGGATATTATCAGAAGAAGCATGGTTACCTGTAGGAGTTGTAGGCGGCACTGGGAAATGATCAGGATAGGGAGGCACCATAGGAGAAACATTGTTACGCCGGACATAGACCTTGAGAGCAGGTGAAGCAGAAGCAGATTCCGGGAATTGTGGCAAATAGGACACAGCAATAGGATGATGATCTAAACGCAATGAAAAGAAAGGAATTTGTTTCAGAAAGACAACATTTCGAGAGATTCGCATGCGTTTTTCAAACCAGTCATAACACAAGAACCCTTTGTATTCAGAACTGTAGCCAAGAAATAGGCATTTGGCAGCCTGTGGGGATAGCTTAGTGTGTTCAGTTGGTGGAAGATGAACAAAACACAAGCAACCAAACACACGTAAGTGAGAGTATGAAGGAGGATGTTCAAAGAGAACTCCATAAGGAGTAGTCTTGCCTAGAACAGTACTAGGAAGACGATTGATCAGATAGACCGCAGTCTGTGCAGCATCACACCAAAATTTTGGAGGAACTAAGGATGCAAGTAAAAGGGTGCGAACAGTTTCAAGAATATGCCTGTTCTTTCTTTCCGCAATTCCATTCTGCTGTGGAGTGTGCGGACAAGATTTTTAATGAAAAATTCCTTTATCAGAAAGGAAAGCAGAGAATTCATGAGACATGTATTCTTCGCCAGAATCGGATCTAAGGATCTTATATCTTTCTTAAATTGGGTGTGGACCATGTTATAGAATCTTTGAAAAATAGAAAACACTTCAGATTTTAAACGCATAAAATAAATCCAAGTATAACGGGAATGATCATCAATAAATGTCACATAGTACTTGAAACTTGCCCTACTCAAGGCAGGAGCAATGCCCCAAACATCAGTGTGAATTATGTCAAATGATTCTAATGCACGAGAATTATGAACAGAAAATGGCAAAATATGACTCTTACTTAAACAACAAGCTTCACATTTTGATTGAGCTAAAGAAGACATCATTTTATTATCAATTGTAGAGTCCAAACAACCAAGTTTAAACAAAGAAACTAAGTAGGCATTGTTCACATGACCAAGACATTTATGCCAAACCGTCCACAAGTTATTGAAATTATTAGAAGAAGAAGCAAAGAAGGAATGATGTCCAATGTCTAGCAAAAACAGGCGCCCATGTTTACTCCCCGTCGCGATCACCTTCCCAGTTTGTCACCCCTGTATGACACAACCAGAGGAAGAAAAGTGAACAAGATATCCATTATCAATAAGTTGTCCTACAGAAAGTAAATTGGCTGATAATTTGGGAACAAAGTAGACATTAGAAAGGGTGATGAACTGGCCAGTGACACTAGAAAAAGTAATGGTACCAACTCCAGAAATGGAAAGTTGATCACCATTGGCAGCGGTAATTTTTTCTTTGCCAAGATAAGGGTTGGAATTTGTACAGCTATGTTCTACAGATGTCATATGATTTGAGGCTCCTGAATCTAAAAACCATGTGGAAGAGGTGACAGAAGAAGACAAAGATGCAGAAGAATGAAAGGCAGGAGATGCTATATGAGAATGAGATTGATACCGACCACCAGAGAAGCCCATAGACGCATATGCAGAGGTGATTGTGCTCTGGATCAGTTCTTGAATCTGAGCAGGAGTCATGGATATAGCCCCGGAGGAAGTGTTGCCTGTATCTGCTTGAGCCTGAAATGCGGAAGGAACATTTTGTTCATAGATGAAAATAGCGGCCGCTACGCTATATCGGCCGTGGCGGCCCAGGCCGCCACGCTAAATTGAAAAAAGTGGTCTTCTGACCGCTACGTGAATGTAGCGGCCGCTACGCGAATGTAGCGGCCGCTACGGCCGCTACAGGGCCGCTACGGGCCGCGAAAATTTTCTATTTTCCAAATTTTTTTAAAATGCATAATAAAACTTATTTTTTTTCTTCTTCTCTCCAAATAACATTTCTACACAACTCTTTTACCCTTTTATGTTTAAAAGAACACCAAAAAGCACATGATCTCGCCGAATTATAGTCGATACAAAGAGTTCTTCTCAATGATTCTTCTCTAAGTACATCCTATTAGACACTCCCTTTGATATATGCATTTTTTTCTCTAGGTATTCTTAAGTCTTGACTTCATGACATAGTTTTTTTTTTTATAAGCCTTTCATTAGTTTCTAAGTTAGCATAACTAAGCAACATGAACACATGTAAAAAAAAAATCATTACTATTATTTTCTATTTATACAGCGATACAGGACCTCATATAGTGAGGGGACCGCTACGCCCCCTTACCTTAGTTACTTTTGCAAAAAAAAATACATTTTCTCTCATTTTCCAATATTCTAGATTTTCTAGAATTTTTTCAAATTTTTTTGACTATTTTTTCAAATCGCACCGCTACACCGCTACGTAGCGCCCGCTACGTAGCGTTTTGGCGGCAGGCCGCTACGCCCACCGCTACCGATATTTTCATCCTTGATTTTGTTTTGGCATTATTAGAGGGAAGCTTCTTAGGCTGTGTCTCATTCCTTCGCTGTAGGCTGCGGCAGTCATCAATCATATGACCAGTCCGTTTACAATATTTGCAAACCAGTTTCTTGCGGCAATTTTTGGCAATATGGCCGAAGCCTTTGCAGTCATAACATTGAATCAGCTTTGGAGTTGCCAAAAGAGCCGAGTCAGCAGGAAGAGGCGCAAGGAAGGCTTTGGGAGCGTCGGGTGCTTCTAGAATAGTGTGTTGTGAGGTGAAACGAAGTTCTTCGCGAAGGACTTCTTGGAAGCAGGTATCAAGATTGGCAGTATTCTCCTTGTTCATGAGCGCAGACCAAATAGATTCAAATTCAAGTCGTAGATTCATAAGAAACTGGCTGATATGAGTGTCTTCTTGTAACTGGAGAGCCTCAGACAAAAATCCAGAAAAGACCCTTTGAATCAGCATGGAATCCCTTTCAGTCCACAAGGTGAGGAAACCATTAAAGTATTCCTGCACAGTTTTATCCTCTTGACTATATTTGGCAATTTCGTTATCCAGATGAAATTTCCGAGCTTTATTGGTTTGATGGTAGATTTTCTTCAGATGAGCCCACATATCAGCTGCTGTGGTGTAGGCTTGAAGAGCCACAGCAAGAGAGGGATCAATAGAGTTAAGGATCCAAGTGATGACTTTCGCATTTTCTTTGGACCAGGTGGCTAGCCCTTTTGAGTCCGTAGAACTTGTAATCTGAGGCTTGGTTATCGATCCATCAAGATAACCAAAAAGGCCCTGTCCTTCGACAAAGTTCCTTAAGTGGAAGGACCAGGACATATAATTTTGCCCATTAAATTTAATTGGGATAACATCATATTTGTCCATTGCAGGATGTAATGGAAAGAGACAGAGCTTGCCAAGTAGTAGGAGAAGGAAGAGATCAGTTCTCAGATCAGCAGTCAACAGGGCCAAGAAAACCAGCAAGATGCAAACAGCAATGATAGTCACAGCAACAGTAGAAATTTGATGAAGAAAATGGAACAGCAAGAGCAAGATGCAAGCAGCAGAAACAACAGCAGCAATAGTAGAACAGCAGCAGCAGTGAAAGAACCAATCACAAGTGACTTCAACCAGTCCAGTAGCAAAGAGGGAACCAAACAGTTCAATAGTAAAAAAAATAGGGACTCAAACAGTCCAGTGGCAGAGAAATTATCAATCACAACTGATAAAAAGATGTAATCTAAGATGATAGTACTAACCAAGCATAAAGGATGCAGTTTGGACAGCTGAGATATGCATCCAGAAGACAATAACCCAATTCAGTCCCCCGGATGGCAAAAAATAGAGCCAGACGACAGAAATTTCTGGGCAAAAGCTGTTTGTGGGCCCCACAAAGTGGTCAAATCACAAATCTGGATTGATCAGCTTAGAAGAGATCAATTGTATGACCTCCAGTCCAAGTTTGATGAGATTTGGATACAGATCCACAAATCTGTACCGTTGTGATGAAAACCTTATGAGAAAAAGGACCCAAACTCGTCAGATGAAGAGGTGGTAGAACAGTACCTTAACTATCGATTAAAAAATCCAGAACAATCTTCAAAATACTCCTGAAGGGTAGTCGATCATCATGAGAGTGGTTGCTGGTAGCCAGAGATTGATCAAAGGTGGGCCACGTTGATTAGATGAGCTCCAGGCACGATATGAAGATACACCGCAGAGAAAATGCACGATATGAAGATTACACCGGGAGAGAAGTATTTGAAGATGGTGGAAAGTCTCTTAGAACCTTGGTCTCTGATACCATGTAATTGTATGTGATGACTGAAGAAGAAAGAGACGAAGAAGAAAGAGACGAGAGTTGGAGAAAAACTGATACTCCAAAGGAGGATCGTCTGACCTTTTTATAATCTCATTATACCCTAATCAAGGGCTTTAAACATGCTAATTAATACAATCAGAATAAATAATGAATCAATCTCCTACTCTATGTAAGGAAGTAATACAAAACAATCAGCAACATAATCTACGGAATCCCACACGTGGGATTTTATTATACAACTGAGTGGGCTGGGCCTAAGTGGGCCTTGGGCTGGGCCTAAGCCACACTATCTTCTACAAGATCATCCCCGAGTCCATCGATGGGTCCCTCGTAGGGAGTCTGCTCCTTTACAAGCACTAAGAGAGAGACTTGATTCAATGAGCACTGACTTGGTAAGGTCTCAACCCCACCGGAAATGAGAGCACATAATTATTCGTGTTTTTTGACCTCGTATGAACCGCCTTAGCCTTTTTTATTGTATTCGGTTTGCACACCAACCGTCCTTTATCCTTTGACTCTGTCTTTGAAACATATGTAGGAGAGTAGCTATCCTGTGCAGATGGTACCAACTCAAAAGCGCTTGGATCTCGTCAAGTTGAGGTGTCAACTTTCATTGATGGTCTACCTCTTGGCCTTGACTTTACTTCGGGTTCTATCAAATGAGTAATTTCTGGCATAGCTAGCTCTCGTATCTTCTTTAGAAGTTGTAGTTTTCTTGTGGAGTCATACTCGTTGAACTGTTTTTCAAGTAACTCCAAATCTGCCTTACAATCCAACCCCGTAGAATGACTTTTTGGTGGGGCAGTTTGCAACATATCAAGCTTACACCAATGTGGATGTACACAACTTAGAGGAATAGGCCGCCCTTGACTTATATATTCTGTAATCTCGTGCGCACAGGGTAATCCATGTGTGCGTTGAATAACACAACCACAAACACTGGCGTTAATCCCAACTACGCTGGCTCTCTTGGTTTCTGTTAAGATTTTTTCGAGTGCATTTTTTGAGACATTTCCACGAAGTTCTTTGTATTTAGCCGGCTTGAAATTATGTTGCACAATTGTCTTACTTTTCTCGAACGAAGCTTTGATACCGGTATGCTGCAACTCAAGCAAACTGTGGATTTTACTCCAACAAGCTTCAAAATTTCCTTGACTTGATCCAAGTTGCCTCTTGAGCTGTGAATGTGAACTCTCGGCCCTGCTTAGAATTATTAAGAGGTGAGGTATAGTAATTAATATGCATAATTCAAATGATCAGTAGTCGTTAAAAAATACCTATTCGATGTAGTATTTCCAAAATTGATACATTTATCTGTCCATGCAGAGACAAATCTTTCCTTGTAAGCGTCCAACCAAGTACCTTTCAAGTAATTTAGTGCACCGGGATACGTACTGAATTTTTGATTTAGCTTACAGAGTTGTTCACCAAACTCCTCTTCTGTGGATGAAGACACTAACATATTCCAGCTCATAATAATCCTGTCCCATTTTTCTTTCGTTTCGAACAATTTCTTGCATCTCGCCAATACGTTTCTATTAATGTGCCATTTGCATAATAAATGAGTAGCACCATGGAATACTGTGCTAATGGCTTTCATAAGTGCTAATTCACTGTCCGTCACAATCACACCGGGAAGAATACCATCACCAATAATTAAACGCAGTACACCCAGTGCCCATGCATAATTCTCTTCACGTTCCGCCTAAAGGTATGCAAAGCATACAGAAAAGGTCATGTCTGTGGATGTGACTCCAACAATCTCCAACAAAGGCATGCGATAACGATTGGTCTTATAGGTACAATCCATTATTAAAACATGTGGAAATGCACGCAACAAATCTAAACTGCTTGGGTGTGTCCAAATCAAGTCAGTTACAATCTCGCTATTCTCACAATTCTTATGCCATTCTATGTAATTGTACTCTGCCAACTTCCCCAACAGATGTTGCATCTGACTTCTTCCACCCCTCTCATTAACTTTATATCTGTAACGTGCATTATATATTGTCTTCATTGTGGTTACGTTTAATTCACTTCTTTGTTTAAACGTAACCAAAATTTCTTTTGGTCTAACCATGCTATTGGACATATCAACCAACAACTTTGTTTCCTCCTCTGACAATCTGCCTGCAAATGAATGCCCCTCTAAATGTTCCGCGGCCGAGTGATTATGCACGCCACATACAACCTCCAACATCCAATCATCATTTGAGTCTAACTTTTTGCCCCTTAATGCAAAAGGGCATCCACATTTTTTAGAACCTGTTTGTTTGATCATTTTTGGCTTTTGGCCATGTTCATGCTTATATTGTCCGCTTCTCTCGCATGCAAGGAGTACTCTAGCTTTGACACCTACCCAAACAGCATTTGAAACCTTTATGACAATAACAAAACCGTTTTTCCTTCCTACAGCACGAGCACAACTAATCAACGAATCCCGACTGTGAAATATCTACAATAAACAAATTTATTACGAACTTAGTAACAAACAATTGTAATTTGAATAATAAGTCCACAGTACGTCTTACCTCTTGAGTTATAAATTCACCGGTATAATCCATGACAAATTCCGATCCAACTTGACTTTCCTTTGTAGAGATCTGCAGAAGAAATGTTCGGAGTCAAACTGTTCGGATACACAGATCCGAACTATCCAATAATGTTCGGACTTTTATGTCCGAACAAAGTCATTTTGTTCGGACATAAAAGTCCGAACAAACTGAGTTGGTTCGGATCTTACAGTCCATACATATCGGGGAGTCTGCAACTTTGCAGTTGAGAAAATTTTCCCTAAAATGGCAAAAAATATGAACAAATCACATTGAAACGGACCTTTCCACTGCTGCTCTGATTGAGAGGCACGATTTCATTGTTCTTTTCTTCCTTCATTGCACTAGATAGATCTAATGAAAAAAGTTAACTACGAGAAGAAGGAAAGACGAAGGAGATGGAGGAAAATGAGTTGGCTAAGAACACAAAATGGAGGAAGATGAGATGCCAAAACAACAATGAAGTGGAGAATGAGAAGTGGAGAATGAGATGTGGAGACTGAGATGTGGAGAAGATGAGTTCTGTGTGGGAGTACAGGGAGGGAAGAAGAAGATCAACTCTGTGTGTGAAAAGAACAGAGTTTTTGAGTTTTGGAGGGAGATTGGATATTTTGGTCATTTCATAAAGGGGTAAAAATGTAATTAAAAATTATTTAGATTCCTTGTGTGGGAAAAGAATTATTTTGTGTGCCAATAGCAAGCCCCATTTTATAAGCTATCTAGGGCCCGCATAACCACTATGTTGGATGATATGGTCTTTCATATGTATACAACAAGTAAGACCTAGGTTGGTGATTTGTAATGATTCCATTGGCTCCATAATCATTGGGTTAGAGGGGTGTGTGTTTATATTTCAGCGTATAAATGACATGATATGTATCCTTCCTCTTCGTTAGTCATTACTGGCGTGTGTGCACATGCGTCATGTGGACCTAGGATGGACTCAGGGTTTCTAGTTGTCTATCCGAACCTCATGGGAGATGTTACATTGGCGGTGTTCCGGGCTAGTTAAAAATGTGGCCGTTGAGGACTACTATGACTATGAGACTGTGTGATCTTTAAATAGTTTATGTAATGGAGTGGTTCCTCTTAGTTGTGGATGCCACACTCTAGAGTGAGAACTAGCCAGACATGGTGTGTGATCTTTGACCCCTTCAAGTCATGCACCACTCGGTTGTTTATTGTGGCAATGACTGGATCAGCAAGCATGCATTACCATTTGTAGATCGGGCTTTTGAGATGGACATACCCCACTGGGGCATTGCGTATTTTGCTGCGAGATTTACTAAGGTGTACCGTTGATTGTTTTTAGTTGGGCATTTTCCAAAACAAACAACTGGGCTTGCCTGGGGAATATTGTTCATGCAATCATTACCGGGAATATCTGGGAATTATATTTTCAGTCGGGCTTTTATTGTCACAATCCCGCCCAACTTGGCATGAAATCGTCCGCTTTGGCCCATGTGCACACGCGAGGATTTCGTAGGTCCCCCATCCTAGTACTGCTCTCGCCCGAGTACACTTAACTCTAGAGGTCTTACGGTTTCCAAGGCTGCACGGTTTTAAAAGACCTCATGTTGAGTTAAGACGGAGTTTGACTTATAAGCCCAGGGTCAAGACTTAGATATTTCTAATGCAGGCTAGCGAAGACTCGTTGTTTGAAGCCCGTGGTTGACATGCTATCCGTCGTGGTTAAGGGTACCGCCCGGGCCAAGTTCTAACAATCTTCCCCATCAGAAAAAAAGTTGTCCTCGGCCCTAATACAAATTATCACGGCCCTGCCCAACTCAGTATGATATTATCCGTTTTGGTCCACGTGCGCGGGCGAGGACTTCCCAGGTGGTCACCCATCCCGGTACTACTCCCGCGCGAGAACGCTTAACCCCATAGTTCTTACGGTTTCTAGGGCCGCACGGTTTTAAAAGGCCTCATGTTAAGTTAGGATGGAGTTTGATTTATAAGCCTAGGGTCAGGACTTGGATCTTTTCAATGCGGGCTAGCGGAGACTCGCCGTTTGAAGCCCGTGGTTGGCACGCTATGCCCAGGGGTTAAAGGTGTTGCCCGGACAAAGTTCTCACATTCTCCCCCACTAGAAATAGAACCATGCTCGGCTCTGATACCAATTGTCACAGCCCCGCCCAACTCAACATGAAATTGCCAGTTTTTGCCCACGTGAGCACACGAGGACTTCCCAAGAGGTCTCTTATCCTAGTACAGCTCTCGCCCGAGCATGCTTTACTCCAGAGTTCTTACGGCTTCCAAGGCCGCACGGTTTTAAAAGGCCTCATGTTGAGTTAGGACGGAGTTTGACTTATAAGCCTAAGGTCGGGACTTGGATATTTTAGATGCGGACTAGCGGAGACTCACCGTTTGAAGCCCGAGGTGAACACTCTACGCCCCGTGGTTAAAGATGCCGCCCGGACCAAATTCTCACAATCTCCCCCACCGGAAATAGAGTCGTCCTCGGCTTTGATACCAATTGTCAAGGCCTCGCCCAACTCAGCATGATATTGTCTGCTTTTACCAACGTGCGGGCACAAGAACTTACTAGGTGGTTACCCATCCCGGTACTGCTCCCACGTGAGCACGCTTAACTCCAGAGTTCTTATAGTTTCCAGGGCCGCACAATTTTAAAAGGCCTCATGTTGAGTTAAGACGAAGTTTGACTTATAAGCACAGGCCAGGACTTGGATATTGCCGATGCAGGCTAGTAGAGGCTCACCGTTTGAAGCCCTTGATTGACACACTACGCCCCGTGGTTAAGGGTGCCGCTTGGACGAAGTTCTGACAATATCCCCCACCAGAAATAGAGCCGAACTTGGCTCTGATAACTACTGTCACAGCCCCGCCCAACTCAGCATGAAATTGTCTGATTTGGCCTACGTACGCACGCAAGGACTTCCTAGGAGGTCATCCATCCTAGTACTGCTCTCACCAAAGCATGCTTAACTCCAAAGTTCTTACGGTTTCCAGAACCGCACGATTTTAAAATGCCTCATGTTGAGTTAAGACATGGTTTGACTTATAAGCCCAGGGTCAAGACTTAGATATTTTCAATGCGGGCTAGCGAAGACTCATTGTTGGAAACCCAAACACGCTACACCCCATGGTTAAGGGTGCCACTCGGACCAAATTCTCATACTAATCCCGTACAATTTACCTATGTGGGCTGCCTAGTTGTTAGAATGTGTCACAGTACTTATGTATATATTATTCTTATGGGAGATTTATATATTCATGCTTCACGCCTAATTTATCCTCATTGTCGCTCTTATGATCATCACTATCTTTACTCATTGTTGATGCATCTTACTATGTTATTTATATATGCTTATTTGGCGGATTATGAAATCTGACGATGCTACATTTGCTGCTTAGGTACCAGCACTTCTAATGAGCCGCGGGTTGAGGCATTCCATGAGGATACACCAGTTCAAGACCTCCATGAGTGGTGTGCCGGCGACAGCGTGTGACGTCGTCACGTCGAACACATGAGAGTCTTCATATATCACCTCTTTGGGATAGAATCCTTCTAGACATTGATATATTTGATGTGTACTTTTGTGGCCGGTGTTAAATTGGCCTGAACTAAACCTTAACTTCTATTGTCAGTAAACTTAAAGCTTAACTTATTCATGTTACTTGCATTGCTTTCTTATTATGTTGTCATTCGAGTTATATGCTCATATTTGGACGCTTCCGCAAACCTTAATTAATTGTGATGCATATTTGATTTATATCACTAAGGACTAAATCCACCCATATTGGGGGCCACAACTATATTATTTGGTAAAAAATTTAATTAGCCACCAATTTCTTGCTCCTCCCGAGTAATCTAATCCCGAGAGATGTGACAATGTGGGAAGCACCGGCTCTCTCTTAAGGAAAATGGATCATGTTTCAGTCATCTCCAATGCACCATAGGCTATCTCACCCATAGTTATCAGAATCCTACGGTTCATATCCCAAATCCCGATTCGTACCCCAAATCTTAAGGAAAACGATTCGTATCTATGTAATGAATCCCATTTACAAATGAATCTTAGGATTCAGGTATGAATCCTACGATTCGATACGCGTTTCATTGAATCTTACGATTCAAGCGATTTGACTAAGCAAGAATGGTTATAGCAAATAAGCTAATATTAATAATCTTTTACCTTTTTTTGTTTCATTATTCTTTCTTTCTTTTGTCGCTTGTATTTTTAACAGGTTATTAAGTAGTTAATGAAACCTTGTAAGAATTTTTTACAGCTTTGATAATGTTTTAAAGATGAATAAAGAACATGCATTTAACTAAAGCATTCGACTGTACGTATGGTGCTTGTTTATATCTTCTTCTTTTTTTAATCTATTTTGATTTTTTTCTTCATGAACACTTTCTTAACTTTAAGAGAGATCCTACCATGTGAGATAGATGGTTTGGATTTTATTTTATTTTTCTATTTTGATTTAAAGATAATAAAAAATATGTATAGCTAGTTTAAACTTATTTAACTATTTACACATCCTTTATTTCATATATATATAATAATATATGTCATGATGTTTTTGATATGATTGTATGATAGACTTACTTGTTATTATACTTATACTACTATAAATGGAAAAATGGATGGTTATGAATAATTACTTTTTTCTTTTTCTCTTAATTTTTAATTATTTTTCATTTTTATTAGAAAAATAAAAAATCCTACGATTCACGATTCGATTCGATTCATGGGTATCTATTTTGGTAGATTTCCGCCATTGCCGTGTCATCCCTTTGATGATCTTTTATCCTCTGAATTAATTCAGGTTGAATATTGAAACTTCCCAACAGTAGTTTTTCACCATTAGGCCATAGATTAACATCTAAGTCCTTGATCTCTTCAAGCAGTCTCCACTCGGCAGTCAAACAAGCCATCTGTGCTGATTTCTAGCTTAAGGCGTCTGATACAACATTCACCTTTCCTGGATGATAAATTATAGAGAAGTCATAGTCTTTTAGGAATTCCATCCATCTTCGTTGTCTCAAGTTCAGCTCTTTCTGAGAAAATACATATTTGAGGCTCTTATGATCTGTATAGACTTCAAATTATTCACCGTAAAGGTAGTGTCTCCAAATTTTCAATGCAAAGACTACAACCGCCAACTCAAGGTCATGCGTAGCATAATTTTGTTCATGGACCTCTAGCTGTCTGGAAGCGTACGCAATCACCTTTCCACGTTGCAAGAGAACACACCCTATTCCTTGTAATGATGCATCACAGTAGATAACAAATCCTCCACTTCCAGCTGGAAGGGTGAGTATTGGTGCCAATGTTAGTTTACCTTTCAATGTTCGAAAGCTATCTCACATTTTGCGTCCCAGGTGAACGGAACATCCTTCCTTATGAGTCTGGTTAACGGTCCAGCAATCGTAGAAAATCCTTACACGAACCTTCGATAATAACCCGCCAGGCCTAAGAAGCTTCGAACTTCTAAAACATTTGTAAGTCACTTCCAATTCATAACCGCTTCTATTTTGGTAGGGTCTACAGATAATCCGTCTCCTGAAATAATCTGACCTAGGAACGTTACTTGCTCTAACCAGGAATCACACTTGCTGAACTTGGCATATAGCTGGTTGTCTCTCAACAGCTGCAAGGAGGTTCGCAAATGCTCACCATGTTGTTGTCGTTCCTTGGAGTAAATGAGGATATCATCAATAAATACCACGACAAATTTATCCAGATAGGGTTGAAAAACTTGGTTCATCAGTGCCATGAAGGCGGCTGGCACATTGGTCAAGCCGAAAGGCACGACGAGAAACTCGTAATGACCATACCGCATCCGGAACGCCGTTTTGGGTATGTCTTCTTCCCTCACTCTTAGCTGATGGTAGCCGGACCTTAGGTCAATCTTGGAAAAGTATTTCGCACCTAGTAGTTGATCAAATAATTCATCAATGCGGGGTAGAGGATACTTGTTTTTTATGGTCACCTGGTTTAACTATCTATAATCAATGCACATTCTCAGGGTTCCATCCTCCTCCTTCACAAACAACACCGGTGCTCTCCATGGGGACACACTAGGTCTGATGAATCCTTTGTCCAATAGTTCCTCCAATTGATCTTTGAGTTCCTTCAGTTCCACCGGAGCTATTCGATAGGGTGCCTTAGAAATCAGGGTTGTTCCCGACATTATTTCAATAGTAAAATCAACCTCTCGAATTGGGGGTAACCCGGGCAGATCATCCAAAAACACGTCGGGGAATTCCTTAACAACGGGGATATCTTCTATACTTGGTTTCAGTTTATCCTCCGAAATGAAGGCTAAAAAGCCTTTGAACCCATTCCTTAGTAACTCACTAGCTTTGATGGCTGAGATAACCATTGACCTAACAGGTCTCCTTTTTCCCACCAAACTAACATGAGTAAATCCCTCCATGTTAAACCAAACTACTTTGTTAAAGCAGTCTAAAATAGCCCGATACCTGGTAAGCCAGTCCATTCCCAATATAACATCAAAGTCGTCCATATGTAATAATACCAGGTCAGCCGGCATCCGGGCTTGCCCAATTTCTATTACACAAATATAAAATTATGGTTCTAGTACATATTTGCTCACCCGTAGGTGTAGACACCACTAATGCATTAGTCAAAGTTGAGGGGGGATTTTCAATCTTAGAAGCAAAAGTATGCGAAATGAAAGAATGCACTGAACCAGAATCAAATAAAGTACTAGCTTCATAATTGGAAATTAAAACCATATCCTCGACCACATGGTTGGCCGCTTCCACATCATGATGAGTATGGCAAAGAGTCTTCCGTTCTGCTGTTGTCACGCTTGATTCCCTCCTTGGTTGTTCCTACTAAGGTTGTAATGCTGTCCTTGAAGTGGGTTCTGCTGATTTCATCGGGGCTGATTTGTCTGGTTTCGTTGATAATAGCGCTGGTTTTAGGGACGCTCTTACCAGCGCCCCTGCTTATTTTGCTAAGGTGCTTGTCCTCGTGTTTGGGTTTGATTCCTTCCCTGTTTATTGGGGCAGTCTTTAACCTGGTGCCCTTCCTGACCACAACCGTAACATCAGCTTTTCCGTTTGGCCTGATTTCTCTCCCTGGCTTCCGGAAAATCTTTTACCTTATGACCTCCCTTCCCACACCCAAAGCACACTCCAAGTTTCTTCCGGCATTGATTTGTTTCGTGGGATCCCCCGTAATAGTTGCAGACCAACTTGGCTCTAGTTTTCTGTTTCTTATTGGGGAACTGGTGCTTGGAGTTATCTGTTTTCCCTTCAATGGACATCATTTGAGTCTGTCTCTTTATATCTTCGATGGCTTCTTCTAAGACAAAAGTTTTTCTTAGGGCTTTAACATAAGTCTTCGGTTCATGCAGCTTCACGTCCTTTTTGATGTCTAGCCTAAGGCTGTACACAAATCGTTCCATCTTTTCTTCTTCTATCACCACTAATGTCTAAGCAAAATGTGACAGCTCAGTGAACTTAAGGGCATATTTTGCTACCGTCAGATTTCCTTTCACTAAGGTTTCAAATTCTCTCTTCTTCTGAGCCCTAATATGATCTGGTATAAACTTCTTTATAAACTCCCGTTTGAAGAAGGCCCAAGTAATCTTTGTTTCTTGTCCATTGAATGATCTATTAGCTGCCTTCCACCATTCCTTCACATCACCTTCTAATTTGGATGCTGCAAGTATGGCTTTTTTATGTTCTATACATCCCATAACTTCAAAGATGATTTCCATGTGTTTTACCCATTTATTTGCATCCTAAGGATTAGTTGTTTCTTCAAAGCTCTTGGGGCGAAATTTGTTGAATTTTTATATAAGGTATCTCTTTCACGATTCCTGCCCCCATTATTGCTGCCTTCACCGGAACCATCTATGTTATTGATGTGCCCCTCGCCATTCTCACTTTGATGGTGGTAAATAGCAGAGATCTGCTCTTGGACTTGCGCATATGTCTTCATAAAGCTTTCAAACATTTTTCGGGCGTACTCCGGCATCTCCATAGTTCCATTGTTTGGCCGAACATTGTTGTTCGCATTATCTTTTCCAATAACATTGTCCATTGTCTTATTCCTTCTGCATAAGGGAAGAATTTATGAGCTAAAAGATCATTAACAATATATCTTACTTTAATCTCTACTCGACACCCAAACGTCCTCACCACGTGACCTATGGATTGCTAATTCTTTTAATTGCCCAAAACCTTATACTTTGTTACCACTTTGTCACGACCCAAATTCCGAGGCCCTATCGAATATCCGAATCGTGATTATATAGCAATATTTACCATGCATACATCAAATAATTTCCACAAGGAATCAGGCATTTAGTTCAAAATATATTTCTAATTATGAATATCAATAATCTGTAAATAATCAAACTTATTATGTCTTGACTCAAATCAATAATGTGCTAAAACATTAAATAACTTCTCCTAATACAAGGACTAATAACTCTATCAAATATTTAAGTTTTTCTCGTTCTCTCCCTTCAGCCACGCATGCTGAAAGCTACATGCTGATCGTCATTCTGCTCCGGCCCACCCGCATTATTATTACCTTAAGGGGACAACACAACATCAGTATTACTGGTGAATGAATATTCCTAATTACACAAGTCACATATAACATAACATCACATAATTAACAAGTCTGAATCAATAAATCAAATATCATTAAAAGCACATTCACATCCAAATCCATGCCCATGCACATTACCACGCCTCAAAGGCCCATCATATACATGTATACCGGTCACCATGACCTTGTCTCATCAGACACGTCCACTAAGGACCAGCCATCATAATGGCCACTTACGTCCACTAAGGACAACGGCCTCCATGGCCCTCATGGTCTAAACACCATGCCTAACACAATAAATCCGTACACCCGTCATCTTTTCATGTGTACTAATAATTCTAGGTACAACAGTAAGCATTTCATACATATTACATTAAATACAAATCATAATATTTACATCCAGTAGTGTGAAATCAATCACATACGATCCTTATTAAATTAATGGCCCCACTTCAGATCATGACTAATGTTATTATACGTAGGGGTGACCCACTCTACATCACAAAATAAAAATTACACAGCATTACATTAGATTTCAATACAGCTATCCACATAAGATTAGATATCAATCACACTCAAAATCCAGTGTTATCCTCTTCCCTACAGTCCACCCAGTTTACCTGTACGCATATATAACCTTAAAAAATACAAGTGTTTCACACATACAATACCCTGTTGTAAAATCTAGTAGGTCCCACTAGACTGATCTAAGATCAGCCTAATACACTTGGTCGCCCAGGGCTTAGCTTTCATTCCAGTGGATTGGATTCACCATCAAATATCCTTACTGGGCCCCACAGTCTCAACAAACACGAACAAAATTCATGAATAAGCCTCACGGTTAACAAAATTGAAGCTTCCGGATATCTGGGCAGATGGGGCCCAGGCCACATGGGACCACCACCATCCAGGTCGTCCCTGGGCCCCCTTCAAGATGTGGGGTCCTAATCTCTGGTCAACTTAGGCAGTGGGTCCCACCATGGATGTCGACCTTCAGCCATATCTTCATCAAATTCACGCCTAGAATTCATTACACCTCTTGAACAGTGAGACCAATGATTAAAAACCCAGATGTCCAACTACACAAAAGTCGCCCAAGGGTCCCACACTTGATGGTCGGAGTTGATTTTCAATCAAGTGTACAGGTGGGACCCATAAAGCCTGGCGACAAGAAACTAACAAAATCTTGTTTCAGTCGCTCTGTTTCGTCATACCCATTGGATAAGGGCCCAGATGGGGCCCACTCCTCATGGGTCCAAGTCTCCTAGGGTCGACCAGGGGTCCCCTACAGGATGTGGGGTCTTGATCTCAGATCAGGTCAAATAGTGGACCTCACAATCAATGTCGATCTTCATTCCAGTTCCATCAAATTCACGTCAGAGCATTAAAATCAATTGGATGATGGCCTAAACAGAATTCAATCCTTATGGATTCAGCACCTCCATGGTCGCCCATAGGTCTGCTACAGGATCTTTGGGTCTGATCTATCATCCAGTGGCCATGGGGTCCCATAATCCCCAATCGACAATTCTGTACATACAAGCCCAGGTTCTGGCATGTCATGATCTCTCTATATATCAGCCAAACTTTGAGGAATTACTAGTGAACAAACACCTTATTATTTGTATAAATCTCACCATCAAGATTAACATGCTTTCTTTGATTCAAACATCAAAATTTCATCCGATCAATGATTCAACTTATCAACACAGCAGCAATACAACATAGTTAAGAAAATCAAGCCTCTATCAATCGTTTCATACATTGATTGAAATAACTAGGAAGATCCACTCACCTCTAGTACATGATCGTTGCATTTGCAATGTGCGGGTGCGAATAGGACATCAATCAGCCTTCCTCTCCTTCTCCTAGATTGCAGCCCACCAAGCTTTCTTTCAGAATTTCTCCAACAAGTAATGGTCGTTGGTTTGCTTATATTGCTTATATATACATATATAACAGTCTTATTCTTATACTTATACTTCCTCTTTCCTCTTTCTAATTAGAGTTCTCATACAACTCCTACTCTTTCTAAAACTCTTCTCATGAGTTTCTTTCTATTTCAAAAATAAATTAAACAAGGGTCCTACCTGGGCCAAACTAATCCCGGGCCCAGGTAACTCAAGATATTACATATAAAGAGGCATTAATAAGAACACTTAAACAGTAGAAACCCAAGACATAGTTCTGGGCAGTATGTTCTTCATAAACAATACGGTATCCATTACTTGGACAAAAAGAAAGTAAATAGTAAAACTAGAACTTTGGAGAAGGGCTTTGGAGCACGGGTTTTAAAAATCAGCCGAGTCTGAATTAACTTGGCCGAGTCAACTCAAACTCAGCACCACAGTGAGTTGAGTCACCCACGAGTATTCTGGTCAAGTCAAATCAGGAGGCAGCCAAAACAAGTATTCACCTTATCTTGTTGTGAGATGATTTGGAGGCATTTAAGGTCTTTTTGCATTGATTTTGGAAGATCAAAACCACATCTTCTAAAGATTTAAGCATTTGAATATCAAAGATAATGTTCATCCAACTGAATGAAAACCAAATGCAACCACCTATGATCACTTAAATTCATTCTAAATATTAAAACATGTGCGGCCTAAATTCACAAGACGTCATATTTCTATTTTTAAGCCTTTTTATCATATTTCCACAATTTTCTAGGTTTTTGGGGGCCGATAGCCGATAGGTAAAACACTCAGAGCCTCAAACCGACTCAGCTAAGTCTCATGCGACTTGGTTGACTTGACTCAACTCAACTTGAGGGTGACCAGGCGACTCAACTTCAGGTCACCCCAAAATTTGAGTTTTATAACCTTGCTTTAGAATCAAACAAATTGCAGATTAGCATGTCAAAGAGGGAATACATGGAGTGAACATTAGCTAATTCAAGAGTAGGAAAGATAGCTTACCCAGAGCGCAGAAGATAGGAAGATGAGTTGGTGCAACATGAAAATAATTTGATGTCGCAATGTGATAGATTCCAATAACTGGGAGCAACTATTGAGCAAAGGATAAGCTTTGAGGTGGATTAAAAGAAAAGGATCAATACTGGAAGGGAAAAATAGAGAAAAGTGAGCAGATTGTTATGCGCTCATCTAATGCCAATCATGGTTCAAAATAGTCGGCCGTAGCGGTCAAAGCCACTACGCTATTTTGAAAATAGCGGCGCTACGGTCTAAAACCTAATAAAACCAAGAAATTTTAGTTTTAAACACTGTTTTTCCTATTTCTTCTCCTCAATAGTCTTTCCTAAAGTTATCTCTACCCTAATATGGTTTTAAATCACTAAAGAAGTACAATATTGTTTGCTATACAAGATTCAAAAAAATTTGACCATTTAAAAATTCACACCGCCAACCGCTACGTATCGCCCGCTACGTAGCATTTTGGCCACTGACCGCTACGCCTACCGCAACCGCTATTTTGATCATTGATGCCAATTGCCACCCTTATTATCGTAATAGGCTATTATGCCCAGATACAACATGGATACGATAGGGACACGCCATGGATCTGGCAAGGACATGGATTTTACATATAAAAGGTGAATTATTAGATACAAAACAACATGATACTGTGCCTATTCTGAAGTGTTTGAGTATCATAGGTTACAAGACAACAATTGGACTTGCTACACTCTTTGGAGCAAAACGTTAGATGAGGAAGAAACGAAAACAGGAAAAAGCATATTGTGGAGATACACAAGCTAGGGGTGTTTAGAACAACAGTAAGTGACAGGATTAGGATTGACCATGTATGAGGAAACTTATTGAACATTGGTAGCTCTAGTAAGACAAATTCCATGGATGTAGTTCGAAATGATTTGGGCAGATATACGGAAGACCGAAAAGAATTCCCGACATGTATAAAGGGTTGCATGTTTAATGAACATGAAAAAAGGGCAAACCAAGACAGTCCTTAAACAAACTAGAGAGGAATGGCTTGATAGTTTGTGGAGTTACTGAAAATATGGCAATAAATAGAATTGACTAGAAAAGTAGAAATTACAAACCAACTCAGATATATGGGATAAGGATTCAATGATGATGATGATTAACATTAATACTTTGGGTTGTTCTCATCATCCAAAGGTCAAGTTAAAAGAACAAGGCAAATAATCCATTTAATCACTCACAATACACATAAATATTAGTCCATCAAGCAAAATTGGAACAGAAAAAACTATCATCATTTTCATCGTGTTATTGATACAAATTTGATTCTATGCAAACCTTTCACCTTTTCAAGTCATTGTGATCATACGCCTCATCATCATCATCATCATCAAAGCCTCGTCCCAACTATCTTGGGGTCGGTTACATGAATTATATTTCTCCATTCTGATCTATTCTAAACCAAATGCTCAGATAAGTCAAAGCTCTTCAG
This sequence comes from Umbellularia californica, assembly GCA_028538565.1. NCBI lineage: Eukaryota > Viridiplantae > Streptophyta > Magnoliopsida > Laurales > Lauraceae > Umbellularia > Umbellularia californica. The sequence continues at coordinate 46,566,120 of JAPQWN010000006.1, read as the reverse complement.
ATCTATTTTTACTACCTCCATCAACCTCTTCGGCCTACCCCTTCCCCTTGGTGTGCCCATCCACATGCACAGCCAAACTATTCATTACCGAAGCCGCTGTAGGCCTGCAATGGACATGCCCAAACCATCTCAAACGGGTTTCTCTAATTTTATCCCCTATTGACCCTACCCCTAAATGCTCTCAAAATCGCTCATTTCTAATTTCATCCATTCTAGTTTTACCACACATCTACCACAACATTCTCATCTCTACTACCTCCATTTTGTACATATATTGCTTCTTGTTGGGCCAACATTCTGCTCTATAAGTCATAGCTGGTCTAATTACTGTCCTATAAATTTTCCCTTCCGTCTTTTTTGCATTCATTGGTCACAAAGCACTCTAGAAATAAGTCCCCACTATAACCATCCTGTTTTTATCCTATGTTCGACATCTTCATCAATCTCCCCACATCACTAATTATCGAGTCAAAGTAACAGAATGAATCTCTTTGTAGTATTTCCTGGGCTTCAATTCTCATAGTAATTGCAGCTCATTGTATATACCCATTGAATTTGCAATTCATATATTCTGTCTTTGAACGACTTATTTTAAAGCCTTTGGACTCAAAAGCCTCTCCCCATCTCTCGAGTTTTGCATTCATATCATCTTTTGATTCATCCACCAACACTATATCATATGCAAACAACATACACTAAGGTACCTCCTCTTGAATATGAGCAATTAATTGATTCATAATCAATGCAAAGAGATAAGGGCTTATGGCTAATCCCTGATGCAAACCACCAGTCACTGAGAACACTATCTCTCCACAGGTAGTTCTCACACTCGTCACCACCCCTTTGTACATATCTTTAATAATTTCAATATAACCTCTGTGAACATTCCTTTTATTTAAAACCCACAAAATTAAATATCTAAGTACCCTATCATAAGGCTTTTCTAAATCGATGAAGACTATATGCAGACTTTTCCTTTTCGCTCAATAATTTTTCCATTAATTGTCTGAGTTAGAAGATAGCTTCCATAATTGACCTCCCTAGCATAAAACCAAATTGATTTTCAGATATCTTGGTCTTCTCTCTAAGTCTTTACCGCATTAATCTCTCCCACAGCTTCATAGTATGACTCATAAGTTTAATCTCATGGTAGTTATTACAATTCTATATATCTCCCTTGTTCTTATATATAGGTACTACAATACTTCTCAATTCATCCAGCATCTTCTTTGTCATTAATATCTTATTGAAGAGCCTGGTTAACCTGTAGAATGGATAAGGACCAATCCACTAAGATCCATAATAAGTAGGCCCAACCCAAACTTGGCCCATGAACATAAATATTCCACGTGTTCCTTTCTTGGCTAGATTGTATTCTCCTTATTTAGCTAGATAATTTCATTAGATCTGTAATGGCCTCAATTAGGCCCTGACTGTAGCCATTCATATGGCAAGTGTATACATATATTAGTGGTCTTTCTCAATAAGATACACAATGGTGGAGAATTCTCTCCTTTCAAATGATCTAGTTCTCTCCTTCCTCTGATCATTTTACATGGTATCAGAGCTACAATAGATCTCAAGAATAATCAATACAGATTCAGACATGTATTTCTTAAGTTTTTCGTCATTTGGGACCAAGGAGAACCTGCTGATCAGCCCTGATTCAATGGAGGCCCACCGGTGATGATCGAGATACCCAAAGCTATCCTAACTGTGATGGTCGACTACTTATTCCCAGAATTCTGGTGATTTTTTAAGAATTTTTTGCTGCCTCAAAGGAGTATTTCTGCACATTCTCGTGGATCTCCTATTTTTCACAACAGTTTTCATCTCAGTCGTCTAACATTTTGGATTTTCATCCGATTTTGATGGGACTTCGTTTGTTGGAAGCAGAAAACTAGTCCCTTGCATCTACACAGATCTGATTGTTCCATTGCTCAGACTGAAACACATCGTCAGATCCAGCGATAGAAAATAGGGTCGCCCAGCCTCTTTTTCTTACAAATCAGATTTCTGGTCCCATCTCTGGTTCCTTTCTGCCTTATCATCACAGATCTGCTTCCTTCTCCTCTGAACAAGAAAGGTTAGTCATCTGACCTCATATTTGGTTTGCCATTTTCACAAGATCATCTCTTTCTTCTCATTCAACCATTGGATCTGCATCAAATTTATTGAGTAGTTACACAAATATGGTCTTTTTATACTCTGGAAACTGGATTGTTCAAATCAAGTCAGATTTGTGAATTCTAGGTGAACCAGTGCACCTTGTCTTGATCGTACAAGCTATTCTGTTAGGTTGAATTTTGGAATCTTGTTTCTATTTGCTACCAAATCTTGTTTGCATCAGTCAAAATGGACAAGAATGATATAATTCCTGTTAAGATGAATGGGACCAACTACATGACTCGGTCTTTTCACTTGAAAAATTTTGTAGAAGGGAAAGGCATGCTAGGCTATCTGGATGGTACTGTCCCAAAACCAGTGGTAGATAGTTCCAGTCCTGCATCCAAGACTGCTGATGAGAAGGCAGTTCACACATGGAATCAGAATAATGCTAAGGTTGTGACATGGATACTCAACTCAGTTGATCCATCCCTATCTATGTCCCTACAAGCCTTTACAAAGGCCTCTGATATGTGGAACCATATGAAAAAGTTGTACCACCAGACAAATAAAGCCAGGAAGTTCCATCTGGACACAGAACTGGCCAAATATTGCCAAGGTGATAAAACAGTTCAAGAATATCACAACGGATTCCTGGCTCTATGAACAGAAAGGGACCAAATGCTCCTATACTCTGTCTCATCAGAATTCCTACCACAAGCTCTTAAGCGTCAAGAAGAGTTGCATATCAGCTAGTTCTTAATAAATCTACGTCCAAAATTTGAGCCAGTTCGCGCTACTCTTATGAATCGGGAAAATTCCCCAGATTTAGATACCTGTGTGCAGGAGGTCCTTCAGGAACAGATCCCTCTTGTGTCACAACATTCTCTCATAGTGGAACCAAAGGCTCTTCTTACCACCCCTGCACCTCCAGCAGAAGAGACAGCTTTCCTCACATCTCCTGGTCAGAAATCTCAGTGCTTCGAATGCAAGGGCTATGGATATATAGCTCGAAATTGTAGGAAGAAACTATTTCGTAATTATTGCAAGCGAACTGGTCATATCATTTCTAAATGCAAAAGGAGACCCCAAAGTGAACTGAACAGCCCCAATAGCAAAAACAGAGTGCATTTCAAGCTCATGTACCACTCCCACAAGCTGCTCAACCAAATCGTGCTGAGACGGTGACTCTAACTCCCACTCAGATTCGAGAAATGATCAACTCCTCTGTTGCATCTGCATTCACCTCCATGGGCATTAATGGTCTGCCTCTTCCTCTCACTACCTTTTCTGCATTTCATTCCTCCACTGCCCTTTCTACATCCTTAACACCCTCTACATGGATCTTAGATTCAGGAGCCTCAAATCATATGACTACAGTAGAACAAAATTTAGAAGCTTCTCAAGCATATGTTGGACATGCAACCATAACCACAGCAAATGGTTAGCACATGTCCATCTCTGGCATAGGTTCTTTAGAGCTTCCCACAACCGGAAAAGAACCCCCTCTCTCCAATGTTTATTTTGTTCCACAATTGTCTGCAAATTTGATTTCTATTGGTCAATTAGTTGATTGTGGATATCTTGTTAATTTCTCTCCCTCTGGTTGTGTTATACAGGAACGGCAAACCGGGAAGGTGATAGGAACAGGGAGTAAGCATGGCAGGCTATTCCTTTTAGATATGAGACCGAGTTCTTCCTTCTTTGCTACTTCATGGGTGTTTTAAATAAATTATGGACTGCTTGGCATAGATGTCTTGGCCACTTAAATAATTCTAGTTTACTTTCTTTGTTTAAACTTGGTTGTTTGGAACATTCAGTTGATAATAAGCTTATTTCTGCTTTTGTTAAATCTAAATGTGAAGCTTGTTATCTTAGCAAAAGTCATGTGTTACCTTTTCCCGCTCATTTCTCACGTGCCAGTGAAGCTTTTAACGTCATTCACACTAATGTGTGGGGTGTTGCTCCTCATCTAAGTAGAATGGGATATAAATATAATGTTACCTTTATTGATGATCATTGTAGATATACATGGATCTACTTCTTACGGTTCAAATCTGAAATTTTCTCTACTTTCCAAAAGTTTTATAATATGGTTTATACTCAATTTCAGAAATCAATCAAAATCTTACGTTCTAACTCAGGGGGAGAGTACATGTCCTCTGAATTTTCCTCTTTCTTATCTAATAAAGGTACCATTCATCAAAAATCTTGTCCTCACACACCCCAACAAAATAAGATTGCTGAAAGGAAGAACCGACATTCTTGAGATGGTTCGATCTCTTTTGATTGAAGCACTTGTTCCACCAAAATTTTGGTGTGAAGTTGCTCACATGGCTATTCATATCATCAATTGATTACCCAGTTCTGTGCTAAATAAGGTTTCTCCGTATGAATGTCTATTTGGCCATTCACCTACCTATTCTCATTTGAGAGTCTTCGGCTATCTATGCTTTGTCCATCTCCCATCCATTGAGCGTACTAAATTATCACCTCAGGCTATTAAATGTTTATTTCTTGGATACAGTGATAACACAAAGGATTTCTTTGTTATGATCCTAAAGATAATCACCTCCGTATTTCACAGAATGTTGTCTTTTTGGAACATGTTCCTTTCTACTCCGTTCGACCTGAACATCACCCTCTTCAAATTTCATATCTCCCTCAATTTCCAGAATCTAGAACTCCACCACCCATCACTCAAGTCTATGTTCACTAGCAAAAGCCTATGCCTCATGCTACACCTGCTCCAGATCAACTTCTCTTGCCGGCTCCATCCACTTCAGGTAATGACCCTCCAGATCCTCCTACACTGCGACGCTCTAGTCATATTTTAGCTCCACCTGACAGATATGGTTTTCCTGTGATGTTTACTCTTTAGATCCCATTTCTATCCCCACCTCCTATTCACAGGCCTCAAAAATACTATGTTGGCAAGATGCAATGGCAGAGGAATTGCTCTCTCTCGAAGCTAATTCTACTTGGGATTTGGTTCCACTTCCTGCACATGCTTCTATCATCGGAAGTAAATGGGTTTATTCCATTAAGGTCAAATCCGATGGGAGTCTTAATAGATATAAGGCTAGACTGGTTGCTCAAGGTTTTAAACAAGAATATGGCCTGGATTATGAAGAGACCTTCGCCCCAGTTGCGAAAATGACCACAGTTCGTTGTCTCATCAGTGTTGCAGCTGCTCAAAATTGGCCTCTTTGGCAGATGGATGTGAAAAATGCATTTCTACACGGTGATCTTCGGGAGACTGTTTACATGCGTCCAACCCCAGGATATGCCTCTCCACCAAAGTATGTCTGCAAATTAAAACGGTCATTATATGGCCTTAAACAGGCCCCTCGCGCATGGTTTGACAAGTTTCGCTCAGCCATTTTACAGGAAAATTTTTATCAAAGCCCGTGTGATAGCTCCCTCTTTATTCGCCGAACATCATGTGGCTGTACAATTCTTTTGATATATGTTGATGATATGATAATCAACGGCAATGATACTATTGGTATTGCAAACCTCAAGACTCATCTTATGCGTTTATTTCAGATGAAAGATCTTGGAGCTTTGATATACTTTCTTGGGTTGGAAATTTCAAGAAGCAAGGAAGGCATTCGTGTTAACCAAACCAAGTATGCAGATGACTTAATCGGGATAGCCAGACTTCAAGATGCGAAGACATTTGATACACCTCTTGAGCTTAATGTTAAAATCAGCAAGGATGATGGATGTCCGCTTGAGGATCCTACACTCTTTCGACGTTTAGTAGGAAGTCTCCTCTATCTGACTATGGCTTGGCCTGATATTTCTCACGCAGTACATACTGTGAGTCAATTTGCTTGTAACCCACACAAACCACATCTTGCTGCAGTCTATCGTATTCTACGATATCTTAAAGGTACTCGAAATTGTGGACTATTTTACCCCTCTACGACATCCTTACAGCTTCAAGCATATGCAAATGCAGATTGGGCTGGTTGTCTCGATACTCGTCGCTCCACCACGGGTTGGTGTATGCTTCTTGGTCACTCCATCATCTCATGGAAATGCAAAAGGCAAACTACATTATCCAAATCTTCAACAGAGGCTGAATATCGTTCTATATCTTCAGCAAGCGGCGAAATTGTTTGGCTTTGTCGCTTACTCCGTGAATTTGGAGCTTTTCTCACCACCCCAACTCCTCTCTATGCTGACAACACTAGTTCCATCCGGATTGCTAAAAATACAGTCTACCATGAGCGCACCAAACACATCGAGATTGATTGTCACTTCATCCGTCAACATGTAGTATCAGACACCATCAATCTACCATATGTCTCTTCTCATGATCAGTTGGCTGATATTTTTACTAAGGCACTACCCCATGATCGTCATAATTATCTTGTTTCCAAATTGTTGCTTGGTTCCACCCACCATCAATTTGAGGGGGAGTGCAGAATGGACAAGGACCAGTCCACTAAGATCCATCAGAAGCAAGCCCAACCCAAACTTGGCCCATGAACATAAATATCCCAAGTGGGATCTAGTTAGATTGGGTTAACACAATATATTATTATCTTCCTTTCTTGGCTAGATTGTATTCTCCTTATTTAGCTAGATGATTTCATTAGATCTGTAATGGCCTCAATTAGGCCCTGATTGTAGCCATTCATATGGCAAGTAAGTGTATACATATAGTAGTGGTCTTTCTCAATAAGATACACAACGGTGGAGAATTCTCTCCTTTCAAATGATCTAGTTCTCTCCTTCCTCTGATCATTTTACATAACCAAGTCCCCCCAACTTCTCCTAAACATTTCCATGACTATATTGGAAAGTCATTTTGACCTATAGCCTTTCCTGTGTTCATTTGTTTCAATGCTTTTCTCACTTCTACCACCCTAAATCTGCGGAAAAAAGTATGTTCTGCTAATAACATATCCCCTCTTGTTCTTATGTCTCCTACATAGTCTTCATTTAAAATTTCGCTAATATTCTCTCCACCATTCTTTGATATCGTTGTCCTTCACTAAAACCTTTTGGTCATTGCTTGTACATTTGACATGGTCGCAGTCCCTACTTTTCTTTTCCCTTATTTTTGCAAGCTTGAAAATATCCTTCTCTCCTTCTCTTGTTCCGAACCTATTATAGGTCATCATATGCTTTGAACTTTGCATCACTTACAACGTTCTTAGCTTCTTTCTTTGCCTTCTCATACAACTCATAGTTTTCCATATTCCTAATCTCCTATCAAACTTTGTAACGTCTTTTCTCTCGAACAACTTCCTAAACCTCTACACTCCACAACCAGATATCTTTATTATAGTGTCTTTTCCCTTTTGACTCTCCAAGCACCTCTTTAGCAACCTTTTTAATAAAGTTAGCCATTTGATTCCACATTGTTGTAGTTTCTCCATCAAAATTTCATTATCCCCCCTCAATCACTCTCTTTAAATATTGTTGCTCTTTCTCCTTTCAAATCCCTCCACCTTGTTTTATGGCACATCTTATTTACTACCCTCTCTTTCTGCTACTAATGCAAATATCTAAAACTACTAGCCTATGTTGTGTGGTCAAACTCTCTCCTGGAATAACCTTGCAGTCTTTACAAGCCAATCCATCATGTTTTCTAACTAAGAAAAGCCTATCTGGCTCCTGCTAGTTCCACTTTTATAGGTAATTAATGCTCCTCTCTCTTTTTAAAGATGTGTTTGCCATTACAAGGTCAAATGCTAATACAAAATCCAAGATAGTGTCTCCTAACTCATTCTTTTCTCCAAATGCTTGACCACACACTCTCTCATACCCTCTATTATCCTTTCCTACATGCCCATTTAAGTCCCCTTCTAGAAAAACATTTTCACTAGTCAGCATTTCTTATAATAAACCATCCATCTCCTCCCAAAATTGTCTCTTGACACTTTAATCTAATCATGCTTGAGGAGCACATGCACTAATAATATGAATTGTGTCTTCCTCTAACACTAGTTTAATTGCTATAATTCTATTACTCAACCTCTTTAAAATCCTTATCTACAACTATACCCACTCCATTTCTTGTATTGTTCTTTCCCGCATAAAAAAGTGTATAACCATCAATGATTATACATTTCAAAGAAAAGAAAAAAGAGAGAGCTTTATGGTTACAAATAGCATGCACCATAATATTATGTACGAGGTAAAAATATCTTGTCTAGCAAAAATTTCATGCTATGTTTTTTAATGGTGCATTCATCATCACCATTGTCGTCGTATTCATTAAAGCCTTGTCCCAACTCATGAACTCTAAATAGTGGTCTATAAAACCAATGACCAAATTGCAAGACAAAATAAATAAGTTGTTTGGCCATTATTATGAAGCCCATTTGTGAAAAATAAATTAGATGGGGTTTATACATATCATATGTCTCTAGTTAACAGACCAAGGCCTTGATAATAATGATAATGATTGATCAAATGATATGGGCCAACAGGTGTAAGGACCAAAACCCAGAAAATACTCAATTATGTTTAATTGCTAGGGTTTCCTCGAATTTGGGTCACAAATTGCTAAGTTGGGGCACTTAGGTTAGTTCATGCATTATAATGTCATGCCTTGATTTTTTTTTTTTTTTTAAAAAAACTGTCATAAGTAAGGGCTTAGTGGTAAATTTCACACAATAAGGTTAAGATGGTGATTCATACTAAACGTGCATTGGTGGACCCCACTAGTAAGTATTTAATTTAAGCAATAAGAATTAAAAAGAAAGAAACATATAAAGCAATATGTTAAAATGAATGCTTCAAAAAATGACATATATGGTTAATTAACAAATATGGACATGAAAAATACTATTAGTGTAACTAGGCCCATGCAAAATATGATCAGTTTCATACAAAATTCAGTACTTGAAATATTTAAGGTTAATTAGAAAATAAATCACGTGCTTATGAAAATCCCAATAATAAATAATTAAATTAATACATAAAATACATTGGTGGGGCAATCCACATGTTTGACCTGTTGACCACAACTAATTAACTAGAGGATGAATTAGGCACCATACATATAAACGTATGTGCACAGGGCGGTCTCTAGAAATCAATAGGAAATAGTGGGGCCCATGGGGACCACATATACCTTGCACAGTCAAGCTTAGGTTAGATTTGAGCATTTACATGAGTTTTAGACCCATTAGAAAAGTTAGAAAAGCGTGAGGGATAAAATAGGAAAGTTGGTTACATTAAGTAGGTTTTCTCGACAAACACAAAGTTTCCTAGCTTAAGCCAACAGCATGAATGTTACAGTCCCACATAGCATGAATGGCACAGTCCCACATAGCATTGCACAATCAAGAGGACGGTAAGCTGTGGCACACAATGGAACTCATATTGTATTAAGTGAGTTGCAATGCAGGAGAGAGAACAAATTTGGAAAGTTGCCAACTCACCATAGAAATTAGGAAGACACTTAGCACCAAAACTTTAGGAAATTCACACGTTCCACACTAAAAACCAATACTCCTAAAAACTAGGCAATTATGTTGGCACAAGTCCACAATAAAGGAAGGTTTCCCAACTAAGAAGGATTCTAAGGCAACTTGAATAAGAAGATTTAAAAACATTAAAAAGGGGAGCCCATTTGTTCAAGCCATGCTGCACAAACCAAACAGCCATTCCATATTATCTCATGGCTAGAGAGAAAAAATACTAACAGAAAAGAAGACATAGAGAGAAGAAAAGAGAATCAAGATGGGTTGGCTAGAACTTGGATAGACTTGGGTTCAAGTTGCATAATTTTCTCATCGATGCACTTTCATCTTTCAACATGAAATCAAAAGTGGGCCATCATGCAATGTAAGTGGATTTGTTACATTGCTTTGGCATATGTCTTTTCCGATATTTCTTCTTGATTAATGCTTAGGAACATTTCAGATTAATCGACTCCCTCTATGATGCAGGCTAGACCCAAGGTCTGAACCGCATTGGACCCAAACCTACTAAAGCCCATAAAGAGAATCTTCAGATCGTGCAAGACTTTTCCTATTTTAAGTATTAGCTGAATTATAGGGATAGTTATTAGATTAATTAGAAAGATTATCTTATGTGATTTAGTGTTTATTTTAATTTGGTTTGTTTCCAAGCATAGGTGAGTATGAAGCTTATATAAGGATTGTAATCCCTTCACAGGGATAAGTTTAGTGATCAATAAAATTTCTTCATTGAGAATTTTCTCTTAATGATTTGTCTGTGGTGTGAGACCAAGACGTTTTAGATCCCACGGATCCCTATCAAGGTTTAAAAAACCGGACTCGGGACCCGACTCGTTCATGGCCAAGTCCGAGTCGACTCGACAAGTCGCATAGGACTGCCAGTTAGATGGCCGAGTCGAGTCGCATGGCCAAGTCCCTTGGGACTCAACTGAGTTGCATTAGGACTCGGCCGAGCCACATGATTCAATTCAGAGTCCCATGCGACCCAACTCAGTATGTGCCGAGTCCGAGTTGACTCGGACTCGGCCGATTTTGTAAACCATGATCCCTATTCCCTATCCCTAAGCCTTTATCTTGTAGATTAGTCCATTGGCTATTCTCCCTTACCGTGAATTGGTATCAGAGCAAAGATCCATTTCAGATCGCCAATCCGAGGTATCCCGCCATCCCATCTTCGAATTGTTTATCTGTTGATCCACTCTCATCACCACCCCTCATCATCATCACCACTTTCCCATCACAGCCAAAACTCAATGCCAGACCCTAAATCCCCCAAACCCAGTCGAAGTTCCCTACCCACCCATCCAGCCCTTTCACACCTACCAGAGGTCCAAAACCTTAAAGCCCATAAAGAGAATCCATATCGTGCAAGACTTTTCCAATTTTTAGTATTAGCCGAATTTTAGGGATAGTTATTAGATTAATTAGAATTATTATCTAATGTGATTTAGTGTTTTGTTTAATTTAATTAGTTTCCAAGAATAGGTTAGAGCATAATTTTCAAAATCGGAATCGTATCGCAAATCGTTCATACCTATGAATTAAATCGAATCGCAAATCGTAACGTGAATTGTAGGAATTTTTGTATTTTTCTAATAAAAATTAAAAATAATTAAAAATTAAAAGAAAAGGGAAAAGGTAATTATTCATAACCATACATTTTTCCATTTATAGTAATATAAATATAATAACAAGTCTATCATACAATTATATCAAGAACATCAAGACATATATATATATGAAATAAATAATGTGTAAATAGTTAACTAAGTTTAAAGTATCAATATATATTTTTTATTATCTTTAAATCAAAATATAAAAATAAAATAAAATCCAAACCATCAATCTTACACGGTAGGATATCTCTTAAAGTTAAGAAAATGTTCATGAAGAAAAAAACTAAAATAGATTAAAAACATAAGATTTAAACAAGCACTATACGTACAGTCGAATGCTTTAGTTAATTGCATGTTCTTTATTCATCTTTAATACCTTATCAAAGCCATAAAAATTTCTTATGAGGTTTCGTTAACTACTAAATAACCTTTTAAAAATACAAGCGGTAAAAGAAAGAGAGAATAAAGAAAGAAAAAATATAAAAGATCATTAATATTAGCTTATTGGCTATAGTCATTCTCGCTTAGTCGAATCACTTGAATCGTAAGATTCAATAAAACGAGTATCGAATCGTAGGATTCACACCTGAATCCTAAGATTCATTTGTAAATGAGATTCATTACATAGATACGAATCGTTTTCCTTAAGATTCGGGATATGAATCGGGATTCGGGATACGAATCGTAGGATTCTAATAACTATGGGTTAGAATATGAAGCTTATATAAAGGATTGTAATCCCTTCTCAGGGATAAGTTCAATGATCAATAAAATTTCTTCATTGATGGTTTTCTCTTAATGATTTGCTTATGGGGTGAGACCAAGACGTTTTGGATCCCATAGATCCCTATCCCTAAGCCTTTGGCTTGGAGATTAGCCCATTGGCTATTCTCCCTTACCGTACGTTGCGTCTCTCTAATTATGTAGCCTTAATGTTCTTGTACTAATAGTTAGATATTAATATTGTGATTAACGGTGTAAATTTATGTGCACATTCATCTTGTGTATTGGGGTTCCATCAAGATCATGAAGATTTAACCAAAATAAAAGAAAAATAATGATGTACACCGCAAGAATAAGTCCGTGAAAAACAAAGAAACCATATTGGTCGTGGTCCTTGATGGGCTTTTAGGAAACCATAAACCATAGGTCCAAGGACCCATGACCATGCAGATGGTTGAAAATCATTGGCTTTGAAATGTGGTTGATGACATAGGGTGTTGAAGGAGCCCTTGTAGATCTTGAGTTTACGTGATTGTTATCTTAATCCATATTACACTCCAAAACGATCACCCCAGCCTTTCTTGAACTTATTCTAGTATGTGATGTGTTGCACTAGTCTTGTTCAGGATTAACCCTTGATCAACCGATAGATCATGTAGTAAGTAATGTTCCCTTGGATTTTTGCGGTCAAAACTCTTTTTTTATCGTGTTAATAGACCCAAGATGTGATGATTAATGTGCAATAGGTTCAGATTTAGCATGTTGATGGGACCCATGAGCAATATGTAACTTGATCAAAAAAATTATGACTTTCAGGTTTTGGGGAAAAATTAGTCATGTAAACTGCATGTTATAAATAACAAATGTTTTCCCAAAAATTCTGGAATTTTAGTATGTTCATCATCTATCCAAGAACCTAACTTTTTTTTTTTTTTTGAATGATAAGAGAACCCAACTTTCATAGAGAATTCATCTTCAGATTCATTATGATTTTGAGAAGTTGTGTGATGATATGTTTATAATTGAAAGTCATGAGTTAAGTACCATTCCAAATTCAATGCCTGAATGACTTACTAGTATCCACTTCACAAGACCATTCCAAAATTTGTTGCTCGAGCGGCTTGCTAGTATCCACTTCACAAGACCATTCTAAATCTGATGCCCAGATGGGTTGCTAGTATCCACTTCACAATACCATCCCGAATTGGCTTGATGGTACCCACTTCTCAATACATTCTAAATCTGGAGCAATTAGTGGTATCCACTTCCCATTTGCCTGAATTCACTTTCACAGTGCCTCTCGTAACAGATTAGAATTCCAAGTTCAATCAGTATAAATATTGGATTTGATAAAGTGAATTCAGGCAATTGTGAAGTGGATACTACTAATTGCTCCGGATTTAGAATGTCTTCAGAAGTGGACACCATCAAGGCATTCGGGATGGTATTGTGAAGTGGATACTACCAAGCCATCCAGGCATCGGATTTAGAATGGTCTTGTGAAGTGGTTACTAGCAAGCCATTCGAGCAACGAATTTGGAATTGTCTTGTGAAGTGGATACTAATAACTCATTCGGGCATTGAATTTGGAATGGTATTGAAGTGGATACTATTATGCCATTCAGAATGGTTTTGTGAAGTGGATACTAGCATACCTTTCAGGCATGGAGGGTGGGATCTTCCATAACGTCATCAATAAAATAGAAAACTAGCAGGATCTCATGCACTCGACTAGTGTTCTTGTGGAGTAGACTAGCGCACTAGCAAAGGATCTTCCAATAAGTGAATTCGTGTCTTGGCCCAGGTCTTGTCTAGCCAAGGGGCGTGAAAGGAAAATAACATGAATACGAGAGGTGCCTAATTCTTTAGACATAGGGATTTGTGATTCCAATTGTTGGCTTGTGATTCCTTTAGCAAAACATCTTCTCACATCTTGTGATCTTGAAGTGCCTCACTCAATGAAAACGATGTTGTGTTAAAGCCCTTGAATTCATCTCCTTAATCTAATGTCTAAGTCTGATCTTGGTATATTCAATCTCTTCCATAACACATATACCTTGTGAAGTAATTTATTACATCTGCTTTCTATATTGGGACTTAACCAATTTGTTTTGGTGGACAGACAACGACGTGCCCGTAAATGATAATGATGATGGTGTAGAAAACAAGGATAGAGCGATGGACTACGTGAAGTAGAGATAAGGAGCATTGATTAGCAAATTTTGATTTAGTTTTGTTTAATTAGATCCTAGGCATCATTAATTGAGAATTTTGTAATAAGACCTTTAGAGTCACATTACTATTTAGCATTATTGGTTGTTCATTGAATTTCCTTTTTTTTATATATATCTCAAGATATCCCGACCTTTGGCAGGACTGATCCCCGGGCCCCACGCCCACACCCACACAGACGGGGGATGGCTAACGCCCTGGGGAATCGATGCCAGGACCTCTGGGGAGCAAACCCAGTGTCCTAACCACCGAGCCAACACCTGGTTGGGTGGTTGTTTATTGAATTTAAAATTAAACATATTAGTCTATGCTTTGATCATAATGAAATGAAAAGGAAAAAAAAAAAAAAAAAAAAAACTGTTGTAAAGTTCTGACCTAATCTCACATCGCGGATTGAATATGTGATTTCGCGCCCACAAAATTTGAGATTCAAGTGATTTGGATTTCAGCGCGAGACAATAGGTTGGTTTTACATTGCGGCATTTTGGAAGAAAAGGAATTAATGACCATGTTAATAGAATTTAGTCAATAGCAGTTCAAGCTTGCCACTTTCTAGCGAATGAACAGTAAATTTTCCTAGAAAGGTATTCGAGCATGTGAGTGGTTAAAAATGGCCTTTAAGAAAGAATAATTGTTGTTCTAACATTAAAAGGTCCATTTTATTCTGGTTAAAGAAAATACTAAACATGCTCTAACTATTCCTCACAAATCCCACCCTCAATTACTAAATCTTTTTTCTTGTCGCAATCTACTTGTAATTTCATATTTGTTGTTAATAACTTTAATCCAAAATTCTTATAATAAAATACAAGATATATACATATATAAAATTGTATACAGCTTTGCAAATGCTTAGTTGGTATTATACCTCTCTTCTAAACAGAGATTAAAAAAAAAAACCCAGCTAGTTAACATCATTGCATTGGTGTATTTGATTCTTGATCAGATTTTTATAATACTTGCTTTATATGTTGTATGGTAAACATCATTAGATTGTGATCCTCCATTTCCTTGCAGTGGCAAGACCAACCATTGCAATGTGTGGATGAAAGCTGAATTTTCGGCGAATCCTTCACTTTCAGCTTCCACCTCTCTTCCAAAGGGTAATGATACATACACCCATTAGAGAACTAATCTTTTTACTTTTAGAATTTAATTAGAATGAAGGGAGTGTACAGATCTACTTATAACTTCTAAGAGTACTGCTTTTATTTCTATTTTGAATGTGAATGAACTCTCAGTCTCTTAATAATGGGTGGTTACATCCAGTAACCTTTAGGAACAGTTAGCACTGTCAAAACGTCCATAAAAAATAAAAAATAAAAAAGGCAGTTCCATAACAACCACCACACACCCAAAGGAAGGAACACAAATGACTCAGAGAGGCTTTGTCTTCATATAAACAAGTTGCCAAAATGCATTTGAAACTCAATAGACAAATGACTCAGAGAGGCTTTGTCTTCGTATAAACAAGTTCCCAAAATGCATTTGAAACTCAATAGAAAAAAATTCTTCTTTCCATTTTTTGGGCCCACTTTACCTCGATGTTGAAGGGGCAAAACTCCAGAGACAACATCAGAAGAAAGAGAAGAAGAACCTGCAGCTGGCAATGCATCACAAAAGGTTCTGTGCGCAGTAAAGTCATCCTTCCTACAAAAGAGACGGACATCAATGAATATTAAACTTCCAAGAAGGCCACTTTTCACAGTGCCTCGCATTTTATCACAATATATTTGCAAAATGTACATCCACTAAACTCTGCTGACAGCCAATAAACATCAAGACGTAGGTAGGAACATTTGATTAGCATCTTATTTGGTTTCCCTTGCTTCTAAGGCTGCATTTGGGAGGACTAGAATCTAGATACATAAACAAAGAGACAGATAAATAGATGGATGAAAGATTGAGAGAGACCTGGAGAAAGAGACGCCGCAGTCGCAGCAATGTTCATTGATCCCACAAGTCTTGGAATGTGCCTTCCAATCGGCCTCGACCGCATACTCCTTGGAGCACTTGCTGCACTTCCACTTCTTCTCTCCATGCTTGCGGCAGAAGTGCCGCTTAACGGCAGTAATGTGGCCGAACCCCCACGATGGGGAGTTGTTCACGCAAGATGGCTCCGGACAGACGTATATGCGCTTCTGCGGCTCCTCCGTGCCCGGCACCTGCTGCTGCTGATGATGATGCTCCTCCTCCTCCTCTTCATCTACATCATCACCCTCCTCCGCCGACTGCAGTCGCCGCTTCAAGAGGCGGTTGTGGCCCCGGAGATGGAGCTGGAGGTTCTGTCGGCGAGGAAAGGTCTTGCCGCAGATTTCACAGGCAAATTGGTCCGTTGCCGTAAGCGAGTTGGGGGACAGAGAGATCACCTCGACCGCATCGGGGTCTGCAGAGTAGGAGAAAGGGATTTGATTACTTTAAAGAGTAAAGAGATTCATGTTTTCAATTCTACTTTGTGTTTAGGGTTTTTTTCCTTTGAACTTATTTTAATACCTGGCGTTTCGGGGAGAATACGCTTTTTGGGCATTATTTTGAGAAGAAAGGGAGGAGAGAACTAGTTGGGCTGCTGCTTCTTCTTCCTCGTGTCCCTGTTCGGAGAGGGGTTTTGGCCTCTGGGGGAGATTGATGTTTCCAGTCCTGCTTTTTCGACACTTTGCACCTCCTTCTTTGTCGTTCTTGGCCGTTTTTTAACGAGGCAAAGACATTAGGATGGAAAAGCAGTGGGCGGAAGGCAAAACTGTGTGCCTGCTTTTATCTCCCTCTTGACCGTCGTCGCTCTTTTTTGGTTTCACATGGTGACGTCAGCTAGTCGAGCGAGCTCAGGCATGTATTTGGCTCGGTTTAACTGGGCTCAAGCTCAAGCTTAAGCTTGATTGATAGGAGTGGGGTGCTCATGGGCTGAGACAGCTCAATCTGGATCAGAACATTTTGGGCCAGGTTTTGACCTTGGGTTTCTGTAGGCAAAACCAAGCCTAGATCTAAAGTTTTTTGAACATTTAATATATGAGTGGGGCTTGGATTAAATGATAGAAAGGTCAGGGACTGGCCCAACCTGGCTCGAATTAATAATGAATTTAGTTTAGGGACTGATTTTATCCAAACAAGTGATAAAAAGACTGAGGCCCCGCCCTAACCAGCCTGATTGACTAGATGGGAGGGCTGGGGACTGACATGTGCAAGGTGAGTTGAGCTTGGGCAAATCGCTTAAGGCCAGTGTCAAGCTTGGGCTGGATACGAGCCTATGTTTCATGGGCTGCCCATCCCATGAACACCCCATATGAGCAAGAGTAGCAAAGTTAAAACTTCTTTGGCCTAAGTTGGCTCAAGCTTGATTCATTAAGGACTTGGCTTGTACTCACAGTTCGGCTCCCTTGATTGGTGGTACATAGTAGGTACAGACTTGAATGTGTGTGTCGCGACCCCGGACCGGGACCCGGGCCCGCGACTGCGCGGCGGCAGCATGATTAACCAACACAAGACACACCGCCGCTGTTTTGATCTTTTTCCCACAGGTTTCCGCGGTGAGGATCCCATGACACGGGTCGAGCTCACATGAATTGATATGCGGAAGCGTGTAGCAAAACTCATCACACCATTCTTAAACAATCACAATACAAGATCAATAATTAACATCGAGACAAGGTATCAAAAGAGAATGTCATCAAAGCATTCCTAGCATGAATAAAGTTTAACATTTAGACAAAGTGTTTTACTTCCAAGTTACACAACCCCCCAAGAGGCCAACAAAGGCCAATACAACGTATGGAATCCCAAAAAGAACAACCCGACAAAACCCAAGCTAGGTGAAACGAGAATCACGATCCCGACCGGCGTCTAGATGACGTCGTTGGGCTGCCACTCGAGTGCTGGAGGTGGCTCAACAGCCTCCTCCGGGCACTCCTCGTCACGCGCGAAACCACCGGCACCTGGACACCAAAATACAAGCATCAAACACGACGGTTTGGCAAATAAACAATTTAGACATGAATAATTGGAATAATGCTAAAACAGTTCAAAGTTTAAGTACACGTTTCAATGCTTACGAAACTAGCACGAATACATATAATATCATGAAAAGATAAATCCACATGAGCTCATCCTTTCTCCGTCATACTTGATGACAAGAGCAAGCACGCACGACAAGCACGACAAGAAACACGATCCCACGCCACACAAGGTAGACGGGGTATCCGGCCGCGGAACCGGACCACGAACACGCACGATGTGTCATTCAAGACACGACTAGTCTGCAGACAGTCCACGAGTTTAAGGACCCCCAGGTAGTGGATCAAGCTAAAAGGGCGGTCCAAGCTCAGTGAAATTCACTTATATCATGAATGCACAAAACACGGCAATACGCGATCGAAAACACGACAAAACAAGAGGGAAATCATTTAACGAGCACGACGTAACAAGACTAGCAAAATAGCATAGTATTAATGCTTACAAACTTAATAAATGATTCCCTTTTTGATTCTTGAAACACATCTTGAAAACGACTTGCACTTGGAAATCAGACGAGAACACGATGGTGCATAAAGCATCACAAACAAAGGTTCAAACATAACTTTATCAAGCATAGGCTAAGACCACATCTTTGACCCTTGTGGAATTGAAAACCAAATGTTGAAATTCAATAAAACTTGGTGTCCCCGAAGGTATATTACATTTTGGAAATTTCAAGTGCACAAGGTCAATAAAAAGGGTCTAAAACCAAGTCTAGTTTTCATTCCTGCAAAATCCTTCAAAACAGTACATCTGGGTGTGATTCATGCATCTCTACCGGTAGAACTACCGGTTGAAGTGCTTCTACCGGTAGAACTTCCGGTTGAAGCACTTCTACCGGTAGAAATTCCGGTAGAACAGAGGCTTCTCACCTTCCTCAACTCTCTGTCAGAATTTAAGCCCTTTCTACCGGTAGAACTTCCGGTTGAAGTGCTTCTACCGGTAGAACTTCCGGTTGAAGCACTTCTACCGGTAGAAATTCCGGTAGAACTCCTGTTCCTCAACTTTTCTCACTCTCTGCCGAAATCTGGGCTATTTCTACCGGTAGAACTTCCGGTAGAACTTGGGGTTCACAGTTTTCGCAACTCTCTGTCAAATTTTGAACCATTTCTACCGGTAGAACTTCCGGTAGAGTTCTGAAGCTCATTTCTTTCACACCTCTCTCCCTTCTTCACTCCCACATTTGTACCACCTGCACTCCCCAAGCCTACATGCTTTCCAAGGGAGGATTTCCACACAAAATCCATTCACATTTCATTCAAAACATCAAAATCATTAACCCTTATACATTCAAGCATATATCTAATAACTTGCAAATCATTCCATTGAAAACATGCTTCCATTGAAGATGAAACCTCTAGATTGGATAGAGAAATTAGTATTCTTACTTAGCAAGATTTAAAACAGGCTAAAAGTGATTAATAACATGCAAGAGAGATAAGCTTGAAGATAAACAACATTTCCAAAAGTAAAAATGCCCAAAACTTGAAATGCACTAAGGAGAACTAAAAGGTTTACTTGCCTCTAACCAAAGCCAAGCCAAAGCTTCTCAAAATCAACAAGAAAGGGGTGCTCCACGAGATCTACACAAAACCCCCAAAATGGAGCATACAAAATCAACATTTTTGGCCATTACAAAACCCCATTTCGAAAATGGGTTTGAAATCATGACAAACAAGCTCTAGGTGAGCTAAAGAACATCAAATGAAGAGAATGAAGGAACACTAACCAAGAGCTAGCTGAACAAGGAAGATTAGGGCTTGAAGATGATGAATAGTGGGGAGGTTTGGATCCAAAACGCGTCCAGCTGAAGCTCCAGAAGAGAGGAAGAGAATGGCGGAGTCGAATCGGAGAATGGAGCCTTCTTGCTAGATGATTTCCAAAGGAGAATACCAAGGAGAAAACTCTTCTCTTCTTCACTCTAGGGCAAGACGTTGCAGAGATTTGGGAAAAGGGCAAAGGAAGGAGAAAAAGGGCTTATATAGTGTCTGGAGGTGGGTCCCTTTAGCAGTGAAACTTGGGACGCTTGGAACATGGTCTTGTGGACCCCGGATGGAATCGACGAAGAAGAACAAAACGATCGCCGAAAAATCTAGTTTCGGAAAAGTATTATTTTGACATAGTTTCACGACTTCGAAAAGTGTGCCCAGATTTACATGCAAAGACAGATTTACCCTTATTGGGCCAAAACTTGGGTTTCTGGGCCTCAAATGCAAGCAGCTTAAAAACGAAAGTTGCCATAAATAATAAAACCATTCAAGAGAACTAAAAATCACATCCACAACAAAGATCTAGCACAAAAACCCATTCTTACACGTGCACTCAGGGCGTCCCTGAGCGTGTCTGACTCATACTAAACGTCCTCAAAATCCCCAAAGCTATAATCCAGACTAAGTCTAATCACATTCTAACCCAACTAGTACTAAGACTCACTTAAGACTAAACGTTTACTTAATTAGTACTAATCGAGTTGGTCTGGGTCGGGGTCTAACATCCTCCACCCCTTAGGATATTTGGTCCACCAAATATAAATAATTTTACCTCTGGTAACAGATGTGGATACTTCTTTTGGACTTGATCTCTCAATTCCCATGTGGCTTCTTCTGGCTCGTGGTTCTCCCAAAGTACCTTGACCCAGTGGACAGTCCGATTTCTCAATTCATGCTCTTTGGTGTCGATGATTCTAACCGGTTTCTCCACATACGACGCGTCTTCTCGAATCTCTAAAGGCTCGTGTGGAATAATGTGAGAAGGACTGTGAACATATTTCTTGAGCATGGAGACATGAAAAACATTATGTACCCCGGAGAGTTCCGGCGGTAGCGCAAGCCTGTACGCGACATTTCCAATCTTGCTCAAAATCTCATATGGGCCAATGTATCGGCTAGACAATTTTCCTTTCTTCCCAAATCTTAGGGTACCTCTGACCGGTGAGACTTTCAAAAATACCTTGTCACCCACTTCAAACTGTAATTCTCTCCGACGAGTATCAGCATAACTTTTCTGTCTGCTTCGAGCGATCTTCAATCGGTCCTGAATCTGCTTAACCTTATCGCTTGTCTCTCCAACTATCGTCGGTCCATGAAAACTACGCACACCGACTTCTTCCCAACAAACTGGAGTTCTGCATCTCCTACCATAGAGTGCCTCGAAAGGTGCTATTCCAATGCTAGAATGGTAGCTATTGTTGTACGCGAACTCACAAAGAGGTAGGTTTTCATCCCACTGAACCTTGAAATCCAATACACAAGCACGTAGCATATCTTCAAGAGTTTGTATCGTCCGCTCTGACTGACCATCTGTCTGAGGATGATACGCTGTGCTGAACTGAAGTTTGGAACCCATGGATTCAAGAAGAGATTTCCAAAATCTCGAAACAAATCTACTGTCTCTGTCGGAAGTAATGGAGACGGGCTGGCCATGCTTACTAACAATCTCATCTATGAATAGCCTTGCAAGTGGTGCCATATGCATCATATTCCCAGTCTTCATCGGAAGGAAGTGCGCAGACTTCGTAAGACGATCAACTATAACCCAAATTGCATTGTTCCCTCTCTTGGTATTAGGCAAACCGGAGACAAAATCCATAGTGATATGCTCCCATTTCCACTCCGGAATCTCCAAAGGCTGTAACAAACCAGGAGGCTTCTGGTGTTCTGCCTTGATCATCTGACAAGTTAAGCAGCGAGACACAAAAGCTGCTATCTCTCTCTTCATATTATTCCACCAAAATCTATTCTTCAGGTTATGGTACATCTTCGTGCTACCCGGATGTATAGAGTATCTAGTATGGTGAGCTTCGATCATAATTTCATTCTTCAAATCGTCAACATTCGGCACGCACAACCGGTCACGAAAATACAACACTCCATCAGAAATCCAAAAATCTGGACGTTCTGCAATCTGATCTACAATCTTGGCCAATTCCGGGTCTTGCAACTGACTATCTTTGATTCTCTGGATGAAGGTAGGTTCAGTCACGGTCATATTTGCCAACAAAACACCTCTCCTCAAGTGTTGTACCTCCACTCCAAATTCTTCAAGCTGTTGGAGAACACTAACTCCTCTCAAACTCGCCATCACTGCTGACTTTCTACTCAATGCATCTGCTACCACATTCACTTTGCCTGGATGATACTTGATTAGGAAGTCATAATCTTTAATATACTCCATCCACCGTCTCTGTCTCATATTCAATTCCTTCTGTGAAAACAAATATTGCAAACTTCGGTGGTCTGAATGGACTTCAAATTTCGCTCCATAGAGGTAGTGTCGCCACATTTTCAAAGCAAAAACTACTGCCGCTAACTCCAAGTCATGAGTTGCATAGTTTACCTCATGATTCTTCAACTGTCTCGAACCATAGGCAATCACCTTGCCATCTTGCATCAAAACACATCCTAATCCCACATTGGAAGCATCCGTAAACACAACAAATCCACTGCTGCCCGATGGTAAAGTGAGGATTGGGGCTGTGGTTAACCTCTTCTTCAACTCTTGAAAGCTGCCTTCACACTGATCAGTCCAAACAAAAGGGACATTTTTCCGGGTCAACTTAGTCAATGGAGCTGCAATGGACGAAAAACCTTGAACAAATCTCCGATAGTATCCTGCTAACCCCAAAAAGCTTCTAATTTCTGTCACACTGCTAGGCCTCTTCCATTCAATGACTGCTTCTATCTTGGCTGGATCTACTGCTAATCCTTCTCTCGAAATGATGTGACCCAAAAAGGAAACTTGCTCTAGCCAGAATTCACACTTGTTCAACTTAGCATAGAGCTGGTGGTCTCTCAAAAGCTGCAATGACGTCCTCAAGTGCTCTTCATGCTCCTCCTTACTCTTAGAATACACGAGGACATCATCAATGAACACCACGGTAGAGTGATCTAGAAACTCTGCAAAAACCTTGTTCATGAGAGCCATGAAGACTGCGGGCGCATTTGTCAAGCCAAAGGGCATCACTAAGAACTCGTAATGCCCATATCTCGTTCGGAAAGCTGTCTTCGCCACATCGGACTCTCTAACCCGCAACTGATGATACCCTGACCTCAAGTCTATCTTGGAAAAGTGTGTTGCTCCTTGTAATTGGTCAAACAATTCATCTATCCTTGGCAATGGGTATTTGTTCTTGACGGTCACATGGTTCAATCTTCTATAGTCGATGCACATTCTAAGACTTCCATCCTTCTTCTTCACAAAAAGAACTGGCGCTCCCCACGGTGAAACACTTGGCCTAATGAAGCCTTTGCTCAACAATTCTTGCAACTGAAGTTTCAATTCACCCAACTCTGCAGGAGCCATCCTGTAAGGTGCAATTGAGATCGGTGCAGTCCCTGGAAGGAGTTCAATAGTAAACTCAACTTCTCTAACTGGTGGTAAACTCGGGATTTCTTCTGGAAAAACATCCGGAAATTCACACACTACGGGGATATCCTCCACCCCTTGGGACTGTTTATCCTCCGCGATAAACGCTATAAATGCCTCACAACCACTGCTCACCAATCTATTAGCTTTTAAAGCTGAAATGAACCCACTGGAACACTTCTTCCTATTTCCCTGAAACATCAACTCTGTCTGTGGCCCTTGCAATCTGAAGGTAATGGTTTTACCAAAGCAATCCATGGTAGCATGGTAGGTCTCTAACCAATCCATGCCTAAGATAATATCAAAATCATGCATGTCTAAAATTATGAGGTTGGCCGGTAAATTGATATCTCCTAACAAAATCTGACAACTAGGGTAAAAGGTGGTACAAACAACATGTCTACCTACGGGTGTAGTGACAGTCAAATTATAATCCAATTCTGCGTGCTGTGTATCAATCTTCTTTGCAAACAAAGGTGATAGAAAGGAGTGTGTGGATCCTGGATCAAATAAGATCTGTGCTTCTACTCCACAAACAAGAAGTTTACCTTCTATTACGTCACCTGCTGCTTCAGCGTCAGCACGGTTGATATTGTATACACGTCCCTGCTGGTGTGGCCTGTTCTGCTGCTGCTGAATCTGTCTGCCCTGATTGTTCCTATTCTGCGGTGGACGAGCATTCTGGTTTTGTACTTGCCTGCCTTGTTGCTGTTGTTGCTGTGGTGGTCTCATCTGAACTGGTATGGCTTGATTCTGTGGTGCTATCTGCCTTGGCTGCTGATATCGGTTGGCTTGACTCTGGAGGTGTGGGCAATCCTTGATTGCATGGTCCATTCCTCCACACCTGAAGCAAGCACCCGTTGCCTTGCGGCATTCGTGGGTAGGGTGATTCTTGCCACAATGATTACAACCAGACTGTCTAACTTGATTTTGTTCTTGCCTTGGCTTCTTGCCACTTTGCTGTCTTTGGTTTTGCTGCTGGTAGTGCTGCTTTCTATCCTGGATGATCTCGTTGTTAAACTCCTCAAATTTGTATGCCCGACTGACTGCTTCATCAAAGGTGACTGGTGGGATTATTCCCGAGACATCCCTCTTGAGAATGGGATTCAGTCCTTCCAAAAACTTAGTTATCTTTTTCTGTTCAGTGTCAATAAGCTCGGTAGCATATCTGGCAAGCCTCTCAAACTTCGTGACATACTCCAAGACGGACATACTTCCTTGCTTCAACTGTTGGAATTCAATTGCCTTCTGTCTCTTAACATGGGATGGGACGTACTTGTCCGTGAAGTGTGTCTTGAAGGTTGTCCAAGCAACCTCATCTGCCATGACCTGGTATGGCTCTTTGACCGTCTGCCACCAATCGTCTGCAAGCCCATAAAATAGAGAAGCTGTGAGGTTCACCCTCTCCCTGCCAGTGCAAACGAAAACGTCAAAAATCTTAGCCGTGTTCGCGAGCCAATCATCAGCCGTCAAAGGGTCCTCTTGACCCGAGAACTCCTTGGGTCCCCTCTTCCGAAATCTCTCAAAGAGAACATTGACATCGTCAGCCCTATTCTGGTACACCACATTTGGTGGGGCTTGATGTTGAGGTCTATTTTGGAGGACTTCTAGAAGTTGCCGCTGTACTTGAGCCATCTCTTCATCTTTCTTAGCCATTTGCTCTTGGAACTTGGCCTGAGTTTCGTTTGCTTGCCTCTGTTGCTCTAACATGGCCTGCATGAGTTGTTGGAACTGAGTAGCAGTAGGATTCTCAGTCGGTTCTGTCTCATTCTGATTACTGCCCGAAGCATTATGATTCGGAGCTTTACGTGGAGGCATGATGCTGCAAGACAATTTGTTAGCACATATATCGACAGATTTGGGTTGGTCATGTTGTCTAGACAAACATTCTATCGAACTCACGAATCCTCGCCACGTTCCTAAGACTTTCTAGTTTCTTTTAACTGCCTGAAACATGTCCGGCTCTGATACCAGTCCTGTCGCGACCCCGGACCAGGACCCGGGCCCGCGACTGCGCGGCGGCGGCATGATTAACCAACACAAGACACACCGTCGCTGTTTTGATCTTTTTCCCACAGGTTTCCGCGGTGAGGATCCCATGACACGGGTCGAGCTCACATGAATTGATATGCGGAAGCGTGTAGCAAAACTCATCACACCATTCTTAAACAATCACAATACAAGATCAATAATTAACATCGAGACAAGGTATCAAAAGAGAATGTCATCAAAGCATTCCTAGCATGAATAAAGTTTAACATTTAGACAAAGTGTTTTACTTCCAAGTTACACAACCCCCCAAGAGGCCAACAAAGGCCAATACAACGTATGGAATCCCAAAAAGAACAACCCGACAAAACCCAAGCTAGGTGAAACGAGAATCACGATCCCGACCGGCGTCTAGATGACGTCGTTGGGCTGCCACTCGAGTGCTGGAGGTGGCTCAACAGCCTCCTCCGGGCACTCCTCGTCACGCGCGAAACCACCGGCACCTGGACACCAAAATACAAGCATCAAACACGACGGTTTGGCAAATAAACAATTTAGACATGAATAATTGGAATAATGCTAAAACAGTTCAAAGTTTAAGTACACGTTTCAATGCTTACGAAACTAGCACGAATACATATAATATCATGAAAAGATAAATCCACATGAGCTCATCCTTTCTCCGTCATACTTGATGACAAGAGCAAGCACGCACGACAAGCACGACAAGAAACACGATCCCACGCCACACAAGGTAGACGGGGTATCCGGCCGCGGAACCGGACCACGAACACGCACGATGTGTCATTCAAGACACGACTAGTCTGCAGACAGTCCACGAGTTTAAGGACCCCCAGGTAGTGGATCAAGCTAAAAGGGCGGTCCAAGCTCAGTGAAATTCACTTATATCATGAATGCACAAAACACGGCAATACGCGATCGAAAACACGACAAAACAAGAGGGAAATCATTTAACGAGCACGACGTAACAAGACTAGCAAAATAGCATAGTATTAATGCTTACAAACTTAATAAATGATTCCCTTTTTGATTCTTGAAACACATCTTGAAAACGACTTGCACTTGGAAATCAGACGAGAACACGATGGTGCATAAAGCATCACAAACAAAGGTTCAAACATAACTTTATCAAGCATAGGCTAAGACCACATCTTTGACCCTTGTGGAATTGAAAACCAAATGTTGAAATTCAATAAAACTTGGTGTCCCCGAAGGTATATTACATTTTGGAAATTTCAAGTGCACAAGGTCAATAAAAAGGGTCTAAAACCAAGTCTAGTTTTCATTCCTGCAAAATCCTTCAAAACAGTACATCTGGGTGTGATTCATGCATCTCTACCGGTAGAACTACCGGTTGAAGTGCTTCTACCGGTAGAACTTCCGGTTGAAGCACTTCTACCGGTAGAAATTCCGGTAGAACAGAGGCTTCTCACCTTCCTCAACTCTCTGTCAGAATTTAAGCCCTTTCTACCGGTAGAACTTCCGGTTGAAGTGCTTCTACCGGTAGAACTTCCGGTTGAAGCACTTCTACCGGTAGAAATTCCGGTAGAACTCCTGTTCCTCAACTTTTCTCACTCTCTGCCGAAATCTGGGCTATTTCTACCGGTAGAACTTCCGGTAGAACTTGGGGTTCACAGTTTTCTCAACTCTCTGTCAAATTTTGAACCATTTCTACCGGTAGAACTTCCGGTAGAGTTCTGAAGCTCATTTCTTTCACACCTCTCTCCCTTCTTCACTCCCACATTTGTACCACCTGCACTCCCCAAGCCTACATGCTTTCCAAGGGAGGATTTCCACACAAAATCCATTCACATTTCATTCAAAACATCAAAATCATTAACCCTTATACATTCAAGCATATATCTAATAACTTGCAAATCATTCCATTGAAAACATGCTTCCATTGAAGATGAAACCTCTAGATTGGATAGAGAAATTAGTATTCTTACTTAGCAAGATTTAAAACAGGCTAAAAGTGATTAATAACATGCAAGAGAGATAAGCTTGAAGATAAACAACATTTCCAAAAGTAAAAATGCCCAAAACTTGAAATGCACTAAGGAGAACTAAAAGGTTTACTTGCCTCTAACCAAAGCCAAGCCAAAGCTTCTCAAAATCAACAAGAAAGGGGTGCTCCACGAGATCTACACAAAACCCCCAAAATGGAGCATACAAAATCAACATTTTTGGCCATTACAAAACCCCATTTCGAAAATGGGTTTGAAATCATGACAAACAAGCTCTAGGTGAGCTAAAGAACATCAAATGAAGAGAATGAAGGAACACTAACCAAGAGCTAGCTGAACAAGGAAGATTAGGGCTTGAAGATGATGAATAGTGGGGAGGTTTGGATCCAAAACGCGTCCAGCTGAAGCTCCAGAAGAGAGGAAGAGAATGGCGGAGTCGAATCGGAGAATGGAGCCTTCTTGCTAGATGATTTCCAAAGGAGAATACCAAGGAGAAAACTCTTCTCTTCTTCACTCTAGGGCAAGACGTTGCAGAGATTTGGGAAAAGGGCAAAGGAAGGAGAAAAAGGGCTTATATAGTGTCTGGAGGTGGGTCCCTTTAGCAGTGAAACTTGGGACGCTTGGAACATGGTCTTGTGGACCCCGGATGGAATCGACGAAGAAGAACAAAACGATCGCCGAAAAATCTAGTTTCGGAAAAGTATTATTTTGACATAGTTTCACGACTTCGAAAAGTGTGCCCAGATTTACATGCAAAGACAGATTTACCCTTATTGGGCCAAAACTTGGGTTTCTGGGCCTCAAATGCAAGCAGCTTAAAAACGAAAGTTGCCATAAATAATAAAACCATTCAAGAGAACTAAAAATCACATCCACAACAAAGATCTAGCACAAAAACCCATTCTTACACGTGCACTCAGGGCGTCCCTGAGCGTGTCTGACTCATACTAAACGTCCTCAAAATCCCCAAAGCTATAATCCAGACTAAGTCTAATCACATTCTAACCCAACTAGTACTAAGACTCACTTAAGACTAAACGTTTACTTAATTAGTACTAATCGAGTTGGTCTGGGTCGGGGTCTAACATCCTCCACCCCTTAGGATATTTGGTCCACCAAATATAAATAATTTTACCTCTGGTAACAGATGTGGATACTTCTTTTGGACTTGATCTCTCAATTCCCATGTGGCTTCTTCTGGCTCGTGGTTCTCCCAAAGTACCTTGACCCAGTGGACAGTCCGATTTCTCAATTCATGCTCTTTGGTGTCGATGATTCTAACCGGTTTCTCCACATACGACGCGTCTTCTCGAATCTCTAAAGGCTCGTGTGGAATAATGTGAGAAGGACTGTGAACATATTTCTTGAGCATGGAGACATGAAAAACATTATGTACCCCGGAGAGTTCCGGCGGTAGCGCAAGCCTGTACGCGACATTTCCAATCTTGCTCAAAATCTCATATGGGCCAATGTATCGGCTAGACAATTTTCCTTTCTTCCCAAATCTTAGGGTACCTCTGACCGGTGAGACTTTCAAAAATACCTTGTCACCCACTTCAAACTGTAATTCTCTCCGACGAGTATCAGCATAACTTTTCTGTCTGCTTCGAGCGATCTTCAATCGGTCCTGAATCTGCTTAACCTTATCGCTTGTCTCTCCAACTATCGTCGGTCCATGAAAACTACGCACACCGACTTCTTCCCAAC
Source organism: Umbellularia californica (assembly GCA_028538565.1). Lineage (NCBI taxonomy): Eukaryota > Viridiplantae > Streptophyta > Magnoliopsida > Laurales > Lauraceae > Umbellularia > Umbellularia californica. The sequence continues at coordinate 46,536,939 of JAPQWN010000006.1, read as the reverse complement.
AAACTGGAGTTCTGCATCTCCTACCATAGAGTGCCTCGAAAGGTGCTATTCCAATGCTAGAATGGTAGCTATTGTTGTACGCGAACTCACAAAGAGGTAGGTTTTCATCCCACTGAACCTTGAAATCCAATACACAAGCACGTAGCATATCTTCAAGAGTTTGTATCGTCCGCTCTGACTGACCATCTGTCTGAGGATGATACGCTGTGCTGAACTGAAGTTTGGAACCCATGGATTCAAGAAGAGATTTCCAAAATCTCGAAACAAATCTACTGTCTCTGTCGGAAGTAATGGAGACGGGCTGGCCATGCTTACTAACAATCTCATCTATGAATAGCCTTGCAAGTGGTGCCATATGCATCATATTCCCAGTCTTCATCGGAAGGAAGTGCGCAGACTTCGTAAGACGATCAACTATAACCCAAATTGCATTGTTCCCTCTCTTGGTATTAGGCAAACCGGAGACAAAATCCATAGTGATATGCTCCCATTTCCACTCCGGAATCTCCAAAGGCTGTAACAAACCAGGAGGCTTCTGGTGTTCTGCCTTGATCATCTGACAAGTTAAGCAGCGAGACACAAAAGCTGCTATCTCTCTCTTCATATTATTCCACCAAAATCTATTCTTCAGGTTATGGTACATCTTCGTGCTACCCGGATGTATAGAGTATCTAGTATGGTGAGCTTCGATCATAATTTCATTCTTCAAATCGTCAACATTCGGCACGCACAACCGGTCACGAAAATACAACACTCCATCAGAAATCCAAAAATCTGGACGTTCTGCAATCTGATCTACAATCTTGGCCAATTCCGGGTCTTGCAACTGACTATCTTTGATTCTCTGGATGAAGGTAGGTTCAGTCACGGTCATATTTGCCAACAAAACACCTCTCCTCAAGTGTTGTACCTCCACTCCAAATTCTTCAAGCTGTTGGAGAACACTAACTCCTCTCAAACTCGCCATCACTGCTGACTTTCTACTCAATGCATCTGCTACCACATTCACTTTGCCTGGATGATACTTGATTAGGAAGTCATAATCTTTAATATACTCCATCCACCGTCTCTGTCTCATATTCAATTCCTTCTGTGAAAACAAATATTGCAAACTTCGGTGGTCTGAATGGACTTCAAATTTCGCTCCATAGAGGTAGTGTCGCCACATTTTCAAAGCAAAAACTACTGCCGCTAACTCCAAGTCATGAGTTGCATAGTTTACCTCATGATTCTTCAACTGTCTCGAACCATAGGCAATCACCTTGCCATCTTGCATCAAAACACATCCTAATCCCACATTGGAAGCATCCGTAAACACAACAAATCCACTGCTGCCCGATGGTAAAGTGAGGATTGGGGCTGTGGTTAACCTCTTCTTCAACTCTTGAAAGCTGCCTTCACACTGATCAGTCCAAACAAAAGGGACATTTTTCCGGGTCAACTTAGTCAATGGAGCTGCAATGGACGAAAAACCTTGAACAAATCTCCGATAGTATCCTGCTAACCCCAAAAAGCTTCTAATTTCTGTCACACTGCTAGGCCTCTTCCATTCAATGACTGCTTCTATCTTGGCTGGATCTACTGCTAATCCTTCTCTCGAAATGATGTGACCCAAAAAGGAAACTTGCTCTAGCCAGAATTCACACTTGTTCAACTTAGCATAGAGCTGGTGGTCTCTCAAAAGCTGCAATGACGTCCTCAAGTGCTCTTCATGCTCCTCCTTACTCTTAGAATACACGAGGACATCATCAATGAACACCACGGTAGAGTGATCTAGAAACTCTGCAAAAACCTTGTTCATGAGAGCCATGAAGACTGCGGGCGCATTTGTCAAGCCAAAGGGCATCACTAAGAACTCGTAATGCCCATATCTCGTTCGGAAAGCTGTCTTCGCCACATCGGACTCTCTAACCCGCAACTGATGATACCCTGACCTCAAGTCTATCTTGGAAAAGTGTGTTGCTCCTTGTAATTGGTCAAACAATTCATCTATCCTTGGCAATGGGTATTTGTTCTTGACGGTCACATGGTTCAATCTTCTATAGTCGATGCACATTCTAAGACTTCCATCCTTCTTCTTCACAAAAAGAACTGGCGCTCCCCACGGTGAAACACTTGGCCTAATGAAGCCTTTGCTCAACAATTCTTGCAACTGAAGTTTCAATTCACCCAACTCTGCAGGAGCCATCCTGTAAGGTGCAATTGAGATCGGTGCAGTCCCTGGAAGGAGTTCAATAGTAAACTCAACTTCTCTAACTGGTGGTAAACTCGGGATTTCTTCTGGAAAAACATCCGGAAATTCACACACTACGGGGATATCCTCCACCCCTTGGGACTGTTTATCCTCCGCGATAAACGCTATAAATGCCTCACAACCACTGCTCACCAATCTATTAGCTTTTAAAGCTGAAATGAACCCACTGGAACACTTCTTCCTATTTCCCTGAAACATCAACTCTGTCTGTGGCCCTTGCAATCTGAAGGTAATGGTTTTACCAAAGCAATCCATGGTAGCATGGTAGGTCTCTAACCAATCCATGCCTAAGATAATATCAAAATCATGCATGTCTAAAATTATGAGGTTGGCCGGTAAATTGATATCTCCTAACAAAATCTGACAACTAGGGTAAAAGGTGGTACAAACAACATGTCTACCTACGGGTGTAGTGACAGTCAAATTATAATCCAATTCTGCGTGCTGTGTATCAATCTTCTTTGCAAACAAAGGTGATAGAAAGGAGTGTGTGGATCCTGGATCAAATAAGATCTGTGCTTCTACTCCACAAACAAGAAGTTTACCTTCTATTACGTCACCTGCTGCTTCAGCGTCAGCACGGTTGATATTGTATACACGTCCCTGCTGGTGTGGCCTGTTCTGCTGCTGCTGAATCTGTCTGCCCTGATTGTTCCTATTCTGCGGTGGACGAGCATTCTGGTTTTGTACTTGCCTGCCTTGTTGCTGTTGTTGCTGTGGTGGTCTCATCTGAACTGGTATGGCTTGATTCTGTGGTGCTATCTGCCTTGGCTGCTGATATCGGTTGGCTTGACTCTGGAGGTGTGGGCAATCCTTGATTGCATGGTCCATTCCTCCACACCTGAAGCAAGCACCCGTTGCCTTGCGGCATTCGTGGGTAGGGTGATTCTTGCCACAATGATTACAACCAGACTGTCTAACTTGATTTTGTTCTTGCCTTGGCTTCTTGCCACTTTGCTGTCTTTGGTTTTGCTGCTGGTAGTGCTGCTTTCTATCCTGGATGATCTCGTTGTTAAACTCCTCAAATTTGTATGCCCGACTGACTGCTTCATCAAAGGTGACTGGTGGGATTATTCCCGAGACATCCCTCTTGAGAATGGGATTCAGTCCTTCCAAAAACTTAGTTATCTTTTTCTGTTCAGTGTCAATAAGCTCGGTAGCATATCTGGCAAGCCTCTCAAACTTCGTGACATACTCCAAGACGGACATACTTCCTTGCTTCAACTGTTGGAATTCAATTGCCTTCTGTCTCTTAACATGGGATGGGACGTACTTGTCCGTGAAGTGTGTCTTGAAGGTTGTCCAAGCAACCTCATCTGCCATGACCTGGTATGGCTCTTTGACCGTCTGCCACCAATCGTCTGCAAGCCCATAAAATAGAGAAGCTGTGAGGTTCACCCTCTCCCTGCCAGTGCAAACGAAAACGTCAAAAATCTTAGCCGTGTTCGCGAGCCAATCATCAGCCGTCAAAGGGTCCTCTTGACCCGAGAACTCCTTGGGTCCCCTCTTCCGAAATCTCTCAAAGAGAACATTGACATCGTCAGCCCTATTCTGGTACACCACATTTGGTGGGGCTTGATGTTGAGGTCTATTTTGGAGGACTTCTAGAAGTTGCCGCTGTACTTGAGCCATCTCTTCATCTTTCTTAGCCATTTGCTCTTGGAACTTGGCCTGAGTTTCGTTTGCTTGCCTCTGTTGCTCTAACATGGCCTGCATGAGTTGTTGGAACTGAGTAGCAGTAGGATTCTCAGTCGGTTCTGTCTCATTCTGATTACTGCCCGAAGCATTATGATTCGGAGCTTTACGTGGAGGCATGATGCTGCAAGACAATTTGTTAGCACATATATCGACAGATTTGGGTTGGTCATGTTGTCTAGACAAACATTCTATCGAACTCACGAATCCTCGCCACGTTCCTAAGACTTTCTAGTTTCTTTTAACTGCCTGAAACATGTCCGGCTCTGATACCAGTCCTGTCGCGACCCCGGACCAGGACCCGGGCCCGCGACTGCGCGGCGGCGGCATGATTAACCAACACAAGACACACCGTCGCTGTTTTGATCTTTTTCCCACAGGTTTCCGCGGTGAGGATCCCATGACACGGGTCGAGCTCACATGAATTGATATGCGGAAGCGTGTAGCAAAACTCATCACACCATTCTTAAACAATCACAATACAAGATCAATAATTAACATCGAGACAAGGTATCAAAAGAGAATGTCATCAAAGCATTCCTAGCATGAATAAAGTTTAACATTTAGACAAAGTGTTTTACTTCCAAGTTACACAACCCCCCAAGAGGCCAACAAAGGCCAATACAACGTATGGAATCCCAAAAAGAACAACCCGACAAAACCCAAGCTAGGTGAAACGAGAATCACGATCCCGACCGGCGTCTAGATGACGTCGTTGGGCTGCCACTCGAGTGCTGGAGGTGGCTCAACAGCCTCCTCCGGGCACTCCTCGTCACGCGCGAAACCACCGGCACCTGGACACCAAAATACAAGCATCAAACACGACGGTTTGGCAAATAAACAATTTAGACATGAATAATTGGAATAATGCTAAAACAGTTCAAAGTTTAAGTACACGTTTCAATGCTTACGAAACTAGCACGAATACATATAATATCATGAAAAGATAAATCCACATGAGCTCATCCTTTCTCCGTCATACTTGATGACAAGAGCAAGCACGCACGACAAGCACGACAAGAAACACGATCCCACGCCACACAAGGTAGACGGGGTATCCGGCCGCGGAACCGGACCACGAACACGCACGATGTGTCATTCAAGACACGACTAGTCTGCAGACAGTCCACGAGTTTAAGGACCCCCAGGTAGTGGATCAAGCTAAAAGGGCGGTCCAAGCTCAGTGAAATTCACTTATATCATGAATGCACAAAACACGGCAATACGCGATCGAAAACACGACAAAACAAGAGGGAAATCATTTAACGAGCACGACGTAACAAGACTAGCAAAATAGCATAGTATTAATGCTTACAAACTTAATAAATGATTCCCTTTTTGATTCTTGAAACACATCTTGAAAACGACTTGCACTTGGAAATCAGACGAGAACACGATGGTGCATAAAGCATCACAAACAAAGGTTCAAACATAACTTTATCAAGCATAGGCTAAGACCACATCTTTGACCCTTGTGGAATTGAAAACCAAATGTTGAAATTCAATAAAACTTGGTGTCCCCGAAGGTATATTACATTTTGGAAATTTCAAGTGCACAAGGTCAATAAAAAGGGTCTAAAACCAAGTCTAGTTTTCATTCCTGCAAAATCCTTCAAAACAGTACATCTGGGTGTGATTCATGCATCTCTACCGGTAGAACTACCGGTTGAAGTGCTTCTACCGGTAGAACTTCCGGTTGAAGCACTTCTACCGGTAGAAATTCCGGTAGAACAGAGGCTTCTCACCTTCCTCAACTCTCTGTCAGAATTTAAGCCCTTTCTACCGGTAGAACTTCCGGTTGAAGTGCTTCTACCGGTAGAACTTCCGGTTGAAGCACTTCTACCGGTAGAAATTCCGGTAGAACTCCTGTTCCTCAACTTTTCTCACTCTCTGCCGAAATCTGGGCTATTTCTACCGGTAGAACTTCCGGTAGAACTTGGGGTTCACAGTTTTCTCAACTCTCTGTCAAATTTTGAACCATTTCTACCGGTAGAACTTCCGGTAGAGTTCTGAAGCTCATTTCTTTCACACCTCTCTCCCTTCTTCACTCCCACATTTGTACCACCTGCACTCCCCAAGCCTACATGCTTTCCAAGGGAGGATTTCCACACAAAATCCATTCACATTTCATTCAAAACATCAAAATCATTAACCCTTATACATTCAAGCATATATCTAATAACTTGCAAATCATTCCATTGAAAACATGCTTCCATTGAAGATGAAACCTCTAGATTGGATAGAGAAATTAGTATTCTTACTTAGCAAGATTTAAAACAGGCTAAAAGTGATTAATAACATGCAAGAGAGATAAGCTTGAAGATAAACAACATTTCCAAAAGTAAAAATGCCCAAAACTTGAAATGCACTAAGGAGAACTAAAAGGTTTACTTGCCTCTAACCAAAGCCAAGCCAAAGCTTCTCAAAATCAACAAGAAAGGGGTGCTCCACGAGATCTACACAAAACCCCCAAAATGGAGCATACAAAATCAACATTTTTGGCCATTACAAAACCCCATTTCGAAAATGGGTTTGAAATCATGACAAACAAGCTCTAGGTGAGCTAAAGAACATCAAATGAAGAGAATGAAGGAACACTAACCAAGAGCTAGCTGAACAAGGAAGATTAGGGCTTGAAGATGATGAATAGTGGGGAGGTTTGGATCCAAAACGCGTCCAGCTGAAGCTCCAGAAGAGAGGAAGAGAATGGCGGAGTCGAATCGGAGAATGGAGCCTTCTTGCTAGATGATTTCCAAAGGAGAATACCAAGGAGAAAACTCTTCTCTTCTTCACTCTAGGGCAAGACGTTGCAGAGATTTGGGAAAAGGGCAAAGGAAGGAGAAAAAGGGCTTATATAGTGTCTGGAGGTGGGTCCCTTTAGCAGTGAAACTTGGGACGCTTGGAACATGGTCTTGTGGACCCCGGATGGAATCGACGAAGAAGAACAAAACGATCGCCGAAAAATCTAGTTTCGGAAAAGTATTATTTTGACATAGTTTCACGACTTCGAAAAGTGTGCCCAGATTTACATGCAAAGACAGATTTACCCTTATTGGGCCAAAACTTGGGTTTCTGGGCCTCAAATGCAAGCAGCTTAAAAACGAAAGTTGCCATAAATAATAAAACCATTCAAGAGAACTAAAAATCACATCCACAACAAAGATCTAGCACAAAAACCCATTCTTACACGTGCACTCAGGGCGTCCCTGAGCGTGTCTGACTCATACTAAACGTCCTCAAAATCCCCAAAGCTATAATCCAGACTAAGTCTAATCACATTCTAACCCAACTAGTACTAAGACTCACTTAAGACTAAACGTTTACTTAATTAGTACTAATCGAGTTGGTCTGGGTCGGGGTCTAACAGTGTGTCTATTGAGATTCAATTTGACTTAGAAGGTATGTATTAAAGCTTTAAATGTGGAGTGATCTGAGCCCAATATAAGATGTGGAGTGCATCAGTATAAATGAATAAAAAGCTTTAAATTAAAATTTTCAAATAATCAAGTGGGGTTATTAAATGATATAGAATTAAAGCTGAGTAGAATCTCAACTATGTATATTACTGAAGCTTTGTGGGCCCTCAAAAACCTATACATATTTTTTATATCTGAATGTAATTGTCCTAAATCCCAGTCCTTGGGCCGAAACTGGGTTGTCAATGGGCTGGGTCTCAGTTGGGCTGGGGTGAGCCATTACGCTACCTCTATATATGCAAGTTGAGCATAAGTCAAGCAAAAACCCTTGACACCTTGGGCTAGCCTACAATTTGTAGGGCTCTTTCGTAACTTCGGGCAAGGCGGAAAGTTTAGAATTTTCTTTTTCTTGACTTAAAGGTGTGTGGAGTGTTTTCATGATACCAAAGTTACTCTTGATCTAGGTAAAAGTACAGATCAGGATTGCCTCAATCTCGTTTTTCTCCAGCTCGGCAATTGTGCCAGCTGGCACCACGCTGGAGCCAGCCTCGGTAAGAGTACCGACCATACTTCTCTGAGCTCGGCCTCGTGCATCTCGGCAGCAATGCCCGAACCAGCGCACACCCAACCTCGGTGACTTCTCCGGTTCGGTCCAATTGACCGAGGTGAACGCTGTCAAGTCCCAATTATGTGATGGGACAGCTATGTTGCAGAGCGTACTGTCAGTTAGGGCGGCCGTCGGATATCGATAAGGGGTTATCCCTATAGGACGATCATGTCCGCATTTATGTGTGGGATTGAAGAACGATTCGATGAGACAGTACCCCCACCTACTTCCACTGAGGATACGGGGTGTGGGCTAATGGAACAGTGCTCTCACCTACCTCCACTGAGGAGCTCCTGATGGGACATTCGTCTACATATATGCATGGGTAATGTAAGACCCCGACCCGAGTGACCTCGATTAGTACTAATTTGTTGCGTATTAGTGCTAAGCTCGATTAGTGATTTTTGACTAAGCTTGGACTAGAATAGCTATTTTATGATTTTGGGAGAGTTTTAGTGCTTTGTGTGGGTGGGACCCTTTGGGGGTTCCCTTTTTGGTTGGTTTTACTTTTGTGGGGGGGATTGTTCGTATGCCAGTGATTTGCAATTATATTCCGTTTTACTCGTCTTGTTAATCCCTACAACTTTCGTGTTGATCCCGTACCCGTTCGGAACCCCGAAACCCGATTTTTCTTGCATTGAGGGCAAAACAGTCATTATACATGAAATCTGTACCCAAAAGTCGACATCCTCAAAACCCGCGAAACATATACTTTTTGGAAACTAGATATTTCGACGATCACTTTTCTCTTCTTCGTCGATTTCGTCCGAGGTCCCGATAATAGTGATTTCAGCCCAAAGAGTTTCTAGATGGTGGAGCCCACTCCAAATAGTTTTAAGTAGAGAACCCTTCTTCCATTTCCTTTTTCCAGCCCAAGCACAAGAGAAGCCTAGGGTTTTCTTTCCCTCTCTTCTTCTTCTTCTTGCTTCTCCACCATCAAGCACCACCCCACCTTACTCAATCAAGGAATGGAGATCTCAACTTTCTTCCCCTCCTTGCAAGCTTCTCTTTGATACCATTTGAGGAAGGAAGCCACCCATTTTAGACCCTCATTGAGCTCACCTCATCTATTTGAAGAACCTACAAGTAAGCTTCCTCCCTAATCTCTTAGATTCTTGTTCTTCTAGTCTTAGGAGAGCTCTATCTTCTTTGTTGAGAGTTATCTCTTCTTGTTTCTTGGTTTGACCCATTTTAGGGTTTGGATTTGGGGGTTTTGTGTAGATTGCATTCTTGGCTTGGAGGAAGAGATTATAGCTTGATTTTCTTGCATAGAGAACCTTGAGGCAAGTGGATGATTTGATATTTATATGTTTTATGAGAAATGTGGTTTTCCTATTTCATACATTGATGTTTCACATTTTCACTATTCATGTTTTCTTATGATTCACCTTGATCTAGAAATGCATATTGTTAGTCTATTCCTTTCTTGTTCATATTAAAAATGTCATAGCCTTTGATTGAAAATTTAATTTATGATTGGAATGGATTTCTTTGGATTGATTGCGAATGGAATGGAAGGATTTGAGGGAAGAATGGATGAGATTGCATGTGGATGGAAAGGGGTTGATTGGGGTGATTGTATTGGTAGATTTAATGGGCTTGAATGAGGTTTTGAAACCCTCAAAATGTACAAGGAAGGGTGCCCAGGTCGTATGTGAATAAGGGAAGAAAGGCAGCAGAAATCTGACTCGAAACTGACCTGACCGTGTGCGTCGGTCAGCTGTCGGTCAGCTGTCGGCTGACCGAAGTCTCCACTTCGGTCGACCGACAGCTAACCGAGTTCTGTCGGTCTCAATTCCAGAGACGGTTTTCGATCAGATTTCCAGCAGGACATCTGTCGGTCAGCTGTCGGCTGACCGAACTCCCTGTTCGGTCGACCGAAAGCCAACCGACAACCTGTCGGCTCAAATAACAGCAAGCTGCAATTTAAATCTGTGTCAGTCATCTGTCGGCTGACCGAGACCTCAACGTCGGTCGACCGACAGACATCTGTCGGCCAGCCGACACACCCACCTCGGCTGACCGACAGACAATTGACGAACTGATCAAACCCCAATCTGAATCAATTCTTTTGGAAGAAGCATATGGTAGAAGAAGTCCCTTTATGACTGTGTGTTTAGGTCTTTTAAATTTGTCAATGTGTATAAGGCCCCGGAATGTTTTCAATTCTTAAAAGAGTACCAAATGTATACTAACCTAACATACGGGACCCTATTTACATTGATTCAAATCTTGGACTTTCAACACTTAGCCCGGAGAATATGAGAAGATCCATTCATACTTTAACGCGAACCGAATTTCACTTGTGCATTTTAAATCCCGTGTTTTATGACTAGACTTGCCGACAGTATTGAAACTCATGTTTTTAGCATAGTTGCTAGCCCGTACATGCCCGACCGATACAGTTATGTTTTTGTACTTATGAGCACCCCGTTTCGTTATATGTATTTGTTTTGTTTTCCCGCTTGTGACCCATGCGTCGGCACCACTAAGCTTGGATAACCTTGTCAGTCTGATCCACTGACTTGGAGATTCCCCCTCCCGTCCCGCCAGCTGCAGTTTGGATCCCGATACCCGGTTTATTAACTGTGGTCCCGTCCCGATACCCGGCTCGCTCCCGTGGCTCCCGATATCCGGTTCGCTACCGTGATTCCCGATACCCGGTTTGCTACCGTGGTCCCGCCCCGTATTATTGTATATGTATATATAACTTGGTTGCACCTCCTCACTTCGGTGACCGAGGTCAACACCCGATACTCACGTCACTTCGGTGATGGAGGATTTAGCTTCTTGCGGATGCCATCTTGATTGTTTTTCGATTCCCTTGGTTACCTTACATGTTTTATTACTGCATGTGCGTTTTCAATGAAATGATTCATTTACTTTTGAAAGCCATTGTTTAAACAGGTTTACATGTTTTCCAAGGTAAAGATCTTATTTATTAAATGTTTATATCTTTTCATCTACCTGCCAGACCGTCGTGTCTGACCCCTTTGCTTTGGTACTCAGGTCCCGTTGTTGGTTTCCTCGAGGAGGAGCCAGAGGAGGCGGTCGGAGAACCGTAGCCGCTAGTTGAGTGGCGTGCTGACGATGTTATGTAAACATCTAGCTGCCGAGTTGCGAAACATTTTGGGGGATTATTTGGATAGTTTTCTGGTGGTTATTGTTTTGTTTATATTGGCCTTTATTGGCCTCTATTTTTGGGAATTGTAATTAACTGATCTTCTGATTAAACTTGAATATGTACTTTTGGGTTATGCTTTAGGACATTGCTCATTTTGATACTCATATTCAAATGTAATCAGCCTTGATATTTTGGGAAATGAAATACATGCATGATTTACCATACGCTTCCGCAATTTTACTAAATGGTTATGTGTGTTGGAAAAATCCTCACCGCGGACACCTGTGGGAAATCACGTGCACGGGAAATGTGTATTCTTTTATTAACCCGTGTACGCTTGATCATAAACATACTTTTAATTATTGTCATCTTTCCCATATGATCACAACTATTGGCTTCATCTCAATCAGTCCCGATCCCGGATTTGGTTCCCGAACCCGGTCCGGGGTCGCGACAGACTGGTATCAGAGCGAGACGTGTTTCAAGCAATTAAAAGAAACTAGAAATCCTAAGGACGTGGCGAGGATTCGTTAGATCTTCCGTTAGTTAGAATCGCGTGAGCAATGTGTGACCCTATTCTTGATTATCATGTGCTAACAACTTGTTTTGCAGCATCATGCCACCACGTAAACGCCCGGTAAATGGCAACCCCACAGCGAGTAACAGTGAGTATACAGGACCAGTTGAAAATACAGGGCCAGTTGGGGAAGATGGAGTGGGAAATGCTATGCCAAACCAGTTCCAACAAATGATGCAAGCCATGCTCGATCAACAGCGTCAAGCTAATGAGAATCAGGCTATACTTCAAGAACAAATGCTAAAGAAGGATGAGGATCATGCCAGAGAGTTGGCAGAGATGCAGAGGCAGTTGTTGGAGGTGTTACAGAGAAGGCCAGAGCCAGTCCAGCCTCAACCTGCAATTGTCATCAATCAGAGAGAGCATGACCCCAATGCTCTATTTGAGAGATTTAGAAAGAGGGCACCCAAAGATTTTGTGGGCTCAGAAGATCCCTTGACTGCAGATGATTGGCTGGACCATAAGGAAAACATATTCGAAGTCTTCAGATGCATAGGGGGTGAGAGAGTAAAGCTGGCAACGTCCCTATTCACCGGGTTGGCAGATATCTGGTGGAAAACGGTAAGGGAAGAGTATAGGACAATGGCTAACGCAGTTGCATGGCAGAATTTCAAGATACAGTTTCGTGACAAGTATGTGCCCACGCACATCAGGAGGCAGAAGGCTGTAGAGTTTCAACAGCTTGTCCAAGGCAATACGACCGTTCAAGAATACCTCACTAAGTTTGAGAGGTTGTCAAGATATGCACCCGAATTAGTGGACACGTTAGAGAAGAAGATAACCAAATTCCTTGAAGGACTTCATCCCATCATCGAGAGAGATGCTACGGGAGTTATACCACCGGTCACTTTTGAAGAGGCGATCAAGAGGGCCTACAAGTTCGAGAACTTCCACCACAAGGTCCTTAGATCTCAAGGCAAGGGACAAGGTGTCGCGCCCCCAAAACCGGGATCCGATCTCGGGGACGCGAGCATGGGGAAAATTTGTATTTCCCCTCCCAGGATCCGCGTGTGTGAGGATAACAAAATTCACAACACATCAAAATATTTCGCGGAAGCTATACAAGACGTTACGACCCGGAATCCGTATCCATCGGGTTCCGTGTCGTACTCTATCTGTCAGCACAAGATTGTCATAGACATATTTAAATTCAGACTGGAACAATTCATAATATCAAGATATACAGAGCTGACAGCAACAGGCTTATCATTACCCAACATATTCAAGTTACAAATTAACAAGTGCATTAATTTCAATTCCCAAGAAACAGGCTAACAAAAGCCGTACACAATAACAAGCTAGAACAAATACTACCCAATGGTGTAACGTAACTCCGGAGTCAAGCATGACGTCTACATGACATCGCTGACACAACAAGCTGCAAAACTCGTGGCTCAACAGCCCTCTGCACGCGAACTAGATCAAAACAAGGACCTGCTATCTAGAGCACCAAATAGAAGTATATCAGACACGACGGTCTGGCAGGTGATCAAAATAGGCAAGAGCATAAACAAAATCAAGGTTTAAAGGAAACAAGAACTAAAAACACTTCATTGAACTTGAAACAAGTTTACAAGATTTAAAAACAATGCATGAACATGATGCTTATCAGGAAATCATTAGTGCATGCACGATATACGGAACAAGACATGAATACATATAATATCATGATTAGTAAATCCACAAAGAGCCCATCCTTTCTCCATCATACATGATGATAAGAGTAAGCACGCAAGACAAGCACGACAAGAAACAAGATCCCACGCCACACAAGGTAGACGGGGTATCCGGCCGCGGAACCGGACCACGAACACGCACGATGTGTCAATTCAAGACACGACTAGTCTGCAGACAGTCCACGAGTTTAAGGACCCCCAGGTAGTGGATCAAGCTAAAAGGGCGGTCCAAGCTCAGTGAAATCACTTATATCATGAATGCATAAAACATGGCGATACACGTTCGAGAGCACGACAAAACAAGAGGGAAATCATTTGTCAAACACGTCACGACAAGGCTAGCACGATAGCATAATATAAAATGCTTAACAAACTGAAGAAATGATTCCCTTTTTCTTTCTTGAAACACGATTCTTGAAACACATCTTAAATACAAGCTTATACTTGAAATTCGGGCAAATACACGATGAAACACGAAGTATCAAAACAAGATTCTTGGTTCTTGAAACAAATCTTCAAACAACTTATACTTGAAAATCAAACGAGAACACGATGATGTACGTAACATCAAAACAGAAGTTCAAACACGAAATCTATCAAGTTTAGGCTAAGACCATTCATTGACCCTTGTGGAGTTGAAACCCAAATGTCGGAGTTTCGATAAGGTTTGGTGCCTCAGAAGTTATAGTACATTTTGGAATTCCAAGTGCACAAGGTCAATAAAAAGGTCTAAAACCTAGTCTAGTTTTCCTTCTCGCAAAAGTCCTTCAAAACAGTCCTTTTTGTAACTGTCGGTCAACGATCGGTTAACCGTCGGTTAACCGAGGTCGATCTGTCGGTCGACCGAAGGCTTGACCGACAGATCCCAGCCCAGAATTGCTGCTCTCTGGAATTCAAACCGACAGATCCTCGGTCGACCGAAGGCTTGACCGACGGATGACCTGACAAAAATGTTGCTCTCTGGAAATTGAACCGACAAGTCCTCGGTTGGTGTCGGTCGACCTGTCGGTCAACCGAAACTTGACCGACAGCTGACCGACAGGACTCGGGCAGTGCATTTCTGTACAGATTTTTCACAACTTCTTCCCTTCTTCACTTCTACATTTTTACCACCTGCACTCCCCAAGCCTCCATGCTTTCCAAGGGATTCATTACACACATTAAAGAGCATTCCATCCACAATTTGTCCATTCATTCCAAAGAGAAAACATCAAGACATTTTAAGGTATAAAATCATAAAGCTAACAAGATCAAACAAGATTCCAAGAACTTACAAAATCATTGCTAACGAGACAAATGAGGAAGCTAAAACCCATGACTTGAAAGAGCATGCACATGACTTGCATTATGAGATTAAACATGGAAAACATGTCTTAATGAAAGATTGAAACCCTAATGCAAACATGAGCAATATACATAAGAAATCCTATAGAGATCACTTGCCTTTGTCCACATGCCAAGCAAAACTTTCACAAATCCAAATCAAAGAGTTGATCCACGAAATCTACACAAAAGCCCCAAAAGAAAGCACATAAAAATCACCATTTTTGTCACTACAAAGCCCCATTTCGAAAATGGGTTTGAAAACATAGAAAACAAGTTCTAAATGAACTAAAAGAACACCAAATGAAAAGAGGAACAAGAGCCCTAACCTTTTGCTAGCCAAACAAGAAGAATGGAGGTTGAAGACGATGAATAGTGTCGGGGATTTGGCTCAAAAACGGGTCCAGTCGAAGCTTGCGAAGAGAGGAAGAAAATGGCGGAGTCGGATTTGAGATTGGAGCTCTCTTGCTAGATGATCCAAGGAAGAAAAGGTCAAGAAAAGGGCTGCCTTCTCCACTCCACTCTAGGGCAAAGCAAGGACCGGTTGCAGGAAAATGGAAGAAGAAAATGGAGGAGAGAGAGTAAGAGACCTTTTATAGTGTCTGGAGGGTGGGTCCCAAAGCAGTAGAACTTGAAACGATTAAAACTTGGTCTTGCGGACCCCGGATGAAATCGACGAAGAAGAACAAAACGATCGTCGAAAAATCTAGTTTTCAAAAAGTATATTTTCCCCAATTTCTGAAATTTTCGAAATTCATGGACAGATTTAGTGAAAATTGTCATTTTTGCCCTTTTTCTCGAAAAACGCGATTTCTGAGTATTAAATCAAGATGGTCAAAACATGAAAGTTGTTCATAACAATAAAATGAGTCAAAAGGAATAAAATTTGGAATTTTTAGAAACCAATAATAAATTCTCACAAAAATACAATTTACAAGGGTCGGATCAAAACAAAGTCAATGGTCTTTTAAAACTCTCAAAAGTTATGAAAAATCTATTCAAACTCAAAAACAAAGTCAAGTCATCTCTAATCTTGTTTAAAAAGCTAAATCACAATTAAGACAATACTAAACCCAAAAATTGAGGGTCGGGGTCTTACACAAGGGCAGCCCCAGCAGCAGCATCATCAACAAAGGAACCAACAGAACAAAAGACAGAGACAAGATCGGAATGTGCAGCTTGTTTGCATTCATTGCGGGAAGAACCATGAGAGTGCCCAATGTCGTACCATCACCGGAGCGTGCTTTAGATGCGGCTCCATGGATCACCAGATAAGAAATTGCCCAAGACCGAATAGGCAGAATCAGCAGCCCCAAGGAGCACCGCGTCCAGCACCACCACAGAATGCACTGGTAGTGCAGAATCAGGCAAGGCCACTTCAGCAACAGGCACCACCACAGCAGTATAGGCCCCAGCAGCAGCAGCAGCAGCCCCGTCAACAAGTACAGCAGCATATTCAGCGTCCACCTCAACAGAACCGAAATGCCCCTCAAGGCAGGCCACAGCAGGCACCTATCAGGCCACAGCAGCGAGGACAAGTTTATGCAGTCAACAGAGCTGATGCAGAGGCAGCAGGCAATGTTGTGGAAGGTACACTTCTTGTTAGTGGAATAGAAGCTAAGATATTATTTGACCCTGGTTCTACGCATTCTTTCATATCCCATGCATTTTCTAGATTGATCGATGTGCATGGTAGAGATCTTGAGTACATTTTGACTGTGGCAACCCCGGTAGGAAAATCCGTTGTGTGTACTACCTATTACCCTAGTTGTACAGTCCGGATAGGAGAAGTTGTGTTACCCGCAGATCTTATTCTGTTGGAGATGAAGGATTTTGATGTCATCCTAGGGATGGATTGGCTGGCAGGGTACCATGCCACAATGGATTGTTTCCATAAGACCCTTACCTTCAAGTTGGATGAGACACCAGCAGGGGTGTTATTCCAGGGAGAGAGGAGAAATCCTCGTGCAGGGTTTGTCTCAGCGTTGAAGGCTGATAGACTATTGAGAAGTGGATGTGAAGCCTATTTGGCATTTATCACGGAGGATAAATGGTCCCAAGGGGTGGAGGAGATCCCTATTGTTTGGGAGTTCCCGGATGTATTTCCGGAGGAGATTCCGGGATTACCACCCATGAGAGAAATTGATTTTACCATTGAGTTGTTACCAGGGACCGCTCCGATATCTATTGCACCATATAGAATGGCTCCGGCGGAATTAGGAGAGTTAAAGATACAGTTGCAAGAGATGTTGGACAAAGGTTTTGTGAGACCTAGTATCTCACCGTGGGGAGCTCCAGTTTTGTTTGTGAAGAAGAAGGACGGTTCGATGAGAATGTGTATTGATTACCGGAGATTGAACCAAGTGACCATCAAGAATAAATATCCATTGCCAAGGATAGATGAATTGTTTGACCAGTTACAAGGAGCTTCATACTTTTCGAAGATCGATTTGAGATCCGGTTACCATCAGCTGAGAGTTAGAGAATCAGATGTGTTGAAGACAGCTTTCCGGACAAGATATGGCCACTATGAGTTCCTAGTGATGCCATTTGGGTTGACCAATGCACCGGCAGTGTTCATGGCTTTGATGAACAAGATCTTTGCGCAGTATCTAGATCAGTTTGTAGTGGTGTTCATAGATGATATTTTGGTGTACTCCAAGACCAGAGAAGAGCATGAAGAGCATTTGAGGATTGCATTGCAACTTTTGAGAGAGAACCAGTTGTTTGCGAAGCTCAACAAGTGTGAATTTTGGCTAGAGCAAGTCGCGTTTTTGGGACATATTATCTCTAAGGAGGGTTTGTCAGTAGACCCGTCCAAGATTGAGGCAGTAGTGGAGTGGGAAAGACCGAAGAATGTGATAGAAATTAGGAGTTTTCTGGGTTTGGCAGGGTATTACAGGAGGTTTGTGCAAGGGTTTTCGTCGATTGCAGCATCGTTGACGAAGTTAACGAGGAAGAATGTACCATATGTGTGGACAGACCAGTGTGAAGCTAGTTTCCAAGAGTTGAAGAAAAGATTAACTACCGCACCAGTCCTTACCTTGCCATCCGGAAGCGGCGGATTTACCATCTTTACCGATGCTTCGAACATTGGACTTGGTTGTGTGTTGATGCAAGAAGGAAAAGTTGTAGCATATGGGTCCCGGCAGTTGAAAGATCACGAGAAGAATTATGCGACCCATGACCTTGAGTTGGCAGCGGTCGTCTTTGCATTGAAGATGTGGAGACATTACCTCTACGGAGAGAAGTTTGAAGTTCATTCGGATCACCGCAGCCTACAGTACCTATTTTCTCAGAAGGAGTTGAACATGAGGCAGAGGAGATGGATGGAGTATATCAAAGACTACGATTTTCTGATTAAGTATCACCCGGGGAAAGCGAATGTAGTTGCCGATGCCTTGAGTAGAAAGTCAGTGGGTATGGCAAACTTGAGTGGTACTTGTATTTTTGATCAGTTCGAAGAGTTGAAGGTAGACTTGCAGCCCCTGAGGAAGGGTGCCATAATTGCCAATATGTCAGTGTCAGAGCCTTCATTCATCCGGAAGATTAAGGACAGTCAGTTGCAGGATCCAGAGTTGGCCAAGATTGCAGAACATATAGCAGAACGTCCTGATTTTCGTATTGTGGACGGAGTTCTTTACTACCGTGATCGGTTGTGTGTGCCCAACATAGAAGATTTGAGGAATGACATCATGGCAGAAGCTCACAGTGCAAAGTACTCCATGCACCCAGGCAGCACAAAGATGTATCAGAATTTGAAGGGTGGATTTTGGTGGAACAATATGAAGAGAGAGGTTGCAGCGTTTGTATCCCGATGCATGACGTGTTAGTTGATAAAGGCAGAACATCAGAAGCCTCCAGGTTTGTTGCAGCCATTAGAGATCCCGGAGTGGAAGTGGGAGCACATTACCATGGATTTTATTTCGGGACTACCGAGGACTAGCAAGGGCAATGATGCGATATGGGTGATTGTGGACAGACTCACCAAGTCAGCTCATTTTATCCCCATGAGAACAGGGAAGAAGATGCACATGTTACCCCTGGCAGAATTGTTTGTCAATGAGATTGTCAGTAGACATGGACAACCAGTTTCCATCACATCCGACAGAGACAGTAGATTCGTCTCGAGATTTTGGAAGACCCTACATGAGTCTATGGGTACGAGACTACAGTTCAGTACAACTTATCACCCTCAGACAGATGGCCAGTCGGAGAGGACGATTCAGACTCTTGAGGATATGCTCCGAGCTTGTGTGTTAGATTTCAAGACTCAATGGGATGAGACTCTACCGTTGTGTGAGTTTGCTTACAACAACAGCTACCACTCGAGCATTGGGATGGCGCCTTTTGAGGCTTTGTATGGCAGAAGGTGCAGGACACCTGTGTGTTGGGCAGAAGTTGGCACCCGCAGTTTTCATGGACCGACTATAGTGAGTGAAACCACTGACAAAGTGAGACAGATACAAGAATGTTTAAAAATAGCCCGGAGTAGACAGAAAAGTTATGCAGATGCTCACCGAAGGGATCTACAGTTCAAAGAAGGGGATAAGGTTTTCTTGAAGGTGTCACCTACCAGAGGAACTTTGAGGTTCGGGCAGAAGGGCAAGTTGTCACGAAGATACATCGGACCGTACGACATTGTGAGCAAGATTGGTGATGTGGCTTACAGATTAGCCTTACCACCCGAGTTATCTGGTGTACACAACGTCTTCCATGTGTCGATGTTGAAGAAGTACGTCCCCGATCCTTCACATGTACTCCTACATGAGCCGCTGGAAATTAGAGAAGATGCTACCTATGTTGAGAAGCCCATTCAGATCATAGACTCGAAAGAACAGGAGTTGAGGAACCGGACTATTCAGTGGGTGAAGGTACTTTGGGAGAATCATGGGCCGGAAGAGGCAACATGGGAATTGCGAGATCAAGTACAGAAGAAGTATCCACATCTCCTACCCGAGGTGAGTTTTATATTTCATTTGGAGGACCAAATGCCCTAAGGGGTGGAGGATGTAAGACCCCGACCTGAGTGACCTCGATTAGTACTAATTTGTTGCGTATTAGTGCTAAGCTCGATTAGTGATTTTTGACTAAGCTTGGACTAGAATAGCTCTTTTATGATTTTGGGAGAGTTTTAGTGCTTTGTGTGGGTGGGACCCTTTGGGGGTTCCCTTTTTGGTTGGTTTTACTTTTGTGTGGGGGATTGTTCGTATGCCAGTGATTTGCAATTATATTCCGTTTTACTCGTCTTGTTAATCCCTACAACTTTCGTGTTGATCCCGTACCCGTTCGGAACCCCGAAACCCGATTTTTCTTGCATTGAGGGCAAAACAGTCATTATACATGAAATCTGTACCCAAAAGTCGACATCCTCAAAACCCGCGAAACATATACTTTTTGGAAACTAGATATTTCGACGATCACTTTTCTCTTCTTCGTCGATTTCGTCCGAGGTCCCGATAATAGTGATTTCAGCCCAAAGAGTTTCTAGATGGTGGAGCCCACTCCAAATAGTTTTAAGTAGAGAACCCTTCTTCCATTTCCTTTTTCCAGCCCAAGCACAAGAGAAGCCTAGGGTTTTCTTTCCCTCTCTTCTTCTTCTTCTTGCTTCTCCACCATCAAGCACCACCCCACCTTACTCAATCAAGGAATGGAGATCTCAACTTTCTTCCCCTCCTTGCAAGCTTCTCTTTGATACCATTTGAGGAAGGAAGCCACCCATTTTAGACCCTCATTGAGCTCACCTCATCTATTTGAAGAACCTACAAGTAAGCTTCCTCCCTAATCTCTTAGATTCTTGTTCTTCTAGTCTTAGGAGAGCTCTATCTTCTTTGTTGAGAGTTATCTCTTCTTGTTTCTTGGTTTGACCCATTTTAGGGTTTGGATTTGGGGGTTTTGTGTAGATTGCATTCTTGGCTTGGAGGAAGAGATTATAGCTTGATTTTCTTGCATAGAGAACCTTGAGGCAAGTGGATGATTTGATATTTACATGTTTTATGAGAAATGTGGTTTTCCTATTTCATACATTGATGTTTCACATTTTCACTATTCATGTTTTCTTATGATTCACCTTGATCTAGAAATGCATATTGTTAGTCTATTCCTTTCTTGTTCATATTAAAAATGTCATAGCCTTTGATTGAAAATTTAATTTATGATTGGAATGGATTTCTTTGGATTGATTGCGAATGGAATGGAAGGATTTGAGGGAAGAATGGATGAGATTGCATGTGGATGGAAAGGGGTTGATTGGGGTGATTGTATTGGTAGATTTAATGGGCTTGAATGAGGTTTTGAAACCCTCAAAATGTACAAGGAAGGGTGCCCAGGTCGTATGTGAATAAGGGAAGAAAGGCAGCAGAAATCTGACTCGAAACTGACCTGACCGTGTGCGTCGGTCAGCTGTCGGCTGACCGAAGTCTCCACTTCGGTCAACCGACAGCTAACCGAGTTCTGTCGGTCTCAATTCCAGAGACGGTTTTCGATCAGATTTCCAGCAGGACATCTGTCGGTCAGCTGTCGGCTGACCGAACTCCCTGTTCGGTCGACCGAAAGCCAACCGACAACCTGTCGGCTCAAATAACAGCAAGCTGCAATTTTGCCAAAATCTGTGTCAGTCATCTGTCGGCTGACCGAGACCTCAACGTAGGTCGACCGACAGACATCTGTCGGCCAGCCGACACACCCACCTCGGCTGACCGACAGACAATTGACGAACTGATCAAACCCCAATCTGAATCAATTCTTTTGGAAGAAGCATATGGTAGAAGAAGTCCCTTTATGACTGTGTGTTTAGGTCTTTTAAATTTGTCAATGTGTATAAGGCCCCGGAATGTTTTCAATTCTTAAAAGAGTACCAAATGTATACTAACCTAACATACAGGACCCTATTTACATTGATTCAAATCTTGGACTTTCAACACTTAGCCCGGAGAATATGAGAAGATCCATTCATACTTTAACGCGAACCGAATTTCACTTGTGCATTTTAAATCCCGTGTTTTATGACTAGACTTGCCGACAGTATTGAAACTCATGTTTTTAGCATAGTTGCTAGCCCGTACATGCCCGACCGATACAGTTATGTTTTTGTACTTATGAGCACCCCGTTTCGTTATATGTATTTGTTTTGTTTTCCCGCTTGTGACCCATGCGTCGGCACCACTAAGCTTGGATAACCTTGTCAGTCTGATCCACTGACTTGGAGATTCCCCCTCCCGTCCCGCCAGCTGCAGTTTGGATCCCGATACCCGGTTTATTAACTGTGGTCCCGTCCCGATACCCGGCTCGCTCCCGTGGCTCCCGATATCCGGTTCGCTACCGTGATTCCCGATACCCGGTTTGCTACCGTGGTCCCGCCCCGTATTATTGTATATGTATATGTAACTTGGTTGTACCTCCTCACTTCGGTGACCGAGGTCAACACCCGATACTCACGTCACTTCGGTGATGGAGGATTTAGCTTCTTGCGGATGCCATCTTGATTGTTTTTCGATTCCCTTGGTTAGCTTACATGTTTTATTACTGCATGTGCGTTTTCAATGAAATGATTCATTTACTTTTGAAAGCCATTGTTTAAACAGGTTTACATGTTTTCCAAGGTAAAGATCTTATTTATTAAATGTTTATATCTTTTCATCTACCTGCCAGACCGTCGTGTCTGACCCCTTTGCTTTGGTACTCAGGTCCCGTTGTTGGTTTCCCCGAGGAGGAGCCAGAGGAGGCGGTCGGAGAACCGCAGCCGCTAGTTGAGTGGCGTGCTGACGATGTTATGTAAACATCTGGCTGCCGAGTTGCTAAACATTTTGGGGGATTATTTGGATAGTTTTCTGGTGGTTATTGTTTTGTTTATATTGGCCTTTATTGGCCTCTATTTTTGGGAATTGTAATTAACTGATCTTCTGATTAAACTTGAATATGTACTTTTGGGTTATGCTTTAGGACATTGCTCATTCTGATACTCATATTCAAATGTAATTAGCCTTGATATTTTGGGAAATGAAATACATGCATGATTTACCATACGCTTCCGCAATTTTACTAAATGGTTATGTGTGTTGGAAAAATCCTCACCGCGGACACCTGTGGGAAATCACGTGCACGGGAAATGTGTATTCTTTTATTAACCCGTGTACGCTTGATCATAAACATACTTTTAATTATTGTCATCTTTCCCATATGATCACAACTATTGGCTTCATCTCAATCAGTCCCGATCCCGGATTTGGTTCCCGAACCCGGTCCGGGGTCGCGACAGGTAACACCCATGGAGAGGTACGCTTTACGCAACACACACACCTTGAGCATACTACCTGAACTCTCTTCTTCCCTACCCACTCTCCTTTTGTTCAGTGACTGCACTAACTTAGGCATCAGAGTGCCTTCGGCTGACTGCAGCCAGGGGCTCTGACCTTTGCTCCTTCTCTCCCTTTCAGGTTTAAGGCATCTAATACAACCAGAACAATATAGCAACAGCATCAGGAGTCTAACACTCGCCTAATCAAGTCTGTATTTTTTAGGCACTTATAATTAGCGCCGTCTGTGAAAAAGTTTAATCAGATCAAATCAAATCCTTATTCTGAAAAAACCATGCCTCCAAAGACCAAGAAAGGGAAAGGCGAAGGGCCATCTAGGTCCCTACCGCCACCGCCTTTCTTGCCCATTCCGCTGCCACCACAGGTGATGCAACCGCCGGAGGTACCGGGGCAGTTGCCATTAATCCCTCGCCAGAAGAGGACTGGGGGAAAATTCGGTGCGATGAGCGTGGGGGAGCCAGTAACTCGGTTAGGCTCGTCGTCGAAGGGGGTGATGGCACCTCCCAAACGAGACAACCCCCTGCTGGAACGCCTCCGGTAGGATCCTCCTCTGGCGGAGCGTCCTCGTCAGGATGTTCCCTCTCTGGAACAACCTTGTCAGGACATCATTGTCTCTCCAGAGCGTTCTTGACGAGACGATACGCCAGTGTCGTCTAAGTCGCGCCAATCCCGTCACCAGGACGATGTGGACGACGACGACTTGCTCCTTGAGGACGACGATGACATGCTCCCTGAGGACGACGACGTGCTCCCCGAGGGCGACAACGACCTGCTCCTCGGGGATATCAAGGCCCAGAAGCTCTATATCCAGGAGTAAGAAAAACTGATTCGCCAACTCCGGAGACAGCTCCGGGAGAAGGCAAAGGCCCCAACCAAGGCACGCCAGCGGGCCCCGAAGGTCAAACATGACTTGAGGCAAGTCCTGACCAACAAAAGGCATGACCGAGCCTACAACGAAGGCTTGAGCAACAGTCATCTCAATGATGGACCCAAGAAGCAGCGCCAAAGACCAGAGGACGACTTCGACCTGAGAGAATGACTCAATCAACAGGTCAGACAGACAGTTCAGCAAAACATAGAGGTGGTCAGCTTCACCTTAGATCGGCTGAACGCCTACGACACAGATGACCATGGCACGTCTCCATTTTCTCAGGAGATAAGGGATTATACACTCCTTGAGAAGTTCAATGTCCTGAGATTCAATCTATACGACGGGACTTCAGACCCAGCCGCTCACCTCCGGCATTTCACCCAAAGAATGTCAGTATGGGGCGACGTTAGTGACCTGAACTGTAAGGTCCTTTCCTCCTGTTTGGGTGACCTCCCCTTGCGATGGTTCTGCACGCTTCCGGAGGGATCAGTTTCCAGCTGGCGGTAGCTCCGAAACTCCTTCGTAGAAAAGTTTCAGGCGCATAGGGTCATCCCGAAGACGGATGATGACCTAATGGCCATCAGAATGAGGCGGACTGAAAGCATCACTCAGTTCACTAAAAGATTCTAAACCATCTACAGCCAGGTAGAAGATGCCACCGACAGAGTAGCCATCAGGTCATTCAAGCAGGCTCTGCTGCCAGGCAACGAGCTTCGCAAGGACCTAGTACAATCCCCCATGGCCACTGTGAAAGCACTGATGGCCTGGGTGAATCAGTTCATCGAGCAGGAAGAAGATGAGGCCCGAACTCGGGAAAGCTTCGGCATCTGGCAAGAAGATAGATCCTCCAAAAAGGATAAGAAGTTATCCCGGAGAGAGGAGGTGGACCGAAAGAAGGTGTCAATGAGCTCGGCGATGCCCTCGGTTCCCACCTCGGAGAGCAACAAGAAGCCAAAACCAATTGTTGCCTCCTACAAGGCTGTCAACACTATCTTCAAGGAGCCCATTTACAAATTCCTTTGTAGAATCAGAACATAGCCTTTCTTCAAGTGGGCGCAGCCCATGAAGAGTGACCCCTTCACCCGCGATCAAAGCAAGTTATGTGCCTACCACAAGCAGAACGGGCATAGGACCGAGGACTGCATGGCCTTCAAGGCCCACCTCGAAAAGCTCGTGAAGGACGGGCACCTGAAAGACTTCATCAAAGAAGAGGGCAGAGTCAACCGAGCTCACCAGCGCCAGCCCGTTGATGATCGGGACAACGATGAGCCAAAGGGCATCATCAACGTCATCCACCTAGCTCCCGCTCCCAAGGGAAGCAACCAGGCTCATGTCGAGGCCAAGAGAGCCTTGCACGGCAAGCAGGTGATGACGGTCGAGCTCGGTGTTGGAGGGAGGTGGGCCTCTAGGATAGGTTTCAAAACTTTTAACCCACTTGACTCAGGGATCATCTATCCAGAAGGCTATAAAACCCAATCCAGGATGCATATCCCTCAATCTCATTATCATGTACAGTAAATAAATCTATTTAAAAGATAGAAACAAGCATACAACAAGCATTCATAAAATCTACAACATGCAACGAAGTAGATAATACCTTAGAACTCGGTTATGCTCTAATGGAGAAGTTGATTCTTTCTTTGATGATGAAACTCTTTCACTTGTCAAATATGAATCTCCAAGACCTTTTGATCTTCCATGCTATTGCCCGTATCAGATTCTCTTTTCTCAAGAAGATGGGTGGGATCTCCAAGAGAAAGCTCTTAGGAAAACTAGAAGAGAACTAGAAGAGGGAAGAGGAGAAGAACATATGCAACTCTTGCACATACAAGCCTTGGGCATGATTCCCTAGGTGGGATATGTCTTAGGACATCCAGCCATGTATTCTCCTCTATTTATTGCTAAAAACAAGCTCCTCTTTGTTATCTAATTGAAATAGAAGTCTTATTTCCCTAACAATTAGTAACTCTCTTCTTTCTAATTAAAATAGAAGTCTCACTTCCATTATAATTAGTAACTTACTATTACCACTATTAGAAGTCTTACTTCTAATAGAAATAATAACTTTCTATTTCCTTTTAGAGTTCTACTATAATTAGTATCTTTCTAATAACTTGGGCTAGCGTGGAGACCACTAGGGATTCCTTAGAAAGCTGGCTCGAACTGGGACACCGCGACCCCACATCTCATGTGTAATCCGGGCCCACAGTTAATTGCAAATAACACCACTATATAAATGCAATTGCACTCCAGTCTTAGGAATAAATTACAATGAAGACCCTAAACTTTCCAATTACCATAAGTAGGCCCCTCTATCAATATCCATGGATCAATTGGAATAAATATGTCTCTTCCAATCTTAGTTCCACATCTTATTATCCTTGAGCCCCAATTAATCACTATGATCATCAGTACCATCCAATTAACTCTTAATTGAGATGAGTACGCACTTACTAATGACAAACCTATTAATTGGCATAAGGAGATAATAGAGATAGATTCCATCTTGATCATTCAATGTTCCCACAGTCCTACTACCACATACCCAAGACACCGAGATGTTGACCTATAGTTGTCCTCACTCATTGGTGACTCAAAGCAAATGAATAAATAGAAACTTGAGTTCATCAATGTCTCAGGATTGAGAGCCTATTGCTAGGGAATTATGAGAGCATACCTTATTATAGAGACTGAATTCCATTAGGTGCTTCTCATGATCCTTCAATACATCCAATGTACCAGCACATTGATCCAGAATCTTCCATTCTGATGATTGAGACAAATCACACTATCTCATAGTGATCAAAGTGCTGCAACCTTATCAGATGAGATGCCCAGTCTCATCACTGGTTGTGAAGATATTTTAAGTATAAGATTTGTGATATATATCTCCCGTGTGTGGATCTCATCCATACACATATATCACATCCAATATACTAATGGGACCCGGTTCAACTCATGAACCATTATGTCATATGTATTGGTCATGTGCATAGAGTAATCAAATAACATTCATCTCATGAAAGTAAAGCATGATTATTATTGATAAATAAAGAAACTAATCAATTTATCACATCAACTGATGGATTGAGTCCATACAATCTAACACTCGGTCCCTCCACTAAGAAGGCTCGGAAGGAGAAACCCAAGATTTGGTTCTTGGATGAAGACCTGGACGGGGTCCAGCTTCCCCATAACGATCCACTGCTCCTGACCCTGAGGTTAAAGAACTTCAAGGTCAAGAGGATCCTCGTGGACCCCGGGAGCTCGTCAAAAATCCTCTACTATGATTGCTTCAAAAAGATGGGTCTGACAGAGGAGGACCTGCAAGAAGCCCGCACTCCGCTAGTGGGCTTCAGCTCCAAGCCAGTATACCCCAAGGGGAAGGTCTCCCTCCAAGTCCAAGTTGGAGGCGCCTCCATGACAGCCGACTTCCTAGTGGTGGATGCACCATCCCCATATAATGCAATAATGGGGAGGACTTGGCTGCACAACATGGAAGTGGTGCCCTCCACCCACCACAAAAAACTTAAGTTCCAGTTGGAGAACGCGGATGGAAGAGTTGAGGTGATCGCGGTCCGGGACGACTAGCAGATGGATAAGCAGTACCTAATGGCCGTGGTTCCTAGCGAAGCAGAACCGCGGTAGGTCCATATGGTCGAATTGGAAGCAAAGCTTGAAGCTGTCGGCCGAGCTCTCGAGCAAAAGAGCGTCGAGGACCCCACCGAAGTTAGAATCGATCCCAGCGATCCTGAGAGATATTTCCTGCTTGGCAGTCAGCTTGCAGAGGACGAAAGGGCCGAGCTGTTCGACTTCTTGTTACAGAACAAGGAAGTCTTTGCTTGGACCCCCTACGAGATGCCCGGCGTCAACTCTGAAATCATGTGTCACGAACTGAACGTGGACCCCAGGCACAAACCTATAGTTCAAAAGGCTCGTAGAACTGGCGTCCAATAAGCCGAGGTCGTGATAGAGGAGGTCAAAAAGTTGTTGGAGGCCGAAGCAATAAGGGAAGTCAATTACCCGAAGTGGTTGGCCAACACAGTGGTGGTCAAGAAAAAGAATGGGAGCTGGAGGGTCTGCGTAGACTTCACTGACCTTAACAAAGCCTGCCCCAAGGACAGCTTTCCACGCCCAAAGATCGACCAGATGATCGACGCGACTGCCGGGCACGACAGGATGAGTTTCATCGATGCCTACTGAGGTTACCATCAGATCCCGATGTTTGGGCCAGACGAAGAAAAAACTGCGTTCATAACACCTAGAGGAATCTACTAGTACAAAGTGATGCCCTTTGGGTTAAAAAACGCGGGGGCAACTTACCAAATGCTGGTAACCAAGATGTTCCAGGCCCAGCTCGGTAAGACCATGGAAGTATACATCGACGACATGGTTGTCGAGTCTAAAAGGTCACAGGACCACTTGATAGATCTGAGTCAAACGTTTAATGTTCTCAAAGAGTTCCGGCTCAAACTGAACATGTCCAAGTGCGTGTTTGGTGTCGGTTCGAGTAAGTTCCTGGGAAGCCTGGTTATCATAAGGGGGATCGAAGCCAATCTCGAGCAGATCTTGGCAATCCAGGATGTCCATAGTCCAAACACGGCGAAACAAGTCCAAAGGCTCACGGGGATGGCAGCGGCGCTCAACCGCTTCATCAGCCGAGCTTCAGACAAGTGCCGCCCTTGCTTCCAGCTTTTAAAGAAAAATTCGAAGTTCCAGTGGACTCCAGAATGTGACCGAGCTCTTCAGAAACTAAAAAACTATCTGTCTTCACCACCCCTATTGTCCACTCCAAAGCAAGGGGAGATGTTGTACTTATATCTGGCAGTCTCGGATCATGCAGTGAATTCGGTGCTCTTCAGAGAAGAAGAAAGGCAGCAGAGGCCTATATATTACGCGAGTAAGATCCTGCTTGACGTTGAGACAAGATATCTGCCACTGGAGAAACTGGCACTGGCGCTCATCAGCGCTTCCCGCAAACTCTCCCATTACTTCCAGACGTACTCCATAGTGGTTGTTACGGAACATCCACTTAAATCTCTTTTCAGAAAGGCAGGACTTCTTTAGAAGGATCTCAAAATGGGCCGTCGAACTGGGACAGTATGATATCCAGTATCAACCCAGAACGACGATCAAAGCCCAGATTCTGGCGGATTTCATTGTGGAGTTTACCTCTCCTAGTTCGGCACCGAGACAGCTTGATACCGAACTGGGGGGCAATGAGGGGAACTGCCAAGACCGAAGCAGAGCATGAACAGTCTTGGAAATAGTTCCTCGACTCAGCATGGAAAGTCTTCGTTGACGGATCCTCAACCTCAAAAAGGGCTGGTGCAGGCATCATCCTCCAATCTCCAGAGGGCCTTGTCATTGAGCAAGCCCAAACTCTTGACTTCAAGGCATCCAATAATGAAGTTGAGTATGAAGCCCTAATCGCGGGGCTCGGCAGCGCTAAAATCCTGGGGGCATGGCAACTGGTGGTCTTCAGCGACTCTTAGCTGGTGACGAGCCAACTGAACGGAGAATACCAAGCCCGCGACGATAGGATGGCAACCTACTAAGCTCACGTAAGACAACTCCTCTCTCAGTTCGAAAAGGTTGAAGTCAGGCAGATAGGCAGATATTCCAATTCTCACGCCGACGCACTCACCAACCTGGCCTCTGCCGTCGAGGCCAAGAGAAAAAGAACTGTCGAAGTGGGAATGCTGGATACCCGAGCACGGACCTCCAGCCACCTCGGCAAGTCTTGTGCGCTGACCTCGGTCCAAGTTGGATAAACCCAATCGTCACCTACCTAAGGGATGATTAGCTTCCTGAAGATAAGAGCAAGGCTCACAAAATCAGACTGAAGGCAGCTCAATTTTGGTTATCTCCTTATCGCAAACTCTACAAAAAATCCTACACTGGCCCTTACCTCCAGTGCGTTCACCCAAGCAAAGTCGAAGACTTCCTTTATGAAACCCATGAGGGAATCTACGGCAGTCACATTGGAGGACCATTTGCTCGGATTGGAACACCATTGTTGAGCCTTCGGATTCAACGCTCGCATAAATGTTGAGCCTTTGTTCGGATTGGAATACCATTTGCTCTCTTTGATGAATTCAATCTTGACTTTTCAAAAAAAAAAAAAAAACTTTGATCACTTTTGAATTCAGAATTGAGAAATCTTGGTTCTTTCCCTTTCGGATTCAGCGCTCGCAAAAATGTTGAGCCTTTGTTCGGATTGGAAGACCATTTGCTCTTTTTGATGAATTCAATCTTGACCTTTCAAAAAAAAAAACAAAAACTTCTGTCATTATTGGATTCACATCCGAGAAATTCTGGTTACTTCCCTTTCGGACTTAGTGCTCGCAGAAATGTTTGAGCCTTTGTTCGGATTGGAATACCATTTGCTCTCCTTTATGAATCCAGATTTGACCTTTCAAAAAGAAATCTCATCTCGTGTCCTTTCCAAGGATGTGATTTGCAACATTTGTGCCTAGCAGTGCTAGTACGCCCTTTTGGGTCTACTGTATTCGCGACCGACACATTTGTATCTCCAACCTTATATCATTTTACTTCGAGTGAGCCTTGCTTCTCGGTAATTTGAATTAAGGTCTACAATTGCTTCTAGCAGTCACATGAACGCTCATCCTGAGCCGACCATACTTGCATTTAGAACAATTGTACCCTCTATGGCTTTTTGCCTTCTTCATCTTGCTTGGGCTGGGCTATATCCCCTCGAGCGATTTGAAAAGATAAAACCATAGTTGTTCTCCACTTATGATCACCATATTATTGTGATTACTAATGGATATGGTCTTGTTTAAAAAGTTTTCCAAACTAACAATGGCAGCTTCATTGACCATCACTTTTGATGAGAACAAGTACTAGCTTATACTTCAAGATAAGCAGAATAAGCGCACTCATAAGCGCCATGCCAGTTGCCGAAGCGTCATCTCCCTCGACAACTCTCAAAAGACCGGGTCAACCTCTACTCCCCGGACCATCGTCTTCGGGTCGCTGGGACCATTTTCACTCCCCGCAGAAGAAACTGTACCTTCCAAGAAACAGAAAATCGCCCCGCAACATGTCACTAACATGGCACCAAGGGCGAACACAAAGAAGCCTGAAGCCCGTGGCGCTCCCACGAAGCCTCAACCTACAAGAAACCGGGTCTGCCCCAAAACCTGATCCCCAAGACCTTCATCAAAACAAAGGAGGTCCCAAACATCTACAAAGCCAGCATACCTGGCCTCTCTCAAGGAGAACCGGTTCTACCCTCTCTTACATGAAAGAGGAGAAACCTACCCTCCGCCAAACAAACAAACCAATCCAGCATGAGTCAGCTTGCTCCTACAAGCCCAAAATCAAATCATGCATCGTTAGGCCTCTGCAAAAACTCGCTGAAGCCTGCACTCCTACGAGTCGACCCTTCATCTCAACAGGGGCCGAACTCGTAAATTTCAAATCCTCACTGCGACAGGCAAAGGACTGTCTCCGGATCCTGTCCATAACTAGCTTCAAAGAAGACAAGCTCGGCTGCAGCGCACGGGAGACTACATCCTTCATCGCTAAAGCCCAGCCAGAGCTCACCGAAGCTCAAATTGCTCGTCGTATACGTCGCCGCGCGGCATATCAACAAAAGAGACTAGAGAAGCAAAGAACCCAGCATTCTACCCTCCAGGTCTCTAAAAAATGGGTCGAAAAAGAAAGACCCAACCAAGTTGTTGCTGTCCATATGGTTGGCAAAACCAGAAGACGCCAGAAGTTAGCAACCAAAATTCGTGTCAGATGTTAGGTGACTCGCAGCGTCTCCCGGACACGAAGACATCTGGAAGAATCCTCCACTCTCTCAAGTCAGGGACATCGGAGTAACCCTTTCATCGCTAAAGCCCAGCCAGAGCTCACCGAAGCTCAAATTGCTCGTCGTATACGTCGCCGCGCGGCATATCAACAAAAGAGACTAGAGAAGCAAAGAACCCAGCATTCTACCCTCCAGGTTTCTAAAAAATGGGTCAAAAAAGAAAGACCCAACCAAGTTGTTGCTGTCCATATGGTTGGCAAAACCAGAAGACGCCAGAAGTTAGCAACCAAAATTCGTGTCAGATGTTCGGTGACTCGCAGCGTCTCCCGGACACGAAGACATCTGGAAGAATCCTCCACTCTCTCAAGTCAGGGACATCGGAGTAACCCTTTCTCAAGCTCTTCTACCAAAAGAATGAGCCCCAGCTCAGTCACCAAGACGATTTCTTCGTTCAAATTCTGAGGGATGAATGTCCTGTTTACAAGCTCTGAACCACCTCACAATCCACCGCATGATGACGTAACCGCATGCATCCAGCAGTTGGAACAAGGACAATAGAGAATTGAGGCTCTAATGGAAATCCTCCTTCTCACTTTACAGCGTCCACCTAACAATGAAACCCCTCCGAATCATCAAGATGATGAGGCCAATCCTGAAAAAAATGAGTCACGCGCCCTTACTAAAAAGGACGTTGACGATATCTTCGCCAAAGCAAAAGAAGAGGATACACTAAAGGAACATGGGATCAAGCCACCCTATCCCCTATGGATGGACTCGGTTCCATTCCTTGCAAAATTCAAACAACCTACTCTCTAGACATGTACAGGGAAATGTTCAACCAGACAGCATGTCATCCACTTCAAGATCCTGACGGGAGCTATCGCAGATCAAGATGCCCTCAAGATCCGTCTCTTTGCAAGTACCCTAAAAGTTACAGCCTTTGACTGGTACTCCACTCTGCTGGAGAATTCCATCCAATACTGGGCCATGCCGGAGACATGCTTCCTGACCCACTTCCAAGGTGAGGATCATCCTGTTACTATGGCTCAACTCTGCAGCCTAAAACAGGGAGAGAATGAGTCAACATACGACTTCATTCACAAGTGGAAGGCGATGGCGTACAAATTCTCAGACGTGCTGCCACAAGCGTCGCTAGTCGACATCTGCTGTAACAACATGAAAGCAAGGATCCGCTCCATGATCATTGACAACAAATCAAAGAACCTGGGAGAACTCCTCGAAGCTTCCATGGAGGCTGAAATGGTGATCAAAGACCTTAACAGTCAGAAATCATCAAAGAAAGAGCCGAGTGCCATTACAACCTCAAAACCAAAGAAAAAGGAGGTTCTTAATGTGCAAACCAACTCAGCTCCTCAACATCCAAAGAAAGCTGAAAACAAAGCTACAGGTAAAAGACCTGAAGTCTCCGATGCCTTCAAAGAACGTGTAGAAAAGAAATACCCGTTCGATGAAGATGTTGAAGAAATCTTTGAGGCTCTCTTAGCAAACGACAAACTCACCTAGCCTGAGCCCAAAAGACCGGGAGATGTTGGCAAAACTAACGATCCTCGGTATTGTCCATACCACTAGATGATCTTGCATCCTCTCAATCAATACTTCGTTGTGAGAGAGAAGATCAACGGGATGTGGAAAAATGGAGTCATTATCTTTGACAAAAACTACGGGTCGGCCTCCGTCAATATGGTGTCATGTGGGCAAACTTCAAATTCACCGAAGGAGAAGATCACTACTTCATTCAAGGTGATAAAAATGGCTCAAGCGTCCCAAGAGTTGGTTTCCTATCCAACACCAGATGGACAACCCATATGGGTGCATCCTGATCTCCTAGAAGATGAAAATTGGGAGATCATCAAAACAAAGCCGACCGCTCAATAGCGAAGGCAAGCCAAGAGACAACTCCGCAAGATCAAACAATAGCAGAAGTCTCAACCAAAATAAGAAGTCCCTGAAAAGGCAGAAACCTCTTTCACTGCTTCACTAGGGGCGACAGAAGAATCCCTTCCCAAAAGTTCAAAGGCGGCAAGAAAATTCACCCTTGGTGATTTCATGCCACCCTATTACAAAAATGAAACTACACAGGGAGCATCATACTCCTGCAATTCGGTAGTTGGATTCTCCAAGGATAGACACGAGTCCAGTAATACTGCCAGTGATACAGATGAGTGGGAAGAATCCCTTGAAACAGGTGAATACCTCTCCGATGAGGAATGGATTCCCGAGTCTCATCTTATGCCAGTAATTTGGTATAATCCATTATAGCCACAAGGATCCTGGTCCGATGATGAAGAAGATCAAGAGGCTGTCAACCCGGCACTAGCCAGTGCTCCAGTGGAACCTAACATTGATGAACCAAAAGGAGTAGATGACGAAGAAGATTTGGCTCCTATGCCTGATCTTGAAGAATATTCAAGAATCTTGCAACACTTGCCATAGAGCAGGAGCAAGATCGCATCAACAATTCAGAACCAGAAGTCCCTGATAATCAACGGGAACTTCCTCTTTCAACTCCTGAAAATGGAGAAAACTGCTGGATCGATGATCCTCTTACATCCGAGGATGAGTCCGGCTCCCAACAGTCTATACAGGGGGCATCTCCTATCAGGATAACTTGCAATGCGATAGCTCAGGATGATAGTGCCTCTGAAGCTTCCGAAGACACGTACTCCCCAACTGCTGGTATATCTTCCGGAGCTACATCTTCTCAGGTGACTTCCATTGAGATATCATCTTCTCAGCCTTCGTCCCCTAAAACTGTGGCATCAGAGCTCACACCTCTTCCAATTGATCATCCTAAAGAAGCTCATGCCAATGAAGTCTTCTTCAATGAAAACCCAATCGATTGGTCCCAGATACCCGATCTCACAAACGATGTCTGGACCTATAAATTACTCAACAAAGAAGAGAAGTTGCTGGATTCTGTTCAGGACTTGTTCCCAGAAAATGCTCCATGCAACGCAATCACTGAAGACGGAAACACTGCTACGGAGACGTCTTCAGCAAATGACAAGGGTCAACCCCTCGATCCAGAGAGTGATCTTCCAAAAGAAGAACCTTCTCTAGAAGCTCTTGAAGTTGGTAGAGGTACCCGCTCTAGCCGGGATTACCATAAAAATTACAACCAACCTTTTTCTTCTTATGTAAATCCTTCAAGAAATCAAATTGTAAACGCCCCAAATGGCAACAATAATGAAAATGCAGGCCCGAGGGAGGCTTTCAAGTACAACTTGATTGAGTACTTCAAACACATACTTTCACGATTGCACATCCTTGACTTATTACGAATGTCTCCACAAACTCGTAATAGTTTTATTTTAGAATTACAAAGGCTGAATGCGGATGTCGACAAACATGCCCCACAAATCCTACAAATTGAAATGGACTATAGGGTCAAAAAATCAAGTACCTCCTTAAAGGAAGAAAAGAAAAAAGCTGAGGGATCAAGCATTGAATGCCTCTCGATTCAAATAGCAGCAAGCACAACAATCGCCTTCAATGAGGATGATCTCTTGCTAGGCAAGACAAAGCACAACCGACCATTGTACTTCACAGGGTACGGCAAAGAGATGCCAGTATACAGAGTCTAGATCGAACCTGGTTCTGTACTCAACCTCATCTCTACTTCGGCACTCGAAGAACTGGGCATCCCACCTAGCAAGCTGAGTCACATGTCTGTATCCATCTTCGGATATGACGGCAGCACTCAAAGGCCTATCGGCAAAATCAGATTCAAGTTGCAAATCGGTGATCTTATTTATGAAGTCACTGTATATGCAATAAGGACCCCTTCGTGTTACAATATCCTTGTTAGACACCCCTGGATACATGAAAATGGAGTCGTCCCTTCACCTCTACATCAGTGTATCAACTTCGTTGGCAACGACGGCTTGATACATGAGTGTTTGCAGACAAAAAGCCATTCAAAGGCAAGGACGTCCATTTTGCAGATGCTCAAATGTATAAATATGGAAAAGAAGAACAGGAGGAAGAAACAACACCATTTACCAAAAATCTCCAGAAAGATAAGGGCAAGGCTCCTCAGTAATCATCAGAAGTAAACAAACCTTCCAGTAAACTCGAAGTAAGCAGTCAAGCTCCCTTCGTGATCTCTCTCGAAATATCAAAACCTTTGGTAATCACCACCAAAGTAAAGAAGACAAAACAAAGGGCTGGGGGAAGTTCACTGTCTCTTTTGTGTCTACTATGCATGACACAGGTGCGGACTCAGAGCCAGAAGATGACACAAAGTCAAGGCAAGCTGATACTCAGCGAGTTCAGCCCGCTCTCACTCCATTGAAGACAACTGCTGACGTAGAAGATCATACGTCTGCTTCTTTTGTTGTTTCGGCAACTTCAACAGAAGAAAAAGTAATCTTCTTCCACAGGTCGGGAGTTTCTCCACCAAATTCTCCGCTTGAACCTTTCCAAAATGAAGGTATGCCTCAGCTATCCCTGTATAGTCTAATGGCACAAGCTATCATGAGGAAAATGGGTTACAACGCTCAAAATCCAACCGGTTTGGGAGGTGGCCGTAGTATTCTCACACCATTTGAACCCACCCTGACCAAAAGTCAACCGGAAGATTGGAAACTCCACCGTCATAAAGACAAGTCTTCATAGAGGTTGGGATATGATCCTACCACTCCCATGAGATAGTTGATACAAAGGTTGCAAAGTCGTTTTGTTGACCAAGCCTCAACATCTTGTGTCCATGAAGACATTGATCTCCCTGGATATCTCTTTGAAGACCCACCCGTCAAGGATCCAAGAAGTTCTTCCAATTGGTATAATTTCTCTGATAATAAAGAGGAATTGTCCGATGACACAGACGCGCGGTTTTCTGACCAAGAAGAACCATAGTCTCCAAAAGAAGTACCCTACTTTGACCCAGTTCCGACAGGTGATTGGGACCATCTCATCGCAAGTCTTAAGAAGAGTACTGATCAAGAACACCCATGGACAGAAACAGAGCCTCAGTCTGTAAATGCCTCTGGAACTTCAGAAGGTCTTGTTGAGTTGGAAGCCTCTGAAAATATTGTGGAGGAACCACCTTCGAACCTTCCAACAGAAGATCATGTTCAAAAGATAGACTTGGGAACACCTGATAACCCACGTCCTGTATTCATAAGCAAGAATATAAAAGATGATGAGTTACCCGAGTATATCTCTTTTCTTCGTGAGTTCGTTGATTGTTTTGCATGGTCTTATGCTGAAATGCCCAGCTTAGACCCCAAAATAGCAGTCCGCAAGCTCAACTTGCAAAAAGAAATCAAGCCTGTCAAATAAGGCCAAAGAAGATTTTGTCCTGATGTGATGGACAAAATTGAACAAGAAGTCCAGAAACTCAAAAGCGTTGGCTTCATCCGTGAGGAACAGCATCATGAATGGTTGGCCAACATCGTCCCCGTGACAAAGAAAAATGGATAGATAAGGGTATGTATCGACTATAGGGACTTGAATAATGCATGCCTTAAAGATGAACTCCCGCTCTCTATACCAGAGGTGATGATTGACAACACCTGTGGGTTTGAGTGAATGACATTCATGGATGGATTCTCTGGCTACAATCTGATAAAGATGCATCCTGAAGATGAAAGACATACATCATTTCGGACTCCATTTGGTATGTATTGCTACATTGTCATGCCATTCGGTCTGAAAAATGCAGGTGCAACATATCAGAGGGCTATGATGAAAATATTCCAAGATATGCAGCACAAGACGGTTGAATGTTATGTCGACGACCTCGCCATCAAAAGCAGAAGAAAAGAAGACCATCTTGACGATCTTCGAGAAGTCTTCCTCCGACTTCACAAACACAAATTCCGGATGAATCCATTAAAATACTTCTTCGGTGTCTCATTGGGTAAGTTTCTCGGATTCATAGTTCGGAAAGTCGGAATAGAACTTGACCCCATCAAAGTCAAGGCTATCCTGGAAATGCCATCTCTAAGTACCCTAAGAGAATTAAAAGGGCTTCAAGGAAGATTGGCATACATCCGACGGTTCATCCCCAATCTGTCAGGGAAATGCCGTCCATTCTCTCGCTTGATGAAGAAAGGTGTGGACTTTGTCTGGGATGCTGAATGTGAAACCGCATCAAAGCATACCTAACCAAACCTCCAGTGTTGGCTGCCCCCACAACTGGAAAACCATTCATCTTGTACACAAGACCTCTCGACTACTCTTCGGGTGCTCTACTCTCACAAGAAAATGACGAAGGAAAAGAAGTTGCTCTATATTACCTCAGCTGCATGTTGGTAGGTGTAGAGCATCGCTACTCCCCAGTCGAAAAAGAATGCCTTGCAGTAATGTTTGCAGTACAAAAGCTGCGTCACTACCTGCTGTCCAACACAGTCTACCTGATTTCAAGGATCAACCTCTTAAAGGTCCTTGTCACAAAAGCAGGTTCTCTCAATGCCCGACTGGTAAAATGGTCCATCCTTCTATTACAGTTTGATATTAGGTATGTACCACAAAAAACAATCAAAGGTCAAGCTCTAGCAGACTTTCTTGCAGAGCACCCATTGTTAGACCCCGACCCAGACCAACTCGATTAGTACTAATTAAGTAAACGTTTAGTCTTAAGTGAGTCTTAGTACTAGTTGGGTTAGAATGTGATTAGACTTAGTCTGGATTATAGCTTTGGGGATTTTGAGGACGTTTAGTATGAGTCAGACACGCTCAGGGACGCCCTGAGTGCACGTGTAAGAATGGGGTTTTGTTCTAAATCTTTGATGTGGATGTGATTTTTGTTTCTCTTGAATGGTTTTATGATTTATGGCAACTTTCGTTTTTAAGCTGCTTGCATTTGAGGCCCAGAAACCCAAGTTTTGGCCCAATAAGGGTAAATCTGTCTTTGCATGTAAATCTGGGCACACTTTTCGAAGTCGCGAAACTATGTCAAAATAATACTTTTCCGAAACTAGATTTTTCGACGATCGTTTTGTTCTTCTTCGTCGATTCCATCCGGGGTCCACAAGACCATGTTCCAGGCGTCCCAAGTTTCACTGCTAAAGGGACCCACCTCCAGACACTATATATACTCTTTTTCTCCTTCCTTTGCCCTTTTCCCAAATCTCTGCAACGTCTTGCCCTAGAGTGAAGAAGAGAAGAGTTTTCTCCTTGGTATTCTCCTTTGGAAATCATCTAGCAAGAAGGCTCCATTCTCCGATTCGACTCCGCCATTCTCTTCCTCTCTTCTGGAGCTTCAGCTAGACGCGTTTTGGATCCAAACCTCCCCACTATTCATCATCTTCAAGCCCTAATCTTCCTTGTTCAGCTAGCTCTTGGTCAGTGTTCCTTCATTCTCTTCATTTGATGTTCTTTAGCTCACCTAGAGCTTGTTTGTCATGATTTCAAACCCATTTTCGAAATGGGGTTTTGTAATGGCCAAAAATGTTGATTTTGTATGCTCCATTTTGGGGGTTTTGTGTAGATCTCGTGGAGCACCCCTTTCTTGTTGAGTTGTGAAGCTTTGGCTTGGCTTGGGTTAGAGGCAAGTAAACCTTTTAGTTTTCCCTAGTGCATGTTGAGTTTTTGGGCATTTTTACTTTTGGAAATGTTGTTTATCATCAAGCTTATCTTCCTTGCATGTCATTAATCTCTTTTAGCTTGTTTTAATCGTATTAAGCAAGAGTACTAATTTCTCTATCTAATGTAGAGGTTTCATCTTCAATGGAAGCATGTTTTCAATGGAATGGTTTGCAAGTTATTAGATTTATGTTTTGAATGTAAATGGGTTTATGATTTTGATGTTTTGAATGAAATGTGAATGGATTTTGTGTGGAAATCATCCCTTGGAAAGCATGTAGGCTTGGGGAGTGCAGGTGGTAAGAATGTGGAAGTGAGGAAGTGAATGACGTGGGAAAGAAATTGATTTTTCCGAAGTTCTACCGGTAGGGGTATTTCAACCGGAAGTTCTACCGGTAGAAAGGGCTCAAATTTTGACCGAGAGTTGAGGAAATTAAAAACCCCAAGTTCTACCGGAAGTTCTACCGGTAGAAATGGCCCAGATTTCGGCAGAGAGTGAGAAAAAAACTGTGAACCGCAGTTCTACCGGAAGTTCTACCGGTAGAAACGGCCCAGATTGTGGCAGAGAGTTGAGAAAAACTGTGAACCGCAGTTCTACCGGAAGTTCTACCGGTAGAAGTGCTTCAACCGGAAGTTCTACCGGTAGAAGCACTTCAACCGGAAGTTCTACCGGTAGAACATCTTCTACCGGAATTTCTACCGGTAGAGAGGCATGAACCACACCAAAAAGTACTGTTTCGAAGGATTTTGCATGAATGAAAACTAGACTTGGTCTTAGACCCTTTTTGTTGACCTTGTGCACTTGAAATTTCCAAAATGTATTATACCTTCGGGGACACCAAGTTTTATTGAATTTCAACATTTGGTTTTCAATTCCACAAGGGTCAAAGATGTGGTCTTAGCTATGCTTGATAAAGTTATGTTTGAACCTTTGTTTGTGATGCTTTATGCACCATCGTGTTCTCGTCTGATTTCCAAGTGCAAGTCGTTTTCAAGATGTGTTTCAAGAATCAAAAAGGGGATCATTTATTAAGTTTGTAAGCATTAATACTATGCTATTTTGCTAGTCTTGTTACGTCGTGCTCGTTAAATGATTTCCCTCTTGTTTTGTCGTGTTTTCGATCGCGTATTGCCGTGTTTTGTGCATTCATGATATAAGTGAATTTCACTGAGCTTGGACCGCCCTTTTAGCTTGATCCACTACCTGGGGGTCCTTAAACTCGTGGACTGTCTGCAGACTAGTCGTGTCTTGAATGACACATCGTGCGTGTTCGTGGTCCGGTTCCGCGGCCGGATACCCCGTCTACCTTGTGTGGCGTGGGATCATGTTTCTTGTCGTGCTTGTCTTGCGTGCTTGCTCTTGTCATCATGTATGACGGAGAAAGGATGAGCTCATGTGGATTTATCTTTTCATGATATTATATGTATTCGTGC
Source organism: Umbellularia californica (assembly GCA_028538565.1). NCBI lineage: Eukaryota > Viridiplantae > Streptophyta > Magnoliopsida > Laurales > Lauraceae > Umbellularia > Umbellularia californica. The sequence goes on along the minus strand of JAPQWN010000006.1, from coordinate 46,496,313 downwards.
TAGTTTCGTAAGCATTGAAACGTGTATTTAAACTTTGAACTGTTTTAGCATTATTCTAATTATTCATGTCTAAATTGTTTATTTGCCAAACCGTCGTGTTTGATGCTTGTATTTTGGTGTCCAGGTGCCGGTGGTTTCGCGCGTGACGAGGAGTGTCCGGAGGAGGCTATTGAGCCACCCCCAGCACTCGAGTGGCAGCCCAACGACGTCATCTAGACGCCGGTCGGGATCGTGATTCTCGTTCACCTAGCTGATTATTTTGGGTTGTTCTTTTTGGGATTCCATATGTTGTATTGGCCTTTGTTGGCCTCTTGGGGGTTGTGTAACTTGGAAGTAAAACTCTTTGTCTAAATGTTAAACTTTATTCATGCTAGGAATGCTTTGATGACATTCTCTTTTGATACCTTGTCTCGATGTTAATTATTGATCTTGTATTGTGATTGTTTAAGAATGGTGTGATGAGTTTTGCTACACGCTTCCGCATATCAATTCATGTGAGCTCGACCCGTGTCATGGGATCCTCACCGCGGAAACCTGTGGGAAAATAAATGAAAAAAGATCAAAACAGCGGCGGTGTGTCTTGTGTTGGTTAATCATGCCGCCGCCGCGCAGTCGCGGGCCCGGGTCCCGGTCCGGGGTCGCGACAGGACTGGTATCAGAGCGGGACATGTTTCAGGCAGTTAAAAGAAACTAGAAAGTCTTAGGAACGTGGCGAGGATTCGTGAGTTCGATAGAATGTTTGTCTAGACAACATGACCAACCCAATTATGTCGATATATGTGCTAACGAATTGTCTTGCAGCATCATGCCTCCACGAAAAGCTCCGAATCATAATGCTTCGGGCAGTAATCAGAATGAGACAGAACCGACTGAGAATCCTACTGCTACTCAGTTCCAACAACTCATGCCGGCCATGTTAGAGCAACAGAGACAAGCCAATGAAACACAAGCAAAATTTCAAGAGCAAATGGCTAAGAAAGATGAAGAGATGGCTCAAGTACAGAGGCAACTTCTAGAAGTCCTCCAAAATAGACCTCAACATCAAGCCCCACCAAATGTGGTGTACCAGAATAGGGCTGATGATGTCAATGTCCTCTTTGAAAGATTTCGGAAGAGGGGACCCAAGGAGTTCTCGGGTCAAGAGGACCCTTTGACGGCTGATGATTGGCTCGCGAACACGGCTAAGATTTTTGACGTTTTCGTTTGCACTGGCAGGGAGAGGGTGAACCTCACAGCTTCTCTATTTTATGGGCTTGCAGACGATTGGTGGCAAACAGTCAAAGAGCCATACCAAGTCATGGCGGATGAGGTTGCTTGGACAACCTTCAAGACACATTTCACAGACAAGTACATCCCCTCCCATGTTAAGAGACAGAAGGCAATTGAATTCCAACAGTTGAAGCAAGGAAGTATGTCCGTTTTGGAATATGTCACGAAGTTTGAGAGGCTTGCCAGATATGCTACCGAGCTTATTGACACTGAACAGAAAAAGATAACTAAGTTTTTGGAAGGACTGAATCCCATTCTCAAGAGGGATGTCTCGGGAATAATCCCACCAGTCACCTTTGATGAAGCAGTTAGTCGGGCATACAAATTTGAAGAGGTTAACAACGAGATTATCCAGGATAGAAAGCAGCACTAACAGCAGCAAAACCAAAGACAGCAAAGTGGCAAGAAGCCAAGGCAAGAACAGACTCAAGTTAGACAATCTGGTTGTAATAATTGTGGCAAGAATCACCCTACCCACGAATGCCGCAAGGCAACGGGTGCTTGCTTCAGGTGTGGAGGAATGGACCATGCAATCAAGGATTGCCCACACCTCCAGAGTCAAGCCAACCGATATCAGCAGCCAAGGCAGGTAGCACCACAGAATCAAGCCATACCAGTTCAGATGAGACCACCACAGCAACAACAGCAACAAGGCAGGCAAGTACAAAACCAGAATGCTCGTCCACCGCTGAATAGGAACAATCAGGGCAGACAGATTCAGCAGCAGAACAGGCCACACCAGCAGGGACGTGTATACAATATCAACCGTACTGACACTGAAGCAGCAGGTGACGTAATAGAAGGTTAACTTCTTGTTTGTGGAGTAGAAGCACAGATCTTATTTGATCCAGGATCCACACACTCCTTTCTATCACCTTTGTTTGCAAAGAAGATTGATGCACAGCATGCAGAATTGGATTATAATTTGACTGTCACTACACCCGTAGGTAGACATGTTGTTTGCACCACCTTTTACCCTAGTTGTCAGGTTTTGTTAGGAGATATCAAATTACCGGCCAACCTCATAATTTTAGACATGCATGATTTTGATATTATCTTAGGCATGGATTGGTTAGAGACCTACCATGCTACCATGGATTGTTTTGGTAAGACCATTACCTTCAGATTGCAAGGGCCACAGACGGAGTTGATGTTTCAGGGAAATAGGAAAAAGTGTTCCAGTGGGTTCATTTCGGCTTTAAAAGCCAACAGATTGGTGAGCAGTGGTTGTGAGGCATTTATAGCGTTTATCACGGAGGATAAACAGTCCCAAGGGGTGGAGGATATCCCCGTAGTGTGTGAATTTCCGGATGTTTTTCCAGATGAAATCCCGGGTTTACCACCAGTTAGAGAAGTTGAGTTTACTATTGAACTCCTTCCAGGGACTGCACCGATCTCAATTGCACCTTACAGGATGGCTCCTGCAGAGTTGGGTGAATTGAAACTTCAGTTGCAAGAATTGTTGAGCAAAGGCTTCATTAGGCCAAGTGTTTCACCTTGGGGAGCGCCAGTTCTTTTCGTGAAGAAGAAGGATGGAAGTCTTAGAATGTGCATCGACTATAGAAGATTGAACCATGTGACCGTCAAGAACAAATACCCCTTGCCAAGGATAGATGAATTGTTTGACCAATTACAAGGAGCATCGCACTTTTCCAAGATAGACTTGAGGTCAGGGTATCATCAGTTGCGGGTTAGAGAGTCCGATGTGGCGAAGACAGCTTTCCGAACGAGATATGGGCATTACGAGTTCTTAGTGATGCCCTTTGGCTTGACAAATGCGCCCGCAGTCTTCATGGCTCTCATGAACAAGGTCTTTGCAGAGTACTTAGATCACTCTACCGTGGTGTTCATTGATGATGTCCTCGTGTATTCTAAGAGTAAGGAGGAGCATGAAGAGCACTTGAGGACATCATTGCAGCTTTTGAGAGATCACCAGCTCTATGCTAAGTTGAACAAGTGTGAATTCTGGCTAGAGCAAGTTTCCTTTTTGGGTCACATCATTTCGAGAGAAGGATTAGCAGTAGATCCAGCCAAGATAGAAGCAGTCATCGAATGGAAGAGGCCTGGCAGTGTGACAGAAATTAGAAGCTTTTTGGGGTTAGCAGGATATTATCGGAGATTTGTCCAAGGTTTTTCGTCCATTGCAGCTCCTTTGACGAAGTTGACCCGGAAAAATGTCCCTTTTGTTTGGACTGATCAGTGTGAAGGCAGCTTTCAGGAGTTGAAGAAGAGGTTAACCACAGCCCCAATCCTCACATTACCATCGGGCAGCGGTGGATTTGTTGTGTTTACGGATGCTTCCAACGTGGGATTAGGATGTGTTTTGATGCAAGATGGCAAGGTGATTGCCTATGGCTCGAGACAGTTGAAGAATCATGAGGTAAACTATGCAACTCATGACTTGGAGTTAGCGGCAGTAGTTTTTGCTTTGAAAATGTGGCGACACTACCTCTATGGAGCGAAATTTGAAGTCCATTCAGACCACCGAAGTTTGCAATATTTGTTTTCACAGAAGGAATTGAATATGAGGCAGAGACGGTGGATGGAGTATATTAAGGATTATGACTTCCCAATCAAGTATCATCCAGGCAAAGTGAATGTGGTAGCAGATGCATTGAGTAGAAAGTCAGCAGTGATGGCGAGTTTGAGAGGAGTTAGTGTTCTCCAACAGCTTGAAGAATTTGGAGTGGAGGTACAACACTTGAGGAGAGGAGTTTTGTTGGCAAATATGACCGTGACTGAACCTACCTTCATCCAGAGAATCAAAGATAGTCAGTTGCAAGACCCGGAATTGGCCAAGATTGTAGATCAGATTGCAGAACGTCCAGATTTCAGGATTTCGGATGGAGTGTTGTATTTTCGTGACCGGTTGTGTGTACCGAATGTTGATGATTTGAAGAATGAAATTATGATTGAAGCTCACCATACTAGATACTCTATACATCCGGGTAGCACGAAGATGTACCATAACCTGAAGAATAGATTTTGGTGGAATAATATGAAGAGAGAGATAGCAGATTTTGTGTCTCGCTGCTTAACTTGTCAGATGATCAAGGCAGAACACCAGAAGCCTCCTGGGTTGTTACAGCCTTTGGAGATTCCGGAGTGGAAATGGGAGCATATCACTATGGATTTTGTCTCCGGTTTGCCTAATACCAAGAGAGGGAACAATGCAATTTGGGTTATAGTTGATCGTCTTACGAAGTCTGCGCACTTCCTTCCGATGAAGACTGGGAATATGATGCATATGGCACCACTTGCAAGGCTATTCATAGATGAGATTGTTAGTAAGCATGGCCAGCCCGTCTCCATCACTTCCGACAGAGATAGTAGATTTGTTTCGAGATTTTGGAAATCTCTTCTTGAATCCATGGGTTCCAAACTTCAGTTCAGCACAGCGTATCATCCTCAGACAGATGGTCAGTCAGAGCGGACGATACAGACTCTTGAAGATATGTTGCGTGCTTGTGTGTTGGATTTCAAGGTTCAGTGGGATGAAAACCTACCTCTTTGTGAGTTCGCGTACAACAATAGCTACCATTCTAGCATTGGAATGGCACCTTTCGAGGCACTCTATGGTAGGAGATGCAGAACTCCAGTTTGTTGGGAAGAAGTCGGTGTGCGTAGTTTTCATGGACCGACGATAGTTGGAGAGACAAGCGACAAGGTTAAGCAGATTCAGGACCGATTGAAGATCGCTCGAAGCAGACAGAAAAGTTATGCTGATACTCGTCGGAGAGAATTACAATTTGAAGTGGGTGACAAGGTATTCTTGAAAGTCTCACCGGTTAGAGGCACTCTAAGATTTGGGAAGAAAGGAAAATTGTCTAGCAGATACATTGGCCCATATGAGATTTTGAGCAAGATTGGAAATGTCGCTTACAGACTTGCGTTACCGCCGGAACTCTCCGGGGTACATAATGTTTTTCATGTCTCCATGCTCAAGAAATATGTTCACAGTCCTTCTCACATTATTCCACACGAGCCTTTAGAGATTCGAGAAGACGCGTCGTATGTGGAGAAACCGGTTAGAATCATCGACACCAAAGAGCATGAATTGAGAAATCGGACTGTCCACTGGGTCAAAGTGCTTTGGGAGAACCACGAGCCAGAAGAAGCCACATGGGAATTGAGAGATCAAGCCCAGAAGAAGTATCCACACCTGTTACCAGAGGTAAAATTATTTATATTTGGTGGACCAAATATCCTAAGGGGTGGAGGATGTTAGACCCCGACCCAGACCAACTCGATTAGTACTAATTAAGTAAACGTTTAGTCTTAAGTGAGTCTTAGTACTAGTTGGGTTAGAATGTGATTAGACTTAGTCTGGATTATAGCTTTGGGGATTTTGAGGACGTTTAGTATGAGTCAGACACGCTCAGGGACGCCCTGAGTGCACGTGTAAGAATGGGGTTTTGTTCTAAATCTTTGATGTGGATGTGATTTTTGTTTCTCTTGAATGGTTTTATGATTTATGGCAACTTTCGTTTTTAAGCTGCTTGCATTTGAGGCCCAGAAACCCAAGTTTTGGCCCAATAAGGGTAAATCTGTCTTTGCATGTAAATCTGGGCACACTTTTCGAAGTCGCGAAACTATGTCAAAATAATACTTTTCCGAAACTAGATTTTTCGACTATCGTTTTGTTCTTCTTCGTCGATTCCATCCGGGGTCCACAAGACCATGTTCCAGGCGTCCCAAGTTTCACTGCTAAAGGGACCCACCTCCAGACACTATATATACTCTTTTTCTCCTTCCTTTGCCCTTTTCCCAAATCTCTGCAACGTCTTGCCCTAGAGTGAAGAAGAGAAGAGTTTTCTCCTTGGTATTCTCCTTTGGAAATCATCTAGCAAGAAGGCTCCATTCTCCGATTCGACTCCGCCATTCTCTTCCTCTCTTCTGGAGCTTCAGCTAGACGCGTTTTGGATCCAAACCTCCCCACTATTCATCATCTTCAAGCCCTAATCTTCCTTGTTCAGCTAGCTCTTGGTCAGTGTTCCTTCATTCTCTTCATTTGATGTTCTTTAGCTCACCTAGAGCTTGTTTGTCATGATTTCAAACCCATTTTCGAAATGGGGTTTTGTAATGGCCAAAAATGTTGATTTTGTATGCTCCATTTTGGGGGTTTTGTGTAGATCTCGTGGAGCACCCCTTTCTTGTTGAGTTGTGAAGCTTTTGCTTGGCTTGTGTCGCGACCCCGGACCGGGACCCGGGACCACGTTCCTAAGACTTTCTAGTTTCTTTTAACTGCCTGAAACATGTCCCGCTCTGATACCAGTCCTGTCGCGACCCCGGACCGGGACCCGGGCCCGCGACTGCGCGGCGGCATGATTAACCGACAACCAAAGCACGCCGCCGCCGGCTGTTGTTTGATTTCCCACAGGTTTCCGCGGTGAGGATCCCAAGACACGGGTCGAGCTCACACGAATGGGTATGCGGAAGCGTGTAGCAAAACAATTCATACAATCTTGAACGATAAGATACAAGAAGCATATATAATATGGAGACAAGGTATCAAAAAGGAAAGTCATCAAGCATTCCTATCATGATTAACATTTCAAGGTTTAACAAAAGTATATTAATTCAAGTTACACAACCCAAAGAGGCCAACAAAGGCCAATACAACAATGGAACCCCAAAAGAACAACCCAACATAACCCAAGCTAGGTGAGACGAAAATCAAGATCCCGACCGGCGTCTAGATGACGTCGTTGGGCTGCCACTCGAGTGCTGGGGGTGGCTCAACAGCCTCCTCCGGGCACTCCTCGTCACGCGTGAACACTCCTGCACCTGGACACCAAAATAACAAGCATCAAACACGACGGTTTGGCAAATAAACCATTTAGGCATGAATAGTTAAAATAATGCTAAAACAGTTCAAGAGTTGAATACACGTTTCACGTTTTCGAAACTAGCACGTATACTTATAATATCATGATTAGTAAATCCACAAAGAGCCCATCCTTTCTCCATCATACATGATGATAAGAGTAAGCACGCACGACAAGCACGATAAGCACAACACGATAAACACGATCCCACGCCACACAAGGTAGACGGGGTGTCCGGCCGCGGAACCGGACCACGAACACGCACGATGTGTCAATTCAAGACACGACTAGTCTGCAGACAGTCCACATGTTTAAGGACCCCCAGGTAGTGGATCAAGCTAAAAGGGCAGTCCAAGCTCAGTGGTAATCACTTATATCATGAATGCATAAAACACGACAAAACTTATCCGAGAACACGTCAAAGCAAGAGGGAAATCATTTATCAAACACGTCACGACAGGCTAGCAAAAATAGCATTATATAAATGCTTAACAAAACTTAAGAAATGATTCCCTTTTTCTTTCTTGAAACACGATTCTTGAAACACGTCTTAAATACAAGCTTATACTTGAAAAAGATCAAACAAGAACATGAGGACGCATAAAGCATCAAAACAAGAGTCCGAACAAAATCTATCAAGCATAGGCTAAGACCAAAACTTTGACCCTTGTGGACTTGGAAATCCAAACGTCGAAACTCTATATAACTTGGTGTCCCCGAAGGTAAGATACATTTAGGAATTTCAAGTGCACAATGTCAAATGGAGGTCTAAAGCATAGTCTAGTTTTCATTCCTGCAAAATTTCTCCAAACACAGTTCTTTTTGTAACTGTCGGTCAACGCTCGGTTAACCGTCGGTTAACCGAGGTCGATCTGTCGGTCGACCGAAGGCTTGACCGACAGATCCCAGCCCAGAATTGCTGCTCTCTGGAAATTGAACCGACAGATCCTCGGTTGACCGAATGTGAACCGACAGATGACCAGACAGAAAATGTTGCTCTCTGGAAATTGAACCGACAGATCCTCGGTTGGTTGTCGGTCGACCTGTCGGTTGACCGACAGCGAACCGAGGGATGTCCTGACAGAAATGCTGCTCTCTGGAATTCGAACCGACAGATTTCGGTTGGTGTCGGTCGACCGAAGTCTGACCGACAGCTGACCGACAGGCACGGGCAGTGCATTCTGTTCAGAATTTTCACAACTTTTTCTCCCTTCTTCACTTCCACACTTTTACCACCTGCACTCCCCAAGCCTCCATGCTTTCCAAGGGGTTCATTACACACATTAAAGAGCATTCCATCCACAATTTGTCCATTTATTCCAAAGAGAAACATCAAGGCATTCCCATAACGATTTCATGAAACTTACAAAACCAACATGATTCTAAGATTTGGATGAATCATCAACAATAACACAAGTAAAGGAACTCAAACTAATGACTTGAGAGAAAATAAACATAACCTACATTAATAGGTTCAAGCATAAAAACCATGTCTTAAATGGAAGTAGTGAAACTACAACACAATGTATATGAAAATCCTATAAAGTTTACTTGCCTCAAATCAAAGTCAAAGGAAGCTTCACAAAAACCAACAATGAGGGGTGCTCCACGAGATCTACACAAAACCCCCAAAATGGAGCATACAAAAATCAACATTTTAGCCATTACAAACCCCCATTTCGAAAATGGGTTTGAAATCATGATAAACAAGCTCTTGGTGAGCCTAAGAACATCAAATAGAAAGATGGGTCCAAGCTCTAACCTTTTGCTAGCCAAACAAGAAGAATGGAGGTTGAAGATGATGAATAGTGGAAAGGGTTTGGCTCTAAAACGTGCCCAATCGAAGCTCGCGAAGAGAGGAAGAGAATGGCGGAAACGAATCGAAGATTGGAGTCTTCTTGCTAGATGATCCAAGGAAGAAAAGGTCAAGAAGAGGGCTGCCTTCTCCACTCCACTCTAGGGCAACCGTTGCAGGAAAAAGGAAGAAGAAAATGGAGGAGAGAGAGTAAGAGACCTTTTATATGGGTTGAGAGGTGGGTCCCTCTCTAGCTGAACTAGAAACGCTTAAAACATGGTCTTGTGGACCCCGGATGAAATCGACGAAGAAGAACAAAACGATCGTCGAAAAATCTAGTTTCAGAAAAGTATACTTTTGACATGGTTTCACGACTTCGAAAAGTGTGCCCAGATTTTGCATGAAAAGACAGATTTACCCTATTGGGCCAAAACTTGGGCTTCTGGGCCTCACATGCATGCAGCTTGAAAACAAAAGTTGTCACAAATAATAAAATCACTCAAGAGAAATAAAGATCACATCCACATCAAAGATCTAGCACAAAACCCCATTCTTACTCGTGTACTCAGGGCGTCCCTGAGCGTGTCTGACTCATACTAAACGTCCTCAAAATCCCCAAATCTATAATCCAGACTAAGTCTAATCACATTCTAACCCAACTAGTACTAAGACTCACTTAAGACTAAACGTTCACTTAATTAGCACTAATCGCGTTGGTCTGGGTCGGGGTCTAACATCCTCCACCCCTTAGGATATTTGGTCCACCAAATATAAACAATCTTACCTCTGGTAACAGGTGTGGATACTTCTTTTGGACTTGATCTCTCAATTCCCATGTGGCTTCTTCTGGCTCGTGGTTCTCCCAAAGCACTTTGACCCAATGGATAGTCCGATTTCTCAACTCATGCTCTCGGGTATCGATGATTCTAACCGGTCTCTCCACATACGACGCATCTTCTCGAATCTCAAGAGGCTCGTGTGGAATAATGTGAGAAGGACTGTGAACATACTTCTTGAGCATAGAGACGTGAAAGACATTATGTACCCCTGAGAGTTCTGGCGGTAACGCAAGCCTGTAAGCGACATTTCCAATCTTGCTCAAAATCTCATATGGGCCAATGTATCTGCTGGACAATTTTCCTTTCTTTCCAAATCTTAGAGTACCTCTGACCGGTGAGACTTTCAAGAACACTTTGTCACCCACTTCAAATTGCAATTCTCTCCGGCGAGTGTCAGCATAACTTTTCTGTCTGCTTCGAGCGATCTTCAATCTGTCCTGAATCTGCTTAACCTTGTCGCTTGTCTCTCCAACTATAGTCGGTCCATGAAAACTACGCACACCGACTTCTTCCCAACAGACTGGAGTTCTGCACCTCCTACCATAGAGTGCCTCGAACGGTGCCATTCCAATGCTAGAATGGTAGCTATTGTTGTACGCAAACTCGCAAAGAGGTAGGTTCTCATCCCACTGGACCTTGAAATCCAACACACAAGCACGTAGCATATCTTCAAGAGTCTGTATCGTCCGCTCTGACTGACCATCGGTCTGAGGATGATACGCTGTGCTGAACTGAAGTTTGGACCCCATGGATTCAAGAAGAGATTTCCAAAATCTCGAAACAAATCTGCTATCTCTGTCGGAAGTGATGGAGACGGGCTGACCATGTTTGCTAACAATCTCGTCAATGAATAGTCTAGCGAGTGGTGCCATATGCATCATGTTCCCAGTCTTCATCGGAAGGAAGTGCGCAGACTTCGTAAGACGATCAACTATAACCCAAATTGCATTGTTTCCTCTCTTGGTATTAGGCAAACCGGAGACAAAATCCATAGTGATATGCTCCCATTTCCACTCCGGAATCTCCAAAGGCTGTAACAACCCAGGAGGCTTCTGATGTTCTGCCTTGATCATCTGACAAGTCAAGCAACGAGATACAAAAGCTGCGATCTCTCGCTTCATATTATTCCACCAAAATCTGCTCTTCAAGTTATGGTACATCTTCGTGCTACCCGGATGTATAGAGTATCTAGTATGGTGAGCTTCAATCATAATTTCATTCTTCAAATCATCAACATTCGGCACGCACAACCGGTCACGAAAATACAACACTCCATCAGAAATTCTGAAATCTGGACGTTCTGCAATCTGATCTACAATCTTGGCCAATTCTGGGTCTTGCAACTGACTATCTTTGATTCTTTGGATGAAGGTAGGCTCAGACACGGTCATATTTGCCACTAAGACACCTCTCCTCAAGTGTTGTACCTCTACTCCCAGTTCTTCCAACTGTTGGAGAACACTAACTCCTCTCAAACTAGCCATCACTGCTGACTTTCTGCTCAATGCATCTGCCACAACGTTCACTTTGCCCGGATGATACTTGATTGGGAAGTCATAATCTTTAATATACTCCATCCACCGTCTCTGTCTCATATTCAATTCCTTCTGTGAAAACAAATATTGCAAACTTCGGTGGTCGGAATGAACTTCGAATTTCTCCCCATAAAGGTAGTGCCTCCACATCTTCAAAGCAAAAACTACTGCTGCCAACTCCAAGTCATGCGTTGCATAATTAACCTCATGATTCTTCAACTGTCTCGAACCATAGGCAATCACCTTGCCATCTTGCATCAATACACAACCTAATCCCACATTGGACGCATCCGTAAAAACAACAAATCCACCGCTGCCCGATGGTAATGTGAGGATTGGGGCTGTGGTTAACCTCTTCTTCAACTCCTGAAAGCTGCCTTCACACTGATCAGTCCAAACAAAAGGGACATTTTTCCGGGTCAACTTCGTCAATGGTGCTGCAATAGACGAAAAACCTTGGACAAATCTCCGATAGTATCCTGCTAACCCCAAAAAGCTTCTAATTTCTGTCACACTGCTGGGTCTCTTCCACTCGATGACTGTTTCTATCTTGGCTGGGTCTACTGCTAACCCTTCTCTTGAAATAATGTGACCCAAAAAGGAAACTTGCTCTAGCCAAAATTCACACTTGTTCAACTTCGCATAGAGCTGGTGGTCTCTCAAAAGCTGCAACGATGTCCTCAAGTGCTCTTCATGCTCCTCCTTACTCTTAGAATACACGAGGACATCATCAATGAACACCACGGTAGAGTGATCTAGAAACTCTGCAAAAACCTTGTTCATGAGAGCCATGAAGACTGCGGGCGCATTTGTCAAGCCAAAGGGCATCACTAAGAACTCGTAATGCCCATATCTCGTTCGGAAAGCTGTCTTCGCCACATCAGACTCTCTAACCCGCAACTGATGATACCCTGACCTCAAGTCTATCTTGGAAAAGTGTGTTGCTCCTTGTAATTGGTCAAACAACTCATCTATCCTTGGCAAGGGGTATTTGTTCTTGACGGTCACATGGTTCAATCTTCTATAGTCGATGCACATTCTAAGGCTTCCATCCTTCTTCTTCACAAAAAGAACTGGCGCTCCCCACGGTGAAACACTTGGCCTAATAAAGCCCTTGCTCAACATTTCTTGCAACTGAAGTTTCAATTCTCCTAACTCTGCAGGAGCCATCCTATAAGGTGCAATTGAGATCGGTGCAGTCCCTGGAAGGAGTTCAATAGTAAACTCAACTTCTCTAACTGGTGGTAAACCCGGGATTTCATCTGGAAAAACATCCGGAAATTCACACACTACGGGGATATCCTCCACCCCTTGGGACTGTTTATCCTCCGTGATAAACGCTATAAATGCCTCACACCCACTGCTCACCAATCTATTAGCTTTCAAAGCTGAAATGAAACCACTGGAAGACTTCTTCGTAATTCCCTGAAACATCAACTCTGTCTGTGGCCCTTGCAATCTGAAGGTAATGGTCTTACCAAAACAATCCATGGTAGCATGGTAGGTCTCTAACCAATCCATGCCTAAGATAATGTCAAAATCATGCATGTCTAGAATTATGAGGTTGGCTGGTAAATTGATATCTCCTAACAAAATCTGACAACTAGGGTAAAAGGTGGTACAAACAACATGTCTACCTACGGGTGTAGTGACAGTCAAACTATAATCCAATTCTGCATGCTGTGCATCAATCTTCCTTGCAAACCAAGGGGATAGAAAAGAGTGTGTGGATCCTGGATCAAATAAGATCTGTGCTTCTACTCCACAAACAAGAAGTTTACCTTCTATGACGTCACCCGCTGCTTCAGCGTCAGCACGGTTGATATTGTATGCACGTCCTTGTTGGTGTGGCCTATTCTGTTGCTGAATCTGTCTACCTTGGTTATTTCTGTTCTGCGGTGGACGAGCATTTTGATTCTGCACTTGCCTGCCTTGCTGCTGCTGTTGTGGTGGTGGCCTCATCTGAACTGGTACTGCTGGATTCTGTGGTGGCATCTGCCTTGGCTGCTGATATCTGTTGGCTTGACTCTGAAGGTGTGGGCAATCCTTGATTGCATGGTCCATCCCTCCACACTTGAAGCAAGCACCCGTTGCCTTGCGGCATTCGTGAGTAGGGTGGTTCTTGCCACAAAGATTACAACCAGACTGTCTAACTTGATGTTGTTCCTGTCTTGGCTTCTTGCCACCTTGCTGTCTTTGGTTTTGCTGCTGGTAGTGCTGCTTTCTATCCTGGATTATCTCGTTGTTAAACTCTTCAAATTTGTATGCCCGACTGACTGCTTCATCAAAGGTGACTGGAGGGATCACTCCCGAGACATCCCTCTTGAGAATGGGATTCAGTCCTTCCAAAAATTTGACAATCTTTTTCTGTTCAGTGTCAATAAACTCGGTAGCATATCTGGCAAGCCTCTCAAACTTCGTGACATACTCCAAAACGGACATACTCCCTTGCTTCAACTGTTGGAATTCAATTGCCTTCTGTCTCTTAACATGGGAGGGGACGTACTTATCCGTGAAGTGTGTCTTAAAGGTCGTCCAAGCAACCTCATCTGCCATGACCTGGTATGGCTCTTTGACTGTTTGCCACCAATCGTCTGCAAGCCCATAAAATAGAGAAGCGGTGAGGTTCACCCTCTCCCTGCCAGTGCAAACAAAAACGTCAAAAATCTTGGCCGTGTTCGCGAGCCAATCATCAGCAGTCAAAGGATCCTCTTGGCCCGAGAATTCCTTGGGTCCCCTCTTCCGAAATCTCTCGAAGAGAACATTGACATCATCAGCCCTATTCTGGTACACCACATTTGGTGGGGCTTGATGCTGAGGTCTATTTTGGAGGACTTCTAGAAGTTGCCTCTGTACTTGAGCCATTTCCTCGTCTTTCTTAGCCATTTGCTCTTGAAATTTTGCTTGCGTTTCGTTTGCTTGCCTCTGTTGCTCCAACATGGCCTGCATCAATTGTTGGAACTGAGTAGCGGTAGGATTTTCAGTCGGTTCTGTCTCATTCTGATTACTGCCTGAAGCATTATGATTCGGAGTTTTACGTGGAGGCATGATGCTGCAAGACAATTTGTTAGCACATATATAGACATATTTGGGTTGGTCATGTTGTCTAGACAAACATTCTATCGAACTCACGAATCCTCGCCACGTTCCTAAGACTTTCTAGTTTCTTTTAACTGCCTGAAACATGTCCCGCTCTGATACCAGTCCTGTCGCGACCCCGGACCGGGACCCGGGCCCGCGACTGCGCGGCGGCATGATTAACCGACAACCAAAGCACGCCGCCGCCGGCTGTTGTTTGATTTCCCACAGGTTTCCGCGGTGAGGATCCCAAGACACGGGTCGAGCTCACACGAATGGGTATGCGGAAGCGTGTAGCAAAACAATTCATACAATCTTGAACGATAAGATACAAGAAGCATATATAATATGGAGACAAGGTATCAAAAAGGAAAGTCATCAAGCATTCCTATCATGATTAACATTTCAAGGTTTAACAAAAGTATATTAATTCAAGTTACACAACCCAAAGAGGCCAACAAAGGCCAATACAACAATGGAACCCCAAAAGAACAACCCAACATAACCCAAGCTAGGTGAGACGAAAATCAAGATCCCGACCGGCGTCTAGATGACGTCGTTGGGCTGCCACTCGAGTGCTGGGGGTGGCTCAACAGCCTCCTCCGGGCACTCCTCGTCACGCGTGAACACTCCTGCACCTGGACACCAAAATAACAAGCATCAAACACGACGGTTTGGCAAATAAACCATTTAGGCATGAATAGTTAAAATAATGCTAAAACAGTTCAAGAGTTGAATACACGTTTCACGTTTTCGAAACTAGCACGTATACTTATAATATCATGATTAGTAAATCCACAAAGAGCCCATCCTTTCTCCATCATACATGATGATAAGAGTAAGCACGCACGACAAGCACGATAAGCACAACACGATAAACACGATCCCACGCCACACAAGGTAGACGGGGTGTCCGGCCGCGGAACCGGACCACGAACACGCACGATGTGTCAATTCAAGACACGACTAGTCTGCAGACAGTCCACATGTTTAAGGACCCCCAGGTAGTGGATCAAGCTAAAAGGGCAGTCCAAGCTCAGTGGTAATCACTTATATCATGAATGCATAAAACACGACAAAACTTATCCGAGAACACGTCAAAGCAAGAGGGAAATCATTTATCAAACACGTCACGACAGGCTAGCAAAAATAGCATTATATAAATGCTTAACAAAACTTAAGAAATGATTCCCTTTTTCTTTCTTGAAACACGATTCTTGAAACACGTCTTAAATACAAGCTTATACTTGAAAAAGATCAAACAAGAACATGAGGACGCATAAAGCATCAAAACAAGAGTCCGAACAAAATCTATCAAGCATAGGCTAAGACCAAAACTTTGACCCTTGTGGACTTGGAAATCCAAACGTCGAAACTCTATATAACTTGGTGTCCCCGAAGGTAAGATACATTTAGGAATTTCAAGTGCACAATGTCAAATGGAGGTCTAAAGCATAGTCTAGTTTTCATTCCTGCAAAATTTCTCCAAACACAGTTCTTTTTGTAACTGTCGGTCAACGCTCGGTTAACCGTCGGTTAACCGAGGTCGATCTGTCGGTCGACCGAAGGCTTGACCGACAGATCCCAGCCCAGAATTGCTGCTCTCTGGAAATTGAACCGACAGATCCTCGGTTGACCGAATGTGAACCGACAGATGACCAGACAGAAAATGTTGCTCTCTGGAAATTGAACCGACAGATCCTCGGTTGGTTGTCGGTCGACCTGTCGGTTGACCGACAGCGAACCGAGGGATGTCCTGACAGAAATGCTGCTCTCTGGAATTCGAACCGACAGATTTCGGTTGGTGTCGGTCGACCGAAGTCTGACCGACAGCTGACCGACAGGCACGGGCAGTGCATTCTGTTCAGAATTTTCACAACTTTTTCTCCCTTCTTCACTTCCACACTTTTACCACCTGCACTCCCCAAGCCTCCATGCTTTCTAAGGGGTTCATTACACACATTAAAGAGCATTCCATCCACAATTTGTCCATTTATTCCAAAGAGAAACATCAAGGCATTCCCATAACGATTTCATGAAACTTACAAAACCAACATGATTCTAAGAACTTGGATGAATCATCAACAATAACACAAGTAAAGGAACTCAAACTAATGACTTGAGAGAAAATAAACATAACCTACATTAATAGGTTCAAGCATAAAAACCATGTCTTAAATGGAAGTAGTGAAACTACAACACAATGTATATGAAAATCCTATAAAGTTTACTTGCCTCAAATCAAAGTCAAAGGAAGCTTCACAAAAACCAACAATGAGGGGTGCTCCACGAGATCTACACAAAACCCCCAAAATGGAGCATACAAAAATCAACATTTTAGCCATTACAAACCCCCATTTCGAAAATGGGTTTGAAATCATGATAAACAAGCTCTTGGTGAGCCTAAGAACATCAAATAGAAAGATGGGTCCAAGCTCTAACCTTTTGCTAGCCAAACAAGAAGAATGGAGGTTGGAGGTTGAAGATGATGAATAGTGGAAAGGGTTTGGCTCTAAAACGTGCCCAATCGAAGCTCGCGAAGAGAGGAAGAGAATGGCGGAAACGAATCGAAGATTGGAGTCTTCTTGCTAGATGATCCAAGGAAGAAAAGGTCAAGAAGAGGGCTGCCTTCTCCACTCCACTCTAGGGCAACCGTTGCAGGAAAAAGGAAGAAGAAAATGGAGGAGAGAGAGTAAGAGACCTTTTATATGGGTTGAGAGGTGGGTCCCTCTCTAGCTGAACTAGAAACGCTTAAAACATGGTCTTGTGGACCCCGGATGAAATCGACGAAGAAGAACAAAACGATCGTCGAAAAATCTAGTTTCAGAAAAGTATACTTTTGACATGGTTTCACGACTTCGAAAAGTGTGCCCAGATTTTGCATGAAAAGACAGATTTACCCTATTGGGCCAAAACTTGGGCTTCTGGGCCTCACATGCATGCAGCTTGAAAACAAAAGTTGTCACAAATAATAAAATCACTCAAGAGAAATAAAGATCACATCCACATCAAAGATCTAGCACAAAACCCCATTCTTACTCGTGTACTCAGGGCGTCCCTGAGCGTGTCTGACTCATACTAAACGTCCTCAAAATCCCCAAATCTATAATCCAGACTAAGTCTAATCACATTCTAACCCAACTAGTACTAAGACTCACTTAAGACTAAACGTTCACTTAATTAGCACTAATCGCGTTGGTCTGGGTCGGGGTCTAACAGCTTGGGTTAGAGGCAAGTAAACCTTTTAGTTTTCCCTAGTGCATGTTGAGTTTTTGGGCATTTTTACTTTTGGAAATGTTGTTTATCATCAAGCTTATCTTCCTTGCATGTCATTAATCTCTTTTAGCTTGTTTTAATCGTATTAAGCAAGAGTACTAATTTCTCTATCTAATGTAGAGGTTTCATCTTCAATGGAAGCATGTTTTCAATGGAATGGTTTGCAAGTTATTAGATTTATGTTTTGAATGTAAATGGGTTTATGATTTTGATGTTTTGAATGAAATGTGAATGGATTTTGTGTGGAAATCATCCCTTGGAAAGCATGTAGGCTTGGGGAGTGCAGGTGGTAAGAATGTGGAAGTGAGGAAGTGAATGACGTGGGAAAGAAATTGATTTTTCCGAAGTTCTACCGGTAGGGGTATTTCAACCGGAAGTTCTACCGGTAGAAAGGGCTCAAATTTTGACCGAGAGTTGAGGAAATTAAAAACCCCAAGTTCTACCGGAAGTTCTACCGGTAGAAATGGCCCAGATTTCGGCAGAGAGTGAGAAAAAAACTGTGAACCGCAGTTCTACCGGAAGTTCTACCGGTAGAAACGGCCCAGATTGTGGCAGAGAGTTGAGAAAAACTGTGAACCGCAGTTCTACCGGAAGTTCTACCGGTAGAAGTGCTTCAACCGGAAGTTCTACCGGTAGAAGCACTTCAACCGGAAGTTCTACCGGTAGAACATCTTCTACCGGAATTTCTACCGGTAGAGAGGCATGAACCACACCAAAAAGTACTGTTTCGAAGGATTTTGCAGGAATGAAAACTAGACTTGGTCTTAGACCCTTTTTGTTGACCTTGTGCACTTGAAATTTCCAAAATGTATTATACCTTCGGGGACACCAAGTTTTATTGAATTTCAACATTTGGTTTTCAATTCCACAAGGGTCAAAGATGTGGTCTTAGCCTATGCTTGATAAAGTTATGTTTGAACCTTTGTTTGTGATGCTTTATGCACCATCGTGTTCTCGTCTGATTTCCAAGTGCAAGTCGTTTTCAAGATGTGTTTCAAGAATCAAAAAGGGGATCATTTATTAAGTTTGTAAGCATTAATACTATGCTATTTTGCTAGTCTTGTTACGTCGTGCTCGTTAAATGATTTCCCTCTTGTTTTGTCGTGTTTTCGATCGCGTATTGCCGTGTTTTGTGCATTCATGATATAAGTGAATTTCACTGAGCTTGGACCGCCCTTTTAGCTTGATCCACTACCTGGGGGTCCTTAAACTCGTGGACTGTCTGCAGACTAGTCGTGTCTTGAATGACACATCGTGCGTGTTCGTGGTCCGGTTCCGCGGCCGGATACCCCGTCTACCTTGTGTGGCGTGGGATCGTGTTTCTTGTCGTGCTTGTCTTGCGTGCTTGCTCTTGTCATCATGTATGACGGAGAAAGGATGAGCTCATGTGGATTTATCTTTTCATGATATTATATGTATTCGTGCTAGTTTCGTAAGCATTGAAACGTGTATTTAAACTTTGAACTGTTTTAGCATTATTCCAATTATTCATGTCTAAATTGTTTATTTGCCAAACCGTCGTGTTTGATGCTTGTATTTTGGTGTCCAGGTGCCGGTGGTTTCGCGCGTGACGAGGAGTGCCCGGAGGAGGCTATTGAGCCACCCCCAGCACTCGAGTGGCAGCCCAACGACGTCATCTAGACGCCGGTCGGGATCGTGATTCTCGTTCACCTAGCTGATTATTTTGGGTTGTTCTTTTTGGGATTCCATATGTTGTATTGGCCTTTGTTGGCCTCTTGGTGGTTGTGTAACTTGGAAGTAAAACTCTTTGTCTAAATGTTAAACTTTATTCATGCTAGGAATGCTTTGATGGCATTCTCTTTTGATACCTTGTCTCGATGTTAATTATTGATCTTGTATTGTGATTGTTTAAGAATGGTGTGATGAGTTTTGCTACACGCTTCCGCATATCAATTCATGTGAGCTCGACCCGTGTCATGGGATCCTCACCGCGGAAACCTGTGGGAAAATAAATGAAAAAAGATCAAAACAGCGGCGGTGTGTCTTGTGTTGGTTAATCATGCCGCCGCCGCGCAGTCGCGGGCCCGGGTCCCGGTCCGGGGTCGCGACAGGACTGGTATCAGAGCGGGACATGTTTCAGGCAGTTAAAAGAAACTAGAAAGTCTTAGGAACGTGGCGAGGATTCGTGAGTTCGATAGAATGTTTGTCTAGACAACATGACCAACCCAATTATGTCGATATATGTGCTAACGAATTGTCTTGCAGCATCATGCCTCCACGAAAAGCTCCGAATCATAATGCTTCGGGCAGTAATCAGAATGAGACAGAACCGACTGAGAATCCTACTGCTACTCAGTTCCAACAACTCATGCAGGCCATGTTAGAGCAACAGAGACAAGCCAATGAAACACAAGCAAAATTTCAAGAGCAAATGGCTAAGAAAGATGAAGAGATGGCTCAAGTACAGACGCAACTTCTAGAAGTCCTCCAAAATAGACCTCAACATCAAGCCCCACCAAATGTGGTGTACCAGAATAGGGCTGATGATGTCAATGTCCTCTTTGAAAGATTTCGGAAGAGGGGACCCAAGGAGTTCTCGGGTCAAGAGGACCCTTTGACGGCTGATGATTGGCTCGCGAACACGGCTAAGATTTTTGACGTTTTCGTTTGCACTGGCAGGGAGAGGGTGAACCTCACAGCTTCTCTATTTTATGGGCTTGCAGACGATTGGTGGCAAACAGTCAAAGAGCCATACCAAGTCATGGCGGATGAGGTTGCTTGGACAACCTTCAAGACACATTTCACAGACAAGTACATCCCCTCCCATGTTAAGAGACAGAAGGCAATTGAATTCCAACAGTTGAAGCAAGGAAGTATGTCCGTTTTGGAATATGTCACGAAGTTTGAGAGGCTTGCCAGATATGCTACCGAGCTTATTGACACTGAACAGAAAAAGATAACTAAGTTTTTGGAAGGACTGAATCCCATTCTCAAGAGGGATGTCTCGGGAATAATCCCACCAGTCACCTTTGATGAAGCAGTTAGTCGGGCATACAAATTTGAAGAGTTTAACAACGAGATTATCCAGGATAGAAAGCAGCACTACCAGCAGCAAAACCAAAGACAGCAAAGTGGCAAGAAGCCAAGGCAAGAACAGACTCAAGTTAGACAATCTGGTTGTAATAATTGTGGCAAGAATCACCCTACCCACGAATGCCGCAAGGCAACGGGTGCTTGCTTCAGGTGTGGAGGAATGGACCATGCAATCAAGGATTGCCCACACCTCCAGAGTCAAGCCAACCGATATCAGCAGCCAAGGCAGGTAGCACCACAGAATCAAGCCATACCAGTTCAGATGAGACCACCACAGCAACAACAGCAACAAGGCAGGCAAGTACAAAACCAGAATGCTCGTCCACCGCTGAATAGGAACAATCAGGGCAGACAGATTCAGCAGCAGAACAGGCCACACCAGCAGGGACGTGTATACAATATCAACCGTACTGACGCTGAAGCAGCAGGTGACGTAATAGAAGGTAAACTTCTTGTTTGTGGAGTAGAAGCACAGATCTTATTTGATCCAGGATCCACACACTCCTTTCTATCACCTTTGTTTGCAAAGAAGATTGATGCACAGCATGCAGAATTGGATTATAATTTGACTGTCACTACACCCGTAGGTAGACATGTTGTTTGCACCACCTTTTACCCTAGTTGTCAGGTTTTGTTAGGAGATATCAAATTACCGGCCAACCTCATAATTTTAGACATGCATGATTTTGATATTATCTTAGGCATGGATTGGTTAGAGACCTACCATGCTACCATGGATTGTTTTGGTAAGACCATTACCTTCAGATTGCAAGGGCCACAGACGGAGTTGATGTTTCAGGGAAATAGGAAAAAGTGTTCCAGTGGGTTCATTTCGGCTTTAAAAGCCAACAGATTGGTGAGCAGTGGTTGTGAGGCATTTATAGCGTTTATCACGGAGGATAAACAGTCCCAAGGGGTGGAGGATATCCCCGTAGTGTGTGAATTTCCGGATGTTTTTCCAGAAGAAATCCCGGGTTTACCACCAGTTAGAGAAGTTGAGTTTACTATTGAACTCCTTCCAGGGACTGCACCGATCTCAATTGCACCTTACAGGATGGCTCCTGCAGAGTTGGGTGAATTGAAACTTCAGTTGCAAGAATTGTTGAGCAAAGGCTTCATTAGGCCAAGTGTTTCACCTTGGGGAGCGCCAGTTCTTTTCGTGAAGAAGAAGGATGGAAGTCTTAGAATGTGCATCGACTATAGAAGATTGAACCATGTGACCGTCAAGAACAAATACCCCTTGCCAAGGATAGATGAATTGTTTGACCAATTACAAGGAGCATCGCACTTTTCCAAGATAGACTTGAGGTCAGGGTATCATCAGTTGCGGGTTAGAGAGTCCGATGTGGCGAAGACAGCTTTCCGAACGAGATATGGGCATTACGAGTTCTTAGTGATGCCCTTTGGCTTGACAAATGCGCCCGCAGTCTTCATGGCTCTCATGAACAAGGTCTTTGCAGAGTACTTAGATCACTCTACCGTGGTGTTCATTGATGATGTCCTCGTGTATTCTAAGAGTAAGGAGGAGCATGAAGAGCACTTGAGGACATCATTGCAGCTTTTGAGAGATCACCAGCTCTATGCTAAGTTGAACAAGTGTGAATTCTGGCTAGAGCAAGTTTCCTTTTTGGGTCACATCATTTCGAGAGAAGGATTAGCAGTAGATCCAGCCAAGATAGAAGCAGTCATCGAATGGAAGAGGCCTGGCAGTGTGACAGAAATTAGAATCTTTTTGGGGTTAGTAGGATATTATCGGAGATTTGTCCAAGGTTTTTCGTCCATTGCAGCTCCTTTGACGAAGTTGACCCGGAAAAATGTCCCTTTTGTTTGGACTGATCAGTGTGAAGGCAGCTTTCAGGAGTTGAAGAAGAGGTTAACCACAGCCCCAATCCTCACATTACCATCGGGCAGCGGTGGATTTGTTGTGTTTACGGATGCTTCCAACGTGGGATTAGGATGTGTTTTGATGCAAGATGGCAAGGTGATTGCCTATGGCTCGAGACAGTTGAAGAATCATGAGGTAAACTATGCAACTCATGACTTGGAGTTAGCGGCAGTAGTTTTTGCTTTGAAAATGTGGCGACACTACCTCTATGGAGCGAAATTTGAAGTCCATTCAGACCACCGAAGTTTGCAATATTTGTTTTCACAGAAGGAATTGAATTAGAGGCAGAGACGGTGGATGGAGTATATTAAGGATTATGACTTCCCAATCAAGTATCATCCAGGCAAAGTGAATGTGGTAGCAGATGCATTGAGTAGAAAGTCAGCAGTGATGGCGAGTTTGAGAGGAGTTAGTGTTCTCCAACAGCTTGAAGAATTTGGAGTGGAGGTACAACACTTGAGGAGAGGAGTTTTGTTGGCAAATATGACCGTGACTGAACCTACCTTCATCCAGAGAATCAAAGATAGTCAGTTGCAAGACCCGGAATTGGCCAAGATTGTAGATCAGATTGCAGAACGTCCAGATTTCAGGATTTCGGATGGAGTGTTGTATTTTCGTGACCGGTTGTGTGTACCGAATGTTGATGATTTGAAGAATGAAATTATGATTGAAGCTCACCATACTAGATACTCTATACATCCGGGTAGCACGAAGATGTACCATAACCTGAAGAATAGATTTTGGTGGAATAATATGAAGAGAGAGATAGCAGCTTTTGTGTCTCGCTGCTTAACTTGTCAGATGATCAAGGCAGAACACCAGAAGCCTCCTGGGTTGTTACAGCCTTTGGAGATTCCGGAGTGGAAATGGGAGCATATCACTATGGATTTTGTCTCCGGTTTGCCTAATACCAAGAGAGGGAACAATGCAATTTGGGTTATAGTTGATCGTCTTACGAAGTCTGCGCACTTCCTTCCGATGAAGACTGGGAATATGATGCATATGGCACCACTTGCAAGGCTATTCATAGATGAGATTGTTAGTAAGCATGGCCAGCCCGTCTCCATCACTTCCGACAGAGATAGTAGATTTGTTTCGAGATTTTGGAAATCTCTTCTTGAATCCATGGGTTCCAAACTTCAGTTCAGCACAGCGTATCATCCTCAGACAGATGGTCAGTCAGAGCGGACGATACAGACTCTTGAAGATATGTTGCGTGCTTGTGTGTTGGATTTCAAGGTTCAGTGGGATGAAAACCTACCTCTTTGTGAGTTCGCGTACAACAATAGCTACCATTCTAGCATTGGAATGGCACCTTTCGAGGCACTCTATGGTAGGAGATGCAGAACTCCAGTTTGTTGGGAAGAAGTCGGTGTGCGTAGTTTTCATGGACCGACGATAGTTGGAGAGACAAGCGACAAGGTTAAGCAGATTCAGGACCGATTGAAGATCGCTCGAAGCAGACAGAAAAGTTATGCTGATACTCGTCGGAGAGAATTACAATTTGAAGTGGGTGACAAGGTATTCTTGAAAGTCTCACCGGTTAGAGGCACTCTAAGATTTGGGAAGAAAGGAAAATTGTCTAGCAGATACATTGGCCCATATGAGATTTTGAGCAAGATTGGAAATGTCGCTTACAGACTTGCGTTACCGCCGGAACTCTCCGGGGTACATAATGTTTTTCATGTCTCCATGCTCAAGAAATATGTTCACAGTCCTTCTCACATTATTCCACACGAGCCTTTAGAGATTCGAGAAGACGCGTCGTATGTGGAGAAACCGGTTAGAATCATCGACACCAAAGAGCATGAATTGAGAAATCGGACTGTCCACTGGGTCAAAGTGCTTTGGGAGAACCACGAGCCAGAAGAAGCCACATGGGAATTGAGAGATCAAGTCCAGAAGAAGTATCCACACCTGTTACCAGAGGTAAAATTATTTATATTTGGTGGACCAAATATCCTAAGGGGTGGAGGATGTTAGACCCCGACCCAGACCAACTCGATTAGTACTAATTAAGTAAACGTTTAGTCTTAAGTGAGTCTTAGTACTAGTTGGGTTAGAATGTGATTAGACTTAGTCTGGATTATAGCTTTGGGGATTTTGAGGACGTTTAGTATGAGTCAGACACGCTCAGGGACGCCCTGAGTGCACGTGTAAGAATGGGGTTTTGTTCTAAATCTTTGATGTGGATGTGATTTTTGTTTCTCTTGAATGGTTTTATGATTTATGGCAACTTTCGTTTTTAAGCTGCTTGCATTTGAGGCCCAGAAACCCAAGTTTTGGCCCAATAAGGGTAAATCTGTCTTTGCATGTAAATCTGGGTACACTTTTCGAAGTCGCGAAACTATGTCAAAATAATACTTTTCCGAAACTAGATTTTTCGACGATCGTTTTGTTCTTCTTCGTCGATTCCATCCGGGGTCCACAAGACCATGTTCCAGGCGTCCCAAGTTTCACTGCTAAAGGGACCCACCTCCAGACACTATATATACTCTTTTTCTCCTTCCTTTGCCCTTTTCCCAAATCTCTGCAACGTCTTGCCCTAGAGTGAAGAAGAGAAGAGTTTTCTCCTTGGTATTCTCCTTTGGAAATCATCTAGCAAGAAGGCTCCATTCTCCGATTCGACTCCGCCATTCTCTTCCTCTCTTCTGGAGCTTCAGCTAGACGCGTTTTGGATCCAAACCTCCCCACTATTCATCATCTTCAAGCCCTAATCTTCCTTGTTCAGCTAGCTCTTGGTCAGTGTTCCTTCATTCTCTTCATTTGATGTTCTTTAGCTCACCTAGAGCTTGTTTGTCATGATTTCAAACCCATTTTCGAAATGGGGTTTTGTAATGGCCAAAAATGTTGATTTTGTATGCTCCATTTTGGGGGTTTTGTGTAGATCTCGTGGAGCACCCCTTTCTTGTTGAGTTGTGAAGCTTTGGCTTGGCTTGGGTTAGAGGCAAGTAAACCTTTTAGTTTTCCCTAGTGCATGTTGAGTTTTTGGGCATTTTTACTTTTGGAAATGTTGTTTATCATCAAGCTTATCTTCCTTGCATGTCATTAATCTCTTTTAGCTTGTTTTAATCGTATTAAGCAAGAGTACTAATTTCTCTATCTAATGTAGAGGTTTCATCTTCAATGGAAGCATGTTTTCAATGGAATGGTTTGCAAGTTATTAGATTTATGTTTTGAATGTAAATGGGTTTATGATTTTGATGTTTTGAATGAAATGTGAATGGATTTTGTGTGGAAATCATCCCTTGGAAAGCATGTAGGCTTGGGGAGTGCAGGTGGTAAGAATGTGGAAGTGAGGAAGTGAATGACGTGGGAAAGAAATTGATTTTTCCGAAGTTCTACCGGTAGGGGTATTTCAACCGGAAGTTCTACCGGTAGAAAGGGCTCAAATTTTGACCGAGAGTTGAGGAAATTAAAAACCCCAAGTTCTACCGGAAGTTCTACCGGTAGAAATGGCCCAGATTTCGGCAGAGAGTGAGAAAAAAACTGTGAACCGCAGTTCTACCGGAAGTTCTACCGGTAGAAACGGCCCAGATTGTGGCAGAGAGTTGAGAAAAACTGTGAACCGCAGTTCTACCGGAAGTTCTACCGGTAGAAGTGCTTCAACCGGAAGTTCTACCGGTAGAAGCACTTCAACCGGAAGTTCTACCGGTAGAAAATCTTCTACCGGAATTTCTACCGGTAGAGAGGCATGAACCACACCAAAAAGTACTGTTTCGAAGGATTTTGCAGGAATGAAAACTAGACTTGGTCTTAGACCCTTTTTGTTGACCTTGTGCACTTGAAATTTCCAAAATGTATTATACCTTCGGGGACACCAAGTTTTATTGAATTTCAACATTTGGTTTTCAATTCCACAAGGGTCAAAGATGTGGTCTTAGCCTATGCTTGATAAAGTTATGTTTGAACCTTTGTTTGTGATGCTTTATGCACCATCGTGTTCTCGTCTGATTTCCAAGTGCAAGTCGTTTTCAAGATGTGTTTCAAGAATCAAAAAGGGGATCATTTATTAAGTTTGTAAGCATTAATACTATGCTATTTTGCTAGTCTTGTTACGTCGTGCTTGTTAAATGATTTCCCTCTTGTTTTGTCGTGTTTTCGATCGCGTATTGCCGTGTTTTGTGCATTCATGATATAAGTGAATTTCACTGAGCTTGGACCGCCCTTTTAGCTTGATCCACTACCTGGGGGTCCTTAAACTCGTGGACTGTCTGCAGACTAGTCGTGTCTTGAATGACACATCGTGCGTGTTCGTGGTCCGGTTCCGCGGCCGGATACCCCGTCTACCTTGTGTGGCGTGGGATCGTGTTTCTTGTCGTGCTTGTCTTGCGTGCTTGCTCTTGTCATCATGTATGACGGAGAAAGGATGAGCTCATGTGGATTTATCTTTTCATGATATTATATGTATTCGTGCTAGTTTCGTAAGCATTGAAACGTGTATTTAAACTTTGAACTGTTTTAGCATTATTCCAATTATTCATGTCTAAATTGTTTATTTGCCAAACCGTCGTGTTTGATGCTTGTATTTTGGTTTCCAGGTGCCGGTGGTTTCGCGCGTGACGAGGAGTGCCCGGAGGAGGCTATTGAGCCACCCCCAGCACTCGAGTGGCAGCCCAACGACGTCATCTAGACGCCGGTCGGGATCGTGATTCTCGTTCACCTAGCTGATTATTTTGGGTTGTTCTTTTTGGGATTCCATATGTTGTATTGGCCTTTGTTGGCCTCTTGGGGGTTGTGTAACTTGGAAGTAAAACTCTTTGTCTAAATGTTAAACTTTATTCATGCTAGGAATGCTTTGATGACATTCTCTTTTGATACCTTGTCTCGATGTTAATTATTGATCTTGTATTGTGATTGTTTAAGAATGGTGTGATGAGTTTTGCTACACGCTTCCGCATATCAATTCATGTGAGCTCGACCCGTGTCATGGGATCCTCACCGCGGAAACCTGTGGGAAAATAAATGAAAAAAGATCAAAACAGCGGCGGTGTGTCTTGTGTTGGTTAATCATGCCGCCGCCGCGCAGTCGCGGGCCCGGGTCCCGGTCCGGGGTCGCGACACCCATAGCCTAAAGATTCTCCACTCAGGGATGATCTCCCAGATGAATCCGTCTACAACGTGGAAACTTCCTTATCAAATGCTTCCTGGGACATGCACTTTGACGACGCAACCAAGACAAATCGAAAAGGAAAGCAGATATCGGGAATTGGCATCCTCTTTGTCAGCCCCGACAAATACATGATTCCACATGCTTTTTCGCTACTGGAACTATATTCAAACAATGCAGCTGAGTACCAAGCCCTGATTGTAGGATTGAAACTCGCCCTCGAATCCGTCATCACCATACTGGAAGCTTTTGGAGAATCTCAACTGATTGTCAACCAGATGAATCAAAAATTTGAAGTCAGGAAGCCTGATTTGTTGCCTTATTACAACAAGGCGCAATCGCTTCGACAAAAGTTCAACATCTGTCACATCACCCACATCCTCAGAGGTGAGAACATCCATGCAGATTCCCTGGCTGGACTCACCACATCTATGGCAATCCAAGAAGGGGAAAACATGCAAATCACAGTGTGTCAAAGAAGGATTCTCCCTCCTCTTAACACACACCGAGCAATTGCTGAATGCCACCAAGTGGTTGGAAGTCGGATGTCCATCCTCAAACCTCCGATCAGCGACTGGAGGGATCCGTTCATTAATTGGATTATGTTCGGAATCCTACCTGAAGATCCAAAAGAATGGGTAAGCATCCAAAGACGTGCCCCAAACTTTCATTTGGATATTCCTTGAAAAACACTTTACAGAAAATCCTTCAACAGAGTGCTCTATGCTGCTTGTCACAACAAGAGATTGAGGAAACTCTCAAAGAAGTGCATTATGGTATTTGTGGAGCCTATCAGGCTGGTCCTAGGCTCTACGATCAGATAAAAGGCTAGGTTATTATTGGCCTACCATGGTAGCTGATGCAATGCAATTTGCTAAATGCTGCCAACAATGCCAAATTCATGGAATTATGTCCACATGCCTCCAGAATGGCTACATCCTACAGTAATCTCATGGCCTTCCAAAGCCTAGGGTATGGACATCATAGATCCTATCTCTCCCCCATCAAGCAAAGGACATCGCTTCATCTTCGCCGCTACAGATTATTTCTCCAAGTGGTCGGAAGCATTTGCGCTCAATGAATTCAAGACCTCATCAGTCCTTCAGTTCTTGCGCATCAACATTATTTGTCGCTTCGGTATACCTAAAAGATTCGTCCATGATAAGGGACCGCAATTCCGGGATCACAGATTCTACAGGTTCTGCGACAAGTACAAAATCCAGAATTGTCCTTTGACTCCATATAACCCTGCAGTGAACGGACTAGCAGAAGCCTTCAACAAGACACTCTGCAAAATTCTCAAGAAAATGGTCTCTAGTCACAAAAGAGACTGGAGTGACAAACTACCAGAATCTTTGTGGGCCTATCGAACCACCGTTCGAGGACTAACCCATAGCACACCATTCTCCTTGGTCTATGGATGCGAAGCTGTTGTCCCTTTGGAAGTACAAATTCCTTCCTTAAGGGTATCTTTGCAAAATGATATGACGCAAGAAAGCAATGTCAAATTGAGACTCCAAGAGCTGGATAATCTCGATGAGAGACGGCTCGAAGCACTACAAAGCATTGAGCTGTACTAAGCACGCATGGCAGGATCTTTCGACAAGAAGGTCAGGCAACGCGCCTACAAAAATGGCGACTTGGTTCTTGCAGTAAAATGACCCATAGTCTTTTCCTACAATTCCGAAGGCAAATTCGAACCAAAATGAGAGGGACCCTTCGTCATCGACAAAGTCTTCTCCAACGGTGCCTACGCTCTTCTAAACATGGAAGGTGACAGATGTATGCTTCCCATCAATGGTAAGTTCTTGAAGCGGTACTACCCTTGAGGATTTTTTCCAACGGGTCAGAGCGATAACTACACGGCCAAAGCCTATTTCCAGGTATTTGCTCGTCAAACCCACCATTTTTGAAATTTTCACCTTTATGTTGAAATTTCTAAACAAAAAAAAAAAAAAAACTTTCAAAACGATGCTTACTTCCATCGTTTCATTGTTAAAAAAAAATCAAAACCAAAAACCAAGTTTAGGAGCCTCATCCCAGACTTAGCCAAAATTTTCGATCCTTGAACCCAAAATTCATGGTTTGAAACAGAAATCAAGACTTAGGAATACCCGCCCTAGTCTGCCCCGACTTTTACAACCAAAAATGGTTTTGAGTCAAAATTTACGACCCTCGTGTCTTTAAACAAAAAATGATTTTTGAAACCGCAGGGGAGCGACACTCAGTCGATACTCGCAAAACCCAAAAATCGGAAGGATGCGAACCCCATTCGATACTTCCAAAACCCAAAAATCGAAAGGATGCGAACCCCATTCGATACTTCCAAAACCCAAAAACCGGGAGGATGTGAACCCCATTCGATACTCCCCAAAACCTCAAAATCGCAAGGAAGCAACACTTCGTTGATACTTGCAAAATTTCAGATTTCAAAAAAAAAAAAAAAAAAAAAAAACGTGGAGACGCAACATTCCAGTTGATATCCACAGCCCAAATTTCAAATGGTTCGAGAAAACCTCAAATTTCAAAACATTGTGGGGAAGCGACATTCAGTCGATACCCGCAAAACCAAGATTTTTGAAAAAGCAGGGAAGCGACGCTTAGTCAATACTTGCACCCCAATCCGCAAGGAAGCGACATTCCATCGATACTCGCAAATGAATGAGCAAGGAAGCGACATTCCATCGATACTTGCAAGACCATTCAGCAGGGAGGCGACCTTTGGTCGATACCTGCATTTTCTAAACCAAACCCGACTATAAATGCAAAAAAAAAAAAAAAATCGGCTATAAACGCCAAACCCGGCTATAAATGCCAAAATCCGGCTATCAATGCAAAAAATCCGGCTATCAACGCCAAAATTCGGCTTTCATGCCATCTCAAAAATCGGCTTTCATGCCAACAAAACAAAACTTGGTTTTCAAAAAATCTGGCTCCTATGCCAAAATAAAAAAAATACTTTGGCTCTCATGCCATCCCAAAATTTTGGCTTCTACGCCACAAACAAAATATGCTTCTATGCCTCAAAACTTGGCTCTCATGCCATCTCAAAATTTCGGCTTTCATTCCATCTAAAAAAAATAAAATACTTTGGCTTCCATGCCACAAACAAATTTTGGCTTCCAACCACAAACAAACAAAATTTCGGCTTTCATGCCATCACAAAATTCGGCTTTCACGCCATCTTAAAATTTTGGCTCCCATGCCACAAACAAACAAAATCTGGCTTTCATACCATTTCAAAATTCGGCTTTCATGCCATCCTAAAACTCGGCTTTCAAGCCATCAAAAACCAGGCTTTCGCCACAAAATTTGGCTTTCATGCTCAAAACAACCATTTGACAAAAGATTTTCACAAAATGACAACCTTTTGATCAAAATCAAATTTCTCAAACAAGCATTCCCATTCAGCTCTTTCTTAAATTTGTTTTCATCAAAAAATAATTTAAGTGAAAGGAGGGAATACAAAAAATGTAGCACCAAAATGTTCATACATGGAAGTACCAAAAAAAAAAAAACAAAAAAGAAAAAAGAAAAAGGATTTTGTTACAACTCAGGAGCTCAGTCTAACATGGCCTTCAACCAAAGATTTAACTCCTCAAGCAGACCCTTGGCCTTAGCCTCTAAAGTTTTCAGGCCACGCTTCTTCAAAACATTCCCATAAAACACGGCAGAACGCTGCGACCCATCTGCAGCATGAGGAAGTTCTTCCTAGATAATATGCCACTGCTCATATTCCTGAGTCTTTCTCCGGAGATTGCTTTGACCCTCCTCAACCTGGCGAATGAGAGTCCCCTCCTTGGCACAGCCTCCACAATGGCGGTCCATTTGGCAGCAGCTTCTTCCTCTAAAAGCTCAAGACGCTGCCTAGCCTCGACAACGTCCTTATCAAGGCGGTTCAGGTCTTGTTTTAGCTCCATGATGGCTAACTCGGTAACGTTCCTGTCTCGAATGAAGTGCTTCCGAGTCCACAAGATCTCAGTCAACTCAGATTTGACCTCGCTGGAAGGCTTCACAAATATCTCATTAAAGAAGTCGCCATCTGGAAAACTCTTGGTTTCAGTCCACTTGTTGCCCAAAGCAATGACTTCATCAATAAAAGCCTTGGCACTCGCAATGTCCAGACCGACTTCTTCGCTATCAGCAAGAATATCCTGCACGTGCTTGATCATGTCAAAACCAGCTTCCAAATGACCTGAAGAGAGAGTCTCGACCCATGAGCTCAAAACACTCTTCAACACCTTCTTTGCATACTGAAGGTGCGGCCCAAATGAGGATTCACCATGCTCCGGCGCCCGACTGCTCATCTCATGCCCCGCTGGAGGAGTAATCAATAAGCTCTTTCCAATTGAAGAAACTGACTCGTTGAAATTAGTGGAAGAAGTCCCTACTTCTGGATTGGATGCAGGTATCTCCTGTTCTGGCTCTAAGGAAGACGGAGGAACTTCTACTACTGCTTCGCAATCTGTCAATAAAATACAAAAAGGTATAAATATGATCTTGTCAAAAATCAATGTCGAGATTATTATTACAAAATACCTTCTTCGATGACCAGTGGAGCACTTTCTACCTCTCTAAGCTCATCCGAAGCATCATCTGTTAGACCCCGACCCAGACCAACTCGATTAGTACTAATTAAGTAAATGTTTAGTCTTAAGTGAGTCTTAGTACTAGTTGGGTTAGAATGTGATTAGACTTAGTCTGGATAATAGCTTTGGGGATTTCGAGGACGTTTAGTATGAGTCAGGCACGCTCAGGAACGCCCTGAGTACACGAGTAAGAATGGGGTTTTGTGCTAGATCTTTGATGTGGATGTGATCTTTATTTCTCTTGAGTGATTTTATTATTTGTGACAACTTTTGTTTTCAAGCTGCATGCATGTGAGGCCCAGAAGCCCAAGTTTTGGCCCAATAAGGGTAAATCTGTCTTTGCATGTAAATCTGGGCACACTTTTCGAAGTCGCGAAACTATGTCAAAATAATACTTTTCCGAAACTAGATTTTTCGACGATCGTTTTGTTCTTCTTCGTCGATTCCATCCGGGGTCCACAAGACCATGTTCCAGGCGTCCCAAGTTTCACTGCTAAAGGGACCCACCTCCAGACACTATATATACTCTTTTTCTCCTTCCTTTGCCCTTTTCCCAAATCTCTGCAACGTCTTGCCCTAGAGTGAAGAAGAGAAGAGTTTTCTCCTTGGTATTCTCCTTTGGAAATCATCTAGCAAGAAGGCTCCATTCTCCGATTCGACTCCGCCATTCTCTTCCTCTCTTCTGGAGCTTCAGCTGGACGCGTTTTGGATCCAAACCTCCCCACTATTCATCATCTTCAAGCCCTAATCTTCCTTGTTCAGCTAGCTCTTGGTTAGTGTTCCTTCATTCTCTTCATTTGATGTTCTTTAGCTCACCTAGGGCTTGTTTGTCATGATTTCAAACCCATTTTCGAAAGGGGGTTTTGTAATGGCCAAAAATGTTGATTTTGTATGCTCCATTTTGGGGGTTTGTGTAGATCTCGTGGAGCACCCCTTTCTTGTTGAGTTGTGAAGCTTTGGCTTGGCTTGGGTTAGAGGCAAGTAAACCTTTTAGTTTTTCCCTAGTGCATGTTGAGTTTTTGGGCATTTTTACTTTTGGAAATGTTGTTTATTATCAAGCTATCTTTCTTGCATGTCATTAATCTCTTTTAGCTTGTTTTAATCTTGTTAAGCAAGAGCCCTAATTTCTCTATCTAGTGTAGAGGTTTCATCTTCAATGGAAGTATGTTTTCAATGGAATGGTTTGCAAGTTATTAGATTTATGTTTTGAATGTAAATGGGTTTATGATTTTGATGTTTTGAATGAAATGTGAATGGATTTGGTGTGAAAATCATCCCTTGGAAGCATGTAGGCTTGGGGAGTGCAGGTGGTGAAAATGTGGAAGTGAAGAAGTGAATGAAGTGTGGAAAAAAATTGAAATTCCGAAGTTCTACCGGTAGGGGTATTTCAACCGGAAGTTCTACCGGTAGAAAGGGCCCAAATTTTGACAGAGAGTGGAGGAAATTAAAAACCCCAAGTTCTACCGGTAGAAATGGCTCAGATTTCGGCAGAGAGTGAGAAAAAAACTGTGAACCGCAGTTCTACCGGAAGTTCTACCGGTAGAAACGGCCCAAATTGTGGCAGAGAGTTGAGAAAAACTGTGAACCGCAGTTCTACCGGAAGTTCTACCGGTAGAAGTGCTTCAACCGGAAGTTCTACCGGTAGAAGCACTTCAACCGGAAGTTCTACCGGTAGAACATCTTCTACCGGAATTTCTACCGGTAGAGAGGCATGAACCACACCAAAAAGTACTGTTTTGAAGGATTTTGCAGGAATGAAAACTAGACTTGGTCTTAGACCCTTTTTATTGACCTTGTGCACTTGAAATTTCTAAAATGTAATATACCTTCGGGGACACCAAGTTTTATTGAATTTCGACATTTGGTTTTCAATTCCACAAGGGTCAAAGATGTGGTCTTAGCCTATGCTTGATAAAGTTATGTTTGAACCTTTGTTTATGATGCTTTATGCACCATCGTGTTCTCGTCTGATTTCCAAGTGCAAGTCGTTTTCAAGATGTGTTTCAAGAATAAAAAGGGAATCATTTATTAAGTTTGTAAGCATTAATACTATGCTATTTTGCTAGTCTTGTCACTTCGTGCTCGTTAAGTGATTTCCCTCTTGTTTTGTCGTGTTTTCGATCGCGTATTGCCGTGTTTTGTGCATTCATGATATAAGTGAATTTCACTGAGCTTGGACCGCCCTTTTAGCTTGATCCACTACCTGGGGGTCCTTAAACTCGTGGACTGTCTGCAGACTAGTCGTGTCTTGAATGACACATCGTGCGTGTTCGTGGTCCGGTTCCGCGGCCGGATACCCCGTCTACCTTGTGTGGCGTGGGATCGTGTTTCTTGTCGTGCTTGTCTTGCGTGCTTGCTCTTGTCATCATGTATGACGGAGAAAGGATGAGCTCATGTGGATTTATCTTTTCATGATATTATATGTATTCGTGCTAGTTTCGTAAGCATTGAAACGTGTATTTAAACTTTGAACTGTTTTAGCATTATTTCAACTATTCATGTCTAAATTGTTTATTTGCCAAACCGTCGTGTTTGATGCTTGTATTTTGGTGTCCAGGTGCCGGTGGTTTCGCGCGTGACGAGGAGTGCCCGGAGGAGGCTATTGGGCCACCCCCAGCACTCGAGTGGCAGCCCAACGACGTCATCTAGACGCCGGTCGGGATCGTGATTCTCGTTCACCTAGCTGTTTATGTTGGGTTATTATTTTGGGGTTCAGATTGTTGTATTGGCCTTTGTTGGCCTCTCAGGGTTTTGTAATTGAAAGTAAAATACTTTGTCTAAACATTGAAACTTTAATCATGCTAGGAATGCTAATTTGACATTCCCTCTTGATACCTTGTCTCGATGTTAATTATTGATCTTGTATTGTGATTGTTTAAGAATGGTGTGATGAGTTTTGCTACACGCTTCCGCATATCTATTCGTGTGAGCTCGACCCGTGTCATGGGATCCTCACCGCGGAAACCTGTGGGAAAAAGATCAAAACAGCGGCGGTGTGTCTTGTGTTGGTTAATCATGCCGCCGCCGCGCAGTCGCGGGCCCGGGTCCCGGTCCGGGGTCGCGACAGGACTGGTATCAGAGCGGGACATGTTTCAGGCAGTTAAAAGAAACTAGAAAGTCTTAGGAACGTGGCGAGGATTCGTGAGTTCGATAGAATGTTTGTCTAGACAACATGACCAACCCGATTATGTCGATATATGTGCTAACGAATTGTCTTGCAGCATCATGCCTCCACGTAAAGCTCCGAATCATAATGCTTCGGGCAGTAATCAGAATGAGACAGAACCGACTGAGAATCCTACTGCTACTCAGTTCCAACAACTCATGCAGGCCATGTTAGAGCAACAGAGACAAGCCAATGAAACGCAAGCAAAATTTCAAGAGCAAATGGCTAAGAAAGATGAAGAGATGGCTCAAGTACAGAGGCAACTTCTAGAAGTCCTCCAAAATAGACCTCAACATCAAGCCCCACCAAATGTGGTGTACCAGAATAGGGCTGATGATGTCAATATCCTCTTTGAAAGATTTCGGAAGAGGGGACCCAAGGAGTTCTCGGGTCAAGAGGACCCTTTGACGGCTGATGATTGGCTCGCGAACACGGCTAAGATTTTTGACGTTTTCGTTTGCACTGGCAGGGAGAGGGTGAACCTCACAGCTTCTCTATTTTATGGGCTTGCAGACGATTGGTGGCAGACGGTCAAAGAGCCATACCAAGTCATGGCGGATGAAGTTGCTTGGACAACCTTCAAGACACATTTCACAGACAAGTACATCCCCTCCCATGTTAAGAGACAGAAGGCAATTGAATTCCAACAGTTGAAGCAAGGAAGTATGTCCGTTTTGGAGTATGTCACGAAGTTTGAGAGGCTTGCCAGATATGCTACCGAGCTTATTGACACTGAACAGAAAAAGATAACTAAGTTTTTGGAAGGACTGAATCCCATTCTCAAGAGGGATGTTTCGGGAATAATCCCACCAGTCACCTTTGATGAAGCAGTTAGTCGGGCATACAAATTTGAAGAGTTTAACAACGAGATTATCCAGGATAGAAAGCAGCACTACCAGCAGCAAAACCAAAGACAGCAAAGTGGCAAGAAGCCAAGGCAAGAACAGACTCAAGTTAGACAATCTGGTTGTAATCATTGTGGCAAGAATCACCCTACCCACGAATGCCGCAAGGCAACGGGTGCTTGCTTCAGGTGTGGAGGAATGGACCATGCAATCAAGGATTGCCCACACCTCCAGAGTCAAGCCAACCGCTATCAGCAGCCAAGGCAGATAGCACCACAGAATCAAGCCATACCAGCTCAGATGAGACCACCACAGCAACAACAGCAACAAGGCAGGCAAGTACAAAACCAGAATGCTCGTCCACCGCAGAATAGGAACAATCAGGGCAGACAGATTCAGCAGCAGAACAGGCCACACCAGCAGGGACGTGTATACAATATCAACCGTGCTGACGCTGAAGCAGCAGGTGACGTAATAGAAGGTAAACTTCTTGTTTGTGGAGTAGAAGCACAGATCTTATTTGATCCAGGATCCACACACTCCTTCCTATCACCTTTGTTTGCAAAGAAGATTGATGCACAGCATGCAGAATTGGATTATAATTTGACTGTCACTACACCCGGAGGTAGACATGTTGTTTGTACCACCTTTTACCCTAGTTGTCAGGTTTTGTTAGGAGATATGAAATTACCGGCCAACCTCATAATTTTAGACATGCATGATTTTGACATTATCTTAGGCATGGATTGGTTAGAGACCTACCATGCTACAATGGACTGTTTTGGAAAAACCATTACCTTCAGATTGCAAGGGCCACAGACGGAGTTGATGTTTCAGGGAAATAGGAAAAAGTGTTCCAGTGGGTTCATTTCGGCTTTAAAAGCCAACAGATTGGTGAGCAGTGGTTGTGAGGCATTTTTAGCGTTTATCACGGAGGATAAACAGTCCCAAGGGGTGGAGGATATCCCCGTAGTGTGTGAATTTCCAGATGTTTTTCCAGAAGAAATCCCGGGTTTACCACCAGTTAGAGAAGTTGAGTTCACTATTGAACTCCTTCCAGGGACTGCACCGATCTCAATTGCACCTTACAGGATGGCTCCTGCAGAGTTGGGTGAATTGAAACTTCAGTTGCAAGAATTGTTGAGCAAAGGCTTCATTAGGCCAAGTGTTTCACCGTGGGGAGCGCCAGTTCTTTTTGTGAAGAAGAAGGATGGAAGTCTTAGAATGTGCATCGACTATAGAAGATTGAACCATGTGACTGTCAAGAACAAATACCCCTTGCCAAGGATAGATGAATTGTTTGACCAATTACAAGGAGCATCGCACTTTTCCAAGATAGACTTGAGGTCAGGGTATCATCAGTTGCGGGTTAGAGAGTCCGATGTGGCGAAGACAGCTTTCCGAACGAGATATGGGCATTACGAGTTCTTAGTGATGCCCTTTGGCTTGACAAATGCGCCCGCAGTCTTCATGGCTCTCATGAACAAGGTCTTTGCAGAGTACCTAGATCACTCTACCGTGGTGTTCATTGATGATGTCCTCGTGTATTCTAAGAGTAAGGAGGAGCATGAAGAGCACTTGAGGACGTCATTGCAGCTTTTGAGAGACCACCAGCTCTATGCTAAGTTGAACAAGTGTGAATTCTGGCTAGAGCAAGTTTCCTTTTTGGGTCACATCATTTCGAGAGAAGGATTAGCAGTAGATCCAGCCAAGATAGAAGCAGTCATCGAATGGAAGAGGCCTGGCAGTGTGACAGAAATTAGAATCTTTTTGGGGTTAGTAGGATATTATCGGAGATTTGTCCAAGGTTTTTCGTCCATTGCAGCTCCTTTGACGAAGTTGACCCGGAAAAATGTCCCTTTTGTTTGGACTGATCAGTGTGAAGGCAGCTTTCAGGAGTTGAAGAAGAGGTTAACCACAGCCCCAATCCTCACATTACCATCGGGCAGCGGTGGATTTGTTGTGTTTACGGATGCTTCCAACGTGGGATTAGGATGTGTTTTGATACAAGATGGCAAGGTGATTGCCTATGGTTCGAGACAGTTGAAGAATCATGAGGTAAACTATGCAACTCATGACTTGGAGTTAGCGGCAGTAGTTTTTGCTTTGAAAATGTGGCGACACTACCTCTATGGAGCGAAGTTTGAAGTCCATTCAGACCACCGAAGTTTGCAATATCTGTTTTCACAGAAGGAATTGAATATGAGGCAGAGACGGTGGATGGAGTATATTAAGGATTATGACTTCCCAATCAAGTATCATCCAGGCAAAGTGAATGTGGTAGCAGATGCATTGAGTAGAAAGTCAGCAGTGATGGCGAGTTTGAGAGGAGTTAGTGTTCTCCAACAGCTTGAAGAATTTGGAGTGGAGGTACAACACTTGAGGAGAG
This sequence comes from Umbellularia californica, assembly GCA_028538565.1. Taxonomy (NCBI): domain Eukaryota; kingdom Viridiplantae; phylum Streptophyta; class Magnoliopsida; order Laurales; family Lauraceae; genus Umbellularia; species Umbellularia californica. The sequence goes on along the minus strand of JAPQWN010000006.1, from coordinate 46,457,655 downwards.
GAGTTTTGTTGGCAAATATGACCGTGACTGAACCTACCTTCATCCAGAGAATTAAAGATAGTCAGTTGCAAGACCCGGAATTGGCCAAGATTGTAGATCAGATTGCAGAACGTCCAGATTTCAGAATTTCTGATGGAGTGTTGTATTTTCGTGATCGGTTGTGCGTGCCGAATGTTGACGATTTGAAGAATGAAATTATGATTGAAGCTCACCATACTAGATACTCTATACATCCAGGTAGCACGAAGATGTACCATAACCTGAAGAATAGATTTTGGTGGAATAATATGAAGAGAGAGATAGCAGCTTTTGTGTCTCGTTGCTTGACTTGTCAGATGATCAAGGCAGAACATCAGAAGCCTCCTGGTTTGTTACAGCCTTTGGAGATTCCGGAGTGGAAATGGGAGCATATCACTATGGATTTTGTCTCCGGTTTACCTAATACCAAGAGAGGGAACAATGCAATTTGGGTTATAGTTGATCGTCTTACGAAGTCTGCGCACTTCCTTCCGATGAAGACTGGGAACATGATGCATATGGCACCACTTGCAAGACTATTCATCGATGAGATTGTTAGTAAGCATGGCCAGCCCGTCTCCATTACTTCCGACAGAGACAGTAGATTTGTTTCGAGGTTTTGGAAATCCCTTCTTGAATCCATGGGTTCCAAACTTCAGTTCAGCACAGCGTATCATCCTCAGACAGATGGTCAGTCAGAGCGGACGATACAAACTCTTGAAGATATGCTACGTGCTTGTGTATTGGATTTCAAGGTCCAGTGGGACGAGAACCTACCTCTTTGTGAGTTCGCGTACAACAATAGCTACCATTCTAGCATTGGAATGGCACCTTTCGAGGCACTATATGGTAGGAGGTGCAGAACTCCAGTTTGTTAGGAAGAAGTCGGTGTGCGTAGTTTTCATGGACCGACGATAGTTGGAGAGACAAGCGACAAGGTTAAGCAGATTCAGGACCGATTGAAGATCGCTCGAAGCAGACAGAAAAGTTATGCTGACACTCGCCGGAGAGAATTGCAATTTGAAGTGGGTGACAAAGTGTTCTTGAAAGTCTCACCGGTCAGAGGTACTCTAAGATTTGGAAAGAAAGGAAAATTGTCCAGCAGATACATTGGCCCATATGAGATTCTGAGCAAGATTGGAAATGTTGCGTACAGACTTGCGCTACCGCCGGAACTCTCCGGGGTGCATAACGTTTTTCATGTCTCCATGCTCAAGAAATATGTTCACAGTCCTTCTCACATTATTTCACACGAGCCTTTAGAGATTCGAGAAGATGCCTCATATGTGGAGAAACCGGTTAGAATCATCGACACCCGAGAGCATGAATTGAGAAATCGGACTATCCATTGGGTCAAAGTGCTTTGGGAGAACCACGAGCCAGAAGAAGCCACATGGGAATTGAGAGATCAAGTCCAGAAGAAGTATCCACACTTGTTACCAGAGGTAAGATTATTTATATTTGGCGGACCAAATATCCTAAGGGGTGGAGGATGTTAGACCCCGACCCAGACCAACTCGATTAGTACTAATTAAGTAAACGTTTAGTCTTAAGTGAGTCTTAGTACTAGTTGGGTTAGAATGTGATTAGACTTAGTCTGGATAATAGCTTTGGGGATTTCGAGGACGTTTAGTATGAGTCAGGCACGCTCAGGGACGCCCTGAGTACACGAGTAAGAATGGGGTTTTGTGCTAGATCTTTGATGTGGATGTGATCTTTATTTCTCTTGAGTGATTTTATTATTTGTGACAACTTTTGTTTTCAAGCTGCATGCATGTGAGGCCCAGAAGCCCAAGTTTTGGCCCAATAAGGGTAAATCTGTCTTTGCATGTAAATCTGGGCACACTTTTCGAAGTCGCGAAACTATGTCAAAATAATACTTTTCCGAAACTAGATTTTTCGACGATCGTTTTGTTCTTCTTCGTCGATTCCATCCGGGGTCCACAAGACCATGTTCCAGGCGTCCCAAGTTTCACTGCTAAAGGGACCCACCTCCAGACACTATATATACTCTTTTTCTCCTTCCTTTGCCCTTTTCCCAAATCTCTGCAACGTCTTGCCCTAGAGTGAAGAAGAGAAGAGTTTTCTCCTTGGTATTCTCCTTTGGAAATCATCTAGCAAGAAGGCTCCATTCTCCGATTCGACTCCGCCATTCTCTTCCTCTCTTCTGGAGCTTCAGCTGGACGCGTTTTGGATCCAAACCTCCCCACTATTCATCATCTTCAAGCCCTAATCTTCCTTGTTCAGCTAGCTCTTGGTTAGTGTTCCTTCATTCTCTTCATTTGATGTTCTTTAGCTCACCTAGGGCTTGTTTGTCATGATTTCAAACCCATTTTCGAAAGGGGGTTTTGTAATGGCCAAAAATGTTGATTTTGTATGCTCCATTTTGGGGGTTTGTGTAGATCTCGTGGAGCACCCCTTTCTTGTTGAGTTGTGAAGCTTTGGCTTGGCTTGGGTTAGAGGCAAGTAAACCTTTTAGTTTTTCCCTAGTGCATGTTGAGTTTTTGGGCATTTTTACTTTTGGAAATGTTGTTTATTATCAAGCTATCTTTCTTGCATGTCATTAATCTCTTTTAGCTTGTTTTAATCTTGTTAAGCAAGAGCCCTAATTTCTCTATCTAGTGTAGAGGTTTCATCTTCAATGGAAGTATGTTTTCAATGGAATGGTTTGCAAGTTATTAGATTTATGTTTTGAATGTAAATGGGTTTATGATTTTGATGTTTTGAATGAAATGTGAATGGATTTGGTGTGAAAATCATCCCTTGGAAGCATGTAGGCTTGGGGAGTGCAGGTGGTGAAAATGTGGAAGTGAAGAAGTGAATGAAGTGTGGAAAAAAATTGAAATTCCGAAGTTCTACCGGTAGGGGTATTTCAACCGGAAGTTCTACCGGTAGAAAGGGCCCAAATTTTGACAGAGAGTGGAGGAAATTAAAAACCCCAAGTTCTACCGGAAGTTCTACCGGTAGAAATGGCTCAGATTTCGGCAGAGAGTGAGAAAAAAACTGTGAACCGCAGTTCTACCGGAAGTTCTACCGGTAGAAACGGCCCAAATTGTGGCAGAGAGTTGAGAAAAACTGTGAACCGCAGTTCTACCGGAAGTTCTACCGGTAGAAGTGCTTCAACCGGAAGTTCTACCGGTAGAAGCACTTCAACCGGAAGTTCTACCGGTAGAACATCTTCTACCGGAATTTCTACCGGTAGAGAGGCATGAACCACACCAAAAAGTACTGTTTTGAAGGATTTTGCAGGAATGAAAACTAGACTTGGTCTTAGACCCTTTTTATTGACCTTGTGCACTTGAAATTTCTAAAATGTAATATACCTTCGGGGACACCAAGTTTTATTGAATTTCGACATTTGGTTTTCAATTCCACAAGGGTCAAAGATGTGGTCTTAGCCTATGCTTGATAAAGTTATGTTTGAACCTTTGTTTATGATGCTTTATGCACCATCGTGTTCTCGTCTGATTTCCAAGTGCAAGTCGTTTTCAAGATGTGTTTCAAGAATAAAAAGGGAATCATTTATTAAGTTTGTAAGCATTAATACTATGCTATTTTGCTAGTCTTGTCACTTCGTGCTCGTTAAGTGATTTCCCTCTTGTTTTGTCGTGTTTTCGATCGCGTATTGCCGTGTTTTGTGCATTCATGATATAAGTGAATTTCACTGAGCTTGGACCGCCCTTTTAGCTTGATCCACTACCTGGGGGTCCTTAAACTCGTGGACTGTCTGCAGACTAGTCGTGTCTTGAATGACACATCGTGCGTGTTCGTGGTCCGGTTCCGCGGCCGGATACCCCGTCTACCTTGTGTGGCGTGGGATCGTGTTTCTTGTCGTGCTTGTCTTGCGTGCTTGCTCTTGTCATCATGTATGACGGAGAAAGGATGAGCTCATGTGGATTTATCTTTTCATGATATTATATGTATTCGTGCTAGTTTCGTAAGCATTGAAACGTGTATTTAAACTTTGAACTGTTTTAGCATTATTTCAACTATTCATGTCTAAATTGTTTATTTGCCAAACCGTCGTGTTTGATGCTTGTATTTTGGTGTCCAGGTGCCGGTGGTTTCGCGCGTGACGAGGAGTGCCCGGAGGAGGCTATTGGGCCACCCCCAGCACTCGAGTGGCAGCCCAACGACGTCATCTAGACGCCGGTCGGGATCGTGATTCTCGTTCACCTAGCTGTTTATGTTGGGTTATTATTTTGGGGTTCAGATTGTTGTATTGGCCTTTGTTGGCCTCTCAGGGTTTTGTAATTGAAAGTAAAATACTTTGTCTAAACATTGAAACTTTAATCATGCTAGGAATGCTAATTTGACATTCCCTCTTGATACCTTGTCTCGATGTTAATTATTGATCTTGTATTGTGATTGTTTAAGAATGGTGTGATGAGTTTTGCTACACGCTTCCGCATATCTATTCGTGTGAGCTCGACCCGTGTCATGGGATCCTCACCGCGGAAACCTGTGGGAAAAAGATCAAAACAGCGGCGGTGTGTCTTGTGTTGGTTAATCATGCCGCCGCCGCGCAGTCGCGGGCCCGGGTCCCGGTCCGGGGTCGCGACATCATCAAAGGTTGCATCCATGGATGGCTTGAAGTCATCAGAATCCTCTGGCAAATCAACTAACAAGAAAACAAAGCAACATGTTGGCAAGTGGCAGCACAAAAAAAAGGAGCAAAAAGCAAAAGAAATCATACCAGATGAAGGTTCTGGAACCACTCCAGAGTCCCTTGGCTCTTCCTCAGATGCCGCGACCGGGTTCATCCTCGCCTCACCGGCTGGAGCCTTAGGCATCACAAAATCATCATCCTCTGTCAAAAGAAAAGAAAGCAGCAGATCAAAACAAAAATCTCTTATACGAGATAAGAAGCGTAAACAGGAAAGAAAGAGAATCATACCAGCCGTCTCCTCTTCTAGGCTCCTCTTCACTGGAAGCTCGTCAGCATCCCCAGACAACTCCTCAGCGATGGTGAGAGGAACTTCCAGATCAGGAGGACTTTCTTGCCGTCTCATATTACGGCATTGTCCTCTCTTCCTCTTACTTCTGTGAGACAGTCTGCTAGAAGATCCTGCCCCATTATCAACATTAGGTCTCTCACTAGAGTCCTCACTGGATGGTCTGCTCTTCCTAGCAGACTCCATGGAAGCCTTTGTGCACTCTGCTTGCATCCAAGTGTCGATCTCGGCCTCCTCCTCCTCCAGCTGTTTCAAGACCTCACCAGGAATCCCTTGTGCAGCTCCTGATCTGATGACATCCTGCTCATTGAGAAAGCCTATCTTGTGCTTCTCTCCAGAAAGCAAAGCCAAAGCTTCCTCTCGACGGACACCATCTGATCTGCCAAGACCCTTCCCAGGAGATTGCTTAATATCAAGCTCCTTCTTGGAAAGCCCCCGATACACTGAGAAGCTCTCCATGAACCATTTCGTGAAGTCAGAAGTCCGGAAAGTGGGCAACTCAAGATAGGAAATCATGGCAGTAGTGTCCTCCACCCTATAAAAAGCCTATGCATTCCTCCCATCCTGCAAACCTCCAAAACCCTTCACCATGCTCGAAGGCGCTCCAACAACGCCTTGAGAGAAGCCAAGCTGCAACGCAAAACGTGAAGGGACATACGACTGGATATCAACAAAAAGATGTCTGCGATACACCATCGTACCAACCCGTATGTTGAAAAGCCATCTCTTTTCTGCGTTTGTCAAAGCATAGTGTCTTCCCGACCCTACCCTCATGGAATCACGGAAGACACCAAAATCAAAAGCCTTCTTCCGCAAACCTGGAGAAAGCTTCACTGAAGACTGCCCAATCTTGACGTCCCTGAACCGACGGATCCTCAAACGGGTAGACAAAAGAGATTCAGAAACGGCTGTCCCTCTAACCAAACGAATCATAAAAGGTTCATCGTCCTGTGCAACCCCCAACCGATGGAAGCTAGGACAGTGGTACACATACCACGAATAAAAGATATGGGCGGAAAATACCCTGTTTATAGGGAGCCCAAGCCGAACCAGAAAAGCAACAACCTGTAGTTCGGTACACAAATAGGAGTAAAGTGTTGGAAGTTGAGATGATTGGAAGAATTATGAGCAGTGATCATGTGTTGGAATTATTGTCAACACGTTGTCACACACATTGCAAACAAACATGGTGAAGCACAGCAAAAGAAACAAAGGAGAAAAGTTAAAAACGTTGAAAAAAAAATTGAAGAAGCTGCAGCTGGACGAGGATAGGACCACTAGGCAGAAGAAAAATGGAAACTTGCTGGTAACAATTCCTGTAGACAAATTAATCTGTGGCCCCTCTTCCAGAACCCTTCTGGGGCAAGACAGCATCTCAACCAGCTCGTCATAGATGTCAATCCAGCATGCTGACTCGAGACAAGCTACAGAGCTTCAGGGTCGGATCATCCACACTTTGCCGACGCACCTTCCCGTCCCACTGGCTCACAATGACGTCAGACTGGTTCACCCTTGTCGTGACAGGTTCAAATTGGAAACCTGTGCGAAAAAACAGGGGAATAAATCCTAGTCAGTGTGGGAGTCTCCAAAACCTCTTTTAGTACTTGCAATCACGAATTAGGGTTGCCAAAAACCTATATAAACACATGCTAGAGTGTTTTAAAAACAAGAGACATTATTCAGAGAAAAAGGCGAGTGGGTGTATTCAAGGAATTGAAGATGCTGCAGAGAGAAATCTTCAAGCAATTTTAGAAGAACAAGATCATCAGGAGAAGATGGGTTCCTCCTAAGTTTAGCTATTCAAAAAGATAAGTGGTAGTGGTCTCAATTTTCTTTTTATTATTAAATCTATATTGTAAGGGCTGAGAGAGAGAGAGAGACTGTAGTGAGAACAATTCGGTAATGGGTTCTTCTTCATTGTAAAACACCGAGTGGGTGCTGGGTGTTGGGGTCGGTTTAATCCCATCTGTTGGTGTAGAAAAATTGTAAAGGGAGTTGTTGCTTCCTAGATAGTGGGTGCTATCTAAACAGGGGTTGGTGCTTTTAGTAGTTGGTGCTACAGAATTTGTGAAGTACAGTAACATTGTTGACTAGCCACGGATTGGTGTCCAGGTAGTCGTTTTGCACCGTGGACGTAGCCTTCGGGTGAACCACGTTATGTTGGTGTTTCTGTGGTTGTGATTGTGTGTGCATGATAGTTTACTGTTTTGCCTATTTGTGGTGTGAAATTGGACTCATTTACTTAGAGAGGAAGTTTTGTTTTAAGACATCACTAATTCACCCCCCTCTTAGTGATCACGTGATTCAACAATTTGTATCAGAGCAAGGTCCCTCTAGCAAGCTTTAACACGCTGAGGGTGATCTTCAATTGAATCACATGGGGTCCAATACTGGGAACACTAAGGCACCTCTATTTGACGGTACTAATTATGCCTTTTGGAAGTTGAGAATGCATGCATACATCAAGTCTCTAGGTTTTGATGTTTGGGAGACTGTTCGGGTCGGCTACAACACGTCAGTTTCACCAACTGATGCTACTACAAAGAAGGCAGCAGACAATGACTCCAAGGCGCAGAACGCTCTCTATAGCGGCCTCATCGACAACGAGCTGGTTAAAGTAATGACTTGCAAAACCGCCAAAGAGGTATGGGACAAGTTGCAAAGCATACATGAAGGTGATGACAGAATCAAGGAAGCGAAGCTTCAAACTCATCGTTCACAATTCGAGTCTCTTCGCATGGAAGAAAACGAGAACGTTGACTCTTACATGCAGCGAGTCAATGAAATCATCAATGCCATCCGCGGACTGGGAGAGGAGATCAAAGAACCAGTCATTGTCAAAAAGGTTCTGAGATCACTTCAACCCCGGTTCGACTCAAAAGTCTCTGCCATTGAAGAAGCCAAGGACCTGGACACGTTCTCCATGGACGAATTGCATGGATCACTCACAGCCTATGAGATACGCTTAGGCAAGACATCTTCATCTGACAGAGAGGCGGCTTTCAAAGTGCTAAAGAAGATAAAAGATGCTGATCAAGGTGCTGATTTTGATGATGAGCTTGAGGCTCAATTTGTCAGACGCTTGAAGAAAGGCAGCAATGGGAAGTATAAAGGGAAGCTGCCCCTTAAATGCTTCAACTGTGGCGGAATTGGCCATTTTGCTGCGAAGTGTCCGTTCAAGGACAATGACGAAGATGATTCTTATGCTGATAAGAGTCAAAGAAAGCAAAGGTTCAGCAAGGTGGGTAAGAACAAAAGCTTCATCAGCCAATGCAATGATGATGCGTCCGAAAGTTCAGACAATGACGACTCTACAGAATCTACGGAAGCACTCTTCATGGTCACCGTTGAAGAGGAAGAGGAGCAAGAGCTGGAAGCTGATGAAGATGAGGAAGCCGAGGTCAATCTTGAAGGAGAACTTATCGCAGCACTTGAAGAATTAAGTTTGGAGTGAAAATCTGGTAAGAAAAATCTGAAACTTCTCCTTGAAGTTGGAAGTTCTATTATTGTTTTGAGAATTAACTTGAAGAGTGTAAAAGGACCATTGATGTCCTAGAAACCCAAATCAACGTCAAAACTGAGGAGGTTGTGAGATTAGAAGGTGAGGTAATGAGTAACAATGCTTTGAACCTAAAGCTTAACCAAAAACTTGACAAACTCCAGGCCAGTGAGAGCACTAAAAGGTTGAATAAGTTGCTGGAAATTCAAAGGCCTTCTCACATAAGATTTGGTCTTGGATTTGAACCTGGAGAGTCCTCTAAGAATGCCTCATCCAAGAACCAAGTGAGAACTGATTTCGTTGCACCCACTGAAAGAAAAGTCATGATGAATCCCCCTAAGTTTGAAAAGCAATCTACTGTACCTCCTAAGGTTGTGAAGCCCAAAGCCCTGCCTAGGAAGAAGTCTAATGGCTCACAAAGAAGGTTCAGATTTTATGGTCATTGTTACCATTGCAATAGGTATGGACATAAAATAGCTGAATGTAGACTTTATCCCTTCTCAGTCCTAAAAATCCACAACATTGAGTGCCATAAGTGTTATAATTATGGTCACCTGGTTAGGGATTGTAGATTGTGTTAGATTGTATGGACTCAATCCATCAGTTGATGTAATAAATTGATTAATCAATAAAATCATGCTTTACTTTCATGAGATGAATGTTATTTTATTACTTTATGCACATGACCAATACATATGACATAATGGTTCATGAGTTGAACTTGGTCCCATTAGTATATTAGATGTGATATATGTATATGGATGAGATCCACATACGGGAGATATATGTCACAAATCTTATACTTAAAATATCCTCACAACCAGTGATGAGACTGGGCATCTCATCTGATAAGGTTGCAGCACTTTGATCACTATGAGATAGTGTGATTTGTCTCGATCATCAGAATGGAAGATTCTGGATCAATGTGCTGGTACATTGGATGTATTGAAGGACCATGAGAAGCACCTTATGGAATTCCGTCTCAATAATAAGGTATGTTCTCATAATTCCCTAGCAATAGGCTCTCAATCCTGAGACATTAATGAACTCAAGTTTCTATCTATTCATTTGCTTTGAGTCACCAATGAGTGAGGCCAATTGTAGGTCAACACCTTGTGCCAGTTAATGGGTTTGTCATTAGTAAGTGCGCACCCATCTCAATTAAAAGTTAATTGGATGGTACTGATGATCATAGTGATTAATTGGGTCTCAAGGATAATAAGATGTGGAACTGAGATTGGAAGAGACAGATTTATTCCAATTGATCCATGGATATTGATAGAGGTGCCTACTTGTGGTAATGGGGAAGTTTAGGGTCTTCATTGTAATTTATTCCTAAGACTGGAATGCAATTGCATTTATATAGTGGTGTTATTTGCAATTAACTGTGGGCCCGGATTGAACATGAGATGTGGGGTCGCGTGTCCTAGTTGGAGCCAGCTTTTTATGGAATCCCTAGTGGTCCCCACGCTAGCCCAAGTTATTAGAAAGATACTAATCCTATTCGAACTCTAAAAGGAAGGAATTAGGAAATTACTATTTCTATTTGAAGTGGGACTTCTAATAGTGGTAATAGTATATTTACTAATTGTTGTGGAAGTAAGACTTCTATTTCAATTATGATAAAAGGAGCTTTGAGAGATTATAAAAGGGAATCCGCCCCCTCTTGGACGTCCATAACATTATCATAGTGAAAAACGTCCATCCCTTTTTGTGCAACAGTTGCACTGCTGTCTTCTCTCTTCTTCTTCTAGTTCCTTAGGGTTTCGAGTTGGGTTTTCTTTTGAAGATTCCACCAATCTTCTTGAGAAGAGAAATCTGATTCGGGTCATAGTGTGGAAGGCCAAGAGGTGTTGAAGATTCTGATCTCAGTTTATAGAGAAGTTCTACATCAACGAAAGTTATCAACTTCTCCATTAGAGCTCAACCAAGCTCCTAAGGTAAAATCTGCTTCCTTGTATGTTGTGGATTTTAATGGATGCTTGTTCGTTTCTGTTCTATCTTTTAGATAGTTTTTCTTACTGTATGTGATCATGAGATTGAGGGTTATGCATCCTGGATTGGGTTTTTTTTTTGCCTTATGGATACTTGATCCCTGAGTCAAGTGGGTCAAAAGTTTTGAATATCTATCCACGAGGCCCACCTACTTCCAACATATTGCATATTACTAACCAATTTCAGGTTAAGAAAGAATCCAAACTGAAAATGGTTTGGAGGGTGAAGAAAACAAGTGCAGAAGAATCAAAAGACTCCTTAATTGTGCAAACGGCGTTCAATGCTCAGAAAAAGGCAGCGCCATGGATCCTAGATAGTGGCTGTTCCAGTCATATGACTGGTGATAAAGCAAAATTCCTAAAGCTACAGCAATATGAAGGTGGGTCTGTAAGATTTGGCAACAATGATGGCGCCAAAATTTGCGGCAAAGGCACGGTCCAGATAAGGGCTAACAAAATCAGATCAGATGATGTACTGTATGTGTCCGGGCTGAGACACAATTAGCTAAGCATGAGCCAGATTTGTGACAGAGGTTACAAGGTCACCTTCACAAATAGTGGGTTCGTCATCAAGAACAATAACAGGGGAAAGACAGTGGCTACTGGGTCCAGGACTGCTGGTAATCTCTACACCTTGTCTGATGGGTCGGAGAGAACATGCTTGATGAGTCGGGCTCAAGAAAGTTTGTTGTGGCACAAGCGACTCGGGCATCTAAACTTGACAATCTGTTAAAGATAAGCAACGCAAAAGCTGTGAGAGGTATGTCTATGATAGAGAAGCCATCCAACCCTGTTTGCGATTCTTGTCAAAAGGGAAAGCAAACGAGGGTGGTATTCAAGACTAAGGAACACCACACGAAGAAACCTCTTGAGCTTGTGCACACCGATCTCTGCGGACCAATGCGGACTCAAAGCACGAATGGAGATAAGTATTTCATGCTTTGTATTGATGACTACACTCGCATGACATGGGTTTTATTTTTAAAGCATAAACATCAAGCACTTGATCGGTTCAAAGTGTTCAAAGCACAGGTTGAAAACATGCTTGGGAAGCGCATCAAGACACTAAGGTCTGACCGTGGAGGCGAATTCATGTCTGAAGAGTTCACTAAATTTTGTGAACATCATGGCATTCAAAGACAATACTCAGCTCCTAGAACCCCACAGCAAAACGGAGTCGTTGAATGCAAAAACCGCACCGTGCAAGAGATGGCACGAACTATGCTGATGGAAAGCAAGCTTGCTGACCGTTATTGGAAAGAAGTGGTTCATACAGCTGTGTATATTCAGAACCGATGCAAGATTAGGCGACATGAAGACAAGACGCCATATGAATTATGGTTTGGAAGGAAAGCTTCAGTCAAGCATTTCAAGATTTTTGGCAGCAAGTGCTTCATCAAGCGACTTGAACAAAATCCGGGAAAATTTGAAGAACGTGTTGATGAAGGTATTTTTCTTGGTTACTCTCCCAATAGTAAGGCCTACAGGTGCTTTAACAAAAGAACCCGAAAAATTGTAGAAAGTATTGATGTTAAAATTGATGAACCTTATGAACCCATGAATGTAACTCGTGAAGAAAGTCCAATTTATGAGGACTTGTCTAAATCGGATGATGAACGGACTGAACCTAATGACTCTAGGGAATCAAGGGATGGTTCAGAAGCTGTTACTCCTAGGAAGTATAGCACTTGGGTACAACAACATCCTAAGGACCAAATAATTGGAAATCCTAAGGCTGCTGTTCAAACTAGGCAAAGTGTGGTCAATACTTACTCACTGGTGTCAACAATTGAACCTTAAGGCAGTGGCTGAAGCTAGCCTTGATGAAAGTTGGCTAAAAGCTATGCATGAGGAGTTAGAGCAAATAGAGAAGAACTCCACTTGGGATCTAGTTCCCAGACCCGTTGATAAGAATGTCGTAGGCACTAAATGGGTCTTTAGGAAAAAGCTTAATGAAGAAGGCCAAGTAGTTAGAAACAAGGCAAGGCTGGTGTGTAAAGGCTATGCTCAGGTTGAGGGCATTGATTTTGAAGAGACCTTCGCACCGGTGGCTCGTCTGGAAGCCATACGCATGTTCCTTGCATTGGCGGCATACAAAAACTTCAAAGTTTTTCAGATGGACGTCAAGTCAGCCTTTTTGAATGGGCTGCTAGAAGAAGAGGTCTATATTGAGCAGCCGGGCGGTTTTCGCATAAGCAACAGTTCAGACCTGGTGTGTAAGTTGAGGAAGGCTTTATATGGCCTAAAACAAGCACCGAGGGCCTGGTATGCATGGCTGGACAATCATCTTCGCAAAATCGGTTTTGGGAAAGGTTACGTTGATAGCAATCTCTACATCAAAACAGAGCAAAGCAAACAACTGGTCGTCTAGTCTATGTTGACGATATTATATTTGGTGGCAACAACGAAGAGATGTGCAGAAAGTTCCCTGAAGAGATGAAGCTGGAATTTGAGATGTCTATGCATGGAGAGCTAAGCTTCTTTCTTGGTCTCCAAGTGCATCAGCTGAAGCATGGTATCTTCATATCCCAAGGAAAGTACATAAAAGAGATGCTGAAACGGTTCACCATGGAAGACAGTAAGCCGGTAAGCACGCCTATGTCCACAAGCATAAAGCTAAACAAAGACGACAAGGCTCCATCAGTTGATCACACTAGTTATCGATCAATGATTGGGAGTTTGCTTTACTTAACGGCTACAAGACCAGACATCCTTCAAGCGGTGTGCATGGTGGCTAGATTTCAATCTTCACCAATAGAAGAGCACCTTACAGCAGTGAAAATGATATTTCGGTATCTCAAGGGTACTTTGGAGCTTGGCATATGGTATCCCAAAGGTAAATCCTTCACTCTAGTTGTATATTCTGACGCCGATTGGGCTGGATGTATCGATGACCGCAAGAGCACTAGCGGTGGTGCATTCTATCTTGGTGAGAGATTTGTGGCATAGCACAGTAAGAAGCAAGATTTGGTGTCACTTTCGACAGCGGAAGCAGAGTACATAGCAGCGGCCACCTGCTGTACGCAAGTGTTATGGATGCGGCAAATGCTCTCAGATCTGGGAGTCCAGATGACATATCCTATGCCGATCCTCTGCGACAATACAAGTGCTATCCACATCTCCAAGAACCCTGTCTTACACTCCCGCACAAAACTTGTTGCAATTTGGTATCATTTTCTAAAAGAGAAAGTTGCAGATGGTGAGGTGAAGCTTGAGTACGTCCCAACAACAGAACAAGTAGCGGACATCTTCACAAAGCCATTACTAAAGGAAATCTTCGACTACCTCCGGAAGAAGCTAGGAGTTACTCCCCCAAGACGTAGCCGACCTTCGCGCAAGGGGGAGCAAGTTTTCAAGTAATTTTTTTTAATTTTTTGCTCCCATGACAGTCCGTTTGGATTTGTTGTCAAAGGGGGAGAAGTATGAAAGAACATGTATGTTTTTATTTTTCTCTGTGTAAGCCTGAAGACAGGGGAGTATGTTGAGTTTAACGGGGAAGTTGGAGCTGACATGAAGGCACACTTCAGAGAAGTTCAGAAACTTGTTTGCAAAGCACTCTGAGTGGTCAACATGTTCCAAGTGTTGCCAACAATTCCAAAGGGGGAGATTGTTGGAATTTGAGATGATTGGAAGAATTATGAACAGTGATCATGTGTTGGAATTATTGTCAACACGTTGTCACACACATTGCAAACAAACATGGTGAAGCACAACAAAAGAAACAAAGGAGAAAAGTTCAAAACGTTGAAAAAAAAATTGAAGAAGTTGCAGCTGGACGAGGACAGGACCACCAGGCAGAAGAAAAATGGAAAATTGCTGGTAACAGTTCCTGTAGACAAACTGATCTGCCGCCCCTCTTCCAGAACCCTTCTGGGGCAAGACAGCACCTCAACCAACTCGTCATAGATGTCAACCCAGCATGCTGACTCGAGACAGAACCTACAGAGCTTTAGGGTCGGATCATCCACACTTTTCCGACGCACCTTCCCGTCCCACTGGCTCACAATGACGTCAGACTGGTTCACCCTTGTCGTGATAGGTTCAAATTGGAAACTTGTGCGAAAAAACAGGGGAATAAATCCCAGTCCATGTGGGAGTCTCCAAAACCTCTTCTAGTACTTGCAATCACGAATTAGGGTTGCCAAAAACCTATATAAACACATGCTAGAGTGTTTTAAAAACAAGATACATTATTCAGAGAAAAAGGTGACTGGGTGTATTCAAGGAATTGAAGATGCTGCAGAGAGAAATCTTCAAGCAATTTCAGAAGAACAAGATCATTAGGAGAAGATGGGTTCCTCCTAAGTTTAGCTATTCAAAAAGATAAGTGGCAGTGGTCTCAGTTTTCTTTTTATTATTAAATCTATATTGTAAGGGTTGAGAGAGAGAGAGAGACTGTAGTGAGAACAATTTGGTAATGGGTTCTTCTTCATTGTAAAACACCAAGTGGGTGTTGGGTGTTGGGGTCGGTTTAATCCCATCTGTTGGTGCATAAAAATTGTAAAGGGAGTTGTTGGTTCCTAGATAGTGGGTGCTATCTAAACAGGGGTTGGTGTTTTTCGTAGTTGGTGCTACAGAACTTGTGAAGTGCAGTAACATTGTTGACTAGCCACGGATTGGTGTCCGGGTAGTCGTTTTACACCATGGACGTAGCCTTCGGGTGAACCACGTTATGTTGGTGTTTCTGTGGTTGTGATTGTGTGTGCATGATAGTTTACTATTTTGCCTATTTATGGTGTGAAATTGGACTCGTTTACTTAGAGAGGAAGTTTTGTTTTAAGACATCACTAATTCACCCCCCCTCTTAGTGATCACGTGATTCAACATAAATAGCCGGCACCAAAGCCAGCCACTCTCTGAATGCCATCTGACAAGCCGGAAAAATACAGTGCGGCCTGATGTGTGTTCCATCTCCTCTAGCAAAAACAGCCTCACCCAGCCAATAAGTGAGGTAAACAACGAGATCTCTCCGCAATGCAATTTCAGGACAAATGACGTCCGTACTTGCGAAGAACTTCCTCAAATCTTCTCGCATGGCGGAGATCTTCTTCAAACTTGGGTTTTTAGCCCTAGGATCCTAGGCCATGCTATCAGAAGACTCCCCGCTGTCAAAAAAGTTGGAGCTATAACTCTTCCAACTGCTGCACCTTACTTTCGAGAGCTCCTTCTCCTTAAAAAAATCATAGAAGGCGACGAGGTTAAAGTACAAAAGCCTGAACTCCTGAGACTGCTCCTCAAGGACGCTGTCGATAGGCATGAACTCCTCTTAGAGTTTGCCGTGGATAGACAGCCCGGTGATGGCGCTCAATTCCTTCAAAGAAAAACCTATCTCACCATTCATAACAATGAAGGTGTTGGTTTGTGGAAGGAATGACTCCAGCATGGCCATGAAAGCCTCATCGGAGAAAACCACGGTTTACCGAAAAGCGCGAACCGCGACAAAAATCTCAGCCTCCCGCAGAATGGCCTCACCAACCTTCAGGGTGTGATCAGTCCATGATTCCCAGCTTGAGTCAACACTGAAACGCCCACGAAGTCGAAAAGGCTTCACCCAATCGCTGCATCACCCGAAAAATGCCAAGGCCCACCGGTCTCAAATCGACCAACGGATGATCAGAACCTTGATAGCCACTGGCTGGCATCAACATGTCCATACGGATAGGAGACTTCCATGCAAAATCGGAAGGGCCGCCAACAAAAAACCCCGGTCTTGATCACAATAGTCCTCTTCACCCAGCTCGAAGGATCCTCCCTCTTAGGGCATGTGGGAGAAAGGCTCATGATCGAGATAGTTCGATCGAAGGTTGACCGGGTAGAAATAGTTCTCTCCTCACCATCTGCCGTGTAAAAGAACTGAAAACATCTCCTTTGATATGTCAAGTCGTCAAGGACTGCATCACCGAAGAAGAAGGTAGGCTTGGGCACAACGCTCTGATCATCCGTAACCCAAGGACGGCTGCTTA
Organism: Umbellularia californica; assembly: GCA_028538565.1. NCBI lineage: Eukaryota > Viridiplantae > Streptophyta > Magnoliopsida > Laurales > Lauraceae > Umbellularia > Umbellularia californica. The sequence goes on along the minus strand of JAPQWN010000006.1, from coordinate 46,441,226 downwards.
CCACAATCTTGTAGAATTCCTCATCCTTAAGAGCGATCAATCGCTGTCTTATCTCATCACGATTGAGGGAGTCACATTCTTCCAAGTTCTTCTCAACAAACCGGACCTTCTCCCAGGCCTGTTGAACGGCTGCATTAGAAGATCTAGCAGACCGACGAGGTGCGTCAGTAACAGGGCCTCTTACCCTTGTTCGTTCTGGAAGAACTACCTGCAAAAGATGGAAATAAAAAGAAAATCATCACCAAAATGAAAGAATTTTGCTAAAAAATTCTAGCGAAATTTTGGCATGGCTCCAGGGCAATTCGAAGAAAAGGGAAACACCTCGAAAAAGATAAGAAGCCTGAAGATGAGCTCAACATCGCTGCAAGCTCATAGTCAGTGGAAGATTCTCAAAGAAGGTTTGAACTCAAACATTTCTGCTAGATCAAGCCAATCTTATCAAATTTCCGCAAAATTGGGAAAAGGGCTCAACATTGTTGTGAGCTCCAAAATCCAAAACTTGCAAAGTTCCTCAAAATCCCATAAGACCAAGAAAGGGCTCAACATTGCTGCGAGCTCCAAATCCCAATAATTGCAAAAGATTTCTAGGTATGCATCATCATGCTTCCAAGTCAATTTACGAAAAATCATGCATCAAATAAAATCATCATATATTAGATGCTAGGAAAACCTTAACCAAAGTTTGACCAATTCCAACCCAACTTGGTCAAAACCAATCAAACTTTGTCCAAGTCAAAAATCATGTTGGCTTGACCTAGAGACTCTAGCCTTCTATCTTGATTCATCAAACAAAAAAAATGCATGGACATCTTGAAATTGCATAAACCTCATTATCATGGTGAGTGAAAAAAAAAAAAAAGAAGAAAAAATTTCGGCTGGCCCTCAAGGCCGTGGCCTAATGGCCACGTGGCCATACGGCCAGATCCGTACGGATCTATCCGTATGGCCCAAAGAAAAAAAAAAGAGTGAAAAAAAAGAAGAAAAGAAAAACGGTGAAAAAAAGGGGGAAAAAACTGTGAAAAAAAAAGAGTAAAAAAAAAAAAAAACTAGAGAGAAGAAAAACCGAAAAAAAAAAACAGAGAAGAGAAGAAAAACCGTGAGCAAAAAAAAAAAAAGAAAGAAAGAAGAAGCACGAAAAAAAAAAAGAGAAGAAAAAAAAACATGCTCGAAAAGAAGAAAAAAAAGAAGAAAAGAAAAAAGAAAAGAAAAGAAAAGAAAAGAAACTACTTCTATAATGGAGATTTCTTGTGAAGGAAGAAAACTTACTTGAAGCCATGGAGAAGAAGAAGAAAAACCTTGAAGATCCTTGAAGACCACGAAGAACTCTTGATCTTGGAGCACTCTTGAAGACTTGCAAAAAGAAAGCAATGGAGCAAGAGATCCAACCCCCCTTGCTTTTATAGAAGAGAGCAAAACAAAAGAGGAAACAAGGAGAAAAGAAAAGGAGGTAAGTGCTAAAATTTAGTAACTTTCCCAAAAGAAAGATACTTTGAGAAAATCTCTCCAAAAATCAAGGAAACTTCAGATTCTCTCCAAGTAAGGATATTTTTAGATATTCTCTACACAAAAGAGATCTTTTTAGATATTCTCTACAAAAATGACACCATATGAGATCTAAGCCATCATCAAAGCTTAGGGTCCCATAGGTTAGCCCACATGAGCCAGGTTTGACCACCTAGGCACTAAAAGTGGCTTTTAGTAAAAAAATCCCTCTTACCAAGAGCATACAAGAAAAAAAGGTTTCAGCACACATGAAGTTTCGGGCCATTCCGACATCATTTGGCCTAACTTCACTCCTCCAACAGCTAAACAGGCGCTCCCGGCGGTGACGGTGTTGAAGACATCAAAACTTCGATCAGAGCCTACGGATGGTTCCAAAATACCTCCAAAAGGTTCCTTGTCAAATTTCAAGTCAAACCAACAAAGTTTGACCCTCTATCAACCCTCAAGCAGCAAAATCAAGCCTCTCGGCGGCGAGAACCACCGAGGCCATCACTCATTAAACAAAGCATATGAGTGGCTTCAACATGCTTCCAAAAGGCTCATGCCGAATTTCAGGTCATTCCGACAACGTTTGACTAGACTTCGATGCTCCGAAACAAAATCAAGCCTCCCGGCGGCAGAGCACCCCGAGACCATGACATCCAAATCGGAGCTAATGGATCATCTCTACATGACTCCAATAGGCTCCCTGTCAAATTTCAGGTCAAACGGACATCGGTTGACCGTATATCAAAGTTCGACATCTTCCTCGTAGTGAAATCAAGTCTAGCATCGACAGGACCCTAAAAGGCTTCAAAACCCAAATAAAAGCCCATGGTTGGTCCTATCTACTGGTCAGGAGGCTTCACCTCAAATTTCGGGTCATTCCGACATCGTTTGACCTAGTTTCGAAACTTGACGGGAAATCGGCTACAAAGTCTTCGGGTTTTCAAAAAAATGGGAAACTTTGTGCTTCGGTTTTGCGTGGGTTCTCGTCAAGTTCTTTCCAAAAAAATCAAGTCAACAAATGAGGAAAAATGTCACGAAAAATACAAAAGAAAAAAGGAACGAAAAAGAAGAAGAAACGACCGAAAAACGAAGTGGCGACCAAAGGGGACAAAACCCCCATGGTTGCCGGCGACCCTGGAAATCCGGGTTGCCGGATTTTCCGCCGGATGGCCCATTTTTCGATTTTTTTCGCATTTCGAGAGTTCCAGTCCCTATGATTTTCCAAAAATCCAATTCTTGATGCTTGGAAATGACTGATCTTCGTCAACATCTCGGATCCGCCGTCAAGAGCATGAAGTCATCATTCATCGCTCCAAGATCGCCAACCGGCTGACCAAGAAAGTACACTTTATGTCTGACCGATCAAGAAATCAACCAGATAGATGTCACCGGCCTACTGACATCAATCAATGTCTAAAATTGCATTGCAATCCGACATCAAACAACATGTGGATCCATCGGTGATCATCATAAGAAGAATTCCAAAAGACGCAGTGTAAGACCCCAACCCTAGTGTACATGATTAGTGCTAATTAAGTCACGTGTTAGTGCTAAGTGTGAAGATTAGAATTTGACTAAGCTTGGATTAGAATAGCTCTTGATATAGCTTTAGGGAATTTTAAGTGTCTTGTGTTTAGTGGGACCCTTTGGGGGTTCCTTTTTTATAATCTTGCGTTTGTTTGGAGGATTACTCGAGACTCCTATAATTCTTGTCTTGATTCCGTTTTAATCATCTTGTCAATCCCTACAACTTTCATGTTGATCTCGTCCTTGTCTGGAACCCCGAAGCCCGATTTTCCTAGCATTGAGGGCAAAACAGTCTTTTTACACTAAATCTTTACCCAAAATTTGATATTCCCGAAACCCCCGAAAGATATACTTTTTGGAAACTAGAGATTTCGGTGATCATTTTTCCCTTCTTCGTTGAACTCGTTTGAAGCACCGAAAGTTGTGATTTCAGCCCAAAGAGATTTCCAATGGTGGAGCCCACACTGAACTTGTATATAAAGGAACCCATCTTCTTCTTCTCCCTTTTTCCCACACAAGAGCCACCCAAACCTAGGGTTTCTTCCCCCCCCCCCCCCCCCCCCCCTCCTTTTCTTCTTGCTTCTCCACCACCAAATCACCATCAAGCTTGCACCAATAGCACAATGGAGGTCATCTTCTTCTTCCCCTCACGTAGAGCTTCTACTTGATATTATTTGGGAAAGAATCTACTCATCTCAAGACCGTCTTTGAGTCACTCTTGTCCATTTAGAGACCTTGCAAGTAAGTTTTCCTTTCCAATCTCTTTGATATGTATTCTCCTAGCTATAGAGAAGCCCCATCTTCCTTATTGAGAGTTCACTCTTCTTGTTCTTTATCTTGACCATTTTAGGGTTTGCATTTGGGGGTTTTTGTTGTGCTTGTAGGTTTCTTGAGAGAGAGCTTGTTTAGAGTTTGGATTTGTCTGTTAGAGACTCTAAGGCAAGTGGAATGAATTGAAGTGTGAGTTTTGAATGGTTTTCATAACAAACATGATTGGTTTTGTTGTTTCCATTAATGATTTGCTTTACTTGCATTCAATGTGAAATAAATGCTTTTGGAAAGGTTGGTTAACTCATTCAATATCTTGGAAAGATAGTTTATAGCTCTTTGTTGTCCCTCTTGTGTAAGACTCTAATGAATCATTGTGGTTGTGGATGTTCTCCTTCTATTTTGGGAGTGATTGAATATGGAGAAGGTGATGCTTGGGGATTAAATGTTCAATGATGTTTTGATGGGAGTTAAGTGGTGTTTGAGGGGTTTGATGAGTGATTATTGGAGGCAAGGTGGCCCTTTCATAGCAGGTGAAATCTGTATGAGAAAGGAGGAAAAAAGGCTTGAATGGCCAATCCCGGGCAGCAGATTTGACTGCCCGCTCGAGCGCATGCTGGCCGCTCAAGCGCAGTCAATCTGACTGCAGACTCGGGTGGCAGATAGTCTGCCTGCTCGAGCGGGCAGCCTTGCTACCTGCGCAGTCCACATCCGTTGGAGTGCAACCCCCCTTGGGTCTAAAGAATTTTTAAAGCTTGAAAAATGTTTTAAAGGAATCCCTTGGTATTGGGGAGATCCATGAAGCAATGTTTGAAGTGCATTCGAGAAGAAAAAAAAAACCACACCACAAAGACCATTGAAGTTCTTTAGAAATTTCCAAGGTGCATAAGTATTCCGGAATGTCTCCAAATTCAAAGAGTACCAAGTCATTATTGAGATCGACATACGGGATCCCTATTCACCTAAAATAAATTTTAAACCTAATATTTCGTCCGAAACTCCAATAGTTTATTTGTATTTCCTTGTACCCGAGATTTACACTATGTGACTGTTATTCCCGAAAGCATTGAAAAAGATACTTGTGATAATTGCCAGTCCCGAAGTGCAGGCCCGACATGATATAGTAGTTGTGCCCTTGAGCACCCCGTCTTGCCCGATTATATTCTTACATTGGATTTATTTTACACATGTCTTGATTTATACAATTTGACCTATGAGACGGTACCACTAAGCTTGGATAACTTTGTAAGTCTGATCCACTGACTTGGAGATCCCGCTGTTGTCCCACCAGCTGTAGTTTGGATCCCACTACCCGATTTATTAACCATGGTCTTGTCCCGATACCGCGGATTGCTACCATGGTTCCTGATACCCGGCTTGCTACCGTGGTCATGTCCCATATATTATATATGTATATGTAAATTTTGTTGTACCTCCTCACTTTGATGACTGAGGTCAACGCCCATATATGCTTGCTCTTATCACTTCGGTGATAGAGGATTTAGCTTCGTGTGGTTGCCATCTTACTTGTTTCCTGAATTCCTTGGTTACCTTTACATGTTTGACATTGCATATATGTTTTCAATTAAATGATTCTTTTACTTCATGAAAGTTATTGTTTAAATAGGTTTAAATGTTTTCCAAGGTAAATGCTTTTATTATCGAATGTTTATATCTTTTAACCCGCCTGCCAGACCACCGTGTCTGATCCATTTCTTTGGTACTCAGGTCTCGTTGTTGGTTACCCTGAGGAGGAACACGAGGAGGCGGTCAGAGAACCACAGCAGTTAGTTGAGTGGCACGCCGATGATGTTGTTTAAACATCCGGTTGCCTCGAGAGATGTTACATTTTGGGTTGTGGCTGACTATTCTTTTGGTGGTCATTGTTTTGTTTATATTGGCCTTTGTTGGCCTCTATTTTGGGGAATGTAATTAAATGATCTTTTGTTTAAACTTTAAGAATACTTTTGGGTTACGCTAATGATCATTGCTCATTCTGATACTTGTTACTCATTTGCAATCAGTCTTGTTATTATGGAAATGAATTAAATGCTTGATTTGCTACACGCTTCCGTACTTAAACAAAATATGTATGTGGTTGGGAAATCCTCACCGCGGACACCTGTGGGAAATCACGTGCACGGGTAATATGCGTTCATTATTAACCCGTGTACGCATTGGCACTAAACATATCATCATCATTCATCATCCATCATCACTCACTTAGTCCCGATCCCGGATTGGACCGCGAGCCGGTCCGGGGTCTCGACAGACTGGTATCAGAGCGAGACGTGTTTCAGGTAATTAAAAGAAACTAGAAATCCTAAGGTCATGGCGAGGATTCGTTAGATCTTTCATTAGCTAGAATCACGTGAGCAATGTGTGACCCTTATTTGATTTGATTATGCTAACAACTTGTTTTACAGCATCATGCCACCTCGTAAGCGACCATTAAACGACAATCCCACAGCAAGTAACAGTGATTATATGGGGTCGGTTGAAGAAGATGGAGTTGAAAATACAATGCCAAATCAGTTTCAGCAAATGATGCAGGCTATGCTTGACCAACAGCGTCAAGCCAATGAGAGCCAAGCTAGATTGCAAAAGCATATGCTCAAGAAGGATGAGGATCATGCCAGAGAGTTGGCAGAGATGTAGAGACAGTTGTTGGAAGTACTACAGAGAAGGCCAGAACCGGTTCAACCTTAACCCGCAATCGTCATCAATCAGAGGGAACATGACCCAAATGCCTTATTTGAACGGTTTCAGAAGAGGGCACTAAAAGAGTTTGTTGGGACAGAAGACCCATTAACTGCAGATGATTGTTGGAACACAGAGAACATCTTTGAAGTCTTCCAATGCATGGGAGGAGAACGAGTTAAACTTGCAACATCTCTGTTCACCGGTTTGGCAGACATTTGGTGGAGGGCAGTGAGGTAAGAATATAGAACTATGGCTGACACAGTGGCTTGGGCAAATTTCAAAAGACAGTTCGGGGAGAAGTATGTACCCACCCATGTCAAGAGGCAAAAACCAGTAGAGTTCCAGCAGCTTGTCCAAGAGAGTATGACAGTGTTAGAGTACCTCACCAAGTTTGAAAGGTTGTCACGGTATGCCCCGGAGTTGGTGGACACAGTGGAGAAGAAGATTGCTAAGTTCTTAGAAGGACTTCTCCTTATCATTGAGAGGGATGCCACCGGAGTAGTATCGCCTGTCACATTTGAGGAAGTTGTTAAGAGAGCCTATAAGTTTGAGAACTTTCATCACAAGATTCTTAGAATCCAAGGCAAAGGACAGGGGCACCCTCAACAGCAGAACAACCAGTAGAGGAACCAACAGCACAAGAGGCAGAGACAAGACCAGAATGTGCAGCTAGTTTGTATTCATTGCGGGAAGAACCATGAGAGTGCCCAATGTCATACAGTCTCGGGAGCATGCTTTAGATGTGGTTCAATGAACCATCAGATGAGAGATTGTCCAAGACAGAACAAGCAGAATCAACAGCAGCAGGGAGCACCGTGTCCATCACCGCCACAAAATGCAATAGTTGTGTAGAATCAGGCAAGGCCACTTCAGCAACAGGCACCACAACAATAGTATAGACCTCAGTAGTAGCAGCAGCGAGCCTGTCAGCAGGGACAACATCAGAATCAGCGTCCCCCACAACAGAAAAGAAATGTCCCTCAAGGTAGTAGCAACAAGCTCCAATCAGGCCACAGCAACGGGGACAAGTGTATGCGGTCAATAGAGATGATGCAGAGGCAGCAGGCAATGTTGTGGAAGGTACACTTCTTGTTTGTGGGATAAAAGCTAGGATATTGCTTGACCCTGGCTCTATGCATTTTTTTATATCCCATGCATTTTCTAGATTGATTGATGTGCATGGTAGAGAACTTGAGTATATTTTGACTGTGGCTACCCCAGTAGGAAAACAAGTTGTGTGTACTATCTATTACCCTAGTTGTACAGTGTTGGAATACTGTTGGGCCCTTAGGATAGGTTTCAAAAACTTTTGATCAACTTAATGCAGTGATCATCTATCCTAAAGGCCATAAACCCAATCCAAGATGGAAACCCTCAATCTCACATATCAAGATCAGTAAAAACATCTATTCAGAAGATAGAATCAGCAACATAAAAGCTTCAAATAAATCTACAACATGCAAGGAAGTAGATTATACCTTCGGAGCTCGGTTGTGCTCTAATGGAGAAGTTGCTACTTTCTTTGATAACGAACTCTTTCGCAAATCAAATCAAGATCTCCAATATCCAATAGTCTTCCACACTATGTCCCTTATCAGATATCTTTTCTCAAGGAGATGGGTGGGATCTCCTAAAGAAAACTACTAGAAAAACAACTAGAAAAGGAACTAGAAGAGATGTGCAACAACTTGAACCAGAGAGGAGAATAGAACCTTGGACATGTATACTAAAAACATAGAGGACGTCCAAGGTGGGGTGGTTCCACTTTTATAGCCTCTTGCAACTCCTCTCTTACTAATTGCCATAGAAGTCTCACTTCCATTAATTAGTAACCTTCTCTTTCTCATTAGAATAGAAGTCCTACTTCCACTAATAACTTACTACTGCCACTATTAGAAGTCTTACTTCAAATAGAAATAGTAATTACCAAATTCCTTTCCATCTAGAGTTCTACTAGAATTAGTATCTATCCAATACTTGGGCTAGTGTGGGGACCACTAGGGATTCCTTAGAAAGCTAGTTCCAACTGGGACACGCGACCCCACATCTCATGTGTAATCCGGGCCCACAGTTAATTGCAAATAAATTCACTATATAAATGCAATTGAACTCCAGTCTTAGGAATAAATTACATAGCAGACCCTAAACTTCCCTATGACCACAAGTAGGCCCCTCCATCTATATCCATGGATCAATTGGACCTGTCCACCAAATTAGATCCATATCTTATTATCCTTGAGCCCCAATTAATTATAATGATCGATTGGTACCTATCCAATTAACTCTTAATCGGAATGGGTGCGCACTTACCAATGATAAATCCATTAATTGGCACAAGGGGATAATCAGGATAGATTCCATCTTGACCATTGAATGTTCTCACAGCTCTACTACCACTCACCCAAATCACCGAGGTGTTGACCTACAATTGGCCTCACTCATTGGTGACTCAAAGCAAATGAATAGATAGAAACTTGAGTTCATTAATGTCTCAGGATTGAGAGCCTATTGCTAGGGAATTATGAGAGCAGACCTTAAAGTAAAGACAGTATTCTTAAGGTGCTTCTCATGGTCCTTCAATACATCCAATGTACCAGCATTATGATCCAGAATCTTTCATTCTGATGATCGAGATAAATCACACTATCTCATAGTGATCAAAGTACTGTAACCTTGACAGTATGAGATGTCCAATCTCATTACTGGTTGTGAAGATATTTAAGTATAAGATTCGCTACACATGTCTCCTGTATGTGGATCTCATCCATACACGTGTGTTACATCTAATATACTTGTGGACACCGGTTCATCTCATGAACCATTATGTCATTCGTATTAGTTATGTGCAATCAAGTAATAAATCACCATTCATCTCATGAAAGGAAAGCAAGAATATATTGATAAATAAAAAAATTAATCAATATATTCATCATCTAATGGATTGAGACCATAAAACTAACAATATATAGGAGAAGTTGTGTTACCCACAGATCTTATTCTGTTGGAGATGAATGATTTTGATGTCATCCTAGGGATGGATTGGCTGGCAGGGTACCATGCCACGATGGATTGTTTCCATAAGACCCTCACATTCAAATTGGATGAGACATTGGGAGGGGTGTTGTTTCAGGGAGAGAGGAGGAATCCTCCTGCAGGGTTTGTCTCAGCGTTGAAAGCTGATAGACTTTTGAGAAGTGGATGTGACACCTATTTGGCGTTTATCACGGAGGATAAACGGTCCCAAGGGGTGGAGGAGATCCCTATTGTTTGGGAGTTTCCGGATATGTTTTCGGAGGAGATTTTAGGATTACCACCCATCAGAGAAATTGATTTTTAGGAAAACAAGTTGTGTGTACTATCTATTACCCTAGTTGTACAATCCATATAGGAGAAGTTGTGTTACCCACAGATCTTATTCTGTTGGAGATGAATGATTTTGATGTCATCCTAGGGATGGATTGGCTGGCAGGGTACCTTGCCAAGATGGATTGTTTCCATAAGACCCTCACATTCAAATTGGATGAGACACCAAGAGGGGTGTTGTTTCAGGGAGAGAGGAGGAATCCTCCTGCAGGGTTTGTCTCAGCGTTGAAAGCTGATAGACTTTTAAGAAGTGGATGTGACGCCTATTTGGCGTTCATCACGGAGGATAAACGGTCCCAAGGGGTGGAGGAGATCCCTATTGTTTGGGAGTTTCCGGATGTGTTTTCGGAGGAGATTCTAGGATTACCACCCATGAGAGAAATCGATTTCACCATTGATTGTTACCAAGGACCGCTCCGATTTCTATTGCACCATATCGTATGGCTCCGGCGGAATAGGGAGAACTTAAGATACAGCTGCAGGAGTTGTTGGACAAAGGTTTTGTAAGACTTAGTATTTCGCCGTGGGGAGCTCCGGTTTTGTTCATAAAAAAGAAAGATGGTTCGATGAGAATGTGTATTGACTACCGAGGGTTGAATCAAGTGACCATCAAGAACAAATATCCATTGCCAAGGATAGATGAACTGTTTGATCAGTTACAAGGTGCTTCATATTTCTTGAAGATTGATTTGAGATCCGGTTACCATCAGCTTAGAGTCAGAGAATCGGACGTGTTGAAAACAGCTTTCCGGACAAGATATGGCCACTACGAGCTCCTAGTGATGCCATTTGGATTGACCAATGCACCAGCAGTGTTCATGGCATTGATGAACAAGATATTTGCTCAGTACCTGGACCAGTTTGTGGTAGTGTTTATCGATGACATTCTGGTGTACTCCAAGACCAAAGAAGAGCATGAAGAGCATTTGAGGATAGCATTGCAACTTCTGAGAGAGAACCAACTGTATGCAAAGCTCAACAAGTGTGACTTTTAGCTAGAGCAAGTTGCATTTTTGGGGCACATTATCTCCAGAGAAGGATTATCAGTAGACCCGTCCAAGATTGAGGCAGTAGTGAAGTGGGAAAGACCGAAGAATGTGTCAGAAATCAGGAGTTTTCTTGGATTGGCAGGGTATTACCGGAGGTTTGTACAAGGATTTTCATCGATTACAGCACCGTTGACGAAGTTGACAAGGAAAAATGTACCCTATGAGTGGACAGATCAGTGTGAAGCTAGTTTCCAAGAGCTGAAGAAGAGATTGACCACCGCACCAGTCCTTACCTTGCCATCCAGAAGCGGCAGTTTAACCATTTTTACCGATGCTTCGAATGTTGGACTCGGTTGTGTGTTGATGTAGGAAGGAAAAGTTGTTGCATATGGGTCCCGGAAGTTGAAAGATCACGAGAAGAATTATGTAACCCATGATCTTGGCAGCGGTTGTCTTCGCGTTGAAAATGTGGAGACATTATCTCTATGGAGGGAAGTTTGAGGTCCATTCTGATCACCGCAGCTTACAGTATCTATTTTCTCAGAAGGAATTGAACATGAGACAGAGAAGATGGATGGAATATATCAAAGATTATGATTTTCCAATCAAGTATCACCCGGGGAAAGCGAATGTAGTTGCCGATGCCTTGAGCAGAAAATCAGTGGGCTTGGCGAATTTAAGTGGTACTTGTATTTTCGAACAGTTTGTGAGGATAGAACTATAGCCACTGAGGAAAGGTGTTATAATTGCCAATATGTCAGTGTCAGAGCCTTTGTTTATTCAGAAGATCAAGGATAGTCAGTTGCAAGTTCCAGAGTTGGCTAAGATTTCAGAGCACATAGCAGAACGTCCTGATTTTTGTATCGTTGATGGAGTTCTTTATTATCGAGACCGTCTGTGTGTACCTAACATTGAAGAGTTGAGGAATGACATCATGATAGAAGCTCACAATACGAAGTATTCCATGCACCCGGGCAGCACGAAGATGTATCAGAACTTGAAAGGCAGATTTTGGTGGAACAATGTGAGAACCCAACCCCTAATTTCTTGGTTTAGTGTGGTTTTAATCGTGATTTGGTTTTCTCGATGGGTTTAGTGGTTGTTGGTTGAGTTTTTGAGTTAGAATGACTTTTCATTAGCTTTGGGAAGTTTTGAGAGCCAGAGAACCTAGACAGTGATCGTAGGGTCCCATTTGTTTTGCGTGGTCAGCGTGGGGAGATTCTTAGTGATTCCTAAAAATTCCCATTTAAGCTTCGTTAGACTAATCTCGCCATTCCCTACAACTTTCGTGTTCACTCCGTGCCCATTCGAAGCTCCTAAAAATCAGTTTTTCTAGAAATCCCAAATTTTCCATTCTTTAACCCCTTTGACCAAACAGTTGACTTCTTATGTGGACCCCGAAAGTATGTCAATATTGACCTTGTTGGAAAGATGATTTTATTCCGGACACTTTTCATGTTTTAAGTTTCTTGATCCGAGGTCTAGAAAGCCCCCTAATCTCCATTGCAAGTTATACTTAGTGTGGACCCCACACCACCCATTATAAAAACGCCATCTTCCTCCCTTTCTCCCTCATTCCCACTTCCATCGACTGCAACCTCCATGCTACAGTACCAGCAGCCCCTCTTCTCCTTTTTCTTCCATTTCTCTTGCTCGAATGAAGCCTTCAAGCCACCAATCCGACGAGGAAACTCCGGCTACTTCTTCCCCTTCATCTCCTCTCTCTTTTGACACCATTTTCGTGGGAAACCAAGGTGGGCAGCCCCTATTTCAAGCTCTTTCTTGTTGATTAATGGCCCTAGAGGTAAGGATCTCTTTCCATCTTCTATTATTGAGCAATGGCTTTTCCCTAGGTCCTATTTCTTAGCTTGTTTGAGCCCATTCCTTCTCTTTGATGAGTTACCATTTTTAGGGTTCTTATGGGTTGTTTTTTTTGGGGGTTTTTGTATAGCTTGGGGCCTTGGCTTGGAAGAGTATTTAGAGCTTGGATTTGCTTAGCTTGGACCTAAGGCAAGTGGATGATTTGATATTTACATGTTTTATGAGAAATGCGGTTTTTCTATTTCATACATGATGTTTCACATTATCACCATTCATGTTTTCTTTATGATTCACATTGATTTGGAAGTACATTTAATGTTTTGGAAACATGGTGGATTTTAGTCTTTGTCTATCTCTTGTTTTTGGCTTAAATGAATCTTGGTGATTGTGGAGTTTCTCTTCTTTTATGGAAGGGTGAAAAAGGAATAAGTGATTGGATAATGATATGTAAAAGTTTTGGATGTTGGAGAAGAGTTGAAGGTGGAATAGGAGGAGCTTTCAGCTCATTTTATTGCTGGTAAATGATTGGAGAAGGAAAGGAATTGATTGGAGAAAGAGGACCCGAATCTGAACTGCATTGTGGAGTTCCCGCGACTGGCGGTCAGCCGACGGTCACCAAGCGGCTAGCCGTCTGGTGACTCGCGGCTAACCGAACCGGTTTCGGTTACTTTTCCAAAGAGCTGTAACCTTACGGTCAGCCTCGCGGTCAGCTGGCGGCTAACCGTCGAGTCCATCGGCGGCTAACCGCCAGCCAACCGAACTGAAACGGTTACATTTTCCAGAATGCTGCATTTGGTCAGGTCAATCGCGGTCAGCCCCACGGTCAGCCAGCAGCTAACCGCCTAATCCATTGGCGGCTAACCGCCAGGTGACCGCCAGGTAACCAAAATTCCCGGAATTATGGAAATAAAGAGAGATGAAGGGAGTTCCCATCCCATTTGCTTGTGAACCTTTCTGAAAGCAATGGGCACTTTCCACCTGGAATATGTTCGAAACAAAGATGAAATGTTTGATTGAAGCCCGTTCGAGTGAGAAACCACATCACCGAGATTTGTTGAAATGTTGAGGTTACTCAGGTGTGTAAGGAGCCCGAAATGTCTCTAAACTCAAGGAGTACCAAGTGTTTACTGAAAATAGACATACGGGATCCCTATCCACCTTGAGTTATCTTGAACCCCGACACTTGTCCCGATATTTCGAAAGTTTATTGCACCCCTTTTTATTCCCGAAATTTATGAGTTGTGATTTATCCATCCCGAAAGCACTGAACTGTATTTGTAGCATATGTGCTAGCCCTGATTTGCATGACCCGATATTGAAATGATATTTGTGCCTTGAGCACCCTGTTTCGCATGTTTACACGATTTCATCAAGTGTTTTGTACATGCCCGATTTCTTGCATATGACCTATCAATACTTGGGGCCTTGAAACATTGTTTTTAAGCTTGGGGAGGTATTGTTTGGAGCCCCAATGCAATGTAAGAACTTGGAAGGCATTTTATGGAATCCGGATGAAAAGGAACCCATTATGAAGATTCGTCGAGGATCCTTAGACTTGTCAATGTGCATAGGGATCCGAGATGTCCTCAATTCTCTTGGAGCACTAAGTATATGTCAAATTAGACATACGGGACCCTATTCACATCGATATGAATCTAGGACCCTCAACGATTGACCCGGAAAAGTATAGAAATCCATTATGTCGTATTTAACCCGAATTTCACTTGTACGTTTTAAATCTCGTGTTTTATGACTAGACTTACCCTAGAGTATTGAAATCCATGTTTTTAGCATTGTTGCTAGCTCGTACAGGCCCGACCCGATACAGACATGTTTTGTGCCTATGGGTACCTCGTCCCGTCAAATATGTTTACTTGACCGGAATTCTTGTATATGACCCATGAGAATAAAACCTTGAGGCAATATGGGGCCAGAGCTTTGTAGTGCGAGCCCATGAGCAATAAAGAGAACATGCATACATGTATTTATTTTGTTACTTGCATATAACCTATGAGTCGGCACCACTAAGCTTGGATGACCTTGTCGGTCTGATCTACCGACCTGGAGATCCCGTCCCGTCCCGCCAGCTGCAGTTTGGATCCCGATACCCGGTTTATTAACCGTGGTCCTGTCCCGATACCCGGCTCGCTCCCGTGGTTCCCGATATCCGGTTCGCTACCGTGATTCCCGATACCCGGTTTGCCACCGTGGTCTCGTCCCGTATTATTGTATATGTATATGTGAATTTTGTTGCACCTCCTCACCTCGGTGACCGAGGTCAACGCCCGCTACTCTAGTCACTTCGGTGATAGAGAATTTAGCTTTGTGTGGTTGCCATCTTGATAGTTCCTGATCATTGATACCCATACTGCTTTATATTGATCATGCCTTTTCTTAATAAAGGATGCATTAATTCTACATGCTTTAAATGAGTACCCGATTTATAAAATGTTTATTGTTTATACATGCTTTAAATGAGTACCCGATTTGTAAAATGTTTATTGTTTGTACATGCTTTGAATGAGTACCCGATTTGTAAAATGTTTATTGTTTATACACGCTTTAAATGAGTACCCGATTTGTAAGATGTTTATTGTTTATACACGTTTTAAATGAGTTCCCGATTTGTAAAATGTTCATGTTTTATACATGCTTTAAAGGAATACATGCTTTGCCTAATATCCGTGTTTCATACCCGTTTTATATGAATACATGATTTCGTCAGATACTCATGATTTCCGATACATTTTTATTATGTACAATTTTGATCAGACAGTATGATTTATTTCATGTTTTAACCATTCAGTATATTGTTATATCTTTTCACCCACCTGCCAGACCGTCGTGTCTGACCCACTACTTTGGTACTCAGGTTCAGATTTCTTCATCCGAGATGAGTGCACGTGTTGGCGGTGGAGCCATGAGCTTACAGGTTGTTTGTCGGCTATGTCATGTAGACAATGAGCCTGACATCGGGATTACGTCACATATGGGGTAGTAATCATTAGCTTGTTTTGTATGGCTTCTATTAGCCTTTTTCTTGGGATTGTACTTAATACACATTGTTAATTGTAACCTGAACATGTATGGGAATGTAATACCCTGTTACTGTCAGCTCTGTACTTTTATTATGATGGTTTATTCCAGTCTGAGATGGATCAATGATAAGATGGCTATATGCTTGGGTTGAATGCGGTGCGGAATCCAATGGCCACGGACTCCGAATCGCAACACCATAAAAGCTTTCGCTAAATATTCAGAGGTGTTGGAATTTGTAATCCTCACACACGCGGATCTTGGGAGAAACATAACTCTCAATTCACGGACCCCGGGTTTGGGGTCGTGACAGGGGGTCGTGACAAACAATATGAAGAGAGAGATTGCATCATTCGTCTCTTATTGTATGACGTGTCAGCTGATAAAGGCAGAGCATCAGAAGCCTCCAGGGTTGCTACAGCCATTAGAGATCCCGGGATGGAAATGGGAGCACATTACCATGGATTTTATTTCGGGACTACCAAGAACTAGTAGTGGCAATGATGCAATATGGGTTATTGTGGACAGACTTACCAGATCAGCTCATTTCATTCCCATGAAGACAGGGGAGAAGATGCACATGTTACCCCTGGCAGAGCTGTTTGTTAATGAGATTGTCAGTAGACATGGACAACCAGTTTCCATCACATTCGACAGAGACTACAGATTCGTCTCGAGGTTTTAGAAGACCCTACATAGTCATGGGTACGAAGCTATAGTTTAGTACGGCTTATCACCCTTAGACAAATAGCCAGTCACAGAGGAGAATTCAAACCCTTGAGGACATGCTCCGTGCTTGTGTGTTAGACTTCAAGACTCAATGGGATGAGGCCCTACCGTTGTGTGAGTTCGCTTACAACAATAGCTACCATTCAAGCATTGGAATGACGCCCTTTGAAGCTTTATATGGCAGAAGGTGTAGGACACCTGTGTGTTAGGAAAAAGTTGGCACCCGCAGTTTCCATGGACCAACCATAGTGAGTGAGACCAGTGACAAAGTGAGACAGATTCAAGAATGTCTGAAAGTAGCCCAGAGTAGACAGAAGAGCTACGCAGACTCTCACAGGAGGAATCTACAGTTCAAGGAAGGAGACAAGGTTTTCCTGAAGGTGTCACCGACTAGAGGAACGTTGAGATTTGGGCAGAAGGGCAAGTTATCACGGAGATACATTGGACCGTACGATATCATGAGCAAGATTTGTGATGTGGCTTATAGACTAGCCTTACCAACCTAGCTATCTGGTGTACACAACGTCTTCCATGTGTCGATATTGAAGAAGTACGTCCCCGACCCTTCTCATGTACTCCGGCATGAACCATTGGGAATAAGAGAAGATGCCACCTATGTAGAGAAGCTTGTTCAGATCATAGAAACGAAAGAGCAAGAGTTGAGGACATGAACTATTCAGTGAGTGAAAGTGCTTTGTGAGAATCATGGACCGGAAGAAGCAACGTGGGAATTGCGAGATCAAGTGCAAAAGAAGTATCCACATCTCCTACCCGAGGTGAGTTTTGTGTTTCATTTGGATTACCAAATGCCCTAAGGGGTGGAGGATGTAAGACCCCAACCCGAGTGTACATGATTAGTACTAATTAAGTCACGTGTTAGTGCTAAGTGATGATTAGGATTTGACTAAGCTTGGATTAGAATAACTCTTGATATAGCTTTGGGGAATTTAAAGTGTCTTGTGTTATTGGGACCCTTTGGGGGTTCCTTTTTTATAGTCTTGCATTTGTTTGGAGGATTACCGAGGATTTGACTAAGCTTGGATTAGAATAGCTCTTAATATAGCTTTGAGGAATTTAAAGTGTCTTGTGTTTAATGAGACCCTTTGGGGGTTCATTTTTTATAGTCTTGCGTTTGTTTGGAGGATTACTCGAGATTCTTATAATTCTTGTCTTGATTCCGTTTTACTCATCTTGTCAATCCCTACAACTTTCATGTTGATCTCGTCCCTGTCCGGAACCCCGAAGCCCGATTTTCCTGGCATTGAGGGCAAAACAGTCTTTTTACACTAAATATGTACCCAAAATTTGATATCCCTGAAACCCGCGAAAAATATACTTTTTGGAAACTAGAGATTTCGGTGATCATTTTTCCCTTCTTCGTCGAACTCGTTTGAAGCACCGAAAGTTGTGATTTCAGCCCAAAGAGATTTTCAATGGTGGAGCCCACACTCAACTTGTATATAAAGGAACCCATCTTCTTTTTCTCCCTTTTTCCAGCACAAGAGCCTCCCAAACATAGGGTTTCTCCCCCTCCTTTTCTTCTTGCTTCTCCACCACCAATCACCATCAAGCTTGCACCAATAGCACAATGGAGGTCATCTTCTTCTTCCCCTCACTTAGAGCTTCTACTTGATATTATTTGGGAAAGAATCTACTCATCTCAAGACCCTCTTTGAGTCACTCTTGTCCATTTAGAGACCTTGCAAGTAAGTTTTCCTTTCCAATCTCTTTGATATGTATTCTCCTAGCTATAGAGAAGCCCCATCTTCCTTATTGAGAGTTCCCTCTTCTTGTTCTTTGTCTTGACCATTTTAGGGTTTGCATTTGGGGTTTTTTGTTGTGCTTGTAGGTTTCTTGAGAGAGAGCTTGTTTAGAGCTTGGATTGCCTGTTAGAGACTCTAGGGCAAGTGGAATGAATTGATGTTTGAGTTTTGAATGGTTTTCATGAAAAACATGATTTGTTTTGTTGTTTCCATTAATGATTTGCTTTACTTGCATTCAATGTGAAATAAATGCTTTTGGAAAGGTTGGTTAACTCATTCAATATCTTGGAAAGATAGTTTATAGCTCTTTGTTGTACCTCTTGTGTAAGACTCTAATGAATCATTGTGGTTGTGGATGTTCTCCTTCTCTTTTGGGAGTGATTGAATGTGGAGAAGGTGATGCTTAGGGGTTAAATGCTCAATGATGTTTTGATGGGAGTTAAGTGGTGTTTGAGGGGTTTGATGAGTGATTATTGGAGGCAAGGAGGCCCTTTCATTGAAGGTGAAATGTGCATGATAAAGGAGGAAGAAAGGCCTGAATGGCCAATCCCGGGCAGCAGATTTGACTGCCCGCTTGAGCGCATGCTAGCCGCTCGAGCGTATAGTCAATCTGACTGCAGACTCGGGCTGCAGACTGTGTGCCCTCTCGAGCGGACATATGTCCGCTTGAGCGCGCATGCTGTCCGCTCGAGCAAGCAACCTTGCTGCCTGCCTGGTTGCCTGCGCAGTCCAAGTCCGCTAGAGCGCACCCCCCCTTGGGTCTAGAGCACTCTTAAGGCTCGAAAAATATTTTTAAAGGAATCCCTTGGTATTGGGGAGATCCATGAGGCAATGTTTGAAGTCCATTCGAGAAGAAAAAAAAAACCACACCACAAAGATCCATTGAAGTTCTTTAGAAATTTCCAAGGTGTATAAGTATTCCGGAATGTCTCCAAATTCAAAGAGTACCAAGTCATTATTGAGATCAACATACGGGATCCCTATTCACCTTAAATAAATTTTAAACTTAATATTTTGTCCGAAACTCCAATAGTTCATTTGTATTTCTTTGTACCTGAGATTTACACTATGTGACTGTTATTCCCGAAAGCATTGAAAAAGATACTTGTGATAATTGCCAGTCCCGAAGTGCATGCCCAACATGATATAATAGTTGTGCCCTTGAGCTCCCCCGTCTTGTCCGATTATATTCTTACACTAGATTTATTTTACACATGTCTTGATTTATATGATTTGACCTATGAGTTGGCACCACTAAGCTTGGATAACCCTGTCAGTCTGATCCACTAACTTGGAGATCCCCCTCTTGTCCCGCCAGCTGCAGTTTGAATCCCGCTACCCGATTTATTAACCGTGGTCTTGTCCCGATACCGCGGATTGCTACCATGGTTCCTGATGCCCGGCTTGCTACCGTGGTCATGTCCCGTATATTATATATGTATATGTAAATTTCGTTGTACCTCCTCCCTTCGGTGACTGAGGTCAACGCCCAAATATTCTTGCTCTTATCATTTCGGTGATAGAGGATTTAGCTTTGTGTGGTTGCCATCTTACTTGTTTCCCAAATTCCTTGGTTACCTTTACATGTTTGACACTGCATATATGTTTTCAATTAAATGATTTTTTTACTTCATGAAAGTTATTGTTTAAATAGGTTTAAATGTTTTCCAAGGTAAATGATTTTATTATCGAATGTTTATATCTTTTAACCCGCCTGCCAGACCACCGTGTCTGATCCATTTCTTTGGTACTCAGGTCTCGTTGTTGGTTACCCCGAGGAGGAACACGAGGAGGCGGTCAGAGAACCACAGCAGTTAGTTGAGTGGCACGCCGATGATGTTGTTTAAACATCTGGTTGCCTCGAGAGACGTTACATTTTGGGTTGTGGTTGACTATTCTTTTAGTGGTCATTGTTTTGTTTATATTGGCCTTTGTTGGCCTCTATTTTAGGGAATGTAATTAAATGATCTTTTGTTTAAACTTTAAGAATACTTTTGGGTTACGCTAATGATCATTGCTCGTTCTGATACTTATTAGTCATTTGCAATCAATCTTATTTTATGGAAATGAATTACATGTTTGATTTGCTACACGCTTCTGCACTTAAACAAAATATGTATGTGGTTGAGAAATCCTCACCGCGGACACCTGTGGGAAATCACGTGCATGGGTAATATGCGTTCATTATTAACCCGTGTACGCATCGGCACTAAACATATCATCATCATTCATCATCCATCATCACTCACTTAGTCCCGATCCCGGATTGGACCGCGAGCCGGTCCGGGCCGCGACTCTTCAAATACCCCGGCAACCACTTAATGCTGTTAATTGACCCGTTTTATGACAACTTAATGCGGTCATTAACCCATTATTTTGGACGGCCCAATCAGAAGCAAGCAAATGGGAGTTACAAGTCCAAGTAATCTTGGCATTAAAACCATGAAACTCCCCTCATCATGGAGATTAAAGGCTATTAAATGCCCATCATTCTCCATTGGCCAATCACAAGACAAGAAAGAGGAGTTACAAAATTAAGAAATAAAAACTTGTGACTCCCTTCATCATGGAGCATCAATGCCATCAATGTTCATAAACTCACCTTATGGCCACCAAAAGGCTATAAAAGGAGGGTCATTCCAAGAAGAAAGGATACGATCCCGATCCCCAGAAATCCAGAAAATTCACGCCTAGAGAAAGAGAGACGAAGTCCTGCTACTCTGCTGTAAGAAACACCATAAGGTGATCGAAGTCCCTTGGGGGGCCGCCCCCCCAAGGCAAAACTCTTCCTCTCCTTCCATCCAACATGGGCTAAACGCGGCTTTTCAGCCCGTTTACTCGGTTTTTTATTGGATATAGGACCTCCCCTTGGCCTTTGTCCTCTAAAAAACTGAGGTCCAAGCCAAGCCAAAGAATCAAAGCATCAAGCGTTCTCATTTGAAGTACGATGGCGAAGTCCATACATGACTTGCGACCGTCGATCTGAACGTATCCCCATAATCTCCTGAGAAGTTAGATCCCTTTTCTTCCTTTTCTATTGTACTTTGTATTTTTTAAAGAGACAAAAAAATCACAATTCTCGTCTTTCATTATTGATGAGATTTGTAAATAGCCTTTCACGGTAAAAATCGCCTTTTTACGGCAAAATCGCCTTTCACAGTAAACAAACAAAAAATCGCCTCCTACGACATTCTCAAAAAAATCTTGTCTCTTTTCTTAAATATTTATGCAATTTGAAAAGTTAGAAAAAATGATCGATTTCCTTTCTACTTGTGAAGGTGAATCTCCGGATCATCACCACTTCAAATTCCAAATAGAATAGAAAATCTGGCATACCCGTACAAAAAATGTTGATACCGCTTTTCTCCTCCGCTGGACCCCGACAGCCCCCGGGGCGGAAGGAGAGGACGAAAGGCTGGGTCCATCAGTTTCGGCTTTCAGTCTTATAATCTCGGCCACCGCCGTCTCTATCTCCGCAGCGAGCTTAGCGTTGTTCTCCTCCGCTCTTTTCAGCTCCTTGGAACTCCCCTCCAGAGCCACTCCAAGTCTCTGCTTTTCCGCCTCTAGCTTTTGGATCTTGGAGCTGCTCTGGTAGGATTTATCCAAAGCCACTTGCACCCTCTGCATGATCTGAAAGAAGACCAATGTGTCAGAAGGGAACATCCTGAAATTCAAAAACCACAAGAAGTTTGTAGGGCGCACCTTACCAAAAGGGCTGATTGCAAGGAAGACATTAGCAATGACATTTCATTCATCCCCTTAAGCCTCTGCACGTCAGCCGGGAGGGCGCAGGCATTGGTCAGCGTAGCCACGACTAGTGGGTTACCGGGTAACCGATCCTCCACAGTCATCGACTTCCCAGGACCGAGGAGGAAGCCTGGTCTCCATGGAGCCGGGCCAGGAGCCTGGGGCGTTGAGGCCTGGCTAGAGCCTTGCCACGAAGAGCCCTTGCCCTTGGGCCTCTCCTCTGGCGCCCTCTCCACTACACCAAAATAGGATATTAGTAACACTTAAGGTTTTTGGTAAGTAACGGTTTTTAAGCGTAACTAGTTTCCTAACGTTTTATGGACGTTAACATTGGTTTTAAAGTGTTACATTAATTTTATTCGATTTAATAATTATTTTGTTACGGTACCTTCATTTTTTGCTCCACCAGTAAGCGTTAATACAGAAAAAATACTTTTGGCAGGAGCAAAAATCTGCCCGAAACCCACTTTTTCTTCCCTTCCCCCTTTTTTTTCCCCTGCTTCAGTGCCCTGCTAAAGCCCTTTTAACATCTCCCTATCCCTCTCTTGCGTCGGTTCTCTCTCTCTCTCTTCCTCTCCCTCTCCCTCTCTCTCTTGCTCTATTTCTCTCTCTCTCTCTGCATTGTGCCCTCCCGCGCGCCGAGGATGATTACGCCTCTGAGACCGACGGCGAGGCCGCCTCCAGCGAGGATAACTTGGGGTTTCCGCAGCAGCTCGTAGACACCCTCCAATGAGGATAACCCCTTCCCAATCCAGGTGAGAAGCCCACACCCTCTCGTGGCCGGTTTGGATTGCTCTGTGAAATATCAAGAAAATGAAAAAAAAATTGGTGGGATGGATGTTGTTTTGTTCTGACACTTGGCCCTTTTTTTTTTGGTTTGGAATGGAAGTGTTCTTATGTTGACCGATTCGAGCTAATAGCTACGATTTGGAGATTGGGGATTGTTTGGATTGCATTATGGAATCTTAGGATAATGAGAGAGTCGTTTGGTGGAAAGGTTGCTCCCAAAATGAAACATTGAATATGGGAATTGATGCACAATCTCGACCCTCCTCTAAATAGGTGAAGGTTGCTCCCAAAATGAAACATTGGATATGGGATTTGATGCACAATCTCGACCCTCCTTTAAATAGGTGAAGGCTGGTATCGACTCTCTTTGGAGAAAAAAAAGGTTTTTACATCTACTTCCTCCTCTCTTCCCAAATCCAATCCAACAAGGAACACCAAATAAAGAGAAAAAGGGATGGCATTCTGAATTGATTTGGTTGTGTTTTTCTGTTCGATCTTGCAAGAAATCTCAGAATAAGATGATCATACCTCACTCCTTGATGCAACACTTGAACATGATGGTCTTCACCATGGGCCAATTGCAATCGGTACAAACCATACTCGGTTGATGGTTTGAGATGGTGGATGTGAAGATGGAGGGGAAAGGGTTAGATGGAATGCAGGGACATGGGTCTTTGGCCATTGCCATGCCTATATTACTTGTCATACTTACATGGTTTTTTTTTTTTTAGCAAGTCATACTTACATGGTTAAATTTTTGGAATTAAGTTTAAGAAATTTTTGGAAATCATTTTAAGAAATTTTTGGAATTCAGTATTAGGGTATTTTGATTTTTGATGCATGAAAATATGTGGATTTACATACCATTCTTACAAGTGTGGTTCATGGCTGATCTGATGTGTCTATATCTCATTTTTACTTCATTTTATAGCCCTTTTTTTTATTGTATTTTGATTCCTCTTGTTTTTTTTTTTTAAATTGAATTCCAAAGTCCCAATCATAGCCTGATATATCCACTGCGGCCCTGGCTCTCAATCTTTAAGGTGATCTCTTCCCACATGTAAAATACTTTTTTCTCTCAATCTTCCTCAGGTTAGTTGCATAATTAAAGATTGCATGTGGGGCACCTTGGTTCAATGAACACTGTCACAAATCTGAATGCCTAATATATAACCATTGAATGTGACCCAATTCTTTATTTCACTGTCTACCTGTAAACCCTCCATCATTGAAGTATATGGGTTTTACTTCTTTTGCACTGTGGAAACTCTGACCTGAGATGAAATGGCTAATGTGAGTAGGGTCAGGCATTCGATGTAAAGACCGTAGAGATGGACGATCTAAGATTATTAAAGAAAACATTTAATCACACAGCTCAAACAGCATGAAACGATTTGAAAAGAATACTCACACTGCACACTTCCTCTTTAAAAGTTTGGAGGTGTATTTAAACTGTCTCTGTCACCCGATTTTATATATTGGTAAAGACATTTTGGCCTTCTAAGATTCAGAGGCATCGGCCATCAGCCGTCAAAAACAACCAAAAGTTCTTGATGTGGCCGGTTTTGAGTTCCAAACTGTTGATCTAATATTGTTATTATTGATATGACTATTGATTCATGTTTTCTTTGGTATTGTTTCATGTTTTCTTTGGTTTTGGTGAATATTTGGATGGGTTGTTTTTTTATTTTCCTTTTTGATTGATGGTTTTGATCTATGGGCTGTTGACACTTTGAGAAAGTTGGGGTTTTTTTTTTTTTTTTTTTTTTTTTTAAAGATAGTTTTTTTTTCTTGGGCTTTTTTATATGGTTATGACTGAAAGTGCATGATTATGTATGACATTGACCGTTACAATTACTTGTTTATGTTTACTTGATGTGTTACCTACAGAATGTCTCAGCCGATTCTAAAAGAATGGATGAATGAAACAGATAGACTTGGGAGTGTGTACAGGCAGGGGGTTTCGGATTTTATTCTATTTGCTAGTGGCAAAGACCAAACATCGACCACGTGTCTTTGCCCTTGTAAAAAATGCCGAAATGGAAAAAGGTTTGCGTATGATATAGTTAGAAAACATTTGATTCTTTACGGTATAGAATCAACATATCGTGTATGGGCTTTACATGGAGAGAACCCATATAAGGATCGAATGGTAAACCAAGTTGAAAAAGAAAATAGTGAGGCAGAAGGACTAGGGATGGAGAATTTTGTTGATGTTGCTTATGGCGTGCATGAAGAGTTAGCGGATGATTTGAATGAAGGTGATGGAAGTCAGGTCGAAGATGTTGAACACCCTGTTGTTCTAGAGCCTGATTTGGGTAAAAGGTACCATGAATATAAGAAAAAAGCAGAAGAAAAATTATATCCTTCATGCGAGGCTCCTGTAACAACTCTTTTTGCAATTGTAGACCTCCATAACTTGAAGAAGCAGTATAAATGGTCGGGAAATAGTGTGACTGCACTTTTGTCTCTGTTAAAAACATGGTTGCTAGACGGAAACACTTTGCCTTCTAAGTATCCTGTAATGAAGGCAATGTTAAAAGATCTGGGAATGAAAGCTGAGTATATAGATGCCTGCGAAAATAACTGTATGTTATATTGGAAGACCAAAGCTAATTTAACGGTGTGTAGTCAATGTCAAACACCTAGATACAAAGTGAAGGAGGGGAAAATGTGGAAGAAAGAAACAAAAGAGGCGAGAAAAGTATTGAGACATTTTCCATTGATCCCAAGACTCAAAAGGTTGTACACAATACCATGGATAGCGCGTGAAATGACATGGCATGATAGAGCTACACCTTCTTGGAATTATATGCGGCATCCGATTGATTCGCTTCAGTGGAAGACATGTAAAGATGATTGGCCAGATTTTGATAAGGAAGGGCGTAATGTCTGGCTTGGAATTGCAACTGATGGATTCAATCCACGTGGAGTTCAATCCATTGGTTATAGTTGTTGGCCTGTTTACTTGGTGCCTTATAATCTCCCACCGTCTTTGTGCATGAAATATGTGTTCCATATGATGTCATTGTTAATACCTGGGCCGAAAGCACCAAGTCAAAACATCGATGTATTCCTTCAACCGCTAGTTGAGGAGTTACAACAGTTATGGGAAGAAGGGGTTGGAGCTTATGACATGGACAAAAGAGAGCATTTTACTTTAAGGGCAATGTTGGTGTGGGGCATTCATGATTTTCCAGCATATGACAACTTATCAGGCTGCGTAACACATGGTTACAAAGCTTGTCCTATTTGTGGTGATGAAACTCCGTCTATGCATCTTGGGAATGCAAGGAAGATCGTCTACACAAATTACCACATGTTTCTTAAATCTGATCACCCATTTAGGCAAGGCAAATACTTAGGGCCCAAGACAAAGGAGTTAAAACCCCCTCCAACAAGGTTAAAGGGAGAAGTAATTGAGAAAAGGCTAAGCCGTGTCCACTATGTACCTGGTAAAGTTTTAAAAGGTACCAAACAGAGTACTGATAATGTGGATGTTGTTGATAATGGAGATGATGAAGATGATGAAGTTATTGAGGCATGGTGTCACGACCCCGGACCGGGTCCCAACGGTCCAATCCGGGATCGGGACTAATTGAGTAATAACAATGGTGATAAGAGTATGTTTGGTGTCACGACGTACACAAGTTAATAAAGAACATACATTACCCGTGCACGTGATTTCCCACAGGAGTCCGCGGTGAGGATTTCACAACAACATTAAACATTTTATAATCGCGGAAGCGTATGGCAAATCATGCATATAAATCATTTCCATAAAACATAAGACTGATTGCATTTAAGTATCAAGTATCAGAATGAGCAATGTTCTAAAGCTTAACCCAAAGGTACTATTAAAGTTTAAACAAATATCTCTTAGCTACATTTCCCAAAATTAGAGGCCAACAAAGGCCAATATAAACAAAATAATGTCCACCAAAGTACCAATAAAAGACACCCCCAAAATGTTTCGCATCTCTCGAGACGGCCGGATGTTTAAACAACATCACCGGCACGCCACTCTACTAACTGCTGCGGTTCTCCGACCGCCTCCTCATGCTCCTCCTCGGGAAAGTCAACATCGGGACCTGAGTACCAAAGGTGGGTCAAACACGACGGTTTGGCAGGCGGGTGAAAAGATACGATAATAAATGAAATTACCTTTGAAAGCATTTAAATCTGTATACATGACAATCTTCATGAAAAGATAATTTATTTAATTAAAAACATGCATGTACTGAAAAACAAGTAAAGGTACCAAGGAAACAGGAATAACAAGATGGCATCCACAAGAAGCTAAATCCTCTATCACCGAAGTGACAAGAGTCTATCGGGGTGTTGACCTCAGTCACCGAAGTGAGGAGGTGTAACAACATTTACATATACATAAACCTCAGTCACCGAGCATTCTGGTTTTGTACTTGCCTGCCTTGTTGCTGTTGTTGCTGTGGTGGTCTCATCTGAACTGGTATGGCTTGATTCTGTGGTGCTATCTGCCTTGGCTGCTGATATCGGTTGGCTTGACTCTGGAGGTGTGGGCAATCCTTGATTGCATGGTCCATTCCTCCACACCTGAAGCAAGCACCCGTTGCCATGCGGCATTCGTGGGTAGGGTGATTCTTGCCACAATGATTACAACCAGACTGTCTAACTTGATTTTGTTCTTGCCTTGGCTTCTTGCCACTTTGCTGTCTTTGGTTTTGCTGCTGGTAGTGCTGCTTTCTATCCTGGATGATCTCGTTGTTAAACTCCTCAAATTTGTATGCCCGACTGACTGCTTCATCAAAGGTGACTGGTGGGATTATTCCCGAGACATCCCTCTTGAGAATTGTAAGACCCCGACCCGAGTGACCTCGATTAGTACTATTTTGTTGCGTGTTAGTGCTAAGCTCGATTAGTGATTTTTGACTAAGCTTGGACTAGAATAGCTCTTTTATGATTTTGGGAGAGTTTTAGTGCTTTGTGTGGGTGGGACCCTTTGGGGGTTCCCCTTTTGGTTGGTTTTACTTTTGTGTGGGGGATTGTTCGTATTCCAGTGATTTGCAATTATATTCCGTTTTACTCGTCTTGTTAATCCCTACAACTTTCGTGTTGATCCCGTACCCGTTCGGAACCCCAAAACCCGATTTTTCTTGCATTGAGGGCAAAACAGTCATTATACATGAAATCTGTACCCAAAAGTCGACATCCTCAAAACCCGCGAAACATATACTTTTTGGAAACTAGATATTTCGACGATCACTTTTCTCTTCTTCGTCGATTTCGTCCGAGGTCCCGATAATAGTGATTTCAGCCCAAAGAGTTTCTAGATGGTGGAGCCCACTCCAAATAGCTTTAAGTAGAGAACCCTTCTTCCATTTCCTTTTTCCAGCCCAAGCACAAGAGAAACCTAGGGTTTTCTTTCCCCCTTTTTCTTCTTCTTCTTGCTTCTCCATCATCAAGCACCACCCCACCTTACTCAATCAAGGAATGGAGATCTCAACCTTCTTCCCCTCCTTGCAAGCTTCTCTTTGATACCATTTGAGAGAGGAAGCCACCCATTTTAGACCCTCATTGAGCTCACCTCATCTATTTGAAGAACCTATAAGTAAGCTTCCTCCCTAATCTCTTAGATTCTTGTTCTTCTAGTCTTAGGAGAGCTCTATCTTCTTTGTTGAGAGCTATCTCTTCTTGTTTCTTGGTTTGACCCATTTTAGGGTTTGGATTTGGGGGTTTTGTGTAGATAGCATTCTTGGCTTGGAGGAAGAGATTATAGCTTGATTTTCTTGCATAGAGAACCTTGAGGCAAGTGGATGATTTGATATTTACATGTTTTATGAGAAATGTGGTTTTCCTATTTCATACATTGATGTTTCACATTTTCACTATTCATGTTTTCTTATGATTCACCTTGATCTAGAAATGCATATTGTTAGTCTATTCCTTTCTTGTTCATATTAAAAATGTCATAGCCTTTGATTGAAAATTTAATTTATGATTGGAATGGATTTCTTTGGTTGATTGCGAATGGAAGGGAAGGATTTGAGGGAAGATTGGATGAGATTGCATGTGGATGGAAAGGGGTTGATTGGGGTGATTGTATTGGTAGATTTAATGGGCTTGAATGAGGTTTTGAAACCCTCAAAATGTACAAGGAAGGGTGCCCAGGTCGTATGTGAATAAGGGAAGAAAGGCAGCAGAAATCTGACTCGAAACTGACCTGACCGTGTGCGTCGGTCAGCTGTCGGTCAGCTGTCGGCTGACCGAAGTCTCCACTTCGGTCGACCGACAGCTAACCGAGTTCTGTCGGTCTCAATTCCAGAGACGAGTTTTCGATCAGATTTCCAGCAGGACATCTGTCGGTCAGCTGTCGGCTGACCGAACTCCCTGTTCGGTCAACCGAAAGCCAACCGACAACCTGTCGGCTCAAATAACAGCAAGCTGCAATTTTGCCAAAATCTGTGTCAGTCATCTGTCGGCTGACCGAGACCTCAACGTCGGTCGACCGACATACATCTGTCGGCTAGCCGACACACCCACCTCGGCCGACCGACAGACAACTGACGAACTGATCAAACCCCAATCTGAATCAATTCTTTTGGAGGAATCATATGGTAGAAGAAGTCCCTTTATGACTTTGTGTTTAGGTCTTTTAAATTTGTCAATGTGTATAAGGCCCCGGAATGTTTTCAATTCTTAAAAGAGTACCAAATGTATATCAACCTAACATACGGGACCCTATTTACATTGATTCAAATCTTGGACTTTCAACACTTAGCCCGGAGAATATGAGAAGATCCATTCATACTTTAATGCGAACCGAATTTCACTTGTGCATTTTAAATCCCGTGTTTTATGACTAGACTTGCCGACAGTATTGAAACTCATGTTTTTAGCATAGTTGCTAGCCCGTACATGCCCGACCGATACAGTTAGGTTTTTGTACTTATGAGCACCCCGTCTCGTTATATGTATTTGTTTTGTTTTCCCGCTTGTGACCCATGCGTCGGCACCACTAAGCTTGGATAACCTTGTCAGTCTGATCCACTGACTTGGAGATTCCCCCTCCCGTCCCGCCAGCTGCAGTTTGGATCCCGATACCCGGTTTATTAACTGTGGTCCCGTCCCGATACCCGGCTCGCTCCCGTGGCTCCCGATATCCGGTTCGCTACCGTGATTCCCGATACCCGGTTTGCTACCGCGGTCCCGCCCCGTATTATTGTATATATATATGTAACTTGGTTGCACCTCCTCACTTCGGTGACCGAGGCCAACACCCGATACTCACGTCACTTCGGTGATAGAGGATTTAGCTTCTTGTGGATGCCATCTTGATTGTTTCCAGATTCCCTTGGTTACCTTACATGTTTTATTACTGCATGTGTGTTTTCAATGAAATGATTAATTTACTTTTGAAAGCCATTGTTTAAACAGGTTTGCATGTTTTCCAAGGTAAAGGTCTTATTTATTAAATGTTTATATCTTTTCATCTACTTGCCAGACCGTCGTGTCTGACCCCTTTTGCTTTGGTACTCAGGTCCCGTTGTTGGTTTCCCCGAGGAGGAGCCAGAGGAGGCGGTCGGAGAACCGCAGCCGCTAGTTGAGTGGCGTGCTGATGATGTTATGTAAACATCGGGCTGCAGAGTTGCGAAACATTCTGGGGAATTGTTTGGATAGTTTTATGGTGGTTATTGTTTTGGTTATATTGGCCTTTATTGGCCTCTATTTTTGGGGAATTGTAATTAACTGATTTTCTGATTAAACTTGAATATGTAATTCTGGGTTATGCTTTAGGACATTGCTCATTCTGATACTCGTATTCAAATGTAATCAGCCTTGATATTTTGGGAAATGAAAAGCATGCATGATTTACCATACGCTTCCGCAATTATTACTATATGACTATGTGTGTTGGAATATCCTCACCGCGGACACCTGTGGGAAATCACGTGCACGGGTAAGGAGTGTTCTTTTGTTAACCCGTGTACGCTTGATTATAAACATACTTTTAATTATTGTCATCTTTCCCATATGATCACAACTATTGGCTTCATCTAAATCAGTCCCGATCCCGGATTTGGTTCCCGAACCCGGTCTGGGGTCGCGACAGAACTGGTATCAGAGCGAGACGTGTTTCAAGCAATTAAAAGAAACTAGAAATCCTAAGGACGTGGCGAGGATTCGTTAGCTTTTCCGTTAGTGAGAATCGCGTGAGCAATGTGTGACCCTATTCTTGATTATCATGTGCTAACAACTTGTTTTGCAGCATCATGCCACCACGTAAACGCCCGGTAAATGGCAACCCCACAGCGAGTAACAGTGAGTATACAGGACCAGTTGAAAATACAGGGCCAGTTGGGGAAGATGGAGTGGGGAATGCTATGCCAAACCAGTTCCAACAAATGATGCAAGCCATGCTCGATCAACAGCGTCAAGCTAATGAGAATCAGGCTAGACTTCAAGAACAAATGCTAAAGAAGGATGAGGATCATGCCAGAGAGTTGGCAGAGATGCAGAGGCAGTTGTTGGAGGTGTTACAGAGAAGGCCAGAGCCAGTCCAGCCTCAACCTGCAATTGTCATCAATCAGAGAGAGCATGACCCCAATGCTCTATTTGAAAGATTTAGAAAGAGGGCACCCAAAGATTTTGTGGGCTCAGAAGATCCCTTGACTGCAGATGATTGGCTGGACCATACGGAAAACATATTCGAAGTCTTCAGATGCACAGGGGGTGAGAGAGTAAAGCTGGCAACGTCCCTATTCACCGGGTTGGCAGATATCTGGTGGAAAACTGTAAGGGAAGAGTATAGGACAATGGCTGACGCAGTTGCTTGGCAGAATTTCAAGATACAGTTTCGTGACAAGTATGTGCCCACACACATCAGGAGGCAGAAGGCTGTAGAGTTTCAACAGCTTGTCCAAGGCAATACGACTGTCCAAGAATACCTCACTAAGTTTGAGAGGTTGTCAAGATATGCCCCTGAGTTAGTGGACACGGTGGAGAAGAAGATAACCAAGTTCCTTGAAGGACTTCATCCCATCATCGAGAGAGATGCTACGGGAGTTGTACCACCGGTCACTTTTGAAGAGGCGATCAAGAGGGCCTACAAGTTCGAGAACTTCCACCACAAGGTCCTTAGATCTCAAGGTAAGGGACAAGGGCAGCCCCAGCAGCAGCATCATCAGCAAAGGAACCAGCAGAACAAGAGGCAGAGGCAAGACAATGTGCAGCACGTTTGCATCCACTGTGGCAAGAACCATGAGAGTGCTCAATGCCGTACCATTACCGGGGCATGCTTTAGATGTGGTTCCATGGATCATCAGATGAGAAATTGCCCAAGACCGAATAGGCAAAATCAGCAGCCTCAAGGAGCACCGCGTCCAGCACCACCACAGAATGCACTGGTAGTGCAGAATCAGGTAAGGCCACTTCAGCAACAGGCCCCACCACAGCAGTATAGGCCCCAGCAGCAGCAGCAGCCCCGTCAACAAGTACAACAGCATATTCAGCGTCCACCTCAACAGAACAGAAATGCCCCTCAAGGCAGGCCACAGCAGGCACCTATCAGGCCACAGCAGCGAGGACAAGTTTATGCTGTCAACAGAGCTGATGCAGAGGCAGCAGGCAATGTTGTGGAAGGTACACTTCTTGTTAGTGGAATAGAAGCTAAGATATTATTTGACCCTGGTTCTACGCATTCTTTCATATCCCATGCATTTTCTAGATTGATTGATGTGCATGGTAGAGATCTTGAGTACATTTTGACTGTGGCAACACCGGTAGGAAAGCAAGTTGTGTGTACTAGTTATTACCCTAGTTGTACAGTCCGGATAGGAGAAGTTGTGTTACCCGCAGATCTTATTCTGTTGGAGATGAAGGATTTTGATGTCATCCTAGGGATGGATTGGCTGGCAGGGTACCATGCCACAATGGATTGTTTCCATAAGACCCTTACATTCAAGTTGGATGAGACACCAGCAGGGGTGTTATTCCAGGGAGAGAGGAGAAATCCTCGTGCAGGGTTTGTCTCAGCGTTGAAGGCTGATAGACTTTTAAGAAGTGGATGTGAAGCCTATTTGGCGTTTATCACGGAGGATAAACGGTCCCAAGGGGTGGAGGAGATCCCTATTGTTTGGGAGTTCCCGGATGTATTTCCGGAGGAGATTCCGGGATTACCACCCATGAGAGAGATTGATTTCACCATTGAGTTGTTACCGGGGACCGCTCCGATATCTATTGCACCATATAGAATGGCTCCGGCGGAATTGGGAGAGTTGAAGATTCAGTTGCAAGAGTTGTTGGACAAAGGTTTTGTGAGGCCAAGCATCTCACCGTGGGGAGCTCCAGTTTTGTTTGTTAAGAAGAAGGATGGTTCGATGAGAATGTGTATCGATTACCGGAGATTGAACCAAGTGACCATCAAGAACAAATATCCATTGCCAAGGATAGATGAATTGTTTGACCAGTTACAAGGAGCTTCATACTTTTCGAAGATCGATTTGAGATCCGGTTACCATCAGCTGAGAGTTAGAGAATCAGATGTGTTGAAGACAGCTTTCCGGACAAGATATGGCCACTATGAGTTCCTAGTGATGCCATTTGGGTTGACCAATGCACCGACAGTGTTCATGGCTTTGATGAACAAGATCTTTGCGCAGTATCTAGATCAGTTTGTAGTGGTGTTCATAGATGATATTTTGGTGTACTCCAAGACCAGAGAAGAGCATGAAGAGCATTTGAGGATTGCATTGCAACTTTTGAGAGAGAACCAGCTGTTTGCGAAGCTCAACAAGTGTGAATTTTGGCTAGAGCAAGTCGCGTTTTTGGGACATATTATCTCTAAGGAGGGTTTGTCAGTAGACCCGTCCAAGATTGAGGCAGTAGTGGAGTGGGAAAGACCGAAGAATGTGTCAGAAATCAGGAGTTTTCTGGGTTTGGCAGGGTATTACAGGAGGTTTGTGCAAGGGTTTTCGTCGATTGCAGCACCGTTGACGAAGTTAACGAGGAAGAATGTACCATATGTGTGGACAGACCAGTGTGAAGCTAGTTTCCAAGAGCTGAAGAAAAGATTAACTACAGCACCAGTCCTTACCTTGCCATCCGGAAGCGGCGGATTTACCATCTTTACCGATGCTTCGAACATTGGACTTGGTTGTGTGTTGATGCAAGAAGGAAAAGTTGTAGCATATGGGTCCCGGCAGTTGAAAGATCACGAGAAGAATTATGCGACCCATGACCTTGAGCTGGCAGCGGTCGTCTTTGCATTAAAGATGTGGAGACATTACCTCTACGGAGAGAAGTTTGAAGTTCATTCGGATCACCGCAGCCTACAGTACCTATTTTCTCAGAAGGAGTTGAACATGAGGCAGAGGAGATGGATGGAGTATATCAAAGACTACGATTTTCCAATTAAGTATCACCCGGGGAAAGCGAATGTAGTTGCCGATGCCTTGAGTAGAAAGTCAGTGGGTATGGCAAACTTGAGTGGTACTTGTATTTTTGATCAGTTCGAAGAGTTGAAGGTAGACTTGCAGCCCCTAAGGAAGGGTGCCATAATTGCCAATATGTCAGTGTCAGAGCCTTCATTCATCCGGAAGATTAAGGACAGTCAGTTGCAGGATCCAGAGTTGGCCAAGATTGCAGAACATATAGCAGAACGTCCTGATTTTCGTATTGTGGACGGAGTTCTTTATTACCGTGATCGGTTGTGTGTGCCTAACATAGAAGATTTGAGGAATGACATCATGGCAGAAGCTCACAGTGCAAAGTACTCCATGCACCCAGGCAGCACAAAGATGTATCAGAATTTGAAGGGTGGATTTTGGTGGAACAATATGAAGAGAGAGGTTGCAGCGTTTGTATCCCGATGCATGACGTGTCAGTTGATAAAGGCAGAACATCAGAAGCCTCCAGGTTTGTTGCAGCCATTAGAGATCCCGGAGTGGAAGTGGGAGCACATTACCATGGATTTTATTTCGGGACTACCGAGGACTAGCAAGGGCAATGATGCGATATGGGTGATTGTGGACAGACTCACCAAGTCAGCTCATTTTATCCCCATGAGAACAGGGAAGAAGATGCACATGTTACCCCTGGCAGAATTGTTTGTCAATGAGATTGTCAGTAGACATGGACAGCTAGTTTCCATCACATC
The DNA here is from genome assembly GCA_028538565.1 of Umbellularia californica. Classification (NCBI taxonomy): domain Eukaryota; kingdom Viridiplantae; phylum Streptophyta; class Magnoliopsida; order Laurales; family Lauraceae; genus Umbellularia; species Umbellularia californica. The sequence continues at coordinate 46,406,364 of JAPQWN010000006.1, read as the reverse complement.
CGACAGAGACAGTAGATTCGTTTCGAGATTTTGGAAGACCCTACATGAGTCTATGGGTACGAGACTACAGTTCAGTACAGCTTATCACCCTCAGACAGATGGCCAGTCGGAGAGGACGATTCAGACTCTTGAGGATATGCTCCGAGCTTGTGTGTTAGATTTCAAGACCCAATGGGATGAGACTCTACCGTTGTGTGAGTTTGCTTACAACAACAGTTACCACTCGAGCATTGGGATGGCGCCTTTTGAGGCTTTGTATGGCAGAAGGTGCAGGACACCTGTGTGTTGGGCAGAAGTTGGCACCCGCAGTTTTCATGGACCGACTATAGTGAGTGAAACCACTGACAAAGTGAGACAGATACAAGAATGTTTAAAAATCGCCCGGAGTAGACAGAAAAGTTATGCAGATGCTCACCGAAGGGATCTACAGTTCAAAGAAGGGGATAAGGTTTTCTTGAAGGTGTCACCTACCAGAGGAACTTTGAGGTTTGGGCAGAAGGGCAAGTTGTCACGAAGATACATCGGACCGTACGACATTGTGAGCAAGATTGGTGATGTGGCTTACAGATTAGCCTTACCACCCGAGTTAGCTGGTGTACACAACGTCTTCCATGTGTCGATGTTGAAGAAGTACGTCCCCGATCCTTCACATGTACTCCTACATGAGCCGCTGGAAATTAGAGAAGATGCTACCTATGTTGAGAAGCCCATTCAGATCATAGACTCGAAAGAACAGGAGTTGAGGAACCGGAATATTCAGTGGGTGAAGGTACTTTGGGAGAATCATGGGCCGGAAGAGGCAACATGGGAATTGCGAGAACAAGTACAGAAGAAGTACCCACATCTCCTACCCGAGGTGAGTTTTATATTTCATTTGGAGGACCAAATGCCCTAAGGGGTGGAGGATGTAAGACCCCGACCCGAGTGACCTCGATTAGTACTATTTTGTTGCGTGTTAGTGCTAAGCTCGATTAGTGATTTTTGACTAAGCTTGGACTAGAATAGCTCTTTTATGATTTTGGGAGAGTTTTAGTGCTTTGTGTGGGTGGGACCCTTTGGGGGTTCCCCTTTTGGTTGGTTTTACTTTTGTGTGGGGGATTGTTCGTATTCCAGTGATTTGCAATTATATTCCGTTTTACTCGTCTTGTTAATCCCTACAACTTTCGTGTTGATCCCGTACCCGTTCGGAACCCCAAAACCCGATTTTTCTTGCATTGAGGGCAAAACAGTCATTATACATGAAATCTGTACCCAAAAGTCGACATCCTCAAAACCCGCGAAACATATACTTTTTGGAAACTAGATATTTCGACGATCACTTTTCTCTTCTTCGTCGATTTCGTCCGAGGTCCCGATAATAGTGATTTCAGCCCAAAGAGTTTCTAGATGGTGGAGCCCACTCCAAATAGCTTTAAGTAGAGAACCCTTCTTCCATTTCCTTTTTCCAGCCCAAGCACAAGAGAAACCTAGGGTTTTCTTTCCCCCTTTTTCTTCTTCTTCTTGCTTCTCCATCATCAAGCACCACCCCACCTTACTCAATCAAGGAATGGAGATCTCAACCTTCTTCCCCTCCTTGCAAGCTTCTCTTTGATACCATTTGAGAGAGGAAGCCACCCATTTTAGACCCTCATTGAGCTCACCTCATCTATTTGAAGAACCTACAAGTAAGCTTCCTCCCTAATCTCTTAGATTCTTGTTCTTCTAGTCTTAGGAGAGCTCTATCTTCTTTATTGAGAGCTATCTCTTCTTGTTTCTTGGTTTGACCTATTTTAGGGTTTGGATTTGGGGGTTTTGTGTAGATAGCATTCTTGGCTTGGAGGAAGAGATTATAGCTTGATTTTCTTGCATAGAGAACCTTGAGGCAAGTGGATGATTTGATATTTACATGTTTTATGAGAAATGTGGTTTTCCTATTTCATACATTGATGTTTCACATTTTCACTATTCATGTTTTCTTATGATTCACCTTGATCTAGAAATGCATATTGTTAGTCTATTCCTTTCTTGTTCATATTAAAAATGTCATAGCCTTTGATTGAAAATTTAATTTATGATTGGAATGGATTTCTTTGGTTGATTGCGAATGGAAGGGAAGGATTTGAGGGAAGATTGGATGAGATTGCATGTGGATGGAAAGGGGTTGATTGGGGTGATTGTATTGGTAGATTTAATGGGCTTGAATGAGGTTTTGAAACCCTCAAAATGTACAAGGAAGGGTGCCCAGGTCGTATGTGAATAAGGGAAGAAAGGCAGCAGAAATCTGACTCGAAACTGACCTGACCGTGTGCGTCGGTCAGCTGTCGGTCAGCTGTCGGCTGACCGAAGTCTCCACTTCGGTCGACCGACAGCTAACCGAGTTCTGTCGGTCTCAATTCCAGAGACGAGTTTTCGATCAGATTTCCAGCAGGACATCTGTCGGTCAGCTGTCGGCTGACCGAACTCCCTGTTCGGTCAACCGTAAGCCAACCGACAACCTGTCGGCTCAAATAACAGCAAGCTGCAATTTTGCCAAAATCTGTGTCAGTCATCTGTCGGCTGACCGAGACCTCAACGTCGGTCGACCGACATACATCTGTCGGCTAGCCGACACACCCACCTCGGCCGACCGACAGACAACTGACGAACTGATCAAACCCCAATCTGAATCAATTCTTTTGGAGGAATCATATGGTAGAAGAAGTCCCTTTATGACTTTGTGTTTAGGTCTTTTAAATTTGTCAATGTGTATAAGGCCCCGGAATGTTTTCAATTCTTAAAAGAGTACCAAATGTATATCAACCTAACATACGGGACCCTATTTACATTGATTCAAATCTTGGACTTTCAACACTTAGCCCGGAGAATATGAGAAGATCCATTCATACTTTAATGCGAACCGAATTTCACTTGTGCATTTTAAATCCCGTGTTTTATGACTAGACTTGCCGACAGTATTGAAACTCATGTTTTTAGCATAGTTGCTAGCCCGTACATGCCCGACCGATACAGTTAGGTTTTTGTACTTATGAGCACCCCGTCTCGTTATATGTATTTGTTTTGTTTTCCCGCTTGTGACCCATGCGTCGGCACCACTAAGCTTGGATAACCTTGTCAGTCTGATCCACTGACTTGGAGATTCCCCCTCCCGTCCCGCCAGCTGCAGTTTGGATCCCGATACCCGGTTTATTAACTGTGGTCCCGTCCCGATACCCGGCTCGCTCCCGTGGCTCCCGATATCCGGTTCGCTACCGTGATTCCCGATACCCGGTTTGCTACCGCGGTCCCGCCCCGTATTATTGTATATATATATGTAACTTGGTTGCACCTCCTCACTTCGGTGACCGAGGCCAACACCCGATACTCACGTCACTTCGGTGATAGAGGATTTAGCTTCTTGTGGATGCCATCTTGATTGTTTCCAGATTCCCTTGGTTACCTTACATGTTTTATTACTGCATGTGTGTTTTCAATGAAATGATTAATTTACTTTTGAAAGCCATTGTTTAAACAGGTTTGCATGTTTTCCAAGGTAAAGGTCTTATTTATTAAATGTTTATATCTTTTCATCTACTTGCCAGACCGTCGTGTCTGACCCCTTTTGCTTTGGTACTCAGGTCCCGTTGTTGGTTTCCCCGAGGAGGAGCCAGAGGAGGCGGTCGGAGAACCGCAGCCGCTAGTTGAGTGGCGTGCTGATGATGTTATGTAAACATCGGGCTGCAGAGTTGCGAAACATTCTGGGGAATTGTTTGGATAGTTTTATGGTGGTTATTGTTTTGGTTATATTGGCCTTTATTGGCCTCTATTTTTGGGGAATTGTAATTAACTGATTTTCTGATTAAACTTGAATATGTAATTCTGGGTTATGCTTTAGGACATTGCTCATTCTGATACTCGTATTCAAATGTAATCAGCCTTGATATTTTGGGAAATGAAAAGCATGCATGATTTACCATACGCTTCCGCAATTATTACTATATGACTATGTGTGTTGGAATATCCTCACCGCGGACACCTGTGGGAAATCACGTGCACGGGTAAGGAGTGCTCTTTTGTTAACCCGTGTACGCTTGATTATAAACATACTTTTAATTATTGTCATCTTTCCCATATGATCACAACTATTGGCTTCATCTAAATCAGTCCCGATCCCGGATTTGGTTCCCGAACCCGGTCCGGGGTCGCGACAAGAATGGGATTCAGTCCTTCCAAAAACTTAGTTATCTTTTTCTGTTCAGTGTCAATAAGCTCGGTAGCATATCTGGCAAGCCTCTCAAACTTCGTGACATACTCCAAGACGGACATACTTCCTTGCTTCAACTGTTGGAATTCAATTGCCTTCTGTCTCTTAACATGGGATGGGACGTACTTGTCCGTGAAGTGTGTCTTGAAGGTTGTCCAAGCAACCTCATCTGCCATGACCTGGTATGGCTCTTTGACCGTCTGCCACCAATCGTCTGCAAGCCCATAAAATAGAGAAGCTGTGAGGTTCACCCTCTCCCTGCCAGTGCAAACGAAAACGTCAAAAATCTTAGCCGTGTTCGCGAGCCAATCATCAGCCGTCAAAGGGTCCTCTTGACCCGAGAACTCCTTGGGTCCCCTCTTCCGAAATCTCTCAAAGAGAACATTGACATCGTCAGCCCTATTCTGGTACACCACATTTGGTGGGGCTTGATGTTGAGGTCTATTTTGGAGGACTTCTAGAAGTTGCCGCTGTACTTGAGCCATCTCTTCATCTTTCTTAGCCATTTGCTCTTGGAACTTGGCCTGAGTTTCGTTTGCTTGCCTCTGTTGCTCTAACATGGCCTGCATGAGTTGTTGGAACTGAGTAGCAGTAGGATTCTCAGTCGGTTCTGTCTCATTCTGATTACTGCCCGAAGCATTATGATTCGGAGCTTTACGTGGAGGCATGATGCTGCAAGACAATTTGTTAGCACATATATCGACAGATTTGGGTTGGTCATGTTGTCTAGACAAACATTCTATCGAACTCACGAATCCTCGCCACGTTCCTAAGACTTTCTAGTTTCTTTTAACTGCCTGAAACATGTCCCGCTCTGATACCAGTCCTGTCGCGACCCCGGACCGGGACCCGGGCCCGCGACTGCGCCGCGACGGCATGATTATTCAAAACACACCGCCGCCGCTGTTGTGATATAATTTCATTTATTTTCCCACAGGTTTCCGCGGTGAGGATCCCAGGACACGGGTCGAGCTCACACGAATTGATATGCGGAAGCGTGTAGCAAAACAATTCATACAAATCTTAAATGATAAGATACAAGAGAAATATTTAACATCGAGACAAGGTATCAAAAGAGAATGTCATCAAAGCATTCCTAGCATGAATAAAGTTTCAACATTTAGACAAAGTATTTTACTTCCAATTACAAAACCCTGAGAGGCCAACAAAGGCCAATACCACCATTGAAACCCAAAAGAATAACCCAACATAATCAGCTAGGTGAACGAGAATCACGATCCCGACCGGCGTCTAGATGACGTCGTTGGGCTGCCACTCGAGTGCTGGGGGTGGCTCAATAGCCTCCTCCGGGCACTCCTCGTCACGCGCGAAACCACCGGCACCTGGACACCAAAATACAAGCATCAAACACGACGGTTTGGCAAATAAACAATTTAGACATGAATAATTGGAATAATGCTAAAACAGTTCAAAGTTTAAATACACGTTTCAATGCTTACGAAACTAGCACGAATACATATAATATCATGAAAAGATAAATCCACATGAGCTCATCCTTTCTCCGTCATACATGATGACAAGAGCAAGCACGCACGACAAGCACGACAAGAAACACGATCCCACGCCACACAAGGTAGACGGGGTATCCGGCCGCGGAACCGGACCACGAACACGCACGATGTGTCATTCAAGACACGACTAGTCTGCAGACAGTCCACGAGTTTAAGGACCCCCAGGTAGTGGATCAAGCTAAAAGGGCGGTCCAAGCTCAGTGAAATTCACTTATATCATGAATGCACAAAACACGGCAATACACGTTCGAAAACACGTCAAAACAAGAGGGAAATCATTTAACGGGCACGAAGTGACAAGACTAGCAAAATAGCATAGTATTAATGCTTACAAACTTAATAAATGATTCCCTTTTTGATTCTTGAAACACATCTTGAAAACGACTTGCACTTGGAAATCAGACGAGAACACGATGGTGCATAAAGCATCACAAACAAAGGTTCAAACATAACTTTATCAAGCATAGGCTAAGACCACATCTTTGACCCTTGTGGAATTGAAAACCAAATGTCGAAATTCAATAAAACTTGGTGTCCCCGAAGGTATATTGCATTTTGGAAATTTCAAGTGCACAAGGTCAATAAAAAGGGTCTAAGAGCATGTCTAGTTTTCATTCCTGCAAAATCCTTCAAAACAGTACTTCTGGGTGTGATTCATGCATCTCTACCGGTAGAAATTCCGGTAGAAGATGTTCTACCGGTAGAACTTCCGGTTGAAGTGATTCTACCGGTAGAACTTCCGGTTGAAGCACTTCTACCGGTAGAACTTCCGGTAGAACTGCGGTTCACAGTTTTTCTCAACTCTCTGCCACAATCTGGGCCGTTTCTACCGGTAGAACTTCCGGTAGAACTGCGGTTCACAGTTTTTCTCAACTCTCTGCCACAATCTGGGCCGTTTCTACCGGTAGAACTTCCGGTAGAACTTGGGGTTTTTAATCTCCTCGATTCTCTGTCAAAATTTGAGCCCTTTCTACCGGTAGAACTTCCGGTTGAAATACCCCTACCGGTAGAACTTCGGAAATTCAATTTTTTTTTCCACACTTCATTCACTTCTTCACTTCCACATTCTTACCACCTGCACTTCCCAAGCCTACATGCTTTCCAAGGGATGATCTCCACACAAAAATCCATTCACATTTCATTCAAAACATCAAAATCACAAACCCATTTACATTCAAAGCATATGTCTAATAACTTGCAAATCATTCCATTGAAAACATGCTTCCATTGAAGATGAAACCTCTAGATTAGATAGAGAAATTAGTACTCTTACTTAGCAAGATTTAAAACAGGCTAAAAGTGATTAATAACATGCAAGAGAGATAAGCTTGAAGATAAACAACATTTCCAAAAGTAAAAATGCCCAAAACTTGAAATGCACTAAGGAGAACTAAAAGGTTTACTTGCCTCTAACCAAAGCCAAGCCAAAGCTTCTCAAAATCAACAAGAAAGGGGTGCTCCACGAGATCTACACAAAACCCCCAAAATGGAGCATACAAAATCAACATTTTTGGCCATTACAAAACCCCATTTCGAAAATGGGTTTGAAATCATGACAAACAAGCTCTAGGTGAGCTAAAGAACATCAAATGAAGAGAATGAAGGAACACTAACCAAGAGCTAGCTGAACAAGGAAGATTAGGGCTTGAAGATGATGAATAGTGGGGAGGTTTGGATCCAAAACGCGTCCAGCTGAAGCTCCAGAAGAGAGGAAGAGAATGGCGGAGTCGAATCGGAGAATGGAGCCTTCTTGCTAGATGATTTCCAAAGGAGAATACCAAGGAGAAAACTCTTCTCTTCTTCACTCTAGGGCAAGACGTTGCAGAGATTTGGGAAAAGGGCAAAGGAAGGAGAAAAAGGGCTTATATAGTGTCTGGAGGTGGGTCCCTTTAGCAGTGAAACTTGGGACGCTTGGAACATGGTCTTGTGGACCCCGGATAGAATCGACGAAGAAGAACAAAACGATCGCCGAAAAATCTAGTTTCGGAAAAGTATTATTTTGACATAGTTTCACGACTTCGAAAAGTGTGCCCAGATTTACATGCAAAGACAGATTTACCCTTATTGGGCCAAAACTTGGGTTTCTGGGCCTCAAATGCAAGCAGCTTAAAAACGAAAGTTGCCATAAATCATAAAACCATTCAAGAGAAACAAAAATCACATCCACATCAAAGATTTAGAACAAAACCCCATTCTTACACGTGCACTCAGGGCGTCCCTGAGCGTGTCTGACTCATACTAAACGTCCTCAAAATCCCCAAAGCTATAATCCAGACTAAGTCTAATCACATTCTAACCCAACTAGTACTAAGACTCACTTAAGACTAAACGTTTACTTAATTAGTACTAATCGAGTTGGTCTGGGTCAGGGTCTAACAATGGGTCTCCCGGTATCTAGGGATTCCTTCAAAACATTTTTCGGGGTTTAAAAGTGCTTTAGACCTAAGGGGAGGCGCGCTCGAGCGGGCAAAAGGGCGCTCGAGCGGCCCTGAAGTGCGCAGGTAAATAGGCAGCCAGCAAGGCTGCCCGCTCGAGCGCACCTTACGTGCGCTCGTAAGCGGAAAGGCTGTCTGCCGCCCGAAACTGCAAGCAGTTTGACTGCGCGCTCGAGAGGACATCATGCGCTCGAGCGGGCAGTCAAAAACTGCTGCCCGAAAATCCCCTTTCAAACCTTTCTTCCCCATTTTTCTTGCACATTTCTCCAGCAACAAATGGGCCTCCTTGCCCCCTGTCGCGCCCCCAAAACCGGGATCCGATCTCTGGGACGCGAGGATGGGGGAATTTTTATATTTCCCCTTCCCAGGATCCGCGTGTGTGAGGATGACAAAATTCACAACACATCTAAATATTTCGCGGAAGCTATACAAGACGTTACGACCCGGAATCCGTATCCATCGGGTTCCGTGTCGTACTCAATCTGTCAGCACAAGATTTTCATAGACATATTTAAATTCAGACTGGAGTAATTCATAATATCAAGATATACAGAGCTGACAGTAACGGGCTTATCATTACCCAACATATTCAAGTTACAAATTAACGAGTACATTAATTACAATTCCCAAGAAACAGGCTAACAAAAGCCGTACAGAAATAACAAGCTAGAACAAATACTACCCAAGGGTGTGACGTAACTCCGGAGTCAAGCATGACGTCAACATGACATCGCTGACACAATAAGACTGCAAAACTCGTGGCTCAACAGCCCTCTGCACGCGAACTAGCTCAAAACAAGGACCTGCTATCTAGAGCACCAAAGTAGAAGTATATCAGACACGACGGTCTGGCAGGTGATCAATATAGGCAAGAGCATAAACAAAATCGAAGTTTAAAGGAAACAAGAACTAAAAACACTTCATTGAACTTGAACAGATTTACAAGATTTAAAAACAATGCCTGAACATGATACTTATCAAGAAATCATTAGTGCATGCACGATATACGAAACAAGACATGAATGCATATAATATCATGATTAGTAAATCCACAACGAGCCCATCCTTCCTCCATCATACATGATGACAAGAGTAAGCACGCACGACAAGCACGACACGATCCCACATATACGGGGAATTTCCGGCCGCGGAACCGGAACACGAACACGAACACGCACGATGTGTCATTCAAGACACGACTAGTCTGCAGACAGTCCACGTTGTTTAAGGACCCCCAGGTAGTGGATCAAGCTAAAAGGGCAGTCCAAGCTCAGTGGTAATCACTTATATCATGAATGCAAAAAACACGACAATACTTATTCGAGAACACGTCAAAACAAGAGGGAAATCATTTAACAAGCACGTCACGACAAGGCTAGCAAAATAGCATAATATAAATGCTTAACAAACTTAAGAAATGATTCCCTTTTGATTCTTGAAACACGATTCTTGAAACACGTCTTAAATACAAGCTTATACTTTGAAATTCAAACGAAAACACGATGATGCACTAAGCATCAAAACAAGCACTTTGATCCATGAAACAAATCTCCAAACAAACTTATACTTGAAATTCAAGGCGAGTACACGAGGATGTACGTAACATCAAAACAGAAGTTCAAACACGAAATCTATCAAGTTTAGGCTAAGACCATTCATTGACCCTTGTGGAGTTGAAACCCAAATGTCGGAGTTTTGACAATGGTTGGTGCCCCAGAAGTTATAGTACATTTTGGAATTCCAAGTGTACAAAGTCAACAAAAAGGTCTAAAACCTAGTCTAGTTTTCCTTCTCTCAAAAATCCTTCAAAACAGTACTTTTTGTAACTGTCGGTCAACGCTCGGCTAACCGTCGGTTAACTGAGGTCGATCTGTCGGTCGACCGAAGGCTTGACCGACAGATCCCAGCCCAGAATTACTACTCTCTGGAATTCGAACCGACAGATCCTCGGTCGACCGAAGGCTTGACCGACGGATGACCTGACAAAAATGTTGCTCTCTGGAAATTGAACCGACAAATTTCGGTTGGTGTCGGTCGACCTGTCGGTCGACCGAAGTTGGACCGACAGCTGACCGACAGGCACGGGCAGTGCGTTCTGTTCAGAATTTTCACAACTTTCTCTCCCTTCTTCACTTCTACATTTTTACCACCTGCACTCCCCAAGCCTCCATGCTTTCCAAGGGATTCATTCCACACATTATAGAGCATTCCATCCACAATTTGTCCATTTATTCCAAAGAGAAACATCAAGACATTTTCAAGTATAAAATCATAAAAACTAACAAGATCAAACATGATTCCAAGAGCTTGTAAAATCATTGCTAACAAGACAAATGAAGAAACCAAAACTCATGACTTGAAAGAGTATAACATGTTAAGGATTTTGTATCTTGCAATTTGATGGATGCACTATTCATTTTATTCATCATTTGAATTCACACACATGCATTGTTTTAAATCTTGTAAACCTTGATTTATGCATGTTTTGGTTTTAAACATGGATGCATTTAAATTTGAAAAAGAATTTTTATAAACAAAGCTAGCCATTGACTTTAAAGTTTCAAATCATGCTTGGTTTAATGGCCCAAAAATCCCCTCTTGAAAATTCTTTGAAATATACAAAAGTTGGGATTTTGTTAAAACTGTCGGTCAGGTTTCGGCTAACCGATCGTGAACCGAGCTCAACCGAACTCCTCTGTCGGTTCAATTTCCAGAGAGCTAAATTTTCAGATTTTCTATGTCGGTCAGGTGTCGGTCACACTTTCGGTTAACCGAAGTCCAGTTCGGCTAACCGACAAGTTCACTTCAGTCAACAAACTTTTTATGTTTCATGTTTTTAAAACACTTAAATTGATTAAAAACATGTTTTCAGACTTGATTTCTATGGCCCAGAACTTCCACTAGCAAAATACTTTGGAGTAGCTTTCTGCTCAACAATTTTAGAAGGCAAAACTTTTTTGTGCTACAGTACTTTTGCTACAGTACTTTGCTACAGTGTTTTCGCTACAGTATTTTTTGCTACAGTGATGTCGGTCAACCGAACTGGATGTCGGTCAACCGAACTCAAGATGTCGGTTAACCGAACCCACTTCGGTTCAAATTCCAGAATGGTCAAATCTAGCCGTTTTGTTACCGTTGGAGTGTCGGTTAACCGACCCCTAACCGACAGGTAGCCGTTGGGACACTTTTTCTATAAAAGGAAGTTCATTCCAAGGCCAAATTTGATGATTCTTGAAGCCATTTTTGAGGTGTTCTAAGGCCAATCAAAGGGGAATGAACTAAGAAGGCTAAAGGGTCATTAAGGAAAGCTAAAGCTTGGATTAATGAAGTTAAACCACCAAGTAAGCTTTGCCTTTTTATAATCATTGTTTTATGCTTTGTTTAATCTTTGGTAAATGATTTTAGCATATCAACTATGATGTGTTGAATCCTCTACTCCTTTAATCTTTGATTTAAGTCATTGGATTCTTCACCTTGATTTCTAAACAAGTTTGTTTTAATACTTTGTAAAACATGTTTTGTCAAAACCTTTGATTTGTTTTATAAACATGTTTCATTAACTTGTTTGAATCATCCTTGTTGTTTTCATTCATTTGAACTTTAGTTAAATTAGTTTGTTTTTGAAAACAACATTGAATATGCATCACATGTTTAGACATAATTAATTTCATACAACTTGTGAGCTTTTGATTTCATATCTTCTACAAGTTTGTATTTGGTACATGTGATTTGCATATTACTTCAATCAAATCTTTTTATGTGTATTAAACTTTTAATTGCTTCAAGCATAAATTGATTAAGCTTTATTTTAAAACTTGATTGAAGTTTCCACACACTCACTTCATAAGCATACATTTTTGCATTCATAGTGTTTGTGTGAGTTTGCTTTACACTTTCTTATCCGCCTAATTTAGAGGCAATTATATTGAGCTTAAATTATATCTCTTAGAGTGTTTTGAAGATACCTTCTTGAGAGAAAATCTTTCATTGTGTAAAGGTTATTGCTTAGCCTAAGAAAAGCATTGGGTAAAGGTTATTGCTTAGCCTAAGAAAAGCATTGTGTGAAGGTTATTGCTTAGCCTAGAAAAGCATCTTGTATAGGTTGTTGTTAAGCCTTGAAAAACAACATTATAAGGTTATTGCTTGTCCTTGGAAAGCATATTGTAGTGGTTATTGCTTAGCCATTTGAAAAGCATAAATAGTGGAAATCCGGTGGGGTGTAGATTCACAAGCCGGTAGTGGATGTAGGCACGTTGGCCGAACCACTATAAATCTTGTGTTGTGGTGATTGCTTTTGTGGTGATTGTTGTTGTTTAGCTTCCGCATTTTATTTGTTAATCATCACAAGTGACTAATTGTTTTAAAGAAGTTTAAAATTGGCATAATTGGTCATTAAGTTGTAGCTCACCCTATTCACCCCCCCTCTAGGGTTCGGATCCCGGACTTTCAATTGGTATCAGAGAGGGTTACTCCATTTAGGGCTTAAACACTCGGAGTTGATCCTTATTAGCTAAATCCTAGAGATTAGAATCCTAGTGTTGTGTTTACATGAAAATCATTAGAATGGATTCCACTATATTAGACTTTGTAGATTCTTGTGTAGATTCTTCTAGACCATTCCTTCTTCCAACATTTGGAGATTCAAACTGTGAGAACCCGACCCTTAATTTCTTGGTTTAGTGTGGTTTTAATCGTGATTTGGTTTTCTCGATGGGTTTAGTGATTGTTTGGTTGAGTTTTTGAGTTTGAATAGATTTTTTCATAACTTTGGAGAGTTTTAAAAGACGTTGACCTTGTTTTGACCTGACCCTTGTAAATTGTATTTTTGTGAGAATTTATTCTTGGTTTCTAAAAATTCCAAATTTTATTCCTTTTGACCCATTTTATTGTTACAAACAACTTTCATGTTTTGACCATCTTGAACAAATACTCAGAAATTGCGTTTTTCGAGAAAAAGGGCAAAAATGACAATTTTCACTAAATCTGTCCATAAATTTCGAAAATTCCAGAAATTGGGGAAAATACACTTTTTGGAAAGTAGTTATTTCAACGAACAACTTTGTCTTCTTCGTCGAACCGATTTGAGGTCCCGAAATGCATGTTTTTAGCCCGGCAAATGTTTTAAGTTGTGGGACCCATTTCCTCTTTGCTATATATGGAGCCCTTCTCCTCTCTTTCTCTTCTCTTTGCCCTAATCACCATGGGAGAGGGAGGATCCCAGCAGCCACCGGTTTACCCATCTTCCTCTTGCTCTCTTCCTCATCAAGCTTTACCAAATCATTGCCAAACCGAGATTGGACTCTACCATCTTCATCCTCATCTCAAGAGCTATCCATTGATGTTATTTTTGAAGAAAACCAAGCTTTTCAAGATTTCTTTTGAGCAACCTCTAGCTTTTTGAAGAACTTCCAAGTAAGGAATCCTTGTAATCTTTTGGATTTGTGTTTTCCTAGCCTTTAAGAAGCTTTGTTTTGATTATTGGAGGCTTTCCTTTTGTTTTGATTTGGTTTTGCCATTTTAGGGTTCTAAGATGGGTTTCTTTTGGGGGTTTTTGTTTAGATTGGTGATTTATAGCTTGGAGAAGTGATTGGTGGTTGATTTGATTAGCATTGGACCCAAGGCAAGTGGATGATTTGATATTTACATGTTTTATGGAAAATGTGATTTCCTACTTCATACATTGATGTTTCACATTATCACTACTCATGTTTTCCTTATGATTCACATTGATTTGGAAATGCATAATGTTAGTCTATTTCTCTCTTGTGCATATTGAAAATGTCATAGCTCATTTGATTGAAATTGTAATTCATGATGGAATGGAAGGAGTTGATGGAAGAATGGATGAGGTGGAATGTGGATGGAAAGGAGGTGATTGGGGTGCTTATATTGGTGGATTTCATGAAGTTTTAATGAGGTTTTGAGACCTCTAAAGTTGGGTGAAAATGATGCTTAAATGTATAGAAAGATTGGATGGGAGAAAGGAAGGAAAAATGTAAAAATCTGACTTGAAACGGACTGGCCGTAAAGGGGCGGTTCACTGTCGGTCATCTGTCGGCCGACCGACATCCCCTGTAGGTCGACCGACACCCGACCGACAACTTGTCGGCTTCAATTCCAGAGAGCTGCATTTTCTGCAACTTCTGATGCAGAAGTGTCGGTCAACCGACGCATAACCGACACCCAGCCGACATGTGAACTGATACCCTCTCGGTTCCAATTCCAGAGAGCAGATTTCCATTAGGAAATCTGTCGGTCAGCTGTCGGCTGACCGAACTCCCTAGTTCGGTCGACCGAGAGACAACCGACAGATCTTTCGGTTCATTTTCCAGAGAGCAACAAACTTCCTGATGTGTGTAGAGCTGACAGTCAGCGTCGGTCAGCCGTCGGCTAGCCGACATCCCAGTTCGGCTGACCGACGGCCAACCGAGGAGCTGACCGACAGCAATTGTATTGTTTTCTTCCTGAAGAACCAAAGGGAACTATATTGGAGGAGAGTGAGGAGCTGTACCGAAGAAGAAATTCCATCATCATGACTTTGTTGTTTAGGTCTTTTAGATTTGTTAATGTATATAAGGCCCCGGAATGTTTTCAATTCTTAAAGAGTACCAAATGTATGTCAAACGTAACATACGGGACCCTAGTTACATTGATTCAAATCTTGGACTTTCAACACTTGGCCCGGAGAATATGAGAAATCCATTCATGCTTTATTTTGACCGAATTTCGCTTGTACACTTAAAATCTCGTGTTTTATGACTGGACTTGCCCGACAGTATTGAAAGTTATGTTTTTAACATTGTTGCTAGCCCGTACAGGCCCGACCAATACAGATATGCTTTTGTGCTTATGAGCACCCCGTCCCGTCATATGTATTTATTGGATTTGATTTCTTGTATATGACCCATGAGAGTAAAACCTTGAGGCAATAGGGGGCCAGAGCTTTGTAGTGCGAGCCCATGAGCTAAAAGAGAACATGCATACATGTATTTGTTTGTTTACTTGCATATAACCTATGAGTCGGCACCACTAAGCTTGGATAACCTTGTCAGTCTGATCCACTGACTTGGAGATTCCCCACTTGTCCCGCCAGCTGCAGCATGGATCCCGATACCCGGTTTATTAACCGTGGTCCCGTCCCGATACCCGGCTCGCTCCCGTGGTTCCCGATATCCGGTTCGCTACCGTGATTCCCGATACCCGGTTTGCCACCGTGGTCCCGTCCCGTATTATTGTATATGTATATGTGAATTTTGTTGTACCTCCTCACTACGGTGACCGAGGTCAACGCCCGATACTCTAGTCACTTCGGTGATAGAGGATTTAGCTTTGTGTGGTTGCCATCTTGATAGTTCCTGATCCTTGTTACCCGTACTGTTTTATATTGATCATGTCTTTTCTTAATAAAGGATGCATTAATTCTTCATGCTTTAAATGAATTCCCGATTTGTGAAATGTCCAGTATTTGTACATGTTTCAAATGAGTACCCGATTTGTAAAATGTTTATTGTTTATACATGCTTTAAATGAGTTCCAGATTTGTAAAATGTTTACTATTTATACATGCTTTAAATGAGTTCCAGATTTGTAAAATGTTTACTGTTTATACATGCTTCAATGAGTTCCAGATTTGTGAAATGTCATGTTTTATACATGCTTTAAAGGAATACAGGTTTTGTCAAATATTTATGTTTCATATCCGTTTTATATGAATATAGGATTTTGCCAAGAGATTCACGATTTCCTATGCTTTGTAATTATGTACAATTTTGATCAGACAGCATGATTTATTACATGTTTTATCGTCCAGTATATTGTTATATCTTTTCACCCACCTGCCAGACCGTCGTGTCTGACCCACTACTTTGGTACTCAGGTTCAGATTTCTTCACCCGAGATGAGTGCACGTACTGGCTGTGGAGCCATGAGCTTACAGGTGTTTGTCGGCTATGTCATGTCGACATTGAGCTTGACATCGGTATTACGTCACATATGGGTAGTGATCATTAGCTTGTTTTCTTGTATGGCTTTTATTAGCCTTTTTGCTTGGGATTGTAATTAATATACATTGTTAATTGTAACTTGAACATATATGGGAATGTAATATCCTGTTACTGTCAGCTCTGTACTTGGTTTATTCCAGTCTGAGATGGACCAATGATAAGATGATTATATGCTTGGGTTGAGTGCGGTGCGGAATCCAATGGCCACGGACTCCGAGTCGCAACACCATAAAAGCTTCCGCTAAATATTCAGAGTGTGTTGGAATGAATTTGTAATCCTCACACACGCGGATCTTGGGAGAAACATAACTCTCAATTCACGGACCCCGGGTTTGGGGTCGTGACAGACTGGTATCAGAGCCAACAAGTTTCTAGGAAATAAAACACTCTAGGAACTTTAAGACGTGTGGTGAGGAAACCGTTAGATTTTGTCTTGTTTTGGCTAGATGCCATTCTGTTTTGGTTCGGATTTGTTTTCTTTCTAGTGGGGGAGACCCTTCTTGTCTCTTCCTTTTTGTTCTTGCTAGGGAATTTGGGGGACCAAATTCTTTTCTAGTGGGGGAGGATTTAATGTCTCCACACCCACATTCAGTGCTTTTTTCTTGTTTTCGCGCCAGAGAGTTAGAGTTTGGTGGTTTTAGCATGTGGATCTCGGAGGACTTTGGCAGAATTCCCAGCTTTTCGATGTTACAGATGGAGCTAGCAAAGGAGTTTGTGAGCAGTTGTTAGTCAACAAGGAATGTGAACAGCATATTGAGACCCAATTTCAGTTGATCGTGTACTGTCAGATGGTGTGCCAGGCAAGTAAGTGTGGATTTTGGATAAATCTGGAATATTTTCCTAAACCAAAAGGCTACAGAAACTAGACAAATGGTGGATTTCAGGAAGTTTGAGATGATTTTCAGTTGATAGAGATTCAAGTGGTTACCAAAAGCAAGAAATTTCTCGAATTTGATGAACTCTTGGCGGAGAAGTGCTAGAAGATTTTTAATAATTCCAGAATGATGGTGAAGTCGACTCAGCAGGATGCATCAGTGTGTGGTTAAATGATAGGAAGAAAACTTTCAGCTATGGTGTAGAGAGCTGTGTACAGAATGGGTTGTTACCTGGTCTTATGATAGAAGAGATCTTGCAAACTTTACGGACTTTTGGAATATCAGTTTGAGCATAGTACAGATACAACGGGAGAATCATAGCCTACGGACAAGTCCGGTTAGAAGACCTGGAGAAGAATGACACTAGGTGCAGTGTTCTACGACAGAGATAGAGTTACGGTACATCGGAGTGAGTCAGAATCTTCATCCTCTTGGACCGACATTGGCAGTTGTACAGGAACAGTACAGATGTTTAGAGACAAGTTTTCAATTAGTAGAGCTCCAAGGAGATGTCCAGAATTAGAGATTCCTAGAATTTGATGAGGTTTGTCGGAGAATTATTTTAGGATTTTCAACAAGTGCAGCCATATGGAGGAGTAGACCCAGCAGGATGTGTCATTGTGTGGTTAGAAGCTTTTGGAGTTGGATTTCAGTAACTAATGAAGGAGTTGACTACAGGAAGAGTCTCTACTTGATCGCCCAACAATGAAGATCTTTGCAGATTTTAGCGACACGAGGAGCATGGGATTTCAATGTACAGATATACGGAGCAGGAAATCAGTTATTTTGGATTTTATTAGGAAAAGTAGACTTGGCAGAGCAGTTGCAAGAGTGAGCACGGAGCTCCAAATACTAAAGCATAGTGAAGGGACAAACATGTTAGTGTCAGAGACCGAATATTGTATAGAGGATCAAGAGCAACGAGCAGAAAGAATTAAAGCTAGCAAGAGTTAACCTTGAAGATTGTGCAGTGGATGTGAAACCCTAGCTTCGATAGTTGCGATGAAGTCGACAAAATGGTTCCAAGGATTTTCAGTATCAAGGTGTTTAGAAACAAGAGACTTGGTTGAACTTAGAAGGAGTTAGAGTTGGCGAATTCCTTGAGCAGTCAGATTGAGGACAGTGACGGATTCGAGCCAGTGGAAGAATGTTTGACGACCGTTGATAGTTGACCAAGGGGTTCTACCACGAGGGCGACCCAGTGAGTTCAGATGTTTTCGAGATGACCGTTTTGGAGTTTTGATTCGGGGTTTTGTTTTCGAAGTGCGGATTAATATCCCCACTTGTTTTGGATTTGTTTAGTTCATTTGGAGGACCAAATGTTCTAAGGGGGGGAGGATGTGAGAACCCGACCCTTAATTTCTTGGTTTAGTGTGGTTTTAATCGTGATTTGGTTTTCTCGATGGGTTTAGTGATTGTTTGGTTGAGTTTTTGAGTTTGAATAGATTTTTTCATAACTTTGGAGAGTTTTAAAAGACGTTGACCTTGTTTTGACCTGACCCTTGTAAATTGTATTTTTGTGAGAATTTATTCTTGGTTTCTAAAAATTCCAAATTTTATTCCTTTTGACCCATTTTATTGTTACAAACAACTTTCATGTTTTGACCATCTTGAATAAATACTCAGAAATTGCGTTTTTCGAGAAAAAGGGCAAAAATGACAATTTTCACTAAATCTGTCCATAAATTTCGAAAATTCCAGAAATTGGGGAAAATACACTTTTTCGAAAGTAGTTATTTCAACGAACAACTTTGTCTTCTTCGTCGAACCGATTTGAGGTCCCGAAATGCATGTTTTTAGCCCGGCAAATGTTTTAAGTTGTGGGACCCATTTCCTCTTTGCTATATATGGAGCCCTTCTCCTCTCTTTCTCTTCTCTTTGCCCTAATCACCATGGGAGAGGGAGGATCCCAGCAGCCACCGGTTTACCCATCTTCCTCTTGCTCTCTTCCTCATCAAGCTTTACCAAATCATTGCCAAACCGAGATTGGACTCTACCATCTTCATCCTCATCTCAAGAGCTATCCATTGATGTTATTTTTGAAGAAAACCAAGCTTTTCAAGATTTCTTTTGAGCAACCTCTAGCTTTTTGAAGAACTTCCAAGTAAGGAATCCTTGTAATCTTTTGGATTTGTGTTTTCCTAGCCTTTAAGAAGCTTTGTTTTGATTATTGGAGGCTTTCCTTTTGTTTTGATTTGGTTTTGCCATTTTAGGGTTCTAAGATGGGTTTCTTTTGGGGGTTTTTGTTTAGATTGGTGATTTATAGCTTGGAGAAGTGATTGGTGGTTGATTTGATTAGCATTGGACCCAAGGCAAGTGGATGATTTGATATTTACATGTTTTATGGAAAATGTGATTTCCTACTTCATACATTGATGTTTCACATTATCACTACTCATGTTTTCCTTATGATTCACATTGATTTGGAAATGCATAATGTTAGTCTATTTCTCTCTTGTGCATATTGAAAATGTCATAGCTCATTTGATTGAAATTGTAATTCATGATGGAATGGAAGGAGTTGATGGAAGAATGGATGAGGTGGAATGTGGATGGAAAGGAGGTGATTGGGGTGCTTATATTGGTGGATTTCATGAAGTTTTAATGAGGTTTTGAGACCTCTAAAGTTGGGTGAAAATGATGCTTAAATGTATAGAAAGATTGGATGGGAGAAAGGAAGGAAAAATGTAAAAATCTGACTTGAAACGGACTGGCCGTAAAGGGGCGGTTCACTGTCGGTCATCTGTCGGCCGACCGACATCCCCTGTAGGTCGACCGACACCCGACCGACAACTTGTCGGCTTCAATTCCAGAGAGCTGCATTTTCTGCAACTTCTGATGCAGAAGTGTCGGTCAACCGACGCATAACCGACACCCAGCCGACATGTGAACTGATACCCTCTCGGTTCCAATTCCAGAGAGCAGATTTCCATTAGGAAATCTGTCGGTCAGCTGTCGGCTGACCGAACTCCCTAGTTCGGTCGACCGAGAGACAACCGACAGATCTTTCGGTTCATTTTCCAGAGAGCAACAAACTTCCTGATGTGTGTAGAGCTGACAGTCAGCGTCGGTCAGCCGTCGGCTAGCCGACATCCCAGTTCGGCTGACCGACGGCCAACCGAGGAGCTGACCGACAGCAATTGTATTGTTTTCTTCCTGAAGAACCATAGGGAACTATATTGGAGGAGAGTGAGGAGCTGTACCGAAGAAGAAATTCCATCATCATGACTTTGTTGTTTAGGTCTTTTAGATTTGTTAATGTATATAAGGCCCCGGAATGTTTTCAATTCTTAAAGAGTACCAAATGTATGTCAAACGTAACATACGGGACCCTAGTTACATTGATTCAAATCTTGGACTTTCAACACTTGGCCCGGAGAATATGAGAAATCCATTCATGCTTTATTTTGACCGAATTTCGCTTGTACACTTAAAATCTCGTGTTTTATGACTGGACTTGCCCGACAGTATTGAAAGTTATGTTTTTAACATTGTTGCTAGCCCGTACAGGCCCGACCAATACAGATATGCTTTTGTGCTTATGAGCACCCCGTCCCGTCATATGTATTTATTGGATTTGATTTCTTGTATATGACCCATGAGAGTAAAACCTTGAGGCAATAGGGGGCCAGAGCTTTGTAGTGCGAGCCCATGAGCTAAAAGAGAACATGCATACATGTATTTGTTTGTTTACTTGCATATAACCTATGAGTCGGCACCACTAAGCTTGGATAACCTTGTCAGTCTGATCCACTGACTTGGAGATTCCCCACTTGTCCCGCCAGCTGCAGCATGGATCCCGATACCCGGTTTATTAACCGTGGTCCCGTCCCGATACCCGGCTCGCTCCCGTGGTTCCCGATATCCGGTTCGCTACCGTGATTCCCGATACCCGGTTTGCCACCGTGGTCCCGTCCCGTATTATTGTATATGTATATGTGAATTTTGTTGTACCTCCTCACTACGGTGACCGAGGTCAACGCCCGATACTCTAGTCACTTCGGTGATAGAGGATTTAGCTTTGTGTGGTTGCCATCTTGATAGTTCCTGATCCTTGTTACCCGTACTGTTTTATATTGATCATGTCTTTTCTTAATAAAGGATGCATTAATTCTTCATGCTTTAAATGAATTCCCGATTTGTGAAATGTCCAGTATTTGTACATGTTTCAAATGAGTACCCGATTTGTAAAATGTTTATTGTTTATACATGCTTTAAATGAGTTCCAGATTTGTAAAATGTTTACTATTTATACATGCTTTAAATGAGTTCCAGATTTGTAAAATGTTTACTGTTTATACATGCTTCAATGAGTTCCAGATTTGTGAAATGTCATGTTTTATACATGCTTTAAAGGAATACAGGTTTTGTCAAATATTTATGTTTCATATCCGTTTTATATGAATATAGGATTTTGCCAAGAGATTCACGATTTCCTATGCTTTGTAATTATGTACAATTTTGATCAGACAGCATGATTTATTACATGTTTTATCGTCCAGTATATTGTTATATCTTTTCACCCACCTGCCAGACCGTCGTGTCTGACCCACTACTTTGGTACTCAGGTTCAGATTTCTTCACCCGAGATGAGTGCACGTACTGGCTGTGGAGCCATGAGCTTACAGGTGTTTGTCGGCTATGTCATGTCGACATTGAGCTTGACATCGGTATTACGTCACATATGGGTAGTGATCATTAGCTTGTTTTCTTGTATGGCTTTTATTAGCCTTTTTGCTTGGGATTGTAATTAATATACATTGTTAATTGTAACTTGAACATATATGGGAATGTAATATCCTGTTACTGTCAGCTCTGTACTTGGTTTATTCCAGTCTGAGATGGATCAATGATAAGATGATTATATGCTTGGGTTGAGTGCGGTGCGGAATCCAATGGCCACGGACTCCGAGTCGCAACACCATAAAAGCTTCCGCTAAATATTCAGAGTGTGTTGGAATGAATTTGTAATCCTCACACACGCGGATCTTGGGAGAAACATAACTCTCAATTCACGGACCCCGGGTTTGGGGTCGTGACAGACTGGTATCAGAGCCAACAAGTTTCTAGGAAATAAAACACTCTAGGAACTTTAAGACGTGTGGTGAGGAAACCGTTAGATTTTGTCTTGTTTTGGCTAGATGCCATTCTGTTTTGGTTCGGATTTGTTTTCTTTCTAGTGGGGGAGACCCTTCTTGTCTCTTCCTTTTTGTTCTTGCTAGGGAATTTGGGGGACCAAATTCTTTTCTAGTGGGGGAGGATTTAATGTCTCCACACCCACATTCAGTGCTTTTTTCTTGTTTTCGCGCCAGAGAGTTAGAGTTTGGTGGTTTTAGCATGTGGATCTCGGAGGACTTTGGCAGAATTCCCAGCTTTTCGATGTTACAGATGGAGCTAGCAAAGGAGTTTGTGAGCAGTTGTTAGTCAACAAGGAATGTGAACAGCATATTGAGACCCAATTTCAGTTGATCGTGTACTGTCAGATGGTGTGCCAGGCAAGTAAGTGTGGATTTTGGATAAATCTGGAATATTTTCCTAAACCAAAAGGCTACAGAAACTAGACAAATGGTGGATTTCAGGAAGTTTGAGATGATTTTCAGTTGATAGAGATTCAAGTGGTTACCAAAAGCAAGAAATTTCTCGAATTTGATGAACTCTTGGCGGAGAAGTGCTAGAAGATTTTTAATAATTCCAGAATGATGGTGAAGTCGACTCAGCAGGATGCATCAGTGTGTGGTTAAATGATAGGAAGAAAACTTTCAGCTATGGTGTAGAGAGCTGTGTACAGAATGGGTTGTTACCTGGTCTTATGATAGAAGAGATCTTGCAAACTTTACGGACTTTTGGAATATCAGTTTGAGCATAGTACAGATACAACGGGAGAATCATAGCCTACGGACAAGTCCGGTTAGAAGACCTGGAGAAGAATGACACTAGGTGCAGTGTTCTACGACAGAGATAGAGTTACGGTACATCGGAGTGAGTCAGAATCTTCATCCTCTTGGACCGACATTGGCAGTTGTACAGGAACAGTACAGATGTTTAGAGACAAGTTTTCAATTAGTAGAGCTCCAAGGAGATGTCCAGAATTAGAGATTCCTAGAATTTGATGAGGTTTGTCGGAGAATTATTTTAGGATTTTCAACAAGTGCAGCCATATGGAGGAGTAGACCCAGCAGGATGTGTCATTGTGTGGTTAGAAGCTTTTGGAGTTGGATTTCAGTAACTAATGAAGGAGTTGACTACAGGAAGAGTCTCTACTTGATCGCCCAACAATGAAGATCTTTGCAGATTTTAGCGACACGAGGAGCATGGGATTTCAATGTACAGATATACGGAGCAGGAAATCAGTTATTTTGGATTTTATTAGGAAAAGTAGACTTGGCAGAGCAGTTGCAAGAGTGAGCACGGAGCTCCAAATACTAAAGCATAGTGAAGGGACAAACATGTTAGTGTCAGAGACCGAATATTGTATAGAGGATCAAGAGCAACGAGCAGAAAGAATTAAAGCTAGCAAGAGTTAACCTTGAAGATTGTGCAGTGGATGTGAAACCCTAGCTTCGATAGTTGCGATGAAGTCGACAAAATGGTTCCAAGGATTTTCAGTATCAAGGTGTTTAGAAACAAGAGACTTGGTTGAACTTAGAAGGAGTTAGAGTTGGCGAATTCCTTGAGCAGTCAGATTGAGGACAGTGACGGATTCGAGCCAGTGGAAGAATGTTTGACGACCGTTGATAGTTGACCAAGGGGTTCTACCACGAGGGCGACCCAGTGAGTTCAGATGTTTTCGAGATGACCGTTTTGGAGTTTTGATTCGGGGTTTTGTTTTCGAAGTGCGGATTAATATCCCCACTTGTTTTGGATTTGTTTAGTTCATTTGGAGGACCAAATGTTCTAAGGGGGGGAGGATGTGAGAACCCGACCCTTAATTTCTTGGTTTAGTGTGGTTTTAATCGTGATTTGGTTTTCTCGATGGGTTTAGTGATTGTTTGGTTGAGTTTTTGAGTTTGAATAGATTTTTTCATAACTTTGGAGAGTTTTAAAAGACGTTGACCTTGTTTTGACCTGACCCTTGTAAATTGTATTTTTGTGAGAATTTATTCTTGGTTTCTAAAAATTCCAAATTTTATTCCTTTTGACCCATTTTATTGTTACAAACAACTTTCATGTTTTGACCATCTTGAATAAATACTCAGAAATTGCGTTTTTCGAGAAAAAGGGCAAAAATGACAATTTTCACTAAATCTGTCCATAAATTTCGAAAATTCCAGAAATTGGGGAAAATACACTTTTTCGAAAGTAGTTATTTCAACGAACAACTTTGTCTTCTTCGTCGAACCGATTTGAGGTCCCGAAATGCATGTTTTTAGCCCGGCAAATGTTTTAAGTTGTGGGACCCATTTCCTCTTTGCTATATATGGAGCCCTTCTCCTCTCTTTCTCTTCTCTTTGCCCTAATCACCATGGGAGAGGGAGGATCCCAGCAGCCACCGGTTTACCCATCTTCCTCTTGCTCTCTTCCTCATCAAGCTTTACCAAATCATTGCCAAACCGAGATTGGACTCTACCATCTTCATCCTCATCTCAAGAGCTATCCATTGATGTTATTTTTGAAGAAAACCAAGCTTTTCAAGATTTCTTTTGAGCAACCTCTAGCTTTTTGAAGAACTTCCAAGTAAGGAATCCTTGTAATCTTTTGGATTTGTGTTTTCCTAGCCTTTAAGAAGCTTTGTTTTGATTATTGGAGGCTTTCCTTTTGTTTTGATTTGGTTTTGCCATTTTAGGGTTCTAAGATGGGTTTCTTTTGGGGGTTTTTGTTTAGATTGGTGATTTATAGCTTGGAGAAGTGATTGGTGGTTGATTTGATTAGCATTGGACCCAAGGCAAGTGGATGATTTGATATTTACATGTTTTATGGAAAATGTGATTTCCTACTTCATACATTGATGTTTCACATTATCACTACTCATGTTTTCCTTATGATTCACATTGATTTGGAAATGCATAATGTTAGTCTATTTCTCTCTTGTGCATATTGAAAATGTCATAGCTCATTTGATTGAAATTGTAATTCATGATGGAATGGAAGGAGTTGATGGAAGAATGGATGAGGTGGAATGTGGATGGAAAGGAGGTGATTGGGGTGCTTATATTGGTGGATTTCATGAAGTTTTAATGAGGTTTTGAGACCTCTAAAGTTGGGTGAAAATGATGCTTAAATGTATAGAAAGATTGGATGGGAGAAAGGAAGGAAAAATGTAAAAATCTGACTTGAAACGGACTGGCCGTAAAGGGGCGGTTCACTGTCGGTCATCTGTCGGCCGACCGACATCCCCTGTAGGTCGACCGACACCCGACCGACAACTTGTCGGCTTCAATTCCAGAGAGCTGCATTTTCTGCAACTTCTGATGCAGAAGTGTCGGTCAACCGACGCATAACCGACACCCAGCCGACATGTGAACTGATACCCTCTCGGTTCCAATTCCAGAGAGCAGATTTCCATTAGGAAATCTGTCGGTCAGCTGTCGGCTGACCGAACTCCCTAGTTCGGTCGACCGAGAGACAACCGACAGATCTTTCGGTTCATTTTCCAGAGAGCAACAAACTTCCTGATGTGTGTAGAGCTGACAGTCAGCGTCGGTCAGCCGTCGGCTAGCCGACATCCCAGTTCGGCTGACCGACGGCCAACCGAGGAGCTGACCGACAGCAATTGTATTGTTTTCTTCCTGAAGAACCATAGGGAACTATATTGGAGGAGAGTGAGGAGCTGTACCGAAGAAGAAATTCCATCATCATGACTTTGTTGTTTAGGTCTTTTAGATTTGTTAATGTATATAAGGCCCCGGAATGTTTTCAATTCTTAAAGAGTACCAAATGTATGTCAAACGTAACATACGGGACCCTAGTTACATTGATTCAAATCTTGGACTTTCAACACTTGGCCCGGAGAATATGAGAAATCCATTCATGCTTTATTTTGACCGAATTTCGCTTGTACACTTAAAATCTCGTGTTTTATGACTGGACTTGCCCGACAGTATTGAAAGTTATGTTTTTAACATTGTTGCTAGCCCGTACAGGCCCGACCAATACAGATATGCTTTTGTGCTTATGAGCACCCCGTCCCGTCATATGTATTTATTGGATTTGATTTCTTGTATATGACCCATGAGAGTAAAACCTTGAGGCAATAGGGGGCCAGAGCTTTGTAGTGCGAGCCCATGAGCTAAAAGAGAACATGCATACATGTATTTGTTTGTTTACTTGCATATAACCTATGAGTCGGCACCACTAAGCTTGGATAACCTTGTCAGTCTGATCCACTGACTTGGAGATTCCCCACTTGTCCCGCCAGCTGCAGCATGGATCCCGATACCCGGTTTATTAACCGTGGTCCCGTCCCGATACCCGGCTCGCTCCCGTGGTTCCCGATATCCGGTTCGCTACCGTGATTCCCGATACCCGGTTTGCCACCGTGGTCCCGTCCCGTATTATTGTATATGTATATGTGAATTTTGTTGTACCTCCTCACTACGGTGACCGAGGTCAACGCCCGATACTCTAGTCACTTCGGTGATAGAGGATTTAGCTTTGTGTGGTTGCCATCTTGATAGTTCCTGATCCTTGTTACCCGTACTGTTTTATATTGATCATGTCTTTTCTTAATAAAGGATGCATTAATTCTTCATGCTTTAAATGAATTCCCGATTTGTGAAATGTCCAGTATTTGTACATGTTTCAAATGAGTACCCGATTTGTAAAATGTTTATTGTTTATACATGCTTTAAATGAGTTCCAGATTTGTAAAATGTTTACTATTTATACATGCTTTAAATGAGTTCCAGATTTGTAAAATGTTTACTGTTTATACATGCTTCAATGAGTTCCAGATTTGTGAAATGTCATGTTTTATACATGCTTTAAAGGAATACAGGTTTTGTCAAATATTTATGTTTCATATCCGTTTTATATGAATATAGGATTTTGCCAAGAGATTCACGATTTCCTATGCTTTGTAATTATGTACAATTTTGATCAGACAGCATGATTTATTACATGTTTTATCGTCCAGTATATTGTTATATCTTTTCACCCACCTGCCAGACCGTCGTGTCTGACCCACTACTTTGGTACTCAGGTTCAGATTTCTTCACCCGAGATGAGTGCACGTACTGGCTGTGGAGCCATGAGCTTACAGGTGTTTGTCGGCTATGTCATGTCGACATTGAGCTTGACATCGGTATTACGTCACATATGGGTAGTGATCATTAGCTTGTTTTCTTGTATGGCTTTTATTAGCCTTTTTGCTTGGGATTGTAATTAATATACATTGTTAATTGTAACTTGAACATATATGGGAATGTAATATCCTGTTACTGTCAGCTCTGTACTTGGTTTATTCCAGTCTGAGATGGATCAATGATAAGATGATTATATGCTTGGGTTGAGTGCGGTGCGGAATCCAATGGCCACGGACTCCGAGTCGCAACACCATAAAAGCTTCCGCTAAATATTCAGAGTGTGTTGGAATGAATTTGTAATCCTCACACACGCGGATCTTGGGAGAAACATAACTCTCAATTCACGGACCCCGGGTTTGGGGTCGTGACAGACTGGTATCAGAGCCAACAAGTTTCTAGGAAATAAAACACTCTAGGAACTTTAAGACGTGTGGTGAGGAAACCGTTAGATTTTGTCTTGTTTTGGCTAGATGCCATTCTGTTTTGGTTCGGATTTGTTTTCTTTCTAGTGGGGGAGACCCTTCTTGTCTCTTCCTTTTTGTTCTTGCTAGGGAATTTGGGGGACCAAATTCTTTTCTAGTGGGGGAGGATTTAATGTCTCCACACCCACATTCAGTGCTTTTTTCTTGTTTTCGCGCCAGAGAGTTAGAGTTTGGTGGTTTTAGCATGTGGATCTCGGAGGACTTTGGCAGAATTCCCAGCTTTTCGATGTTACAGATGGAGCTAGCAAAGGAGTTTGTGAGCAGTTGTTAGTCAACAAGGAATGTGAACAGCATATTGAGACCCAATTTCAGTTGATCGTGTACTGTCAGATGGTGTGCCAGGCAAGTAAGTGTGGATTTTGGATAAATCTGGAATATTTTCCTAAACCAAAAGGCTACAGAAACTAGACAAATGGTGGATTTCAGGAAGTTTGAGATGATTTTCAGTTGATAGAGATTCAAGTGGTTACCAAAAGCAAGAAATTTCTCGAATTTGATGAACTCTTGGCGGAGAAGTGCTAGAAGATTTTTAATAATTCCAGAATGATGGTGAAGTCGACTCAGCAGGATGCATCAGTGTGTGGTTAAATGATAGGAAGAAAACTTTCAGCTATGGTGTAGAGAGCTGTGTACAGAATGGGTTGTTACCTGGTCTTATGATAGAAGAGATCTTGCAAACTTTACGGACTTTTGGAATATCAGTTTGAGCATAGTACAGATACAACGGGAGAATCATAGCCTACGGACAAGTCCGGTTAGAAGACCTGGAGAAGAATGACACTAGGTGCAGTGTTCTACGACAGAGATAGAGTTACGGTACATCGGAGTGAGTCAGAATCTTCATCCTCTTGGACCGACATTGGCAGTTGTACAGGAACAGTACAGATGTTTAGAGACAAGTTTTCAATTAGTAGAGCTCCAAGGAGATGTCCAGAATTAGAGATTCCTAGAATTTGATGAGGTTTGTCGGAGAATTATTTTAGGATTTTCAACAAGTGCAGCCATATGGAGGAGTAGACCCAGCAGGATGTGTCATTGTGTGGTTAGAAGCTTTTGGAGTTGGATTTCAGTAACTAATGAAGGAGTTGACTACAGGAAGAGTCTCTACTTGATCGCCCAACAATGAAGATCTTTGCAGATTTTAGCGACACGAGGAGCATGGGATTTCAATGTACAGATATACGGAGCAGGAAATCAGTTATTTTGGATTTTATTAGGAAAAGTAGACTTGGCAGAGCAGTTGCAAGAGTGAGCACGGAGCTCCAAATACTAAAGCATAGTGAAGGGACAAACATGTTAGTGTCAGAGACCGAATATTGTATAGAGGATCAAGAGCAACGAGCAGAAAGAATTAAAGCTAGCAAGAGTTAACCTTGAAGATTGTGCAGTGGATGTGAAACCCTAGCTTCGATAGTTGCGATGAAGTCGACAAAATGGTTCCAAGGATTTTCAGTATCAAGGTGTTTAGAAACAAGAGACTTGGTTGAACTTAGAAGGAGTTAGAGTTGGCGAATTCCTTGAGCAGTCAGATTGAGGACAGTGACGGATTCGAGCCAGTGGAAGAATGTTTGACGACCGTTGATAGTTGACCAAGGGGTTCTACCACGAGGGCGACCCAGTGAGTTCAGATGTTTTCGAGATGACCGTTTTGGAGTTTTGATTCGTGGTTTTGTTTTCGAAGTGCGGATTAATATCCCCACTTGTTTTGGATTTGTTTAGTTCATTTGGAGGACCAAATGTTCTAAGGGGGGGAGGATGTGAGAACCCGACCCTTAATTTCTTGGTTTAGTGTGGTTTTAATCGTGATTTGGTTTTCTCGATGGGTTTAGTGATTGTTTGGTTGAGTTTTTGAGTTTGAATAGATTTTTTCATAACTTTGGAGAGTTTTAAAAGACGTTGACCTTGTTTTGACCTGACCCTTGTAAATTGTATTTTTGTGAGAATTTATTCTTGGTTTCTAAAAATTCCAAATTTTATTCCTTTTGACCCATTTTATTGTTACAAACAACTTTCATGTTTTGACCATCTTGAATAAATACTCAGAAATTGCGTTTTTCGAGAAAAAGGGCAAAAATGACAATTTTCACTAAATCTGTCCATAAATTTCGAAAATTCCAGAAATTGGGGAAAATACACTTTTTCGAAAGTAGTTATTTCAACGAACAACTTTGTCTTCTTCGTCGAACCGATTTGAGGTCCCGAAATGCATGTTTTTAGCCCGGCAAATGTTTTAAGTTGTGGGACCCATTTCCTCTTTGCTATATATGGAGCCCTTCTCCTCTCTTTCTCTTCTCTTTGCCCTAATCACCATGGGAGAGGGAGGATCCCAGCAGCCACCGGTTTACCCATCTTCCTCTTGCTCTCTTCCTCATCAAGCTTTACCAAATCATTGCCAAACCGAGATTGGACTCTACCATCTTCATCCTCATCTCAAGAGCTATCCATTGATGTTATTTTTGAAGAAAACCAAGCTTTTCAAGATTTCTTTTGAGCAACCTCTAGCTTTTTGAAGAACTTCCAAGTAAGGAATCCTTGTAATCTTTTGGATTTGTGTTTTCCTAGCCTTTAAGAAGCTTTGTTTTGATTATTGGAGGCTTTCCTTTTGTTTTGATTTGGTTTTGCCATTTTAGGGTTCTAAGATGGGTTTCTTTTGGGGGTTTTTGTTTAGATTGGTGATTTATAGCTTGGAGAAGTGATTGGTGGTTGATTTGATTAGCATTGGACCCAAGGCAAGTGGATGATTTGATATTTACATGTTTTATGGAAAATGTGATTTCCTACTTCATACATTGATGTTTCACATTATCACTACTCATGTTTTCCTTATGATTCACATTGATTTGGAAATGCATAATGTTAGTCTATTTCTCTCTTGTGCATATTGAAAATGTCATAGCTCATTTGATTGAAATTGTAATTCATGATGGAATGGAAGGAGTTGATGGAAGAATGGATGAGGTGGAATGTGGATGGAAAGGAGGTGATTGGGGTGCTTATATTGGTGGATTTCATGAAGTTTTAATGAGGTTTTGAGACCTCTAAAGTTGGGTGAAAATGATGCTTAAATGTATAGAAAGATTGGATGGGAGAAAGGAAGGAAAAATGTAAAAATCTGACTTGAAACGGACTGGCCGTAAAGGGGCGGTTCACTGTCGGTCATCTGTCGGCCGACCGACATCCCCTGTAGGTCGACCGACACCCGACCGACAACTTGTCGGCTTCAATTCCAGAGAGCTGCATTTTCTGCAACTTCTGATGCAGAAGTGTCGGTCAACCGACGCATAACCGACACCCAGCCGACATGTGAACTGATACCCTCTCGGTTCCAATTCCAGAGAGCAGATTTCCATTAGGAAATCTGTCGGTCAGCTGTCGGCTGACCGAACTCCTAGTTCGGTCGACCGAGAGACAACCGACAGATCTTTCGGTTCATTTTCCAGAGAGCAACAAACTTCCTGATGTGTGTAGAGCTGACAGTCAGCGTCGGTCAGCCGTCGGCTAGCCGACATCCCAGTTCGGCTGACCGACGGCCAACCGAGGAGCTGACCGACAGCAATTGTATTGTTTTCTTCCTGAAGAACCATAGGGAACTATATTGGAGGAGAGTGAGGAGCTGTACCGAAGAAGAAATTCCATCATCATGACTTTGTTGTTTAGGTCTTTTAGATTTGTTAATGTATATAAGGCCCCGGAATGTTTTCAATTCTTAAAGAGTACCAAATGTATGTCAAACGTAACATACGGGACCCTAGTTACATTGATTCAAATCTTGGACTTTCAACACTTGGCCCGGAGAATATGAGAAATCCATTCATGCTTTATTTTGACCGAATTTCGCTTGTACACTTAAAATCTCGTGTTTTATGACTGGACTTGCCCGACAGTATTGAAAGTTATGTTTTTAACATTGTTGCTAGCCCGTACAGGCCCGACCAATACAGATATGCTTTTGTGCTTATGAGCACCCCGTCCCGTCATATGTATTTATTGGATTTGATTTCTTGTATATGACCCATGAGAGTAAAACCTTGAGGCAATAGGGGGCCAGAGCTTTGTAGTGCGAGCCCATGAGCTAAAAGAGAACATGCATACATGTATTTGTTTGTTTACTTGCATATAACCTATGAGTCGGCACCACTAAGCTTGGATAACCTTGTCAGTCTGATCCACTGACTTGGAGATTCCCCACTTGTCCCGCCAGCTGCAGCATGGATCCCGATACCCGGTTTATTAACCGTGGTCCCGTCCCGATACCCGGCTCGCTCCCGTGGTTCCCGATATCCGGTTCGCTACCGTGATTCCCGATACCCGGTTTGCCACCGTGGTCCCGTCCCGTATTATTGTATATGTATATGTGAATTTTGTTGTACCTCCTCACTACGGTGACCGAGGTCAACGCCCGATACTCTAGTCACTTCGGTGATAGAGGATTTAGCTTTGTGTGGTTGCCATCTTGATAGTTCCTGATCCTTGTTACCCGTACTGTTTTATATTGATCATGTCTTTTCTTAATAAAGGATGCATTAATTCTTCATGCTTTAAATGAATTCCCGATTTGTGAAATGTCCAGTATTTGTACATGTTTCAAATGAGTACCCGATTTGTAAAATGTTTATTGTTTATACATGCTTTAAATGAGTTCCAGATTTGTAAAATGTTTACTATTTATACATGCTTTAAATGAGTTCCAGATTTGTAAAATGTTTACTGTTTATACATGCTTCAATGAGTTCCAGATTTGTGAAATGTCATGTTTTATACATGCTTTAAAGGAATACAGGTTTTGTCAAATATTTATGTTTCATATCCGTTTTATATGAATATAGGATTTTGCCAAGAGATTCACGATTTCCTATGCTTTGTAATTATGTACAATTTTGATCAGACAGCATGATTTATTACATGTTTTATCGTCCAGTATATTGTTATATCTTTTCACCCACCTGCCAGACCGTCGTGTCTGACCCACTACTTTGGTACTCAGGTTCAGATTTCTTCACCCGAGATGAGTGCACGTACTGGCTGTGGAGCCATGAGCTTACAGGTGTTTGTCGGCTATGTCATGTCGACATTGAGCTTGACATCGGTATTACGTCACATATGGGTAGTGATCATTAGCTTGTTTTCTTGTATGGCTTTTATTAGCCTTTTTGCTTGGGATTGTAATTAATATACATTGTTAATTGTAACTTGAACATATATGGGAATGTAATATCCTGTTACTGTCAGCTCTGTACTTGGTTTATTCCAGTCTGAGATGGATCAATGATAAGATGATTATATGCTTGGGTTGAGTGCGGTGCGGAATCCAATGGCCACGGACTCCGAGTCGCAACACCATAAAAGCTTCCGCTAAATATTCAGAGTGTGTTGGAATGAATTTGTAATCCTCACACACGCGGATCTTGGGAGAAACATAACTCTCAATTCACGGACCCCGGGTTTGGGGTCGTGACACAAACCATGAATTTAATGAATCTAAATTTGAATCAAATGAAGAAGAAAATGATGAAAATGAAGATGACCTTCAACAAGCCTATAATGAATTGTGTACATTTTCCATAGAACTTGTTAAGAAGAATAAAAGATTAGAAGAAAAATCTAAAAGTCTAACCAAAGAATTAGTTTCTTCAAAAGATGAACTTAGAGAGAAAGAAGAATTAATAAATTGTGTAGAATCTAAGTTCATGATCTCTTTGCATAATTTATCTAATGCTCAAGATGAACTAAATGATATTAAGATAAATTGTGATGAACTTAATAAGGAAAATTTAAATCTAAGAGATCATTTAAAAAATCAAGTTGAAGACATTATCAATTTAGAATCCAAGTTAGTAATTTCCAAAGAAAATTTATCTAATGCTCAAAATAAGATAAAAACTTTAGAACTTGGAACTATTGTTGTTAATGAACTTAAATTTGAATTAAAGAAAGCTTATGAAGAGACAAACAATTTTAAGGGAATTGAAAATGAACTCATTAAAGTTAAAAATGAAAATTCAACCCTTAGAAACCAAGTCACTCAACTTGAAGGTTACAAACAAAAGTATGAGTGTAAATTTACCCATGGTGAAGAAAAATTTGATAAACTATTTAAATTGGGTAAATCTCAAAGAGATAGGACGGGTCTTGGATTTAATAGGAATACTTCCCATGACCTTAAATTCACCAACACATTTGTGAAAGGTGAGTCCTCATTCTCTAGCACTCATTCCTCCTTGCCCATGACTAAATGTAATTATTGTGGCATTGAAGGACACTTTAGGTTTGAGTGCAAATTAAGAAGAAGTCATGTGTCTAAAACCATCTATGAACCAAAGAAAGTAAAATCAAACTCTATGATGGATAAGACACTAAAAATCAAGGAAGACTCCAAGAAGATTAAACAAGTTAAACCCATTAAAAAGGAGTCTCCTAAGATAGATTCTAAAAAGCTTAAACAAGTTAAAACTAATATAAAAGAATCTATCAAGAAAAAGCTTCTCAACCTACCTCCCCTAACCCAACAAATGAAAGAACTTTTGAAGAAAGTTGCAAAGTTAAATCTAAAATTCAAAAGTCAATTAAAGGGAGGAAATAAGAAGAAAAGAAATCAATCCCCTACTAAGAAAAGTCACCAACCTCAAAAGACTAATCACCAATCAAAGCTAAAATTAGTCAAATCTCATTATCATGGTGATAAGTCTAAATTGAAAATTTATCAAGTCAAATCTCCTAAAGTTGGTGAGACTTTTAAGATAGACCTCAAAGATCAACCCTCTCAAGACCTTAGGTGGATTCCTAAAGATAGATACTTAGACAAACCTTAAGGCCTTGGAACTCTTGACCAACCGAACCTTTTTAGTTAAATCATATTGTTGGTCATGACACATTTGCATTTGTTTCTTTCATAGTCACATTTATTTAAATGCAATGTTTATTTATGCTCAATTGATTTTGTCTTCATGTACCTTTCTAGTTAAATATCATGGTTTTCAAAATCATTTGATTATAATTTCATCATTATAGATTTGCTTTTTGCTCTCATTTAGTTATATCTTTTGCAATGCATTTCTATATATGATCAATTGATTATGATTTCAAAAGCTTTTATAGCTAGATTTTTTTTTATATAATCGATTGATATTTTCAAATTCATTTGTTTGATTGTCTTAGTTAAATTATTTTGAAAAACAAATGATTTAGATTTTCCATGGATTCTTTCTTATGGAAAGTTATTGTTTTGAAAAATTAACTTGTATGTGTTTCAAATAAGTTATATCTTTTACAATGCAAGTTGAAAAATAATTTAAGCCTCATTACTACATTCTTGATGAAAAATGAGGATTGAAGATTGATTTTCATTCTATGCTTACTAAGTTAGTATTTTGATATGAAAATTCAATTCCTTGATTTACTTGAGTTTCAATTGGTTAGATCTTTATAGTTATATTCTTCAAAATTGAATGTGTTTTTGAAAAATGCATTTTTCCAATTGATATCAAGTTTGAAAAGCTTTTAAGTCAATTTGTATGAGTTTTTGTAGTTATCCTTAATTACAAATTGAAATTTGATATTAATTCACTTCATAGTTTTCTTAATCACTTGATCATGATTTTATGTTTCATTGTTGGATTTTGATTGTTGAAGTGAATTAAAGTCCTTTGGAAAATGTTCTAAGCTTTGTTAGTTATATTTATAGTTGCATTTTCCTTTGAGTTTATTTCCTTGTGTTTATGATTGTATCCTTTAGAAGGAAATAGTTGTTATATGCTATTTGCATCATTGCTCATTTGGTTTCATTCTTTTTATGCAAATGTCATATAGTTCTATGTATGGTTGTGCTCTTTAGTTACATTAATAGATATCATACTAGAACTTTCAAATCCATCCTCTATGCTTTCTAGTAATTTTTTTTTATGGATGGTTATGATGTTGATTCATGTGTATTTTCCTTGTGATGTCATTCTTATACATGTTTCAACTTCATAGTAGTGTTTAATCATATGAACCTCTTTGAAATCCATTCCTTGTATTTCATAGTTATATCTTTTGTTTGATGGATTTCTTAGTTGTTGAATTCATATGATTTGACATTTTTGTAAATTGCATCCTCTACCAAGTTATATATATTCTAAATGCAATTTCTCATGTTCATCAATATGCTCATTAGTTATATTATTCTAAGTGATGAATATCATTTTATGATGCTTGTTGGAATTTTGTGTTTGTCACATGCTTGCTCTTAATCATGTTTCATATTCAATTGGTAATCAATTGGTATCATTTTCAGTTAGTATCAATATCCAATTGGTATCATATCTTGAGTTTGTGATAGACCTTGTGTACATTGGATTGAACTTAATAGTAATATTTTTTTTAAATTCCATGTCACATTCCATTAGCATCATAATGTTCATGTTTGCCTCCTCTCTTGCACTTATAGGTAAATCACATGACCACCATGTTTATGTTTTCATAATTTTGGTTGGTTAATTGTGAGGTTGGCTTCATGATTGAACTTCATTTCATTCATCTTGTGCATATCAGTTATATTTAATGAATGTATGAAATGATTTCATAACCTTCATAGCATATGATTTTCATAGTTATATTGATTAATGCTATGTTTAGTATTCCCCATAACATCATGGATAACTCTAATTTGGATGAACCCTAATAGGTATATTCCTTAACTCCATTTTAGAGTGATTGAGTTAATACTCTTATCTTTGAATTTCAATTGGTATAATTGCTTTATATATATTTCAATTGGTATCCATGATAGATTATCCTTTTGACCTTGCTCTTTAATTATCCTATAGCTTTTCCGTCAATTGGTATTTTTATAATGGTAATTTGATCATATTGAGCTTTATTTCTTTTTGTATCTAATCCTTCTCTTGAAGTTAACCCTCAATTGGTTAAACCATCTTCTTCTTGAACCAAATTGTTAAATCTTTGTCAAAGTTTGACAAAAGGAGATAATGGATTGAGGGGGAGTAAATCTTCATAGGAAGTATTAGTTATGATCAAATTCACTCTTATATTGGCTCTATACCCTTATAGACAACACCCATACATGAAAACCTGTTATGTATTTCATTTTCGAATTCTTTTGTTAACAGGTGCTACTAAGGTATTTTCCTTATTTCATGTGTGTAGGTACCCTTGCAATTTAATGTCAAAGGGGGAGAATATTCTAGATGTCAAAGAGGGAGAATATAGCTAAGGGAAGAGATGTGCAATTCAATGTCAAAGGGGGAGAGACATTGTATTATCCTCCAAAGAGGGAGTGAATGCATATCTTGCCAAAACCCAAGAGTGCATGGTCAAAGGGGGAGAGATGAAAGAAGTAGAAGATGCTTGGCCAAAGAAAGGAAGATGAAGAGAAAGCTTGAGGATGATCAAGCTCCAAGCATCAAGGAGAATGAAGGAAAAGACAAAGGGCCCAAGCCAAGTGAAGAAGCATCCAAGAAGATTTCAAGCCTTGTCCAGCTAAGGAGGAGCTGAAGACTTTGTGTGGAGATTCAGTATTGAGTAAGAGAAGGTTTGCCATCAAATTGCAAAGGGGGAGATTGTTAAGGATTTTGTATCTTGCAATTTGATGGATGCACTATTCATTTTATTCATCATTTGAATTCACACACATGCATTGTTTTAAATCTTGTAAACCTTGATTTATGCATGTTTTGGTTTTAAACATGGATGCATTTAAATTTGAAAAAGAATTTTTATAAACAAAGCTAGCCATTGACTTTAAAGTTTCAAATCATGCTTGGTTTAATGGCCCAAAAATCCCCTCTTGAAAATTCTTTGAAATATACAAAAGTTGGGATTTTGTTAAAACTGTCGGTCAGGTTTCGGCTAACCGATCGTGAACCGAGCTCAACCGAACTCCTCTGTCGGTTCAATTTCCAGAGAGCTAAATTTTCAGATTTTCTATGTCGGTCAGGTGTCGGTCACACTTTCGGTTAACCGAAGTCCAGTTCGGCTAACCGACAAGTTCACTTCAGTCAACAAACTTTTTATGTTTCATGTTTTTAAAACACTTAAATTGATTAAAAACATGTTTTCAGACTTGATTTCTATGGCCCAGAACTTCCACTAGCAAAATACTTTGGAGTAGCTTTCTGCTCAACAATTTTAGAAGGCAAAACTTTTTTGTGCTACAGTACTTTTGCTACAGTACTTTGCTACAGTGTTTTCGCTACAGTATTTTTGCTACAGTGATGTCGGTCAACCGAACTGGATGTCGGTCAACCGAACTCAAGATGTCGGTTAACCGAACCCACTTCGGTTCAAATTCCAGAATGGTCAAATCTAGCCGTTTTGTTACCGTTGGAGTGTCGGTTAACCGACCCCTAACCGACAGGTAGCCGTTGGGACACTTTTTCTATAAAAGGAAGTTCATTCCAAGGCCAAATTTGATGATTCTTGAAGCCATTTTTGAGGTGTTCTAAGGCCAATCAAAGGGGAATGAACTAAGAAGGCTAAAGGGTCATTAAGGAAAGCTAAAGCTTAGATTAATGAAGTTAAACCACCAAGTAAGCTTTGCCTTTTTATAATCATTGTTTTATGCTTTGTTTAATCTTTGGTAAATGATTTTAGCATATAAACTATGATGTGTTGAATCCTCTACTCCTTTAATCTTTGATTTAAGTCATTGGATTCTTCACCTTGATTTCTAAACAAGTTTGTTTTAATACTTTGTAAAACATGTTTTGTCAAAACCTTTGATTTGTTTTATAAACATGTTTCATTAACTTGTTTGAATCATCCTTGTTGTTTTCATTCATTTGAACTTTAGTTAAATTAGTTTGTTTTTGAAAACAACATTGAATATGCATCACATGTTTAGACATAATTAATTTCATACAACTTGTGAGCTTTTGATTTCATATCTTCTACAAGTTTGTATTTGGTACATGTGATTTGCATATTACTTCAATCAAATCTTTTTATGTGTATTAAACTTTTAATTGCTTCAAGCATAAATTGATTAAGCTTTATTTTAAAACTTGATTGAAGTTTCCACACACTCACTTCATAAGCATACATTTTTGCATTCATAGTGTTTGTGTGAGTTTGCTTTACACTTTCTTATCCGCCTAATTTAGAGGCAATTATATTGAGCTTAAATTATATCTCTTAGAGTGTTTTGAAGACACCTTCTTGAGAGAAAATCTTTCATTGTGTAAAGGTTATTGCTTAGCCTAAGAAAAGCATTGGGTAAAGGTTATTGCTTAGCCTAAGAAAAGCATTGTGTGAAGGTTATTGCTTAGCCTAGAAAAGCATCTTGTATAGGTTGTTGTTAAGCCTTGAAAAACAACATTATAAGGTTATTGCTTGTCCTTGGAAAGCATATTGTAGTGGTTATTGCTTAGCCATTTGAAAAGCATAAATAGTGGAAATCCGGTGGGGTGTAGATTCACAAGCCGGTAGTGGATGTAGGCACGTTGGCCGAACCACTATAAATCTTGTGTTGTGGTGATTGCTTTTGTGGTGATTGTTGTTGTTTAGCTTCCGCATTTTATTTGTTAATCATCACAAGTGACTAATTGTTTTAAAGAAGTTTAAAATTGGCATAATTGGTCATTAAGTTGTAGCTCACCCTATTCACCCCCCCTCTAGGGTTCGGATCCCGGACTTTCATAACATAACTTGCATTATAAACTAAACATAGGAAAACATGTCTTAATGAAAATATTGAAACCATAATGAAACATGAAACCAACAAACATGAGAAATCCTATAAAGATCACTTGCCTTTGTCCAAATGCCAAGAAAAACTTTCACAAATCCAAATCAAAGAGTTGATCCACGAAATCTACACAAAAGCCCCAAAAGAAAGCACATAAAAATCACCATTTTTGTCACTATAAAGCCCCATTTCGAAAATGGGTTTGAAAACATAGAAAACAAGTTCTAAATGAACTAAAAGAACATCAAATGAAAAGAGGAACAAGAGCCCTAACCTTTAGCTAGCTGAACAAGATGAAAGGAGGTTGAAGATGATGAATAGTGTCGGGGATTTGGCTCAAAAACGGGTCCAGCTGAAGCTTGAGAAGAGAGGAAGAAAATGGCGGAGTCGGATTTGAGATTGGAGCTCTCTTGATGGAAGATCCAAGGGAAAAGACCAAGAGGAAAAAGCTTTCTCTCCTCTCCACTCTAGGGCAAACCGGTTGCAGGAAAATGGGAAGAAGAAGAATGGAGGAGAGAGAGAAGAAGGGTATTTATAGTGTCTGGAGGGTGGGTCCCAATGCAGTAGAACTTGAAACGATTAAAACTTGGTCTTGTGGACCCCGGATGAAATCGACGAAGAAGAACAAAACGATCGTCGAAAAATCTAGTTTTCAAAAAGTATATTTTCCCCAATTTCTGGAATTTTCGAAATTTATGGACAGATTTAGTGAAAATTGTCATTTTTGCCCTTTTTCTCGAAAAACGCGATTTCTGAGTATTAAATAAAGATGGTCAAGGCATGAAAGTTGTTTATAACAATAAAATGAGTCAAAAGGAATAAAATTTGGGATTTTTAGAAACCAAGAATAAATTCTCAGAAAAATACAATTTACAAGGGTTGGGTCAAAACAAAGTCAATGGTCTTTTAAGACTCTCCAAAGTTATGAAAAATCTATTCAAACTCAAAAACAAAGTCAAATCAACCCTAATCTTGTTTAAAAAGCTAAATCATGATTAAAACAATGCTAAACCCAAAAATTGAGGGTCGGGGTCTTACACCCCCTCAACAATCATTCATTAAATCACTTCGAACACTACTCCAAAACTTCCCTCAAAGCTTCATTGAACATTTAATCCAATCCCCTCTTTTCCAATCAACCAATCACAAAAGAGAGAAAGCATTCACCAACACAAGGATTCATTTAAGTTCTCAACAAGAATACAACAAAGGAACATAAACCATGTTTTCAAGGTCATAAAGAGCTAACCAACCTTTTCAAAAGCATTCATTTCACATTCAATGCAAGAAAGCAAATCATTAATGAAGATATAAGATCAAGCATGTTATCATGAAACCATTCAAAATTCAAACATCTAATCATTCCACTTGCCTTAGGTCTTCTAACAAGCAAATCCAAGCTCTAAACCAAATTTCCAAGCCAAGATCTAAGCTACAAGCAAAACCCCCAAAACGAACCCTAAAATGGGTCAAACCAAGAAACAAGAAGAAGAAACTCACAATAATAAAAATGGAACTCCTCTATGACTAGGAGAGTACAAACCTAAGAGATTAGGAGGGAAAACTTACTAGGAAACTCCTCAAATGAGCAAGACTAGTTCAAAGAAGATCTTAGAATGGAGGTCTCCCTTCAAAAGTTGTATCAATGGAGAGCTCTTGTGAAGAGGATGAAGATGGTAAGGTCCAATCTTGGTTTAGCAATGGTTTAATGGTGCTATGAGATGGAGAAAGCAAGAAAGAAATGGAGGAAACTCATGGCTGCTGGGATTCATCTCTTAAAACATTAATTAGGGCAAGGAAGAAGAGAAGAGAAGAAGGGTTCTCTTTATATATCAAATGTGAAGTGGGTCCCACAACTTAAAGTACTAGTCGGGCTAAAAACATGCATTTCGAGACCTCAAATGGATTCGACGAAGAAGGAAAAGTTGATCAACAAAATTTCTAGTTTCCGAAAAGTATATATTTCGCGGGTTTCGGGGACATCAAATTTTGGGTATAGATTTCATGTAAAAAGACTGTTTTGCCCTCAAAGCTAGAAAAGTCGAGTTTCGGGGTTCCGAACGGGCACGGGATCAACATGAGAGTTGTAGGGATTGACGAGACGAGTAAAACATGATACGAACAAAATCACAAGAATCTCGAATACTCCCCAAAGTAAATCCAAGACTAACAAAAAGGAACCCCCAAAGGGTCCTACTAAGCACAAGACACTTAGAACTCCCAAAAAGCTATAAAATAGCTATTCTAATCCAAGCGAGTCAAATTCGAATCACCAAGCTTAGCACTAACACGCAACTTAATTAGTACTAATCGAGTCACTCGGGTCGGGGTCTTACATCCTCCACCCCTTAGGGCATTTGGTCCTCCAAATGAAATATAAAACTCACCTCGGGTAAGAGATGCGGATACTTCTTTTACACTTGATCTCGCAATTCCCACGTTGCCTCTTGCGGCCCATGATTCTCCCAAAGTACCTTCACCCACTGAATAGTCGGTGTCCTCAACTCTTGTTCCTTTGTATCAATGATCTGAATGGGCTTCTCTACATAAGTGGCATCCTCTTTGATTTCTAACGGTTCATGCCGGAGCACATATGAAGGGTCAGGGACATACTTCTTCAGCATCGACACATGGAAGACATTGTGTACACCGGATAGCTCAGGTGGTAAGGCTAGTCTATAAGCCACATCACCGATCTTACTCATGATATCGTACGGTCCAATGTATCTCCATGACAACTTGCCTTTCTGCCTAAACCTCAATGTTCCTCTGGTCGGTGACACTTTCAGGAAAACCTTATCTCCTTCCTTGAACTGTAGATCCCTTTTGTGAGAGTCTGCATAGCTCTTCTGTCTACTACGGGCTACTCTCAAACATTCTTGAATCTGCCTCACTTTGTCACTGGTCTCGCTTACTATGGTCGGTCCATGGAAACTGCGGGTGCCAACTTCTTCCCAACAAATAGGTGTCCTACATCTTCTGCCATACAAGGCCTCAAATGGTGCCATCCCAATGCTAGAGTGGTAGCTATTGTTGTAAGCGAACTCGCACAAAGGTAGAGTCTCATCCCATTGAGTCTGGAAGTCCAACACACAAGCACGGAGCATATCCTCAAGAGTCTGAATCGTCCTCTCTGACTGGCCATCTGTCTGAGGGTGATAAGCGGTGCTGAACTGTAATTTCGTACCAATAGACTCATGTAGGGTCTTCCAAAACCTCGAGACGAATCTGCTGTCTCTGTCGGATGTGATAGAAACTGGTTGTCCATGTCTACTGACAATCTCATTAACAAATAACTCTGCCAGGGGTAACATATGCATCTTCTTTCCTGTCCTCATGGGGATAAAATGAGCCGACTTGGTGAGTCTATCCACTATAACCCATATCGCATCATTGCCTCTGCTAGTTCTCGGTAATCCCAAAATAAAATCCATGGTAATGTGCTCCCACTTCCACTCCGGAATCTCTAATGGCTGCAATAACCCTGGAGGCTTTTGATGCTCTGCCTTTACCAACTGACACGTCATGCAACGGGAGACAAACGCTGCAATCTCTCTCTTCATATTATTCCACCAAAATCTGCCCTTCAAGTTCTGATACATCTTCGTGCTGCCCGGGTGCATGGAGTACTTGGTACTATGAGCTTCTGCCATAATGTCATTCCTCAAATCTTCTATATTAGGCACACATAGACGGTCTCGATAGTAAAGAACTCCGTCAACGATACGAAAATTAGGACGTTCTACAATCTTGGCCAACTCTGGATCTTGCAACTGACTGTCCTTGATCTTCTGGAAGAACGAAGGCTCTGACACTGACATATTGGCCATTATAACA
Organism: Umbellularia californica; assembly: GCA_028538565.1. Classification (NCBI taxonomy): domain Eukaryota; kingdom Viridiplantae; phylum Streptophyta; class Magnoliopsida; order Laurales; family Lauraceae; genus Umbellularia; species Umbellularia californica. Next base: position 46,363,057 of record JAPQWN010000006.1, on the reverse strand, counting down.
CCCTTCCTAAGTGGCTGGAGGTCTATCCTCAACTCCTCAAATTGATTGAAAATACAAGTGCCACTTAAATTCGCCATGCCCACTGACTTTCTACTCAAGGTGTCGGCAACTACATTCGCTTTTCCCGGGTGATATTTGATTGGAAAATCATAGTCCTTGATATATTCCATCCATCTCCTCTGTCTCATATTCAACTCCTTCTGAGAAAACAGATACTGTAGGCTGCGGTGGTTAGAATGGACCTCAAATTTCTCTCCATAGAGGTAATGTCTCCACATTTTCAACGTGAAGACAACCGCTCCCAACTCAAGATCATGGGTTGCATAGTTCTTCCCGTGATCTTTCAACTGTCGGGACCCATAAGCTACAACCTTTCCTTCTTGCATTAACACACAACGAAGTCCAATGTTCGAAGCATCGGTAAAAATGGTAAAACCGCCGCTTCCGGATGGCAAAGTAAGGATTGGTGCGGTGGTTAACCTCTTCTTCAACTCTTGGAAACTGACCTCACACTGATCTGTCCACACATAAGGCACATTTTTCCTCGTCAACTTCGTCAACGGTGCTGCAATCGACGAAAATCCTTGTACAAACCTCCGGTAATACCCTGTCAATCCAAGAAAACTCCTGATTTCTGATACATTCTTCGGTCTTTCCCACTTCATTACTGCCTCAATCTTAGACGGGTCTACTAACAAACCTTCCTTGGAGATAATGTGTCCCAAAAATGCGACTTGCTCTAACCAAAATTCACACTTGTTGAGCTTCGTATACAACTGATTCTCCCTCAAAAGCTGCAATGCTATCCTCAGATGTTCTTCATGCTCTGCTTTGGTCTTGGAGTACACTAAAATATCATCAATGAACACCACTACAAATTGATCTAGGTATTGCGCATATATCTTGTTCATCAAAGCCATGAACACTGCCGGTGCATTGGTCAATCCAAATGGCATCACTAGAAACTCTAGTGGCCATATCTTGTCCGGAAAGCTGTTTTCAACACATCTTCTTCTCTGACTCTCAGCTGATGGTAACTGGATCTAAAATCAATCTTCGAAAAATACGAAGCACCTTGTAACTGATCAAACAGTTCATCTATCCTTGGCAATGGATATTTGTTCTTGATGGTCACTTGATTTAATCTTTGGTAATCAATACACATCCTCATCGAACCATCCTTCTTCTTCACAAACAAAACCGGAGCTCCCCACGGCGAAATACTAGGTCTTGCAAAACCTTTGTCTAACAACTCTTGCAATTGTATCTTCAACTCTCCCAATTCCGCCGGAGCCATTCTATAAGGTGCAATTGAAATCGGAGCGGTCCTCGGTAGCAACTCAATGGTGAAATCAATTTCTCTCATTGGTGGTAATCCTGGAATCTCCTCCGGAAATACATCCGGGAACTCCCAAACAATAGGGATCTCCTCCACCCCTTGGGACCGTTTATCCTCCGTGATAAACGCCAAATAGGCTTCACATCCACTTCTCAAAAGTCTATCAGCCTTCAACGCTGAGACAAACCCTGCACGAGGATTCCTCCTCTCTCCCTGGAATAACACCCCTACTGGTGTCTCATCCAACTTGAACGTGAGGATCTTATGGAAACAATCCATTGTGGCATGGTACCCTGCCAGCCAATCCATCCCTAGGATGACAGCAAAATCCTTCATCTCGAACAGAATAAGATCTGCGGGTAACACGACTTCCCCTATCTGAACTGTACAACTAGGGTAATACCTAGTACACACAACTTGTTTTCCTACTGGGGTAGCCACAGTCAAAATTTATTCGAGTTCTCTACCATGCAAGTCAATCAATCTAGAGAATGCGTGGGATATAAAAGAGTGTGTGGAGCCAGGGTCAAATAATATCTTAGCTTCTATCCCACTAACAAGAAGTGTACCTTCCACCACATTGCCCGCAGCCTCTGCATCAGCTCTGTTAACTGCATAAACTTGTCCTCGCTGCTGTGGCCTGATAGGAGCTTGCTGCTGCCTCCCTTGAGGGACATTTCTATTCTGTTGCGGGGAACGCTGATTCTGCTGGTGTCCTTGCGGACGGGCTGGCTGCTGCTATTGCTGAGGTCTATACTGTTGCTGTGGTGCGTTGCTGAAGCCTTGGCTGATTTTGCACAATCATCGCATTCTGTGGCGGTGCTGGACGCGGTGCTCCCTGTTGTTGCTGATTCTGCCTATCAGGTCTGGGGCAATTCCTCATTTGGTGGTCCATGGAGCCACACCTGAAGCACGCCCCTGTGATGGTACGACACTGGGTGCTCTCATGGTTCTTTCCACAGTGGATACAGACTAACCGAACATTCTGGTCTTGCCTCTGTCTCTTGTTCTGCTGGTTCCTGTGCTGGTTATGCTGCTGTTGTGGTTGCCCTTGTCCCTTGCCTTGAACCTTGAGGATCTTGTGATGAAAGTTCTCAAACTTGTAGGCTCTCTTGACAGCTTCCTCAAAGGTAAGAGGTGGTACTACACCGGTGGCATCCCTCTCAATGATAGGGTGAAGTCCTTCTAGGAACTTGGCAATCTTCTTTTCCACCATGTCTACCAATTCCGGAGCATATCTGGACAACCTCTCGAATTTGGTGAGGTACTCTGACACGGTCATACTCCCTTGGACAAGCTGCTGGAACTCTATTGTCTTCTGTCTCTTGACATGGGCAGGCACATATTTGTCTCTGAATTGCCTCTTGAAGTTTGCCCAAGCTACTGCGTCTGCCATAGTTCTGTACTCCTCCCTCACAGTCTTCCACCAATTATCTGCTAAGCTGGTGAAGAGTGATGCTGCAAATTGTACCCTTTCACCTCCGGTACATCTGAAAATTTTGAAGATATTCTCCGTATGTTCTAGCCAGTCATCAGCAGTCAATGGATCTTCGGTCCCCACAAAATCCTTTGGGGCTCTCTTTCTAAACTTCTCAAACAGTGCATTAGGGTCATGTTCCCTTTGGTTGATGACTATTGCAGGTTGAGGTTGAACCGGTTCTTGCCTTCTCTGTAGCACCTCTAACAGTTGCCTCTGCATCTCTGCTAACTCTCTAGCATGATCTTCATCTTTCTTAAGCATCTGTTCTTGGAGTCTCGTCTGATTCTCATTAGCCTGACGCTGCTGGTCAAGCATAGCTTGCATCATCTGTTGGAATTGATTTGGCATTGCATTGTCAACTCCCGTATTCTCAACTCTATCCTCCTCAATAGGCTCAGCATAAGCACTGTTACTTGCAGTGGGATTCCCATTTACCGGTCGCTTACGAGGTGGCATGATGCTGCAAAACAAGTTGTTAGCACATAATAATCAAGAATAGGGTCACACATTGCTCACGCGATTCTAGCTAACAAAAGATCTAACGAATCCTCGCCACGGCCTTAGGATTTCTAGTTTCTTTTAATTGCCTGGAATACGTCTCGCTCTGATACCGGTCTGTCACGACCCCGGACCGGGTCCCAATGGTCCAATCCGGGATCGGGACTAATTGAGTAATAACAATGGTGATAAGAGGATGTTTGGTGTCACGACGTACACAGGTTAATAAAGAACATACATTACCCGTGCACGTGATTTCCCACAGGAGTCCGCGGTGAGGATTTCACAACAACATTAAACATTTTATAATTGCGGAAGCGTATGGCAAATCATGCATATAAATCATTTCCATAAAACATAAGACTGATTGCATTTAAGTATCAAGTATCAGAATGAGCAATGTTCTAAAGCTTAACCCAAAGGTACTGTTAAAGTTTAAACAAATATCTCTTAACTACATTTCCCAAAATTAGAGGCCAACAAAGGCCAATATAAACAAAATAATGTCCACCAAAGTATCAATAAAAGACACCCCAAAAATGTTTCGCATCTCTCGAGACGGCCGGATGTTTAAACAACATCATCGGCACGCCACTCCACTAACTGCTGCGGTTCTCCAGCCGCCTCCTCATGCTCCTCCTCGGGAAAGTCAATATCGGGACCTGAGTACCAAAGGTGGGTCAAACACGATGGTTTGGCAGGTGGGTGAAAAGATATGATAATAAATGAAATTACCTTTGAAAGCATTTAAATCTGTATACATGACAATCTTCATGAAAAGATAATTCATTTAAGAAAAAACATGCATGTACTGAAAAACAAGTAAAGGTACCAAGGAAACAGGAATAACAAGATGGCATCCACAAGAAGCTAAATCGTCTATCACCGAAGTGACAAGAGTCTATCGGGGTGTTGACCTCAGTCACCGAAGTGAGGAGGTGTAACAACATTTACATATACATAAGTAATAATACGGGACGGGACCGCGGTAGCAAACCGGGTATCGGGAACCACGGGAGCGAGCCGGGTATCGGGACAGGACCACGGTTAATAAACCGGGTATCGGAATCCAAACTGCAGCTGGCGGGACGGGAGAGGGATTTCCAAGTCAGTGGATCAGACGATGAGGTTATCCAAGCTTAGTGGTGCCGACTCATAGGTCAAATCATATAAATCACGACATGTCCAAAATAAATCAAGTGCAAGAAATAATCGGGCAAAACGAGGGTGCCTAAGGGCACAACTGTCATATCTTGTCGGGCATGCATTTCGGGACCAATAAAACAGTATAAGTACAATTTCAATTCTTTCGGGATTGATAAATCATAACTCATAAATTTCGGGAATAATGGGGTGAAACAACTTTCGAGTATCGGGGTAAATATCTAGGTTCGAAACCAATTCAAGGTGAATAGGGACCCCGGATGTTAATCTTTATAATAACTCGGTACTCTTTGAATTTGGAGACATTCTGGAATACTTAAACAACTTGGAAATCTCAACAGAACTTCAATGGATCTTTGTGTTGTGGTTTTCCTTCTCAAATGAACTTCAACGTTGCCTCATGGGTCTCTCGGTATCTATGGATTCCTTCAAAACATTTTTCGGGCTTTAAAAGTGCTTTAGACCCAACGGGAGGCGCGCTCGAGCGGGCAAAAGGGCGCTTGAGCGGCCCTGAAGTGCGCAGGTAAACAGGCAGCCAGCAAGGCTGCCCGCTCGAGCGCACCTATGTGCGCTCGAGCTGACAGCACATGCGCTCGAGTGCACCTTACGTGTGCTCGTAAGCGGACAGGCTGTCTGCCGCCCGAAACTACAAGCAGTTTGACTGCGCGCTCGAGCGGACATCATGCTCTCGAGCGAGCAGTCAAAAACTGCTGCCCGAAAATCCCCTTTCAAACCTTTCTTCCCCATTTTTTTTGCACATTTCTCCTACAACAAATGGGCCTCCTTGCCCCCTCAACAATCATTCATTAAATCACTTCGAACACTACTCCAAAACTTCCCTCAAAGCTTCATTGAACATTTAATCCAATCCCCTCTTTTCCAATCAACCGATCACAAAAGAGAGAAAGCATTCACCAATACAAGGATTCATTTAAGTTCTCAGCAAGACTACAACAAAGGAACATAAACCATGTTTTCAAGGTCATAAAGAGCTAACCAACCTTTTCAAAAGCATTCATTTCACATTCAATGCAAGAAAGCAAATCATTAATGAAGATATAAGATCAAGCATGTTATCATGAAACCATTCAAAATTCAAACATCTAATCATTCCACTTGCCTTAGGTCTTCTAACAAGCAAATCCAAGCTCTAAACCAAATTTCCAAGCCAAGATCCAAGGTACAAGCAAAACCCCCAAAACGAACCCTATAATGGGTCAAACCAAGAAATAAGAAGAAGAAACTCACAATAATAAAAATGAAACTCCTCTATGACTAGGAGAGTACAAATCTAAGAGATTAGGAGGGAAAACTTACTAGGAAACTCCTCAAATGAGCAAGACTAGTTCAAAGAAGATCTTAGAATGGAGGTCTCCCTTCAAAAGTTGTATCAATGGAGAGCTCTTGTGAAGAGGATGAAGATGGTAAGGTCCAATCTTGGTTTAGCAATGGTTTAATGGTGCTATGAGATGGAGAAAGCAAGAAAGAAATGGAGGAAACTCATGGTTGCTGGGATTCATCTCTTAAAACATTAATTAGGGCAAGGAAGAAGAGAAGAGAAGAAGGGTTCTCTTTATATATCAAATGTGAAGTGGGTCCCACAACTTAAGGTACTAGTCGGGCTAAAAGCATGCATTTCGGGACCTCAAATGGATTCGACGAAGAAAAAAAAGTTGATCAACAAAATTTCTAGTTTCCGAAAAGTATATATTTCGCGGGTTTCGGGGACATCAAATTTTGGGTACAGATTTCATGTAAAAAGACTGTTTTGCCCTCAAAGCTAGAAAAGTCGAGTTTCGGGGTTCCGAACGGGCACGTGATCAACATGAGAGTTATAGGGATTGACGAGACGAGTAAAACATGATACGAATAAAATCACAAGAATCTCGAATACTCCCCAAAGTAAATCCAAGACTAACAAAAAGGAACCCCCAAAGGGTCCCACTAAGCACAAGACACTTAGAACTCCCAAAAAGCTATAAAATAGCTATTCTAATCCAAGCGAGTCAAATTCTAATCACCAAGCTTAGCACTAACACGTAACTTAATTAGTACTAATCGAGTCACTCGGGTCGGGGTCTTACACATGGTATAAAAGGTCTATTCTTTTTTATTTGAAATACTGGCCGAAACATACAATTCGACATGTTATTGATGTGATGCACACTAAAAAGAATGTCGTAGAACACCTAGTAAATGCGATTTTGGACAAGAAAGGAACAAAGGATACAGTACAGGTGCGAGAGGATTTAAGGAAATTTGGGACTCATAGTGGCCAGTGGATGCAAACAGACCCAATTACTGGGAGATCTGTAAAACCAAAGGCCCCATTTGTCTTGAATAAAGATGAGAAGTTAGAGTTTTGCAAAATTTTGAAAGACTTGAAGCTTCCTTCAGGGTTTTCCTCGAACCTAAAAAACATTGTCACTTTGAGTCCTCCTGGTTTGCTTACAATGAAATCACATGACTATCATATGATTATGTGTTATTTGCCCCCGGTTTTGCTTCAACACGCTTATCCAAAACACCGTGACTTGCGAAGAGCTATTCACCAAATTAGCTTATTCTTTAATCTCCTTTGTTCGAAAGTCGTCATTAGACATGAAATTCAATCTGCAAAATACATGGTTGCAAAGGCATTGTGTGTGTTGGAAAAATATTTTCCAACCACTTTTTTTGATATCAGCATCCACCTCATGGTGCATTTGGCTGATGAAGAGTTAATTTGTGGACCTGTTTATCCTAGGTGGATGTTTCCGTTTGAACGGTATGTGTATAATTCCTTTTTTTTTATTTGATTTTTAGCTGCAACTATGACGAAACAACGAAGTACAATTTTATATTTTTTAATTTAATAGGGCAATGAAGGAGTGTAAAAATATTCCCAGCAATAAACGATATGTCGAAGGCTCCATTGCAGAGTCCTATATTGTTTCTGAATCCGTTAGGTATGCTATGGAGTACATGCCAAATTCACGAGATGGAAACCACAAAGCTACTCGTGAGGCATTTCTAGATGAAGATGGCGAGTATAGTGATGAAGGGCCAATACTTGAGGGTAAAATTGTGACCCTAGGCAAGGAACAATGGATACAAATACGTAGATGGGTCCTTTTTCGACTAGACGTTGAAAAGCTTGATGAATACTACAGGTTTGATTTCTTGACACATTTGGCTTAAAAACTTACTACTCTAGAAAGTTGTAAATACTTGTGTCAAACTGCATGAACAATTTGCAGTGAGTATCGTGCCTTGCAAGAAACTACTCGTGGTAAAAGAAAAGGAATAGCAAAGACAGAAGTGGAGATACAGACTGAGTTCATTGCCTGGTTATATGACAAGGTATTGTTATATATATTACGCTTAATATGAATTTACATCTAGTAATTTTATCTTTCTAAATGGCGGTTTTTGTCATTTCACAGTTGTTGGCTGCAAAAGACACGGGCTGTGACTTATGGCGATTTGTTGTGGGACCATTATTCAAAACTGAAACGTATAAAAAGTACCGTGTTAATGGTTTTGTGTTCTCTACTAGGTCGAAACAGTTGCCACACAAGACAGTGGTGTTTGTATGAATGCAATCACTGCATTTACATCAAGTAGGAAGGACAAAAATCCCATTAATGCATCGACCAAGTGGTATGGGGTTATTGAAGAGATAATAGAGTTGGACTATACGACCTTTCATCATGTTGTCTTTTACTGCAATTGGGTGAGGGTGGAGGACAAGACCAATGGTTGTAAACTTTGTCCAGATTCTAATTTGGTGATGGTTAATCTCAATAGGCTAAAGAGTATCAATAATTCTTTTGATGAGCCGGTGATTCTTGCATCTGAGGCTAGTCAAATATTTTACTCGAAGGATTTGAGATATCCTAATTGGTGGGTAGTCATATATTCGCCTAGGCGATTGACATGTGAAATGGATGATCTAGAGCACCAACTGTCTTCCAATCTATTCTCAACGACCAACCTAGTTTGGAGTCGTTGATGCAAAGTCTAACCTGATTGTAATAGTTGCACACTTTTATTAGTGAGACGTAGAGTTTCATGCAAAATTTCTCATTTTCTACATTTAGATATAAATATTCATTTTAGTTCAATTTATATATAAATTTCTCATGTAATAGTTTCTACTAACAATCCTTTGTCAAATAGTAGGCTATTTTACAATGGCATCAGGTCAATCACGCCTTATTGCTTCCCAACCTTCTAGTTCAGTGCCACTTCCATCTCATAAGCCAACTTCGGGAGCCTCACCAGCAACATGAACCATTAGTAAGTTACCTATAGAGTTTAATGTGGACGACATTGCCGTGGGTCCTAACCATGCCAAATGGAATTCTCGTGTTGGTTATTACGTTCGAGCTCGTATTCCAATTCATTACAAGGACTGGAGGAAAATAGATGGAAGCTTCAAAAATGATGTTTGGAATGAATTAATGGTAAGGTTTACATGTACATTTGATGTTTTGGATACATGTATCCGACATTTGCTTATGACTAATCTTTTTTACTGAAAATAAGTGTTGAAGATCTAATCTTTTTTACTTGTTGTATGTAGTAAGAATTTGAGCCTAATGTTCCCCAAGCAGCAGCACAAAAAGCAGTAGAAAAGGACTTTTCCCAAAAGTCCAGATCAGCAAAGTATGCCTTACGGAAAGAGATTTTGAGTAAGTGCGGGGGTGTGGAAGAAGCTATTGCAGCATGTCTATTGGGTAAAGATCCAAATCATTGGGCAATGTTTGTTAGAAATGAGAGTACTGATGAAGTGAAAGCTAGAAATGCAAAGAATGCAGAGAACGCGAAAAAGAATAAATATCGGCATACTAATGGGCGGGGCACATACGCCCATATGTTGGATAAAATGGTAGGTGTCTATTCTTGCACCATTAAATTCTATTCTCTTTATCCCAACAACTAATGAAGATTGTTTTTGTAGGATAAAGAAGATCCTAGCAGAAAACATGGACGGGTAGATAGTTGGAAAAAAGGACATGAGCGCCGTGATGGGACTATATTGGAGAGTGCTCGAATTCATTACGTAAGTTCTAAAAAAAGAAGATTAATTCTTTTAATTTATATTACTACTCATATCATTGGTTGATAATATAGGAACAAGTTGAGGCTGCTCAAAAAAGAAGAAAAGAAGCAAGCTCGAACGGTGAGGGTAGTGTATTTGAAGCAGACTTGGATAACGATGAATTGGCTGAAGTCTTTAGGCCTGAGAAAAGCAGTAGAACTCGTGGAATCAGCTCGACCAAGTCTAAGAACCAATTGCGGCGTACAGCTATTGCAAAGGCATTACTACAACAAGCAAGCTCTTCATCCAATTCTGAGTTGAAAGGGGAATTGAATGAGATGAAGGCTTCCATATGTAATGTCATGGGTGTGTTAACGGTGAGTTACACTTGTGCCTCCTTGCATTTAGTACCATTTATATATAACTAATTGTTATCTCCATTGTGTCAGGATGTACTTAAGCTCATAAGAAACAATGGAATGTCGAGTACTCAAGCCGCATGCGGGACAACACCACCCGAAACTGAAGTTGGTTCCAATTCAGTTTGCCGTCAAACTCAACGAAACTTAAAGGACATGTTTGACTCTATGAATCCTTCTCTTGGGACGCTTGGTTCTTCACCGAATGTAACCTTACTAAATAGGAATGGTCTTGAGGTTGCTAAGGGTTATGTTATGACAAAGACAGCTGGGATTTGCCATGGCAGAAAAGTTCTCATAGGTGAAAAAAAAAGTCTACATTGAGGAAGTCTTAGTTGGTGATGCTCTTGTTTACGACGGCCCCCAAGATGGAATAAGGTATTTGGATGGTTTTAGTGCGGAGGGCCTTTGATTTGGCTAGAGTCAACGATGGAAATTTCTTAATTAGTTGTTTTGGATATGTTTATTGACTTATTATGTTTAACTTGAACTTATTGGCTAGTTTATGTTTTGAGTGCATTTTGCTTGATATGGATGTAAGAACTTATTGGCTTGTTTATTTGGATTTGTTTGCATATTTTTTATTTTATAAATATCAATGATGATTGCTTGCTTGTTTGAATATTCAGGTTCAATCATGTATTAACCCATTTTTAACTCCACCTGGTGATAATCAATATCATTGGTTTGATATTGGTTTCAACTGCTGGTCCCAAGCCCAGATAAAGGAGGAGGGAGGATGGTGGTGCCTTGGACAGTTCTACAAACCACATAATGCTATTGGGACGCCCGCCTTTAAGAAGGTAATGCTATTGCAAATTTGAAGAAGCAATGACTATATATATGACCCCTGTTTTAATGTTTTTTTTTTGCTGTATCAAAATGTATGTACTTACTTATTGTTGTCTATGCAAGGCTTAGAGATTGGCATTGAACCTATTGATTTACAGACGGTGAAGCTCACAGGTGCTCAGCTCTTCCATTTTAATGATTTTTTTTTTATACTTTTGGTGATTGGTAATCCCTTATTGTTTGTGGATTTTTCAATTTATAGGACTATTGCATGATATTGGTCATGGCCCTTTCAGCCGCTTGTATGAGCGCGAGTTTCTTCACCGGGTTCTTAATGGATGCAAATGGTAATCCTTTATCCCTATCAATTAAATCTTGGTACCAATAGAAATTTAGATGGGCACTACTGAGTGGTAAGGCAATGGGTTCTAATCCTGTTACTTGGAGGCAGCAAAAGCATAGCAAAAATAATGTAGTTAACAACAATAGTAAGAAGAATGAACGGAGAAGGTGACAGTAGCAAGTTGATGGGAATGGGAAAAAAAGAAGAGCAGCAACATGGGAAAGAAAGTTGTGAAGATGGGAGAGAAAAAGCCTCACCCACCTTTGGTTTGGACCGAAAGAGAAGATGGGTTTTGCACCCAATTTTTCACAAAGATAACAATAACAATTAGTTTTCCAAATAAACATAGTAGTCAAATTCATGAGTTCTCCAATGATACCTGGAAGCAGGCCATTACAATGAAAATATATCATTTTTTAATGCAAAGCACTGTAACCCCGATTTTGACCTTTCATTCAAATCATTCATTAAAGTTCTAATGTATCCCATTATCTTTCAAAAAGTAATAAAAAAGGCCCACACTCATACTACCTTTCAAGATCTTTAATAGTACATGTTTAGTGCATGTTTCTATGTTGTCTGCTTTTTCTTTAACAATTAGTTCAATAGTGATGGTAGATAAATTATGCATAGCCGGGCTGCAGAGGTATCTAAACAATGCACGTTCCTTTCTGGTTATAATAGTTTGTGTGTTTGCATGACTCTTTGGAGCAATTAGTTCTAAATTAATGCGTACTTTTATAGCACATGAAAATGGTTATCATTGTGGGTGCCTTAAATCCTCTGTTATTCATGTCACCCATTGGTTATCTACCTAGTTCAATTTCTTGTTTCATTTCTTTATGGTGGATGGAAAAGCACTTTACTCTGTACAGTGGGTGGGTGTGTGCAGGTGGTGGAAGAGGAGGCAGAGGGTGTGCAGGTGGCTGTCTGCAGGGTGGTGCAGCAGTTGGTGTGTGCAGGGTGGTGCAGCGGGTGGGCTGTGCTGAGTGGTACAGCAGGTGGTCGGGTGTGTGCAGGGTGGGTGTGTGCAGGGTGGTGCAGCAGGTGGGCTGTGCAGGGTGGGTGTGTGCAGGGTGGTGCAGCAGGTGGGCTGTGCAGGGTGGGTGTGTGCAGGGTGGTGCAACAGGTGGGCAGGTGGATGTGCAGGTGGTGGAAGAAGAGGAGGCAGTGGGTGTGCAGGTGGGTGTGTGCACAGTGGTGCAGCAGGTGGGTGTGTGCAGGTAGTGGAAGAGGAGAAATTTCTCTTTTCCTTTTCTTTCGATTTTTTTTCTAATGTAGTTCAAAAGATTATAGCATCTGTGGTATTTCATTCTGAGAAATCAATTATTCAATTTATGAACTTGTTTCTTGTCACACTCTAACCAGAGAAAGTCAATTGTTTTATTCGTCCTTTTCGTAAATCCTAATTATCAAAAGGTGTATGGAAGGGAGTAGAAAAGAAAGATGTTGCACATTTTTATTTGCTTTTGTAATTTTGTAGCAGTTGAGGATTCCTCTTATAAGTTCTTCTTGATTTTCAAGTGGGTGTTTTGGTATTTATTGGTTTATTTCCTTGAGTCCAAGAACATAGTAACCAAGCGAATCTACAAGAAATATAAGCAGGTAACTCCAGAAGATGCATCATTTTCTTAGTTTTTTGGTGATACCTCCCATGTCATCTTTTTTTGAACGGTGAATTTGGTGCATCCTTCTGACCAGTGCCATCTTTTGCATGCAGGTCCTCACAAGATTCAAGGTATAGGAGCGGGTTTTGTACCAAGGAATTTAGATCTTGAAGTGGTTGATGAAGTCTTAGAGGTATTGTTTGTTGCTTCTCTCATTTCTTCATTTTGTTCTTTTTCCCAGTCAATCTTTTCCCCTTTACTTGCCATCTTTTCCAATGTGTGTTCCTTAAAAGGATAAACACATCCAATGAATTGTAGACACCATTAACCATGGTGCCATGCATCCAATTTGAACGCGGTGCACCAGACAAAAAAAAAAAAAAAAAAATTCACTACAGGTGAAGTAAACATTTAGCATATTTCTAGTAAGATCCCAAGTAAGAACATTCCTGAAAGAGTGGGATAACATTTGCAAAAGATAGGTATGGTCATTTTCAGGAATATAGTCCTAATGATCCAAGCATATAAAGGAACTAATTAATAGCTGCTTTTAGTCCTCCACCTTTGACTCTTTACCCTCCACCCTTTAAGCCATTAGGAAAATGCCTATCATGCTCTAAAAGAGATTTCATACCTGATGACACAACCACTGGATGCCAGGCTCTATGTCCAGGCTCATTATATATTGCGTATAATAATAGTATACTGAGCACCTTATTGTATATAAGCATTTCACATCAGTATAGAGTTATTTGGGCCTTGATTGGCTCTCGTTCCAGGCTCATTCTTGAGGTCCATGACCTGGTTTGGGTATGGGTCCCTGGTTACTTAATCTGGGTTTGGTACACTATGGACCAAGCCTGCCACTGGCTGGTTTTCACCCTTAAACACTTCCAATTTTATGTTTTAATTCTTTATTGATTGGGTAAATGGCACTACAATTGCTAAAGCATTAGTGGTTAGGGAAGCAGATTGGTTACTCAAGGACCCTTTCTGAGGACTTGTACTTGAAGAGAGGAGAAAAGGTATGGGGGGCGGGGGCAGGGGGGTGTGGTTTATGAAATGACATTGGTTGGGCGAATAAGATGCGTAAATACTAAGAAACTTTGAGCCTAGTTTTCATCCTTCAAGAGATATGGATGCTTATTCGGGACCTAGATACCTATTTTTCTCAGTGGAATAGGGAAGCAAATGGGCTCTCCTATGGTCCTGCAAAGAGGGGACAATGGACTGTGGTGGAGATGAAGTTTAAGGGTTTTTCACCTCTGGATGGGCTCTGTATATTAGTTCACTATGAGCATTTCATGCTCATGTAGTGATCTAACATTTTCTTTGTTCATTTTATTTGCTTTCAGGTCTTCCTTTTAAGTTAAGTTATACTTTCAAGTCTTTAGCAGAGAATCCAACAAAATCTTAGGTCACAATAGCCCAAGATGATATCCTATTCCTAGACCTTATCGCAGCCTCTAACATAGCCAACTTGTCTCGAAAAGCTCTCCTATTTTCTCCTCTTGGCTGAGAATTTTAATTATTTTTTGATTGTCAATGGCATTGGTGAAACAACAGCTTGATGGAGTAGGATCAATCATGAGCATTGCTTCATGACATATGATGGAATTAATAATGATTTCTGAGACTCCATTTGATTTATCTTTGTTTGTACAAGTGTCAGAGACAAAGTAGAGAGGTCTATTGCTAGATATGTTCCTGGAATGGTAGAATATGGACATTGATAGGATACCTGTCTATCCATCATGTCTATGTTTCATCGAGGTCATCCTATATGCCTTCAATGCATATACTTAAAGCCACAACCCCTAGTCGCTACTGCTTCATATGTGGACCGGAAAGACTATGAAAGCTCACACTCGCTACTGAAAAACTTAAACTTGCCATACAAATTGGTTACTTATAGGGACTGAATTAATCCAAGAGTTGGTCTCACAATGAGTCCTCCTAGTTTGTGGATTTGGACCTTTTTTTGTGGCCCTAAAACAGGATCTTCCTGAAGTTATGCAAATTCCTGCATGGAATATTTTACTTTTGTGCTTCCTCTCCTCGGGAGTTCTACTTTTGCTGTCAGTATGTTTTATCTTAATTCATTTTAACCTTTCTTTTGCAAATCTCCAAAGTTGCCTCCAGTGTTTTGTTCTGTTCTATAGTCTTCCTAATTGTTGTTACTCAAACTAATTTTAGAGCATTTTCTTTATTCTTTAAAACTGGCTCTCACACAAACTTTTTATACAGAATAAAAGCTTGCAGGCCAAACTTTTGCAGTCAGAAAGTCTGACACAAAGTCCTCTTGGTAAATGCAACATTTTTTTTTTATAATCTTATATCTCTATTTTTTTGTATCAGGACTCTTAAAGAAATTTTGTACATTTTAATTTTTCATCAGTATGAATGATAAATGGTTGATGAATACACTGTTTTTACTAAATGCCTTAATAATTTACTTTTGGTGATTCTCTTACGGAAATTGATAGAGGCAGGAGACCACTTTATGCAAAGCATCCTATGACAAAGTTTGCTTGGACAACTGCAGAAGACATTGATATAGTATGTACTCATAGTTGCCTTTTCAATCTTGAAAAGGTGAAAAATTTTGTTTTTAATGAAGACAATTAACTGGTTCTATGAGGCAAAAGTTGTCCCGTCACCTTTTTCTTGGATTGGTTGTAATTATATTGCCTTTTATTGACTTCACATGTTTCAATCATTGCTTTCATCATTTCATATGTGGTAAAACATATTATTAGTAACTCTGTAGGACTTGAGTGGTTAGAATTTATAAGTGGGTCATTTGGAGTAAGAACTAAGAACTAAGTTGCAAGCTTTCATAGACTTTTTTCTATGCTTGTGCTTTTTAAATTGAGACTTATATTCATTTTATGTAAGCCTTTCCCTTTTTACTCCTAGATGTTGCATGGAAAGAATGATGATATGAAGCTTCTGTTGGAAAAGGAGTTAAAGTCTGGGGAATGAGCTGGTCATCACCGAGAATGTCTCACAAATACATGGATGGGGAAGGACAGGTCCTCTCTCTCTCTCTCTCTCTCTCTCTCTCTCTCTCTCTCTCTCTCTCTCTCTCTCTCTCTCTCTCTCTCAGAATACTTATTGTGTACTGTTACATTCTATATTAGGTGGGCATTTATTGATTTGACTACAAGCCCTTTCTCCTGGGGTCCAGCTGTTGGTGGAGAAGGTGTGCGCACAGAGATCAGCTTACCGAATATTGGAAAAACCATTGGCGCTGTTGCAGGTAATTGCTAGCTCAATGCATTTTTGTTTGACCTACATGGTTCTTTATAACTCTGGTGATAGCTCATGGACCAATAATAGGGAAATGCCACAGTTCTGGTTCATTCTGGTACTATCTAAGACAATTGGTTCTTCTGGTTCCATTAGTTTGTTAGTTGTTATCTTTTTGAAGAGGAGAATCATTTTTACATACACCTATTAGTAAAATATTCATGGACATGCAGTCTTCAACTTAGCCAGCCTTGGCGGCAAAATCCGAACTTTTTCTAGTTCATTCATTTATATATTGGGATTATCTATTTTAACTGTTCAGGTGGTGTAAGACCCCGACCCGAGTGACTCGATTAGTACTAATTAAGTTGTGTGTTAGTGCTAAGCTTGATTAGTGGTTTCGACTAAGCTTGGATTATTATAGTTCTTTTATAGCTTTGGGGAACTTTTAGTGTCTTGTGTTTAGTGGGACCCTTTGGGGGGGTTCCTTTTTTATAGTCTTACTTGCTTTTAGAGGTTACTTGATATTCCCCTAATTCTTGTCTTGATCCCGTTTTACTTATTTTGTCGATCCTTATATGTTGAGCCCGTACCCGTTCAGAACCCCGAAACCTGATTTTCTTGCATTGAGGGCAAAACAGTCCTTTTATATGAAATCTGTACCCAAAAGTTGATATCCCCGAAACCCGCGAAACATGTACTTTTTGGAAACTAGATATTTCGGTGATTACTTTTCTCTTCTTCGTCGATTCCGTTCGAGGTCCCGATAGTAGTGATTTCAGCCTTCCAAGTAATCCTAGTGGTGGATCCCACACCCACTTGTATATATAGAGAGGTTATCCTCTTCATTTCTCTTTTTCCAGCACAAGCACAACTCAACCTAGGGCTTCCACCTCCTTTCTTCTTCTTCTTGCTTCCACACCATCAAAGCACCACCCACCTTGCTCAAATCTAGAAATGGAAGTCATCATCTTCTTCATCTCTTCTAAAGCTCTCCATTGATACAACATTTGAAGGAATACCTCCATTCTAAGATCTTCTTTGAGCTAGTCTTGCTCATTTGAGGAGTTTCCTAGTAAGTTTTCCCTCTCAATCTTGTACCATTGTATTTTCCTAGCTCTAGAGAAGCTCCATCCTCATTATTGAAAGTTTCTTCTTCCTATTCCTTGTTTGACCCATTTTAGGGTTTGTATTTGGGGGCTTTTGCTTGTAGCTTGGACCTTTGGCTTGAAGAGCTTGGATTTCTTATTAGAGACCTTGAGGCAAGTGGATGTTTTAGCTTTCAATGATTTCTATGATTAACATGTTGGATTTATTGCCTCATTAATGGTTGGTTTTTCTTGCATTCAATATGACTTTAATGCTTTTGAAAAGGGTTGTTGAGCCCACTTATTGTCTTGTAATGTGATTGATAGTCTTTGTTATATCTTGTGCCAAAAACTTGAATGAATCTTTGTAAATGTGGTTGCATCTTTCTTGGTGATTGAATGTGGAAAATGTATGGAGTTGTTTGGGCGAATCTTTGGTAGAAGCTTTAATATGGGAAGAAGTGTTGAAGGTTGATTTGGAGGAGTTTTTTTTTAGCTCATGCCATTGCAGGAAAGTAATGGAAAATGAGGGAAACTGATTTGGAGAAAAGAATACATGAATCTGAACCCAGTGGAGAATTCCCGTGACTGGCGGTCAGCCAGTGGTCACCGAGCGGCTAGCCGCCTGGTGACTGGCGGCTAGCCGAAGCATTTTCGGTCACTTTTCCAGAGAGCTGTAACCTCGCGGTCAGCTCCGCGGTCAGCTAGCGGCTAGCCGCCGAATCCATCGGCGGCTAACCGCCAGCCAACCGAACTGAAGCGGTCACAATTCCAGAGAGCTGCAATCCCGCGGTCAGCCTCACGGTCAGCCAGCGGTTAACTGCCGGATCCTCTAGTGGCTAACCGCCAACTGACCGCTAGGTAACCGAAATTCCCTGAATCCTATGAATAAAGGGGGATTGAAGGGAGCTTCCATACCATTGCTTGTGAACCTTTCTGAGAGCAATGGGCACCGCTCACCTGAGAATGTGTTTGAAGCAGAGAAAAAAGATTTGTTGGGAGCCCGTTCGAGAGAGAAACCACATCACAGAGAATCATTTAATCATTCAGGCTATTATAGTTTATGAGGAACCCGGCATGTCTTCCAAATTCAAAGAGTACCAAGTAATTTTAAAACGGACATACGGGATCCCTATTCACTTGAATTAGTTTTAACCCCGACACTATCTTGACATTTCAAAAGGGTACTTCACCTTTTATTCCCGAAAATTATGATTTGGGATCTATCCATCCCGAAAACTTTGAAAGCATACTTGTACTGTTTTACTAGTCTTGACATACATGCCCGACCTGATATGATAGTTGTGCCTTCGAGCACCCACGTCTTGCCCGATTATAGTCTTGCACTTGAACTATTTTACACATGTATTGATTTCCATGTTTTGACCTATGAGTCGGCACCACTAAGCTTGGATACCTTGTTAGTCTGATCCACTGACTAGGTGATCCCTCTCTTGTCTTGCCAACTGCAGTTTGGATCCCGATACCCGGTTTATTTAACCGCGGTCATGTCCCGATACCGCAGATGGCTACTGTGGTTCCTGATGCCCGGCTCCCTACCGTGGTCATGTCTTGTATATAGTATATATGTATATGTATTTCGTTGTACTTCCTCACTTCGATGACTAAGGTCAACGCCTTGACTTGCTTGCTCTATCACTTCGGTGATAAAGGATTTAGCTTCGTGTGGTTGCCATCTTGCTCGTTTCCTGATTTCCTTGGTTACCTCTACCTGTTTTACCTTGCATATATGTTTTTAATGAAATAATGCATTTACTTCATCAAAGTATTGTTTAGACAGGTTCAAATGTTTTCCAAGGTAAATGTTTTATTATGAAATGTGTTTACTTTTTTTTTTATCCACCTGCTAGACCGTTGTGTCTGACCCGTTGCTTTGGTACTCTGGTCCCGTTGTTGGTTTCCCCGAGGAGGAGTCAGAGGAGGCGGTCGGAGAACCGCAACAGCTAGTAGAGTGGCGCGCCAATGATGTTGTCTAAACATCAGGTTGCTTCGAGAGTTGCGTGACATTTTGGGGGATGTTAGAACTTTATTTTTGGTGGTTATTGCTTTGTCCATATTGGCCTTTGTTGGCCTCTAATTTTGGGAATTGTAATTAAATGATTTATGTTCTAACTTTAACAGTATTTTTGGGTTATGCTATAGAACATTGCTCATTCTGATACTTGTTATTTAAATGCAACCAGTCTTGTCATTATGGAAATGATTTACATGTTGATTTGCCATACGCTTCCGCAATTTAACAAAGTATCCATGATGTTGTTGAGATATCCTCACCGCGGACACCTGTGGGAAATCACATGCACGGGGGATGTGTGTTCTTTATGATCCCGTGTGCGTTGGGCATCAGACACACCTATTATTATTTATTCACTTAATTAGTCCCGATCCCGGATTTGGTCCCTAAGCCCGGTCCGGGGTCCCGACAGGTGGAACTTTCACTAATTGCCAAATGTTTGCCTTTTGCTAATGCTTTGTTTTCTGGTACTAATAAATCCCTGCTTTACTTTTAGTTGCAACCATTGTTCTGTTTTGGGCTTCTCTATTTGTACAGGATGAGCTACCTAAAAACTAAACTCCTATATGATTTAAATAATTTTATCTTGTGATGAGTGGAAATTATTCATGCTGAGATTGAGCCAACAGATGTAGCATACGTGGATGTTGGGTTTTGGATTTTAACTCTGTATGATTACTGGACATAACCTGTCCAATAATGTTTGAGCCAACAGATTGAGCCAACCACATAATGTTTGAACTGTGTAAAAGGGCATTTTATACATGCAGCAAGTTCGGTATTCAGGGGTGGTTTTTGGATAATTTTTTTTACACATGAAAAAGTTTTGTAACGGTTATAAACCGTTAATAATTTGTGCGAATAGCAACACTTAAAAACGTTACAAAAGATTTCACAACCGTTAGGAATGTTATGAATCAGTAACACAAAATTGGCACGAAAAAAACGTTATAGAGTTTAGAAAACCGTTACAAATATTTAAGTGTAAAATACCGTTACAAAACTTGCGAAACTGTTACTGTTTTATTAAAAATTATTAACACAAATGAGTATTAAAACCGTTAGGAACTAATTTCAGTAATGGAAATAAAGCGTTACAATTAATATGTTTGTAACGGTTTATAACCGTTAGGGATGTTTATAACAGATTAGAAACGCCCAAACTGTGACCCAAAAAAACCGTTACAAATTTTTTTAGTAATGGTTTTGGACCGTTAGGTATGTCCTGAAATGGTGTAGTGCTCCTTCGGAGCCCTCTCCTTCGGCACCCTCTGTTAGATTGTATGGACTCAATCCATCAGTTGATGTCATAAATTGATTAATTTCTTTATTTATCAATAAAATCATGCTTTTATTTCATGAGATGAATGTTGTTTTATTACTTTATGCACATGACCAATACATATGACATAATGGTTCATGAGTTGAACCGGGTCCCATTAGTATATTAGATGTGATATATGTGTATGGATGAGATCCACACACGGGAGATATATGTCACAAATCTTATACTTAAAGTATCTTCACAACCAGTGATGAGACTGGGCATCTCATCTGATAAGGTTGCAACACTTTTACCACTATGAGATAGTGTGATTTGTCTCGATCATCAGAATGGAAGATTCTGGATCAATGTGCTGGTTCATTGGATGTATTGAAGGACCATGAGAAGCACCTTATGGGATTCCGTCTCAATAATAAGGTCTGCTCTCACAATTCCTTAGCAATAGGCTCTCAATCCTGAGACATTGATGAACTCAAGTTTCTATCTATTCATTTGCTTTGAGTCACCAATGAGTGAGGCCAACTATAGGTCAACACCTCGATGTCTTGGGTATGTGGTAGTAGGACTGTGGGAACATTGAATGATCAAGATGGAATCTATCTCTATTATCCCCTTGTGCCAATTAATGGATTTGTCATTAGTAAGTGCGCATCCATCTCGATAAAGAGTTAGTTGGATGGTACTGATGATCATAGTGATTAATTGGGGCTCAAGGATAATAAGATGTGGAACTAATATTGGAAGAGACAGATTTATTCCAATTGATCCATGGATATTGATAGAGGGGCCTACTTGTGGTAATCGGGAAGTTAAGGGTCTTCATTTTAATTTATTCCTAAGACTTGAGTGCAATTGCATTTATATAGTGGTGTTATTTGCAATTAACTGTGGGCCCGGATTGCACATGAGATGTGGGGTCCCGTGTCTCAGTTGGAGCCAGCTTTCTATGGAATCCCTAGTGGTCCCCACGCTAGCCTAAGTTATTAGAAAGATACTAATCCTATTTGAACTCTAAAAGGAAGGAATTAGAAAGATACTATTTATATTTGAAGTAGGACTTCTAATAGTGGTAATAGTATACTTACTAATTGATGTGGAAGTAAAACTTCTATTTCAATTAAGAGAAGAGGATACTTGAGAGATTATATAAGGGAACACATCCCTCTTGGACGTCCATCATATTATAGTGAAAAACGTCCCTCCTTTTTGTGCAATAGTTGCACTGCTCTCTTCTCTCTTACTCTTCTAGTTCCTTAGGGTTTCGAGTTGGGTTTTCTCTTGAAGATTCCACCGATCTTCTTGAGAAGAGATATCTAATTCGGGTCATAGCGTGGAAGGCTAAGAGGTGGTGGAGATTCTGATCTTAGTTTGTAGAAAAGTTCTACATCAACGAAAGTGATCAACTTCTCCATTAGAGCACAACCGAGCTCCTAAGGTATAATCTGCTTCCTTGTATGTTGTGGATTGTAATGGATGATTGTTCGTTTCTATTCTATCTTTTAGATAGTTTTACTTACTGTACATGATCATGAGATTGAGGGTTATGCATCCTGGATTAGGTTTTTGGCCTTATGGATACTTGATCCTTGAGTCAAGTGGGTCAAAAGTTTTGAAAATCTATCCACGAGGCCCACCTACTTCCAACACCCTCTCCTTCAGCGCCTTTTCCTTCGGAGTTTCGCCATGGCGCTGCCGACCTCCCGTACTTTGCCCTTCACCCCTAGCCCTTTTTGGCGGCCGACCTTCCTCCCTCGTATCCTCGGCTGGGCGCTGCCGAGAAGCAGTAGAAGATGGAGAAGGGGCCCCAGCAACGTCCATGGGCACGGATGCCGAAGCAGAGCAAGAGTCGGTGGGCCTGGAGGAGGAGGAGGCTCGTTTTCCTAGAAGCTTGGCCTTCAAGTCAGTAGTGTTCAAAGGGGGACGGCGTCTTTCCATGTCTCCCGCTACCTCTTCCTCTGAGCTGGAGGGGGAGACGTATGCTTCAACTGTCTGCTGCGGGTCTATGGCCTCCTAGCCGGTCGAAGATTTGGTCGCCTCTGTTTCCGGGGCTCCTAGATGTCTGACCTTGGTGAAGGCAAGCTCGGACCCCTGCCTCTTAGTGTACGTTCGATACCTTGGTTCGTACCCAAGGAGACTCCAGGCAGCCCTTCCGCGATGGCCTCGGTAACTTTGTACAGCTCTTAGCCAGTCGTTATTTCTTCTCCAATCGACTCGCTGAGCCTCTTGCCTCCTCTGATCAACCTCTGTACGACAAATGGGAGGAACGTCAGTTCAGTAAAAACAAGAGAAAGACTAGATAAAAGAAAGTTGAAGAGCTCGGTATATACTTGGGGGATCCCTGAGAGACGAGGAATCCTGAACGTCCTCTCTACCTCGGTCTTGGCCTCCCCAAATTCCCAATTGCTGGAGACGAACAATCGATCGCTCCCGGCATGACAGTTAGAGTCCTCCAGGTCGGTGACAAAAAGGACCTGCTTCGGTTTCCCTTGAAGGTAAAAGCAGTGGGATTCTCCTATCGATCTACAGATGTCATAAGCATCCTCGATGTCATGGACACCGAGGTTAATGCCTAGGGTTTTGTTGAGTTCAACGACACCCATTATGATCTTGAAACTGTTGGGCATCAGCTGGCAAGGGCATAGATGTCACGCCCCCAAAACCGTGATCCGATCTCGGGGACGCGAATTTGGGGAATTTGTATATCCCCTTCCCAGGATCCGCGTGTGTGAGGATGACAAAATTTCCAACACATCGAGATGTTTCGCGGAAGCTCTACAAGACGTTACGACCCGGAATCCGTATCCATCGGGTTCCGTGTCGTACTCAATCTGTCAACTTAAGATTATCATAGTAATATTCAAACTCAGACTGGAACTAATCATAACATACAGAGCTGACAGTAACAGGCTTATCATTACCCAAACATATTCAAGTTACAAATTAACGAGTGCATTAATTACAATTCCCAAGAAAAAGGCTAACAAAAGCCATACAGAAATAGCAAGCTAAGACAATACTACCCAAGAGTGTAACGTAACTCCGGAGTCAAGCATGACGTCTACATGACATCGCTGACACAACCCGCCTGCAAAACTCGTGGCTCAACAGCCCACTGCACACGAACTAGCTCAAAACAAGGACCTGCTATCTAGAGCACCAAAGTAGAAGTATATCAGACACGACGGTCTGGCAGGTGATCAAAATAGGCAAGAGCATAAACAAAATAAAGTTTAAAGGAAACAATAACTAAAAACACTTTATTGAACTTGAAACAAGTTTACAAGATTTAAAAACAATGCATGAACAAGATACTTATCAAGAAATCACGAGTGCACGAACGATATACGAAACAAGACATGAATACATATAATATCATGATTAGTAAATCCACAAAGAGCCCATCCTTTCTCCATCATACATGATGACAAGAGTAAGTACGGACAACAAGCACGACAAGCACGACACGATCCCACATATACGGGGAATTTCCAGCCGCGGAAACGGAACACGAACACACACAATGTGTAATATAATACACGACTAGTCTGCAGACAGTCCACATGTTTAAGGACCCCCAGGTAGTGGATCAAGCTAAAAGGGCAGTCCAAGCTCAGTGGTAATCACTTATATCATGAATGCACAAAACACGGCAATACTTATTTGAGAACACGACAAAACAAGAGGGAAATAATTTAACAAGCACGACATGACAAGGCTAGCAAGATAGCATAATATAAATGCTTAATAAACTTAAGAAATGATTCCCTTTTGATTCTTGAAACACGATTCTTGAAACACGTCTTAAATACAAGCTTATATTTGAAATTCAAACGAAAACACGATGATGCACGAAGCATCAAAACAAGCACTTTGATTCATGAAACAAATCTCCAAACAAACTTATACTTGAAATTCAAGGCGAGTACACGAGGATGTACGTAACGTCAAAACAGAAGTTCAAACACGAAATCTATCAAGTTTAGGCTAAGACCATTCATTGGCCCTTGTGGAGTTGAAACCCAAATGTCGGAGTTTTGACAAGGTTTGGTGCCCCAGAAGTTATAGTACATTTTGGAATTCCAAGAGCACAAAGTCAATAAAAAGGTCTAAAACCTAGTCTAGTTTTCCTTCTCACAAAAATCCTTCAAAACAGTACTTTTAGTAACTGTCGGTCAACCCTCGGTCACCTGTCGGTCAGCCGAGGTTGATCTGTCGGCCGACCGACAGCTTGACCGACAGATCCCAGCCCAGAATTGCTGCTCTCTGGAATTCGAACCAACAGGTCCTCGGTTGGCTGTCGGTCGACCGACGGCTAACCGACGGATGACCTGACAAAAATGTTGCTCTCTGGAAATTGAACCGACAGGTTCTCGGTTGGTGTCGGTCGACCTGTCAGTCGACCGAAATCGGACCGACAGCTGACCGACAGGCACGGGCAGTGCATTCTGTTCTGAATTTTCACAACTTTCTCTCCCTTCTTCACTTCCACATTTTTTCCACTTGCATTCCCCAAGCCTCCATGCTTTCCAAGGGATTCATTTCACACATTTTAGAGCATTCCATCCACAATTAGTCCATTCATTCAATAGAAAAGACATCAAGACATTTTTAAGTATAAAATCATAAAAACTAACAAGATCAAACATGATTCTAAGAGCTTGCAAAATCATTGATAACAAGACAAATGAAGAAGCCAAAACTCATGACTTGAAAGAGTATAACATAACTTGCATTATGAAATTAAACATAGAAAACATGCTTTAATGAAATATTGAAACCATAATGAAAACCTAAAGCAATATACATAAGAAATTCTATAGAGTTCACTTGCCTTGGGTCAAAGTGAGGAGAAAATCACTCAAGAGTGGTCTCTACTAGATCTCTAGCTCCAATCCTACAAAAGCCCAAAAAACCCAAAGAGAAAACCCTAGCAAAAATCAATCCTTTGCATAACTCCAAGAAAACTCTTTGCATAAAAGAGGAAAATACTCTAAATGGTTTTGAAAAACAAGAATCTCAAACCATAAGTGCCATCGCTAACCTTTAAAACCTTGAACCAAGAAGAAGAACTTGAAAGAGGGCTTTATCCTAGCTCAAATCCTTTGAAAAATGCATCCTAGGAAAGCTTGAGAGAAGAGGAAGAAGGTGGGGAGATCATTTCTCCATTTGGCACACAAGATGCAAGCATATAGGAGGAGAGAGAGAGGAAATGTGTGGCTGGAAAAGGGTTGCAGCCACAGCTGGAATCGTTGCAGGCAAGAAGGGGAAGAAGAAGAAGGGTTTAGCCCTTTTATAAAGTAGGCAAGTGGGTCCCATGGGCCCCAATCTTCAAGGGATTAAAACAAGTGTTTGCAGGCCCCAAACGAAGACGACGAAGAAGACAAAATTGCTCGTTGAAATATCTACTTTCCAAAAAGTATATTTTCCTCAATTTCTGGAATTTTCAAAATTTATGGACAGATTTAGTGAAAATTGTCATTTTTACCCTTTTTCTCGAAAAATGCGATTTCTGAGTATTATATCAAGATGGTCAAAACATGAAAGCCGTTTATAACAATAAAATGAGTCCAAAGGAATAAAAATTGGAATTTTTAGAAACCAAGAATAAATTCTCACAAAAATACAATTTACAAGGGTTGGGTCAAAACTAAGTCAACGGTCTTTTAAAACTCTAGAAAGTTATGAAAAATCTATTCAAACTAAAAAACAAAGTCAAATCGACTCTAATCTTGTTTAAAAAGCTAAATCATGATTAAAACAATAATAAACCTGAAAATTGAGGGTCGGGGTCTTACAATAGATGCCACTTCATCAAGCAGGCTCTAAGGAGAGGATGGACCGGGAACCTCACCCCGCCCTTGATCACTGAGACCAAGGGGAACGGCATCTAACCGTCACGGAAGGAATCACCGTCGAAAGGGTCCTCAGGGTTATCTAACCTAGTCCGGAAGTCCCCTGGGATTTTATACATCTCCCTGAAGCCAGCCATGGCCTCAGGGGTGTCGGCCCAGTGTCGTTAAACCCCCATGGCTAAGACCTAAGGATCTGGAGAACGACGGAGAAAAAGGGAAAAACCCTAGACGGAAGTGAAGGAGGAAGCAAAATGCGAAAAAGAAGAATCGGGGAAAAAGGACTTATAAGAAGGGAATGAGAATGGGGAAATAGAAGGTTTCGGAACTAGACCGGCTAAGGTTGCACTCCGACAGGGTCCTCGTTCTAGCAGGGTTTCTCTTAGTCGAATGCCAAAATAGCAGAAGGGGAAAAAGGTACTCATATTTATAGAAGGAGAAAATGAAGCGCCCTTTCGAAATCCTAGGTACCCGCGTGAAGTGTCGCTTCGAACACTCAACGCGTCACTTCGGGATAAGTGACAGCCAACCAGGTGGCGGCATGTAGAGCCATCGGTCCGACTTCTGCAATGATTCAGACTCGTCATTTATTACCTCGGGCCGACGAAGCAACATTGGCATAATTGCCTTAAACGAATGAAACAACGTCGTGATAAGGATCAGGCGTCAGTAACTGATGTCGAGATGAAGAGCTACGAGCTCGGCATAAGAAAACTCCTTAATACTTAACTCCCGACCCCAGAAAGTTACAGAACTCTCAAGAGGTCAGGAGCTAGGGGCATAAGAAAACTCCCTAATACTTAGCTCCCGACCCCAGAAAGTTACAGAACTCTCAAGAGGTCAAGAGCTAGGGGCAGTTGTGTGGAGTGTTTTCATACTCTCAAGAGGTCAGGAGCTAGGGGCATAAGAAAACTCCCTAATACTTAGCTCCCGACCCCAGAAAGTTACAGAACTCTCAAGAGGCCAGGAGCTAGGGGCAGTTGTTGTGGAGTGTTTTCATGATACCGAGGTTACTCCTGATCTAGGTAAAAGTACCGATAAGGATTGCCTCAATCTCGTTTTTCTCCAGCTCGGCAATTGTGCCAGCTGGCACCACGCTGGAGCCAGCCTTGGTAAGAGTACTGACCATGCTTCTCTGAGCTCAGCCTCATGCATCTCAGCAGTAGTGCCCGAACCAGCGCACACCGGACCTCGATGACTTCTCCAGTTCGGTCCAATTGGCCGAGGTAAACGATGTTAAGTCCCAATTATGTGATGAGACAGCTACGTTGCAGAGCGTACTATCAGTTAGGGTGGCTGCCGGATATCGATAAGGGGTTATCCCCCTATTCGACGATCACGTCCGCATTTATGTGTGAGGTTGAAGAACGATTCGATGGGACAGTACCCTCACCTACTTTCACCAAAGATACGAGGTGTGGGTTAATGGGACAGTGCTCTCACCTATTTCCACTGAGGGAGCTCCTGATGGGACATTCGTCTATATATATGCATGGGTAAGACCCATGGAGAGGTACGCTTTATGCAACACACACACCTTGAGCATATTGCCTGAACTCTTTTCTTCCCTTCCCACTCTCCCTTTGTTCAGTGACTGCACTAACTTAGGCATCAGAGTGCCTTTAGCTTACTGCAGCCAGGGGCTCTGACCTTTGATCATTCTCTCCCTTTCAGGTTTAAGGCATCTAATCCATCCAGAACAATATAGCAACAGCATCACGAGTCTAACACTCGCCTAATCAAGTCCGTATTATTTAGGCACTTACAAAATGTTAGGAATATTTAATTAAAGAGATAGTAGCATGTGACAAAAGCATGTTGATAATCACAATTGTAGATGGATAGTACTGTATCCTGCACCAAAAGAGACAATAGCATGTGAATGGATGTTCATATAAATGGACATTGGCATGTCGATAGACTACTCTAGCTCAAAATGATTTTCTTATAAATGGACAATAAGAAGGCTTGTTTGGTATCTCTATTTTTTTTTAATAAATCCAAATAGAGCCATTAAAAAAACAGTTATAAAAAAAACAAGAGGTTATAATCAAAAGAAGCGTTTGGTAATGCAATGATATATGTTAAATAAATTTTTTTATATCAATAGTTGAAAGTTTTTTACATATTCTTTGAGACCCACAAGGTATCAAGCCTTGAAAATTGACCTTGATGACGTGTTCAGCCTTCCAAAGATATCTAACGGTTTGGATCTTGTGTTTTGGGCCCACATAATCCAGATAATTACATCCAATGGCTCACTTTTTTACACATATTTTGAGATTGGTGATGATCCAACGGCTAAAATTTGGTCTCATGGTCATTTCTGATCTTGTGAACATTTATCAATCACTACCACAATATAAATAAGAGAATGTAGCAAGAGTGCTAAAGTGAAACACTTGTTAAGATGCATGCTGAACAACTAACAATGCAAAGAAAGAACACTTCAGTTTTGGCACAAATGAATAAGTTGTATGAAAAATCAACTAGCAAGGAGAGTATAAGCACGCACAAATTTATAGTGATTTGGTCCCTTAACTTACATCCACTCAGAAGGTGGTTCTACTATAATGGAGCAAACCACACAGGTAAGATTCCAATTTCTTACACAACCTGATTTTTTTTGTGGAGGTTCAACCACACAGATGTAATCCTCCACACTAATTTATATAGTGGTTAGAACACACAATTCTAATCCACTTTACAATAACGAGATGAAATTTAAATGGAAGAACACTTGCCTCTTGATTTCATCTTGAAAGTTCTCTTGAAGCTTGAACCGCACTTAAAGCTCTAACCTCTTGCTTACTTGCTTAGTGTTGAAGAAGATACTCCAATGATGTGCTTGAGCAAGTTGAAGAGATTTAAATCTGGGGAGAAAGAGGATTTTACTTGTAAGGCTCAAGGTTTCTGTAAATGGTGATACTTTCACTAATCAAACTCCTTTAGGGTTTGCTTCGTTACTAGTATTCCTAATAGGAATTCTAATGGTTGGGGTTTTGGGGAGACATCATGTCCCCTTGGCATTTCCAAATCCCTTGTTTCTTGACAAGAATTTATGAATTCCAGCACATGAAAAGTCCCAATTGGCCTTTAAGAATTCAGGAATTCAACCCTATTTGCATTTTGGTGGAATTCCTGAATGCTCAAGTTTAAAGGAGAATTCAGGAATTCCACTTTGTCTAGGAATTCAGGAATTCCTGAATGCTCAAGTCCAAAGGAGAATTTAGGAATTCTACCTTGTCAGGAATTCAGGAATTCCTGTAATTCTAGTAAATGAACATGCCCTTAGAGTTAACAATGCTCTTAGATTTGCCTAAATAGGCTCTAAGTGTCAATGGAAGAGGTTTTGAAAGCTTTTTATTAAGCGAGCAAATTGTAGGGAAGAAGGCTTTGTAAAATGCCCAAAAGTATCCCAAATGAAACAAGCTCTTGTTATTTATAAAATGAGCTCTAACAACTAGTTTCACAGTTAACTCAACTTTATTACGGCTAGCGTCGTAATCCCCAATGGCTAATTCAACGGAAATATTTTTTAATTTTAGTTGGCTCGTGGGTTACCGTCAGTGGGCAGTCGATCGAACTCAGTCGATCAGTCAGTTCTGAAAATAGACATCTAGTTCTTACAACCGCACAATGTCAGTGACTTGGTGGTCAGGGGTCGGTTAGCCGCCAGTTGACCGCAAGCTCATCGACGACAGTCAGTCAGACATTTATTGCATAACACAATCCAATTATCTTAGCTGCCAAGTTAACAGTTAGCTGCCAGTGCTGCAATCTGTAGAGTTTCAGAACTTAGTTCCAAACAAACCTGATCAACTTCTTGATTTTTCCTATGATGCTCTACATGTCTAAGGGCATTTCCTAAGGTTATCTAGGGTCTTGCATACCTGCGTTGATTGGCACTCTTGAAGATGATCCTTGATGATTTCGAGCCTTCCAAGATTTAGACTTTTCTACTTTGAATTTGATCTTCCTTTTACAAGTGCTAGACGCATGGTCTTCGGGACACTTTGTGAAGGAATTGACAATACAAGGGTAGTACAAATCTAATTATGGCACTAACACAATAAACAGTAGCTTGTAGATGGATTATCATGTACATGGACAATACTGCACTACAATAGACAGTAGCATTTAAATGGATCTTCATGGAAATGACCAATAGCATATGAATAGCATACTCACAACTACATATGGATTTGTTGGAGAAATTTACATAAGTTTTGATAAATAACTTGACGAAATAAATAGGTAGAGACAAGTGTTGAATTCATAAATTTGCACATTTACGTATCATTTTAGGATGAATTAAGGATTTAATTAGGTGAATTGCATCATTATTCATATAATTTCATCATTTTATGTATTTTCACCTAGAAACGTGAATTTTCATACTTTTCATATATTTTCTGCATTAACTTAGAATGTTTTGCAAATTTTTTTCTAAAGAGTCCTAGTTAGAGTAGAACTCTGTCTGAGTGGGTCCCGCCTTAATATGGGCTCTTCAATATTTGATGTGTTGAATTAGAATGTGCGGAAAATGAGAATTACAGGTCCCTATCATGGAACCCACTTTCAAGCACACATTGTCATCTTAGGCCATGCATTGCTGAATTGAAATAAATTGAAGAATTCACCATGTGAACGCACAAGCCATATGCAAATTGATCAAAGGAGGGGTCCACTCATCATGTCAGTGAAGAGTCCTAACTATAGTAGAAGACTTCTCATAGGGCCCACTATTCAAGCAGATGAAATGTCCCACTTGGTAAGGTCCACAGTAGTTGCAAATTTGAAATTATTAATGGATAATTCAAAGAGCACAATTCTGATTGGAACAAAAGAAGAAGAGTTGAATCATCCACATCTGATGTGCTTTCAAAAATGAAAGTTGTGCAGAGATAGAATCCAATGCAAATCAAAATTTACAAGTTAATCCCATTTTTCTCATGATAACTCATCTTCAAATGGCTATAATTTTCAATCCGACCATCTGATCGATGGAATTTACCTACTGCTGGAAAGCTTATTCAGATAGATATCCGTGGAGCCCAAGAACATGCAAATAAGAGCTATATTGACAAAGTTATGGGCCCGGAGATTTTCATGTTCATTTTTAGACGGGATTGTAATTAAATCCACGCCGTTGATAATCAATTGCTACACATCCCTTGTGGGACCCCATTTGAAGATTAGCCAAGGACACCTAAATTAAGAAAAAGAATCATCTCAAAGCCAAAAGCCTTTCCAAAAGAAAAGTTAGCATGGAGAGCAAGAAAGAATCCCTACAAATAAGGAAAAAAGTGACCTAAATGGGTGGTACTTCTTTACTAAAATAGGTTTGCAAAAGGCATAAAAGGAGACATGATGGAGACCCATAGGACCACATTCCATATGTCCAAAACAACTCCACCCATCTTTCTTTATTGGTTTATTCTCTCCTAGCCACACCTTCTCTTCCTTACCTCTTTTCTCCATTATTTTATTTTGGTAGACTTGGGCCATGTCCAAGGATTTATTTTAAAGGAGAATCTTTGTGAAGGAGAAGTTGTAAAAATGAAGTTCTAAATGAAAATCATATATTTTGCAATGAAGGAGTAGATTCTTTTGGATCGGAGCACAAAGTGAAGTTAAGTAATTTTATTTTTGTTCTATATCTTTAATTTAATTTTTTTGTCCCTATGATGCATGTTTATTAGAATAATAGATCTGCCTTCGCGCCACAGGCAAACCTCCACTTTATATTTTTAATAAATTTCTTTTTGATCAGTTAATCTTCTTTTGATAAAATATACTTAGGTTTTTATGCCTTTGATATTTTATGCTTAATTTGTTAACTAACGCTCAAAGTAATTTATATTTTTATGAGGTGATGGAGATCTTAGGTTCTTCTGCTTAAGAATTGAATTTTAAAATATATATATCTTCTAGATCAGAAACATTGAGTTGTTTCTGATCTAAGTTATTTACAAGACAAAAGACTAAATTAAAGTATATGGATTGAGAATTGAAATTAATTAATGAACTCTTTGTTGCTCTGATTTACCTTTATCATTATTGTTATCCATTCATCTTGTATAGTATCTTTATTTCTCATTCAAATATTAATTTATTTTTATTTTTATTATAAAAAATTTTAGATTTTAATAAAAAATTATTTCAATAGTGCTCCTTGTGGAATTCGACCTGTACTTATCACTGTCTTAAAAAGACAGCTGTGCACTTGCAGTATGAAAAGATTGAATTTAAATTCACATCAGAAAGAATGAACTCGAACAATTGGCAGTCAAGACATGTCACGGATGACGCTTTTTTATGCAAATCTCACCCCCACATTTGTACAATGGACTCACAAGCATCTATCCTAGGTGACAATGACTACTGATAAGTACTTTAAAATGTACATTTTTATAATAATTTTATGAGCATTTAAGGACGTATTCATCATAACATGCTTCATCTCATTAGAAATTCATGATTTTATGTTTTTATTCATCAAAGTTTGAATTCAAGTTAAAACCCATTGAAAATTCACATTATAATGAAACCTTCCATTTTTAGAATTGAAAGTCGGAAATCAATCATAACTTATAATTCACACATGAAATAATGAGATTTCTTTTCACCATTAGTTAGATTAGGAAGAATTAGATAAATTGGTGTCATTTTATGAATACATTTAGTGTGAAATAGGGCCCACAACATGTTTTTGTGAATTATGCATAGAATTGTCATTTTATGATGAAAACTCACTTTTGTATAGGTCTTTCAAGGTAACGGGACATGAAAGGATTGGAAAATGTCATGAGCAAATTCATAAATAACTTGCAAGATTTGATGAAGAGATTTGAACAAGAAAGATTTGAAGATCATGGGGGACCCCTTGCTTAAGCGTGCATGGGGATTCACATTGCTGTTGCTGGGGAGCCCCACACACGAAGGTAATTTTCTAAACTTTCCTTTTTAATTTATCGCTTCATGGGAATGGTTTATATTTTGAGCATCATACTAGTTTTAGGTGGTGCATTCATGGAGTGATCGACCGGCCCTCACTTAATTAAAGGAAAGTTGAATTCTGATTTTTTATTATTAAAATCTAACTTTTTCAGAAATCCCATTATATAAAATCTGATTTTTTTCAAAAATTCGAATCTTTGGAAAGTCCCCTTTCTTAGTTTGTGCCTGTTTTAGAAAACTGAATTTTTTTTTTTTTGGTAGGTTGCCTTCTTAGGTTCTTTTAACTTTAAAATCTATTTTTTGTTAGTTTGTGTTTTTAAAAGTTTCTAATAAAATTCTGATTTTCTTAATTGATAACTAGACAATATTGGAACATTTCCTTAAGTGGCAGTTTTCCAATCTTAAAAGGTTGGCAAACTACAAAATCTGGTTTTTACTAAAATCTGATTTTTTTTAGTTTTCTATTTTTTAAGGTTAAAATAAAAAAATCCAAACAAGAAAATTGGCCACCCTCCCCTCTCAATTCCATTAGTGCATGAGCATGAAGCCAAAACCTATTTGGCAACGTGATTCAAAGAAACGCTTAGAACGTAGAGAATCTCCGACCAAATGGTTTCTAGAAATCCTTGAAAATCCAAAGTCTCCAGTCCATCTAGATTTTCCAGTGCAATTATATATATACATATATATATATATATATATATGAAGCGAAGTGAATCTAATTGAGAAATCAAGCACTTCGCTCCAATTGATTCTGACTCATCCAATTTAATTTAGTTTGACCCTAGCAAATGGGTCAGGACCCTAACAAATGGGTTGGGTCAGGGCAAATTAGGTTGAGTCAGGTATAAAGTGTACCCGTATATTTTTAATGACGTGGTAAAAATTAAACATGTTATGTGCCAAGACTCGAACTTAGGATAATATGGATTTCAAAAGGGCAAGCCTACCACTACACCGCAAAGCATCTTTTTGTTAATAGTCATCAACAAAAACTTAAAATTAGTTAATGAGGAAGGGACTCAACCCCACTTTGGAATATTGACCTGGAGTTGGAATTTATCTACGAGGTATTTATAAAAATAACTATATTTTTATAATATTGACCCCTATAAATACTGTTGTTATTATTTTCATACTTTTATAAATCGTGATTTAAAAGGAGTGGACCACTACCATAGACCCCATCTATTAAAAATCAAAATCATTAAGAGAAACATCCTTTCTATTTATGGGATTTCCCCAATTTTCACCTCAATCTGGGTTATTTCCACGGTCAAATTGATTCTCTAATAAAAAAATACAAAATACTGAAGTTTTCTCAATAAAGTTTTTTTTTTCTGTGATTTGGACTCTCTATCATGCCTTTTGTCTATTAAGAAACTACCAATATCATCCCATTTCTATGAAGGCAATAACATTTGAGTGTTAATGGGTCCCAGTGTCCAAGTACCTTTACTCTAAGGAATTTCAGATATTTTTGTTTGTTCTGACTATATAAAATTTATTTTTTTGAGAAGGTGAAATGCTGAGTTCTGGGTTGTCTGGTTTACTTAATCCTTAGTCATTTTTATTAAATCCACTCTTAATTTTGGGTTGTCGGGTTTCTTTTTTATTCATTGATTTTGATTGTAGACTTTTTTTTAAGAATACAGAACTAATGGTAAAAAGAATCTCCAATAATATTGGTCCATCTAAATAAAGAATTAAGGTCATTCTTATTATCATAATTTTCTACTATCTCCAATATAATTCCATTTCTCCATGTCAAAAAGAGAACTTTCATTTTTTCCATTTATTTACTTTTGAGTTCATTGTATTTGATTATAGCAAGTTCAATAGTTCTTTTATTTCTTTGTGTCTCTTTTTAGTACCATCTCAGGTCTCATTTGCATGCTTAGGTTAGATAAGTGTTCAACCTATTTTTAAAATATGAGCATCTTGAGACAATTTGCGTAATCATTAAATGTTTCAATTTGAGAAGAAAACCTATTTTAATTCATTTACTTTTGAGTTCATTTTAATTCATTTACTTTTGAGTTCATCATTTTTTATTTGAGAAATTTTAATTATGTCATTTTAATTTTCTATGACAACCATTTTACAATAAAACTAAACTCAAATGAATATATAATAAATGGAATTGATCAACAAAAATAATAAGTTTCATAATTAATAAGAAAATGTCAATATTATTGAAAAAAGAAAAACTCGCGACAATAGCATTGAGCTAAAGAGGGGGCGAGAAACTTTCCATGTAACTGATGTGCTACAATGCATGCTTGCCGAGGGAGAAAGGGTAGAGTTTGGTTTTTTCATTTTTATGTGTGGCTTTAACTTTTATAAATCGTGACGTAAATGTAGTAGAATACTACGATAGACCTAATTTATTAAAAATCACAATCATTAAGACAAACATCCTTGCTATTTATGGGATACCTCATATTTTCACCTCATTCTGGGTTATTTCCATGGTCAAATTGATTCTTTGATAAAAAATATAAAATATTGGAGTTTTCCAAATAAAGTTTTTTCTGTGATTTGAACTGTCCATCATGCCTTTTGTCTATTAAGAAACTCCCAATATCATCCTATTTCTATCAAGGCAAAAGCATTTGAGTTTTAATGGGTCCCAATGTATAAGTGCCACTAATCTAAGGAATTTCAAGTATTTTTGTTTGTTCTAATTATATGATTTTCTTCTTTTTAGAATGAGAAATGCTGATTTCTGGGTTGTCTGGTTTATTTCATCCTTAGTATTTTTTATTTAATCCACTCTCGGTTCTGGGTTGTCTGGTTTCTTTTTTATCTATTGATTTTGATTGCACACTTTTTGTTAAGAATGTGGAACTAATTGTAAAAATATATCTAATAATATTGATCCATCTAAATAAATAATTAAGCTCATTCTTATTATCATCATTTTCTACTTTCTCCAATATAATTCTATTTTCCTATGTCAAGAAAACTTTCATTTTTTCCATTCATTTACTTTTAAGTTCATTGTATTTTATTGGAGCAACTTCAATAATTCTTTTGTTTCTTTGTGTCTCTTTTTAGTATCGTCTCAAGTCTCATTTGCATACTTACTGTAAGACCCCGACCTGAGTGTCCACGATTAGTGCTAATTAAGTCGCGTGCTAGTGTTAAGCGTGATTAGTAGAATTTGACTAAGTTGGATTAGTATAGTTCTTGATATAGCTTTGGGGAGTTTTAAGTGTCTTGTGCTTAGTGGGATCCTTTGGGGGTTCCTTTTTTATAGTCTTGCATTTACTTGGGGGATTACTCGAGATTCCTATAATTCTTGTCTTGATCACGTTTTACTCATCTTGTCGATCCCTACAACTTTCATGTTGATCTCGTCCTCGTCCGGAACCCTGAAACCCGACTTTCCTTGCATTGAGGGCAAAACAGTCTTTTACACTAAATCTGTACCTAAAATTTGATATCTCCAAAACCCGCGAAAACTATACTTTTCGAAAACTAGATATTTCGGTGATCATTTTTCCCTTCTTCGTCGAATTCGCTTGAAGTCCCGATAGTTGTGATTTCAACCTCCCAAGATCTCTAGTGGTGGAGCCCACACTCAACTTGTATATAAGAGAACCCATCTTCTTCTTCTTCCTTCTCCAGCACAACCTAACAAGAGCTAGGGCTTTTCCCTCTCTTATTTTCTCCTTGCTTCTCCACCACCAAATCACCACCAAGCTTGCACCAATAGCACAAATGGAAGTCATCATCTTCTTCTTCACCACTTGGTCTCTCCATTGATACAACTCTTGAAGAGAGACCTCCATTCCAAGTCCTTCCTTGAGCTAGTCTTACCCTTTTGAAGAACCATCTGGTAAGTAATCCTTCCAACTCTTTTGTTATTGTGTTTCCCTAGCATTGGAGGAGCTTCCTTTTCATTATTAAAGCTTTAATCTTCTTATTCCTTGTTTGACCCATTTTAGGTGTATTTGGGGATTTTTGTGTGTAGTTGTGATCTTGGCTTGGAGAAGTGTCTAGAGGGTTGATTTCTTGAGTAAAGACCCTAAGGCAAGAGGAATGAATTGATGTTTGGGTTTTGAATGTTTTTTATGACAAAGATGATTGACTTTGCTATCTCCATTAATGTTCTGTTAACTTGCATTGAATTTGAATTTAATGCTCTTGAAAAGGTTGGTTAGTTCATTTATTGTCTTGAGAGTGCCCAGTGTCGTACAGTCTCGGGAGCATTGTCGCGACCCCGGACCGGGTTCGGGGAACCAAATCCGGGATCGGGACTAATTGTTATGAAGCCAATGATGTGGTCATATGGAAAGATGACAATAATTAAAAGTATATTTATGATCAAGCGTACACGGGTTAACAAAAGAACACTCATTACCCGTGCACGTGATTTCCCACAAGTGTCCGCGGTGAGGATATTCCAACACACATAACCATTTAGTATAATTGCGGAAGCATATGGTAAATCATGCATGTATTTCATTTCCCAAAATATCAAGGCTGATTACATTTGAATATGAGTATCAGAATGAGCAATGTCCTAAAGCATAACCCAGAAGTACATATTCAAGTTTAATCAGAAAATCAGTTAATTACAATTCCCAAAAATAGAGGCCAATAAAGGCCAATATAAACAAAACAATAACCACCAGAAAACTATCCAAACAATCCCCCAAAATGTTTCGCAGCTCGGCAGCCCGATGTTTACATAACATCGTCAGTACGCCACTCAACTAGCGGCTGCGGTTCTCCGACCGCCTCCTCTGGCTCCTCCTCTGGATAACCGACAACGGGACATGAGTACCAAAGCAAAGGGTCAGACACGACGGTCTGGCAGGTAGATGAAAAGATAAGTACATTTAATAATAAAGACCTTTACCTTGGAAAACATGTAAACCTGTTTAAACAATGGCTTTCAAAAGTAAATGAAGCATTTCATTTAAAACACACATGCAGTAATAAAACATGTAAGGTAACCAAGGAAATCGGGAAACAATCAAGATGGCATCCACAAGAAGCTAAGTCCTCTATCACCGAAGTGACGTGAGTATCGGGTGTTGACCTCGGTCACCGAAGTGAGGAGGTGCAACCAAGTTACATATATATACAATAATACGGGACGGGACCGCGGTAGCAAACCGGGTATCGGGAATCACGGTAGCGAACCGGATATCGGGAACCACGGGAGCGAGCCGGGTATCGGACGGGACCACGGTTAATAAACCGGGTATCGGGATCCAAGCTGCAGCTGGCGGGACGGGAAGGGATCTCCAAGTCGGTAGATCAGACCGACAAGGTCATCCAAGCTTAGTGGTGCCGACTCATAGGACAAATCACGCAAATCGAGATAGGTATAAAACAAATCCAGTACAAGGCTAAAAGCGGGCAAGACGGGGTGCTCAAGGCACAATCATTATTTCAGTATCGGGTCATGCGCATCGGGCTAGTACAGGCTACAAAGACAATTTCGTGCTTTCGGGGTTCATAAATCATAACTCGTAAATTTCGGATATAAAAGAGTGAAATAAGCTTTTGAAATATCGGGATGAGCATCAAACTTCAAAGTTGATTCAAGTGCACAGGGATTCCGAATGTCTATTAATAAAACTTGGTACTCCTTGGATTTGGGAGACAGTCCGGGTTCCTTATACACTATAGTAACCTCAATGCTTAAATGAATCTCGATGATGTGGTTCCTCTCTCTAGCGTGCTACCAACAAACACTCCACCTATGCTTCGAGTACAATCCCAGGTGAGCGGTGTCCATTGCTCTCAGAAAGGTTCACAAGCAAATGGGTGGAGGCTCCCTTCAATCTTCCTTTATTCATAGAATTCAGGGAAATTTCGGTTACCTTGCGGTCAGAAGGCGGTTAGCCGCCATCGAGTCCGGCGGTTAACCTCTGGCTGACCGTGAGGCTGACCGTGGGATTGCAGCTCTCTGGAATTGTAACCGCTACAATTCGGTTGGCTGGCGGTTAGCCGCTGAAGAATTCGGCGGTTAGCAGCTAGCTGACCGCGGAGCTGACCGTGAGGTTATAGCTTTCTGGAAACGTAACCGCCATAATTCGGTGGACTGGCGGTTAGCCGCTGATGAGTTCGGCGGTTAGCCGCTAGCTGACCGCGGAGCTGACCATGAGGTTACAGCTTTCTGGAAACGTAACCACCATAATTCGGTGGACTGGCGGTTAGCCGCTGATGAGTTCGGCGGTGAGCCGCTAGCTGACCGCGGAGCTGACCGTGAGGTTACAGCTTTCTGGAAACGTAACCGCCATAATTCGGTGGACTGGCGGTTAGCCGCTGATGAGTTCGGCGGTTAGCCGCTAGCTGACCGCGGAGCTGACCGTGAGGTTGCAGCTTTCTGGAAATGTAACCGAACTTGCTTCGGTTAGCCGCTGGTCACCAGGCGGCTAGCCGCTGGGCGACCGCCAGCTGACCGCCAGTCACGGGAATTTCTTCACTGGTTCAGATTCAGGTCTTCCTTTCCCCCAAACAAATCCCTTTCATTCTCCCTTGACATTCATACAATTAATAAGGGAAGGAGGACGACCATCATCACAAGGATTCACTTAGGCATTGTACAAAAGATGAACTCAAAACTACAATCCATGATTTTAAGACAATAGATGAAAACAAAAGCTAGAAATCATGTTTCAAGACAATAAAGAGGCTTACCAACCTCATTCAAAGCATTTAACATCATTGAATGCAATTAAAACAAAGCATTAATGAAGTAATGATTCAAACACATTTGTCATAAAAATCATTGAAAGCTAACTATCCATTCAATCCACTTGCCTCAAGGTTCTCTATGCAAGAAATCGAGCTATTAATCTCTTCCTCCAAGCCAAGAATGCTATCTACACAAAACCCCAAAAATGCAAACCCCAAAATGGGTCAAACAAGGAATAGGGAGGAGAAAGCTTCAATAATGACAATAGGGCTCCTCTAAAACTAGAAGAACACAAATCTAAGAGATTGGAAGGGAAAACTTATTAGGAAAGTCCTCAAAAGGCAAGATGAGCTTCAAGGGAGTTCTAAAATGGGTGGTTTCCTTCCACCAATAGTATCAATGGGTAGCTCTAGTAGTGAGGAAGAGGAAGGTGAAATTCGTTTCTTGATTGATGCAAGGTGGGTGGTGCTTGATGGTGGAGAAACAAGAAGAAGAATAGAAAAGGAAGCCAAGAAACCCTAGGCTGTTCTCTTTGTGCTGGAAAAAGGAAATGGAAGAAGAGGGTTCTCCTTATATACAAGTGGGTGTGGGTCCCAACTCTAGGAAATCTTTGGAGGCTGAAAGCACTAATCTCGGGACCTCGGACGAAATCGACGAAGAAGAGAAAAGTGATCGTCGAAATATCTAGTTTCCAAAAAGTACATGTTTCGCGGGTTTTGGGGATATCGACTTTTGGGTACAGATTTCATGCATAATGACTGTTTTGCCCTCAATGCAAGAGAATCGGGTTTTCGGGGTTCCGAATGAGCACGGGATCAACATGAAAACTATAGGGATTAACAAGACGAGTAAAACGGAATAGAAATGCAAATCACCGGAGTACTAACAACCCCCCACACAAAAGTAAAGCCAACCAAAAAGGGAACCCCCAAAGGGTCCCACCAACACGAAGCACTAAAACTCTCCCACAACCATAAAAAAGCTATTCTAGTCCAAGCTTAGTCAAAAATCACTAATCAAGCTTAGCACTAGTGCGCAACATAATTAGCACTAATCGAGTCATTTGGGTCGGGGTCTTACATCCTCCACCCCTTAGGGCATTTGGTCCTCCAAATGAAATACAAACTCACCTCGGGGAGGAGATGCGGATACTTCTTCTGCACTTGATCTCGTACTTCCCACGTTGCCTCTTCTGGCCCATGATTCTCCCAAAGTACTTTCACCCACTGAATAGTCCGTGACCTCAACTCTTGCTCTTTCTTGTCTATGATCCGAATGGGCTTCTCAACATAAGTGGCATTTTCTCTGATCTCTAACGGTTCATGCCGGAGTACATGTGAAGGATCGGGGACGTACTTCTTCAACATCGATACATGGAAGACGTTGTGTACACCGGATAACTCGGGTGGTAAGGCTAATCTGTAAGCCACATCACCAATCTTGCCCACAATGTCGTACGGTCCGATGTATCTCCGTGACAACTTGCCTTTCTGCCCAAACCTCAAAGTTCCTCTGGTAGGTGATACCTTCAAGAAAACCTTATCCCCTTCTTTAAACTGTAGATCCCTTCGATGAGCATCTGCATAACTTTTCTGTCTGCTCCGGGCTATCTTCAAACATTCTTGGATCTGTCTCACTTTGTCAGTAGTCTCACTCACTAGGGACGGTCCATGGAAACTGCGGGTGCCAACTTCTTCCCAATAAACAGGTGTCCTACACCTTCTGCCGTACAAAGCCTCAAAAGGCGCCATCCCAATGCTAGAATGGTAGCTGTTGTTGTAGGCAAACTCACATAACGGCAGAGTCTCATCCCATTGAGTCTTGAAGTCTAACACACAAGCATGTAGCATGTCCTCGAGGGTCTGAATCGTCCTCTCTGACTGCCCATCTGTCTGAGGGTGATAAGCTGTACTAAACTGCAACTTCGTACCCATAGACTCATGTAGGGTCTTCCAAAATCTCGAGACGAACCTGCTGTCTCTGTCCGAAGTGATGGAAACTGGCTGTCCATGTCTACTGACGATCTCATTAACGAACAACCCTGTCAGGGGTAACATGTGCATCTTCTTCCCTGTCTTCATGGGGATAAAGTGAGCTGACTTGGTGAGTCTGTCCACATCACCCATATCGCATCATTGCCTCTGCTAGTCTTCGGTAGTCCCGAAATAAAATCCATGGTAATGTGCTCCCACTTCCACTCCGGGATCTCTAATGGTTGCAACAATCCTGGAGGCTTCTGATGTTCTGCCTTTATTAACTGACACGTCATACAACGAGATACAAACGCTGCAATCTCTCTCTTCATATTGTTCCACCAAAATCTACCCTTCAAATTCTGGTACATCTTTGTGCTGCCTGGGTGCACGGAATACTTTGCACTGTGAGCTTCTGCCATGATGTCATTCCTCAAATCTTCGATGTTAGGCACACACAAACGATCACGGTAGTGAAGAACTCCGTCAACCAAACGAAAATCAGGACGTTCTGCTATGTGATCTACAATCTTGGCTAACTCTGGATCTTGCAACTGACTGTCCTTAATCTTCCGGATGAACGAAGGCTCTGACACTGACATATTGGCAATTATGGCACCCTTCCTTAGTGGCTGGAGGTCTATCTTCAACTCCTCAAATTGATCAAAAATACAAGTACCACTCAAATTTGCTATGCCCACTGACTTCCTACTCAAAGCATCGGCAACTACATTCGCTTTCCCTGGGTGATACTTGATTGGAAAATCATAGTCTTTGATATACTCCATCCATCTCCGCTGCCTCATGTTCAACTCCTTCTGAGAAAATAGGTACTGTAGGCTGCGGTGATCCGAATGAACCTCAAACTTCTCTCCGTAGAGGTAATGTCTCCACATCTTCAATGCAAAGACAACTGCTGCCAACTCAAGATCATGGGTCGCATAATTCTTCTCGTGATCTTTCAACTGCCGGGACCCATAAGCTACAACTCTTCCTTCTTGCATCAACACACAACCGAGTCCAATGTTCGAAGCATCGGTAAAGATGGTAAAACCGCCGTTTCCGGATGGCAAGGTAAGGACTGGTGCGGTAGTTAATCTCTTCTTCAGCTCTTGGAAACTAGCTTCACACTGATCTGTCCACACATACGGTACATTCTTCCTCGTTAGCTTCGTCAACGGTGCTGCAATCGACGAAAACCCTTGCACAAACCTCTTGTAATACCCTGCCAAACCAAGAAAACTCCTAATTTCTGACACATTCTTCGGTCTTTCCCACTCCAC
This sequence comes from Umbellularia californica, assembly GCA_028538565.1. NCBI lineage: Eukaryota > Viridiplantae > Streptophyta > Magnoliopsida > Laurales > Lauraceae > Umbellularia > Umbellularia californica. The sequence continues at coordinate 46,320,000 of JAPQWN010000006.1, read as the reverse complement.
TACTGCCTCAATCTTGGACGGGTCTACAGACAAACCTTCCTTGGAGATTATGTGTCCCAAAAATGCGACTTGCTCTAGCCAAAATTCACACTTGTTGAGCTTCGCATACAACTGATTCTCCCTCAAAAGCTGCAACGCTATCCTCAGATGCTCTTCATGCTATTCTCTGGTCTTAGAGTACACCAAAATATCATCTATGAACACCACTACAAACTGATCTAGATACTGCGCAAAGATCTTGTTCATCAAAGCCATGAACACTGCCGGTGCATTGGTCAACCCAAATGGCATCACTAGAAACTCATAGTGGCTATATCTTGTCCGGAAAGCTGTTTTCAACACATCTGATTCTCTGACCCTCAGCTGATGGTAACCGGATCTCAAATCAATCTTCGAAAAGTATGAAGCACCTTGTAATTGATCAAACAATTCGTCTATCCTTGGCAATGGATACTTGTTCTTGATGGTCACTTGGTTCAATCTCCGGTAGTCAATACACATTCTCATCGAACCATCCTTCTTCTTAACAAACAAAACCGGAGCTCCCCACGGTGAAATACTAGGTCTCACAAAACCTTTGTCTAACAACTCTTGCAATTGTATCTTCAACTCACCTAATTCTGCCGGAGCCATTCTATATGGTGCAATAGATATCGGAGCGGTCCCCGGTAACAACTCAATGGTAAAATCAATCTCTCTCATGGGTGGTAATCCCGGAATCTCCTCCGGAAATACATCCGGGAACTCCCAAACAATAGGGATCTCCTCCACCCCTCGGGACCGTTTATCCTCCGTGATAAACGCCAAATAGGCTTCACATCCACTTCTCAAAAGTCTATCAGCCTTCAACGCTGAGACAAACCCTGCACGAGGATTTCTCTTCTCTCCCTGGAACAACACCCCTGCTGGTGTCGCATCCAACTTGAATGTGAGGGTTTTATGGAAACAATCCATTGTGGCATGGTACCCTGCCAGCCAATCCATCCCTAGGATGACATCAAAATCCTTCATCTCCAACAGAATAAGATCTGTGGGTAACACAACTTCTCCTATCCGGACTGTACAACTAGGGTACTGAACCGTACAATCAACTTGTTTTCCTACTGGTGTAGCTACAGTCAAGATGTACTCAAGATCTCTACCATGCACATTTATCAGTTTAGAAAATGCATGGGATATGAATGAATGCGTAGACCCAGGGTCAAATAATATTCTAGCTTCTATCCCACTGACAAGAAGTGTACCTTCCACAACATTGCCTGCTGCCTCCGCATCAGCTCTGTTGACCGCATACACTTGTCCTCGCTGCTGTGGCCTGATAGGTGCCTGCTGTGGCCTGCCTTGAGGGGCATTTCTGTTCTGTTGAGGTGGACGCTGAATATGCTGCTGACGGGCCTGCTGCTGCTGCTGGGGCCTAAACTGCTGCGGTGGTGCCTGTTGCTGAAGTGGCCTTGCCTGGTTCTGCACTACCAGTGCATTCTGTGGCGGTGCTGGACGCGGTACTCCTTGAGGCTGCTGATTTTGCCTATTCGGTCTTGGGCAATTTCTCATTTGATGATCCATGGAACCACATCTAAAGCACGCCCCGGTGATAGTACGACATTGGGCGCTCTCATGGTTCTTGCCACAGTGGATACAAACATGCTGCACATTGTCTTGCCTCTGCCTCTTGTTCTGCTGGTTCCTTTGCTGATGATGCTGCTGCTGGGGCTGCCCTTGTCCCTTTCCTTGAGATCTAAAGACCTTGTGGTGGAAGTTCTCGAACTTGTAGGCCCTCTTGATCGCCTCTTCAAAAGTGACCGGTGGTATAACTCCCGTAGCATCTCTCTCGATGATGGGATGAAGTCCTTCAAGGAACTTGGTTATCTTCTTCTCCACCGTGTCTACTAATTCGGGTACATATCTTGACAACCTCTCAAACTTAGTGAGGTATTCTTGAACGGTCGTATTGCCTTGGACAAGCTGTTGAAACTCTACAGCCTTCTGCCTCCTGATGTGCATGGGCACATACTTGTCACGAAACTGTATCTTGAAATTCTGCCATGCAACTGCGTCAGCCATTGTCCTATACTCTTCCCTCACAGTTTTCCACCAGATATCTGCCAACCCGGTGAATAGGGCCGTTGCCAGCTTTACTCTCTCTCCCCCTGTACATCTGAAGACTTCAAAGATGTTTTCTGTATGGTCTAACCAGTCATCTGCGATTAAGGGATCTTCTGAGCCAACAAAATCCTTGGGGGCCCTCTTTCTGAATCGCTCAAACAAAGCATTGGGGTCATGCTCCCTCTGATTAATAACAATTGCAGGTTGAGGCTGGACTGGCTCTGGCCTTCTCTGTAACACTTCCAACAACTGTCTCTGCATCTCTGCCAATTCTCCGGCATGATCCTCATCCTTCTTTAGCATTTGTTCTTGAAGTCTAGTCTGATTCTCATTAGCTTGACGCTGATCGAGCATAGCTTGCATCATCTGTTGGAACTGGTTTGGCCTAGCATTTCCCACTCCATCTTCCCCAATTGGCCCTGTATTCTCAACTGGTCCTGTATAATCACTGTTACTCGCTGTGGGGTTGCCATTTACCGGGCGTTTACGTGGTGGCATGATGCTGCAAAACAAGTCGTTAGGACATAATAATCAAGAATAGGGTCACACATTGCTCACGCGATTCTAACTAACGGAAGATCTAACGAATCCTCGCCACGTCCTTAGGATTTCTAGTTTCTTTTAATTGCTCGAAACACGTCTCGCTTTGATACCAGTCTGTCGCGACCCCGGACCGGGTTCGGGGAACCAAATCCGGGATCGAGACTAATTGTTATGAAGCCAATGATGTGGTCATATGGAAAGATGACAATAATTAAAAGTATATTTATGATCAAGCGTACACGGGTTAACAAAAGAACACTCATTACCCGTGCACGTGATTTCCCACAGGTGTCCGCGGTGAGGATATTCCAACACACATAACCATTTAGTATAATTGCAGAAGTATATGGTAAATCATGCATGTATTTCATTTCCCAAAATATCAAGGCTGATTACATTTGAATATGAGTATCAGAATGAGCAATGTCCTAAAGCATAACCCAGAAGTACATATTCAAGTTTAATCAGAAAATCAGTTAATTACAATTCCCAAAAATAGAGGCCAATAAAGGCCAATATAAACAAAACAATAACCACCAGAAAACTATCCAAGCAATCCCCCAAAATGTTTCGCAGCTCGGCAGCCCGATGTTTACATAACATCGTCAGTACGCCACTCAACTAGCGGCTGCGGTTCTCCGACCGCCTCCTCTGGCTCCTCCTCGGGATAACCGACAACGGGACATGAGTACCAAAGCAAAGGGTCAGACACGACGGTCTGGCAGGTAGATGAAAAGATAAGTACATTTAATAATAAAGACCTTTACCTTGGAAAACATGTAAACCTGTTTAAACAATGGCTTTCAAAAGTAAATGAAGCATTTCATTTAAAACACACATGCAGTAATAAAACATGTAAGGTAACCAAGGAAATCGGGAAACAATCAAGATGGCATCCACAAGAAGCTAAGTCCTCTATCACCGAAGTGACGTGAGTATCGGGTGTTGACCTCGGTCACCGAAGTGAGGAGGTGCAACCAAGTTACATATATATATACAATAATACGGGACGGGACCGCGGTAGCAAACCGGGTATCGGGAATCACGGGAGCGAGCCGGGTATCGGGACGGGACCACGGTTAATAAACCGGGTATCGGGATCCAAGCTGCAGCTGGCGGGACGGGAAGGGATCTCCAAGTCGGTAGATCAGACCGACAAGGTCATCCAAGCTTAGTGGTGCCGACTCATAGGACAAATCACGCAAATCGAGATAGGTATAAAACAAATCCAGTACAAGGCTAAAAGCGGGCAAGACGGGGTGCTCAAGGCACAATCATTATTTCAGCATCGGGTCATGCGCATCGGGCTAGTACAGGCTACAAAGACAATTTCGTGCTTTCGGGGTTCATAAATCATAACTCGTAAATTTCGGATATAAAAGAGTGAAATAAGCTTTTGAAATATCGGGATGAGCATCAAACTTCAAAGTTGATTCAAGTGCATAGGGATTCCGAATGTCTATTAATAAAACTTGGTACTCCTTGGATTTGGGAGACAGTCCGGGTTCCTTATACACTATAGTAACCTCAATGCTTAAATGAATCTCGATGATGTGGTTCCTCTCTCTAGCGTGCTACCAACAAACACTCCACCTATGCTTCGAGTACAATCCCAGGTGAGCGGTGTCCATTGCTCTCAGAAAGGTTCACAAGCAAATGGGTGGAGGCTCCCTTCAATCTTCCTTTATTCATAGAATTCAGGGAAATTTCGGTTACCTTGCGGTCAGAAGGCGGTTAGCCGCCATCGAGTCCGGCGGTTAACCGCTGGCTGACCGTGGGATTGCAGCTCTCTGGAATTGTAACCGCTACAATTCGATTGGCTGGCGGTTAGCAGCCGAAGAATTCGGCGGTTAGCCGCTAGCTGACCGCGGAGCTGACCGTGAGGTTACAGCTTTCTGGAAACGTAACCGCCATAATTCGGTGGACTGGCGGTTAGCCGCTAGCTGACCGCGGAGCTGACCGTGAGGTTACAGCTTTCTGGAAACGTAACCGCCATAATTCGGTGGACTGGCGGTTAGCCGCTGATGAGTTCGGCGGTTAGCCGCTAGCTGACCGCGGAGCTGACCGTGAGGTTACAGCTTTCTGGAAATGTAACCGAACTTGCTTCGGTTAGCCGCTGGTCACCAGGCGGCTAGCCGCTGGGCGACCGCCAGCTGACCGCCAGTCACGGGAATTTCTTCACTGGTTCAGATTCAGGTCTTCCTTTCCCCCAAACCAATCCCTTTCATTCTCCCTTGACATTCATACAATTAATAAGGGAAGGAGGACGACCATCATCACAAGGATTCACTTAGGCATTGTACAAAAGATGAACTCAAAACTATAATCCATGATTTTAAGACAATAGATGAAAATAAAAGCTAGAAATCATGTTTCAAGACAATTAAGAGGCTTACCAACCTCATTCAAAGCATTTAACATCATTGAATGCAATTAAAACAAAGCATTAATGAAGTAATGATTCAAACACATTTGTCATAAAAATCATTGAAAGCTAACTATCCATTCAATCCACTTGCCTCAAGGTTCTCTATGCAAGAAATTGAGCTATTAATCTCTTCCTCCAAGCCAAGAATGCTATCTACACAAAACCCCCAAAATGCAAACCCCAAAATGGGTCAAACAAGGAATAGGGAGGAGAAAGCTTCAATAATGACAATAGGGCTCCTCTAAAACTAGAAGAACACAAATCTAAGAGATTGGAAGGGAAAACTTATTAGGAAAGTCCTCAAAAGGCAAGATGAGCTTCAAGGGAGTTCTAAAATGGGTGGTTTCCTTCCACCAATAGTATCAATGGGTAGCTCTAGTAGTGAGGAAGAGGAAGGTGAAATTCGTTTCTTGATTGATGCAAGGTGGGTGGTGCTTGATGGTGGAGAAACAAGAAGAAGAATAGAAAAGGAAGCCAAGAAACCCTAGGCTGTTCTCTTTGTGCTGGAAAAAGGAAATGGAAGAAGAGGGTTCTCCTTATATACAAGTGGGTGTGGGTCCCAACTCTAGGAAATCTTTGGAGGCTGAAAGCACTAATCTCGGGACCTCGGACGAGATCGACGAAGAAGAGAAAAGTGATCGTCGAAATATCTAGTTTCCAAAAAGTACATGTTTCGCGGGTTTTGGGGATATCGACTTTTGGGTACAGATTTCATGCATAATGACTGTTTTGCCCTCAATGCAAGAGAATCGGGTTTTCGGGGTTCCGAACGAGCACGGGATCAACATGAAAACTATAGGGATTAACAAGACGAGTAAAACGGAATAGAAATGCAAATCACCGGAGTACTAACAATCCCCCACACAAAAGTAAAGCCAACCAAAAAGGGAACCCCCAAAGGGTCCCACCAACACGAAGCACTAAAACTCTCCCACAACCATAAAAAAGCTATTCTAGTCCAAGCTTAGTCAAAAATCACTAATCAAGCTTAGCACTAATGCGCAACATAATTAGCACTAATCGAGTCACTCGGGTCGGGGTCTTACAAGCTTGCTTCAGATGTGGTTCGATGAACCATCAGATGAGAGATTGTCCAAGACAGAACAAGCAGAATCAGCAGTAGCAGGGAGCACCGCTTCCAGCACCGCCACAAAATGCAATAGTTGTCCAGAATCACGTAAGGCCGCTTCAGCAATAGGCACCACCGCAACAGTATAGGCCCCAACAATAGCAGCAGCAGGCCCGTTAACAAGGAGAACATCAGAATCAGCGTCCCCCGCAACCAAACAGAAATATCCCTCAAGGCAGGCAACAACAGGCTCTGATCAGGCCACAGCAACGGGGACAAGTGTATGCAGTTAATAGAACTGATGCAGAGGCAATGTTGTGGAAGGTACACTTCTTGTTTGTGGGATAAAAGCTAGGATATTGTTTGACCCTGGCTCTACGCATTCTTTTATATCCCATGCATTTTCTAGATTGATTGATGTGCATGGTAGGGAACTCGAGTATATATTGACTGTGGCTACCTATAAGGTCCCTGACCTTAATAGGGTGTTTAATTTCTTAATATTGGCAATTAGCCTAGTTAATTGTGATTCTAGCTAATTAGGCGGGTTTAGTGGCTAAGCGAGTTTCTTTTATCATTAGAAAGTGATTTGCGAAGTTTAGTTTGATTCCGAGTGCGATTAGTCCTAATAGGGGTTAAGTTGTGATTAATAAGAAAATTGGGTATTTTTCCGAAAAATTCCGTTTTCGTCGAATTTGGGTCCATTGGAAAGATCTCGTCGTGCTCGTCATTTTTCGTTCTTGACTCGTCGCAATCCGACGCCTCAAAGTCCGTCAAATAATCACTTTTCTCTTATTTCACTCAAATAGGGCATTTTGGTCATGTTCTCTCCCATCTTCACTTTAAGCCCTAACCTAGCACTTCCATTCATTCCTTCTTCCATTTCAGCTGCTGGGGCTTCTTCTTCTCTTCCTCCTCTTCATCTCTCTTCCTGCATGTGCTACCTAAGGGAGAGATTTTAAGAATCCAAGCTCACCATCTTCTTCCTCTCTTCCTCCTCTACTTCTAGACACAAATTTGGTATGTTTCCCTCAACCACTTCTTCCCTAAATCCCTTCCTCATTGTTGTAGAGATGTTGTATGTTGATAGATTTCATTTCTTTCTCTTCCATTTTACTCTTTGGGTGTAGGAGAAGGGTCTTTGGAAGGTTGGTTTGGCTTGGGTGTGAGTAGAGAGCTCTCCTCCTCTATTTCTCTCTCAATTTTCAATCATTTTACTCTCTTGGTGAAGGCAAGTAGATTAGCTTTATCTATTTCCCATTCATGTATATTATCTTCACTCTTGACAATGCAATTGTTTAGCAACCCATAATGACAAGCTTGTCTATGTTTATTTGGATTTCACATGCTAGATTAGGTCATTAATGGAATTGGACCCTAATTGAATGGTTGGGTTTGTGGATGGGAGGAATGGAATGGATGTGGAGAGAGCAGGAGGCTCTTTTTCTTGCAGGGATGGTCTTGGAGGAGGTGGGATTTGATTCCCCAAGTTTTAGACTCAGAAATGAGTAATTTTCTGCATATTCTGGACACTTGGCTTGAGCCAACCTTCAGTTCACTCGAGCCAAGTGGCCCCTGAGAAGTTTGGGTCGAGCGGACTTTCGTTCGCTTGAGCCAAAGAGGTTCTGTGACCAAGGCTCAGGATGACCATCTTCCGGAAGCCATAACTTTTGACTCGTTCGTCGGAATTTGGAGTTCTGTATACCGTTGGAAAGCTCTTGAGACGTAGAATCCAATGGTATACTAATCTTGATTATTAGAGTTTGGAAAAGGAAGTTAGTATTGGATCAATGAACCAACCCTTTATCTCTTTGGAAAGGGATTCTAAACCTAGTTTGGACCCTAGGTTGGAACCCATTAACCCTACCCTTGCATGACCAATTGGGCAAAATGAAAACGGAGCATGTTTGGCTTGGTGTGCTTTATCGATTGTCCGGGAATTTCCGTATATCAATGTAACTTGGCCAAATGCATGTGGAATTGAGTTAATTGGTGCCCAATAACTCCCGTACACCATGGCCCCATCAAAGTAGGACACTATTGACTCATTCTCTATACGTACTCCGTTGGGGATATGTTCGGTACACGATGGACAACTCTTGACCTAGGATTGGCTTGTTCTTCACCCTTGACTCTTGAATCATGTATCCGTAGCTTGTCGTATCTTATGCACTCTATCTTGTACACTTGTATACCTTTTTAACTTAACTTGTAGAATTAGAATGTGACCGGACTTAGAGTGTATCCTTAGGTACCTTGTCTTGTATTGATAAACATGTGTGGATAGACTTGGAAGAGGACTACTCATGGAACTTGGAACTTGACTTGTATCTTGGCTTGACTTGGAGTAGCCCTCAATTTTTTATCTTGTACTCGGGAACCTATCCACGTGTATTTGTCTTGGAACTTGTGTCATATGCAAGCCATCATCATCATCTTGCATTCATGACCAGCTGCAGACTGAGGATTATCAAGTGGGCCGGATACCGGACACTAGGGTGGACAGTCGGCTTTGGACGGCGTCCATGGCGCGAATAGCTGGGAGCGGGCTAGGACCGTGCTGCTATTCCTAGGACAAGAGCTAGGATCCCCCTAGAGCCGGACTTTGGGTATTCGTAGTCGGCTTGGACATCACTTATACCCCCGTGAGATGGTTAGGACATCCTCGGAGTCTCCTCTTGCTTGACATTGCATTTCATGGATGGTTATTCTTGTTTATCTCATTACTTGACTCTCGTACTATTCACGCTTATGCATAGCTTGTACTTTGTTATCTTATAATCATGTACTTGTCTTTATTCTCTTTTGAAACATGTTATGAATAGTGTATATTGCTTATCTTCTTGCCAACATATTGTTGATCCTTTATTCCATGGTGTGCAGAGGACACATTCTACTATCACATCGACCCGGATGCCAAGGCAATCCCAGAGGATCCTCAACCGGGGGAGGAGGATGAGATACAAGAGTGGGGTGCCGATGACGTAGCTTAGCGTCATCACTCCTGGCACTAGTGCGCGTTACATGGGGATATCTTCTACGTACCACCTCATTTCATCTTTTGGGTCTTAGATCTTATGGACTTGTCATCACTCCTGGCACTAGTACTGTACATCTTTTGTACCAGGACCTAAGTTTTTGGGGATGGTCCTGATGTTTATAAACTTTATATGTCTTATCTTTTGAAACTTGAATATATATAATGGGATGAATACCGTACTTGCTTTGATATTTCTACAGGTTAATGTTGTGTTTACCAGACAAGTCCCGTTGATTAATTTGTTAATGAGGCTCAACTACACAATCCTCACAGCGGACTTCGATCCTTGGGCATTAAGGGCAATTTTTTTTTTAATTAGCCCTAAATTTCACACCCCGGATCCGGTTTAATCTCTAATCGGGTTCAGGGTCGTGACACTACCCTAGTAGGAAAAGAAGTTATGTGTACTATCTATTACTGTAGTTGTACAGTTCAAATAGGAGAGGTTATGTTACCCGCAGATCTTATTCTATTGGAGATAAATGATTTTGATGTCATCCTAGGGATGGACTGGCTGGCAGGGTTCCATGCCACGATGGATTGTTTCCATAAGACCCTCATATTCAAATTGGATGAGACACCAGCAGGAGTGTTGTTTCAGGGAGAGAGGAGGAATCCTCGTACAGGGTTTGTCTCAGCGTTGAAAGCTGATAGACTATTGAGAAGTGGATGTGAAGCCTATTTGGCATTTACCATGGAGGATAAACGGTCCCAAGGGGTGGAGGAGATCCCTATTATTTGGGAGTTCCTGGATGTGTTTCAGAAGGAGATTCTAGGATTATCACCCATAAGAGAAATCGATTTCACCATTGAGTTGTTACCAGGGACCGTTCCGATCTCTATTGCACCATATAGAATGGCTCCGGCGGAATTGGGAGAGTTGAAGATACAATTGCAAGAATTTTTGGATAAAGGTCTCGTAAGACCTAGTATTTCGCCGTGGGGAGCCCCGGTTTTGTTTGTTAAGAAGAAAGATGGTTCGATGAGAATGTGTATAGACTACCGAAGGTTGAATCAAGTGACCATCAAGAACAAATATCCATTGCCAAGGATAGATGAACTGTTTGATCAGTTACAAGGTGCTTCGTATTTCTCGAAGATTGATTTGAGATCCGGTTACCATCAGCTAAGAGTCAAAGAATCAGATGTGTTGAAAACAGTTTTCCGGACAAGATATGGCCACTACGAGTTCCTAGTGATGCCATTTGGGCTGACTAATGCACCGGCAATGTTCATGGCATTGATGAACAAGATATTTGCCTAGTATCTGGATCACTTTGTGGTAGTATTTATTGATGACATTTTGGTGTACTCCAAGACCAAAGAAGAGCATGAAGAGCATCTGAGGATAGTATTGCAACTTCTGAGAGAGAACCAGCTGTATGCAAAGCTCAACAAGTGTGAATTCTGGCTCGAACAAGTTGCATTTTTGGGGCACATTATCTCCAAAGAAGGATTGTCAGTAGATCCGTCCAAGATTGAGGCAGTAGTTAAGTGGGAAAGACCGAAGAATGTGTCAGAAATTAGGAGTTTTCTTGGATTGGCAAGGTATTACCGGAGGTTTGTACAAGGATTTTCGTCGATTGCAGCACCGTTGACGAAGTTGACAAGGAAAAATGTACCTTATGTGTGGACAGATCAATGTGAGACCAGTTTCCAAGAGCTGAAGAAAAGATTGATTACCTTACCAATCCTTACTTTACCATCCGGAAGCGGCGGTTTTACCTTTTTTACTGATGCTTCGAATGTTGGACTTGGTTGTGTGTTGATGTAGGAAAGAAAAGTTGTTGCATATGGGTCCCGGCCGTTGAAAGATCACAAGAAGAACTATGCAAGCCATGATCTTGAGTTGGCAGCAATTGTTTTCGCGTTGAAAATGTGGAGACATTATCTCTATGGAGAGAAGTTCGAAGTTCACTCTGATCACCGCAGCCTACAATATCTGTTTTCTCAGAAGGAATTGAACATGAGGCAGAGAAGATGGATGTAATATATCAAAGATTACGATTTTCCAATCAAGTATCACCTAGGGAAAGCGAATGTAGTTGCAGATGCCTTGAGCAGAAAATCGGTAGGCTTGGCAAATCTAAGTGGAACTTGTATTTTTGAGCAATTTGAGGAGCTGAGGATAGATCTATAGCTACTGAGGAAGGGTGTTATATTTACCAATATGTCAGTGTCAGAGCCTTCATTTATTCAGAAGATCAAGGATAGTCAGTTGCAAGATCCGGAGTTGGCCAGAATTTCAGAGCATATAGCCTACCGTCCTGACTTCTGTATCGTTGATGGAGTTCTTTACTACCGTGATCGCTTGTGTGTGCCTAACATCGAAGATTTGAGGAATGACACCATGGCAGAAGCTCATAGTACGAAATATTCCATGCACCCCGGCAGGACGAAGATGTATCAGAACTTAAAGGGTAGATTTTGGTGGAACAATATGAAGAAAGAGATTGCAGCATTCGTCTTTCGTTGCATGACCTGTCAATTGATAAAGGCAGAGCATCAGAAGCCTCCAGGGTTGCTACAGCCATTAGAGATCCCGGAATGGAAATGGGAGCACATTACCATGGATTTTATTTCGGGACTACCGAGAACTAGCAATGGCAATGATGTAATATGGGTTATTATGGACCGACTCACCAAGTCAGCTCATTTCATCTCCATGAAGACAGGAAAGAAGATGCACATGTTACCCCAAGCAGAGTTGTTTGTTAACGAGATCGTCAGTAGACATGGACAGCCAGTTTCTATCACATCCGACAGGGACAGCAGATTCGTCTCGAGGTTTTGGAAAACCCTACTTGAGTCCATGTGTATGAAGCTACAGTTCAGCGTGGCTTATCACCCGCAGACAGATGGCCAGTCAGAGAGGACAATTCAGACCCTTGAGGATATGCTCCGTGGTTGTGTGTTAGACTTCAAGACTCAATGGGATGAGACTCTACCGTTGTGTGAATTTGCTTATAACAACAGCTACCACTCAAGCATTGGAATGGCGCCCTTTGAAGTTTGTATGGCAGGAGGTGCAGAACACCTGTTTGTTGGGAAGAAGTTGGCACCTGCAGTTTCCATGGACCAACCATAGTGAGTGAGACCAGTGACAAAGTGAGATCGATTTAAGAACATTTGAAAGTAGCCCGGAGTAGATAGAAACGCTACACAGACTCTCACAGAAGGGATCTACAGTTTAAATAAGGGGATAAAGTCTTCTTGAAGGTGTCACCTTCTAGAAGAACATTGAGATTTGGGCAGAAGGGCAAGTTGTCACGGAGGTAAATTGGACCGTACGATATCATGAGCAAGATTGGTGATGTGGCTTATAGATTAGCCTTACCACCTGAGCTATCTGGTGTACACAACGTATTCCATGTGTCTATGTTAAAGAAGTATGTCCCCGACCCTTCCCATGTACTCCGACATGAACTGTTGGAAACTCGAGAAGATGCTACATATGTGGAGAAGCCCATTCAGATCATTGATACAAAGGAACAAGAGTTGAGGACACGGACTATTCAGTGGGTGAAAGTACTTTGGGAGAATCATAGACCGGAAGAAGCATCGTGAGAACTATGAGATCAAGTACAGAAGAAGTAACCACATCTCCTACCCGAGGTGAGTTTTATATTTCATTTGGAGGACCAAATGCCCTAAGGGGTGGAGGATGTAAGACCCCGACCTGAGTGTCCACGATTAGTGCTAATTAAGTCGCGTGCTAGTGTTAAGCGTGATTAGTAGAATTTGACTAAGTTGGATTAGTATAGTTCTTGATATAGCTTTGGGGAGTTTTAAGTGTCTTGTGCTTAGTGGGATCCTTTGGGGGTTCCTTTTTTATAGTCTTACATTTACTTGGGGGATTACTCGAGATTCCTATAATTCTTGTCTTGATCACGTTTTACTCATCTTGTCGATCCCTACAACTTTCATGCTGATCTCGTCCCCGTCCGGAACCCGGAAACCCGACTTTCCTTGCATTGAGGGCAAAACAGTCTTTTACACTAAATCTGTACCTAAAATTTGATATCTCCAAAACCCGTGAAAACTATACTTTTCGGAAACTAGATATTTTTGTGATCATTTTTCCCTTCTTCGTCGAATTCGTTTGAAGTCCTGATAGTCGTGATTTCAACCTCCCAAGATCTCTAGTGGTGGAGCCCACACTCAACTTGTATATAAGAGAACCCATCTTCTTCTTCTTCCTTTTCCAGCACAACCTAACAAGAGCTCGGGCTTTTCCCTCTCTTATTTTCTCCTTGCTTCTCCACCACCAAATCACCACCAAGCTTGCACCAATAGCACAAATGGAAGTCATCATCTTCTTCTTCACCACTTGGTCTCTCCATTGATACAACTCTTGAAGAGAGACCTCCATTCCAAGTCCTTCCTTGAGCTAGTCTTACCCTTTTGAAGAACCATCTGGTAAGTAATCCTTCCAACTCTTTTGTTATTGTGTTTCCCTAGCATTGGAGGAGCTTCATTTTCATTATTGAAGCTTTCATCTTCTTATTCCTTGTTTGACCCATTTTAGGGTTTGTATTTGGGGATTTTTGTGTGTAGTTGTGATCTTGTCTTGGAGAAGTGTCTAGAGGGTTGATTTCTTGAGTAAAGACCCTAAGGCAAGTGGAATGAATTGATGTTTAGGTTTTGAATGTTTTTTATGACAAAGATGATTGACTTTGCTATCTCCATTAATGTTCTGTTAACTTGCATTGAATTTGAATTTAATGCTCTTGAAAAGGTTGGTTAGTTCATTTATTGTCTTGAGAGTGCCCAGTGTCTTACAGTCTCGGGAGCATGCTTCAGATGAGGTTCGATGAACCATCAGATGAGAGATTGTCCAAGACAGAATAAGGAGAATCAGCAGCAGCAGGGAGCACCGCGTCCAGCACAGCCACAAAATGAAATAGTTGTCCAGAATCAGGCAAGGCCACTTCAGCAATAGGCACCACCGCAACAGTATAGGCCCCTGCAATAGCAGCAGCAGGCCCGTTAACAGGGACAACATCAGAATCAGCGTCCCCCGCAACCAAACAGAAATATCCCTCAAGGCAGGCAACAACAGGCTCCGATCAGGCCACAGCAACGGGGACAAGTGTATGCAGTTAATAAGACTGATGCAGAGGCAATGTTGTGGAAGGTACACTTCTTGTTTGTGGGATAAAAGCTAGGATCTTGTTTGACCCTGGCTCTACGCATTCTTTTATATCTCATGCATTTTCTAGATTGATTGATGTGCATGGTAGGGAACTCGAGTATATTTTGACAGTGGCTACCTATAAGGTCCCCGACCTTAATAGGGTGTTTAATTTCTTAATATTGGTAATTAGCCTAATTAATTGTGATTCTAGCTAATTAGGCGGGTTTAGTGGCTAAGCGAGTTTCTTTTATCATTAGAAAGTGATTTGCGAAGTTTAGTTTGATTCTGAGTGCGATTAGTCCGAATAGGGGTTAAGTTGTGATTAATAGGAAAATTGGGTATTTTTCTGAAAAATTCCGTTTTCGCCGAATTTGGGTCCGTTGGAAAGATCTCGTCGTGCTCGTCATTTTTCGTTCTTGACTCATCGCGATCCGACACTTCGAAATCCGTCAAATAATCACTTTTCTCTTATTTCACTCAAAGAGGGCATTTTGGTCATTTTCTCTCCCATCTTCACTTTAAGCCCTAACCGAGCACTTCCATTCATTCCTTCTTCCATTTCAGCTGCCGGGGCTTCTTCTTCTCTTCCTCCTCTTCATCTCTCTTCTTGCATGTGCTACCACCAAATCACCACTAAGATTGCACCAATAGCACAAATGGAAGTCATCATCTTCTTCTTCACCACTTGGTCTCTCCATTGATACAACTCTTGAAGAGAGACCTCCATTCCAAGTCCTTCCTTGAGCTAGTCTTACCCTTTTGAAGAACCATCTAGTAAGTAATCCTTCCAACTCTTTTGTTATTGTGTTTCCCTAGCATTGGAAGAGCTTCATTTTCATTATTGAAGCTTTCATCTTCTTATTCCTTGTTTGGCCCCTTTTAGGGTTTGTATTTGGGGATTTTTGTGTGTAGTTGTGATCTTGGCTTGGAGAAGTGTCTAGAGGGTTGATTTCTTGAGTAGAGACCCTAAGGCAAGTTGAATGAATTGATGTTTGGGTTTTGAATGTTTTTTATGACAAAGATGATTGACTTTGCTATCTCTATTAATGTATTGTTAACTTGCATTGAATTTGAATTTAATGCTCTTGAAAAGGTTGGTTAGTTCATTTATTGTCTTGAAAATGTGGTTATAGGCTTGGTTTTATCTCTTGTATAAGACTTAGGTGAATCTTTGTGATGGTGGATGTTCTCCTTCTCTTTTGTGATTGTTTGAATGTGGAAAAGGAGATTGGGTTGAATGCTCATGGAAGTTTTGATGGGAGTTTTAGGTAGTGTTTGTAGTGGAGAATGATTGTTGAAGGTATGGAGGCCCTTTTGTTGCAGGTGAAAGGTGTAGAAGAAAAGAGGAAGAAAGGCCTGAATGGCCATTCTCGGGCAGCTCAGTTGACTGCCCGCTCGAGCAAGCAGTCAATCTGGCTGCAAACTCGGGCGGCCGATTGACCGCTCGCTCGAGCGGACATATGTCCACTCGAGCACGCATGCTGTTTGCTCGAGCGGACGTAGCAGACTTTCTGTCTGCCCAACCTTGAGCGCAGTCCATGTCCGCTCGAGCGCCCCTTGGTCCGCTCAAGTGCGTTCCCCCTTGGGCCTAGACCACTTTTGGAGCTTAGGAAACATTTTTAAAGGAACCCTTAACATCGGGGAGATCCATGAGGCAATGTTCGAAGTCCATTTGAGAAGAAAAACCACATTACAAAGATCCATTGAAGTTCTTTAGAAATTTCCAAGGTGCATACGTATCCCAGAATGTCTCCAAATTCAAAGAGTACCAAGTCATTATTTAGATCGACATACGGGATCCCTATTCACCTTAAACAAATCTTGAACCTGATATTTTGCCCGAAACTCCAATAGTTCATTGTAATTCCTTGTACCCGAGATTTACACTACGTGACTGTAATTCTCGATAGCATTGAAAAAGATACTCGTGATAATTTCTAGTCCCGAAATGCATATGCGACATGATATGTTAATTGTGCCCTTGATCACTCCCGTCTTGCCCGATTATATTCTTGTACTTGATTTATTTTACACATGTCTTGATTTCCATGTTTTGACCTATGAGTTGGCACCACTAAGCTTGGATGACCTCGCTGGTTTGATCAACCGACTTGCAGATCCCCCACTTGTCCCGCCAGCTGCAGTTTGGATCCTGTTACCCAGTTTACTAACCGTGGTCTTGTCCTGATACTGCGGATTGCTACCGTGGTTCTTGATGCCCGGCTTGTTACCGTGGTCATGTCCCGTATATTATATATGTTTATGTAAATTTCGTTGTACCTCCTCACTTCGGTGACTGAGGTCAACGCCTTGATTTGCTTGCTCTTGTCACTTCGGTGATAGAGGATTTAGCTTCGTGTGGTTGCCACCTTGCTTGTTTTCCCGATTCCTTGGATACCTGTACATGTTTTATATTGCATTTATGTTTTCAATAAAAGATTCATTTACTTTATGAAAGTTATTGTTTAAATAGGTTTAAATGTTTTTTAAGGTAAATGCATTTATTATCAAATGTTTATATCTTTTCACCCGCCTGCCAGACCGTTGTGTCTGATCCATTTCTTTGGTACTCAGGTCCCGTTGTTGGTTACCCCGAGGAGGAGCTCGAGGAGGCGGTCGGAGAACCACAACAGTTAGTTGAGTGGCGTGCCGATGATGTTGTTTAAACATTCGGTTGCCTCGAGAGACGTTATATTTTGAGTTATGGCTAACTATTCTTTTGGTGGTTATTGTTTTGTTTATATTGGCCTTTTTTGGCCTCTATTTTTTGGGAATGTAATTAAATGATCTTTTGTTTAATTATAACAATACCTTTGGGAAACGCTAATGATCATTGCTCATTTTGATTCCTTATGCTAATGTATCAAGAACCAATAAGGGGATCACTTCTGAAATTCTGTTTTTGCTATAGCTTATGCTAATTTCGATTAGTCTTGCTTTGCCCTGTTTTGACAAGTGATTTCCCCTATTTTCGGTATGTTTTGTATATGTTCGTCCTATTGTGTGCATTCATGATTTATGATGAAGACCACTAAGCTTGGACTATCATTTCAGTCTGATCCACTGTCTGGGGATCCTTAAACACTTTGACTTTCCACAGATTAGTCGTATATTATATATACATCCTATTCTGTCCGGTAATGCAGCTGGTACCCGCCTACCTTTTATGGTACGTGATCCTGTTTTGCTCTATTCTGTTTCCATTCTGCTTTCTCTTTTCATTTTTATGATAGAAAAAGGATGGGCTCAATGTGGGATTATCTATTCATGATATTATAAGTATTCATGATAGTTTTAATTACTCGAAATGCTTCTTAATTCTGTAATTGTTTTAAATTCAGTAAGTGATTTTAGTAATGTCTCTTTTACCTTTTATTTACTTCAAGCACTTCTCTAAATTGATCTCTTGCCAAACCATTGTGTTTGACCCTTGTATTTGGTGCTCAGGTGCAAGTGCCTTTGCCCTTGAGGAGGAGTGTCAGGAAGAGGCTGTTGAGCTACTCCCAGTTCGTGAGTGGCAACCCGACGACGTCATCTAGACGTCGGGCGGATTTTTGAGACGTACATCGTTTGAGAAGGGATTTGCATTTTTATTATTTTGAGAATGTATTGGCCTTTGTTGGCCTCTTATTTAAGTTGTACTTAACAATACACATTTTTTAACCTTAAACTTGAAAGTAATGGGAAATTGTCCTGTTTATATCTCTCCCTCTGAAATACATGTCTTGATTATTTTAATTATGTAACTGTGGTTTCTATATTGCATGTGTTTGTCTTGACGTGATTTGCTACACGCTTCCGTAACCATTGTACGTTTGAGTTTGTCCTGTGTCTTCAGAATCCTCACCGCGGGAACCTATGGGAAATCGTATTTGATGGAAGGACCGTTGTCGCGACCCCGGACCGGGTTTAGGGCCTAATCAAGGATCGGGACTAAATAATGAATGGAAACAATAATGATAAATATATGATATGAGTAGATTTAGTGCCGATACGTACATGGGTCAATAAAAGAACACACATTACCTGTGCACGTGATTTCCCACAGGTGTCCGCGGCGAGGATTTCACAACAACATAGATACTTTTGTTAAATTACGGAAGCGTGTAGCAAATCAAGCATATAAATCATTTCCATAAAACATAGGGCTGATTACATTTAAATAACAGTATCAGAATGAGCAATGTTATATAGCGTAATCCCAAAAGTACTGTTAAAGTTTGAACATATGTCATTTAATTACAATCCCCAAAATTAGAGGCCAACAAAGGCCAATATAACAAAACAATAATCCCAAAAGTATAGTTAATAATACCCCCAAAATGTTACGCATCTCTCGAGGCAACCGGATGTTCAAACAACATCATCGGCATGCCTGTGAGAACCCGACCCCTAATTTCCTGGTTTAGTGTGGTTTTAATCATGATTTGGTTTTCCCTTTGGGTTTAGTGGTTGTTTGGTTGAGTTTTCGAGTTAGAATGACTTTTCATTAGCTTTGGGAAGTTTTGAGAGCCAGTGAACCTAGACAATGACTGTAGGGTTCCATTTGTTTTGCGTGGTCAGCGTGGGGAGATTCTTGATGATTCCCAAAAATTCCCATTTCAGCTTCGTTAGATTAATCTTGCCATTCCCTACAACTTTCGTGTTCCCTCCGTGCCCATTCGAAGCTCCTAAAATCAGTTTTCCAGAAATCCCAAATTTTCCATTTTTTAACCCCTTTGACCAAACAGTTGACTTTTTATGTGGCCCCCGGAAGTATGTCAATATTAACCTTGTTGGAAAGATAATTTTATTCTGGACACTTTTTATGTTTTAAGTTTCTTGATCTGAGGTTTTAAAAGCCCTCTAATCTCCATTACAAGTTCTACTTAGTGTGGACCCCACAACCACCCATTATAAAAAGTACAACTTCCTCTCTTTCTCCCTCATTCCCATTTCCATCGGCTGCAACTCTCTAGCTACAGTACCAGTAGCCACCCTCCTTCCTTTTCTTCCATTTCTCTTGCTCAAATTGAGCCTCCAAGCCGCCAATCTGACGAGGGAACTCCGGCAACTTCTTCCCCTTCATCTCCTCTCTCTTTTGACACCATTTTCATGGGAAACCAAGGTGGGCAGCCCCTATTTCAAGGTCATTCTTGTTGATTAATGGCCCTAGAGGTAAGGGTCTCTTTCCATCTTCTATTGTTGAGCAATGGCTTTCCCCTATGTCCTATTTCTTAGCTTGTTTGAACCCATTCCTTCTCTTTGATGAGTTACCATTTTTTTTAGGGTTCTTATGGGTTGCTTTTTGGGGGTTTTGTGTAGCTTGGAGTCTTAGCTTAGAAGAGTGTTTAGGGCTTGATTTGCTTGATTAGAGACCCAAGGCAAGTGGATGATTTGATATTTACATGTTTTATGAGAAATGCGGTTTTTCTATTTCATACATGATGTTTCACATTATCACTATTCATGTTTTCTTTATGATTCACATTGATTTGGAAGTACATTTAATGTTTTAGAAATATGATGGATTTTAGTCTTTGTTTATCTCTTGTTTTGGCTTAAATGGGTCTCGGTGATTGTGGAGTTCCTCTTCTCTTATGGTTGAGGGTGAAAAAGGAAGAAGTGATTGGATAATGATATGTAGAAGCTTTGATATGGGAGAAGTGTTGAAGGGTGAATTGGAAGAGCTTTTTAGCTCATGTTGTTGCAGGAAGGTGAATGGGGAATGAGAGAAATTGATTTGGATAAGGGAAGACCTGAACTTGAACCCAGTGAGGAATTCCCGTGACTGGCGGTCACCCAGCGGCTAGCCGTCTGGCGACTGTCGGCTAACCGAAACAGTTTCGGTTACTTTTTCAGAGAGCTGTAACCCTACGGTCAGCCTCGCGGTTAGCTAGCGGCTAACCGTCGAGTCCATCGGCGGCTAACCGCCAACCAACCAAACTGAAGCAGTTACATTTCCAGAATGCTGCATTTGGTCAGGTCAACCATGGTCAGCCCCGCGGTTAGCCAGCGGCTAACCGCCGAATCCATTGGCGGCTAACCGCCAGGTAACCGAATTTCCCAGAATTATGGGAATAAAGAGAGATGAAGGGAGTTCCCATCCCATTTGCTTGTGAACCTTTCCGAAAGCAATGGACACTTTCCACCTGGAATATGTTCGAAACAAAGATGAAATGTCTGTTGGAAGCCCGTTGAGTGAGAAACCACATCGCCGAGATTCGCTGAAATGTTGAGGTTACTCAGGTGTGTAAGGAGTCCGGAATGTCTCTAAACTCAAGGAGTACCAAGTGTTTACTGAAAAATAGACATACGGGATCCCTATCCACCTCGAGTTATCTTGAACCCCGATACTTGTCCCGACATTTCGAAAGTTTATTACACCCTAATGTTCCCGAAATTAATGAGTGATGATTTATCAATCCCGAGTATACTGAAATTGTACTCGTAGCATTTTGCTAGCCCGATGTGCTTAACCCGGTGTTGAAATAATATTTATGCCTTGAGCACCCCGTTTCGCCCGTTTATACAATTTCATCAAGTGTTTTATACATGCCTGATTTCTTGCATATGACCTATCAATACTTAGGGACTTGAAACATTGTCTTTAAGCTTGGGGAGGTATGGTTTGGAGCCCCAATGCAATGTAAGAACTCGGAAGGCATTTTATGGAGTCCGGATGAAGAGAAACCCCATTATGAAGATTCGTCGAGGATCCTTAGACTTGTCAATGTACATAGGGATCCGAGATGTCCTTAACTCTCATGGAGTACCAATTATATGTCAAATTAGACATACGGGACCCCATTCACATTGATTTAAATCTAGGACCCTCAATGTTTGGCCCGGAAAAGTATGGAAATCCATTATGTCATATTTAAACTCGAATTTCACTTGTACACTTTAAATCTCGTATTGTATGACTAGACTTGCCCCGAAGGTATTGAAATTTATGTTTTTCTTTTAGCATGTTGCTAATCCGTTTATGCCCGACCCGATACAGATATATTTTGTGCCTATGAGTATCCCGTCCCGTCATAGGTATTTATTTGACCTGATTTCTTGTATATGACCCATGAGAATAAAAGCTTGAGACAATATGGGGCCAGAGCTTTGTAGTGTGAGCCCATGAGCCAAAAAGAGAACATGCGTACATGTATTTGTTTTGTTTACTTGCATATAACCTGAGTCGGCACCACTAAGCTTGGATGACCTTGTCGGTCTGATCTACCGACTTGGAGATCCCTTTCTTGTCCCGCCAGCTGTAGTTTGGATCCCGCTACCCGGTTATTTAACTGTGGTCTTGTCCTGATACCGCAGATTGCTACTGTGGTTCCTGATGCCCGGCTCGCTACTGTGGTCATGTCTTGTATATAGTATATATGTATATGTAATTTCGTTGTACCTCCTCACTTCGGTGACTGAGGTCAACGCCTTGACATGCTTGCTCTTATCACTTCGGTGATAGAGGATTTAGCTTCTTGTGGTTGCCACCTTGCTTGTTTCCCGAATTCCTTGGTTACCTTTACATGCTTCATACTGCATCCATGTTTTCAGTAAATGATACCCCCTGCGCAGTTTCATTTTTGTATTGAGGTGGCATAAATCATCAAGGGTGAATTTTCTTACCGCCTTTGAAGTTTTGGGAAGGGATTCTTCCATCGAGCCTAGTGAAGCAGTGGAAGATGTTTCTGCCTTTTCAAGGACTTCTTGTTTTGGTTGAGACTTCTGATGCTGTTTGAGCTTGCGGAGTTGTCTCTTAGCTTGCCTTCGCAGCCGAGCGATCGACTTTGTTTTGATGATCTCCCAATTTCCATCATCTAGGAGATCGGGATGCACCCATATAGGTTATCCATCTAGTGTTGGATAGGGAACCAGCTCTTGGGATGCTTGAGCCATTTTAATCACCTTGAATGAAGTAGTGATCTTCTCCTTTGGTGACTTTGAAGTTTGCCCACATGACACCATGTTGACAAAGGCGGAGCCGTAGTTTTTGTCAAAGGTGATGACTCCGTTTTTCCATATCTCATTGATCTTCTCTCTCACAACAAAGCATTGATTGAGAGGATGTGAGATCATCTGATGGTATGGACAGTATCGAGGATCATTGGTTTTACCAATATCACCCGGTCTTTTGGGCTCCAGCAAAGTGAGTTTGCCATTTGCTAAGAGAGCCTCAAAGATTTTTTCAACATCTTCATCGAACGGATATTTCTTTTCTATACGTTCTTTGAAGGCATCAGAGAGTTCAGGTCTTTTACCTGTAGCTTTATTTTCGGCTTTCTTTGGCTGCTGAGGAGCTGACTTAGTCTATACATTGAGAACCTCCTTTTTCTTTGGTTTTGAGGCCGTAATGGCAGTCGGCTCTTTCTTTGATGATTTCTGACTGTTGAGGTCTTTGATCACCATTTCAGCTTCCATGGAAGCTTCAAGAAGTTCTCCCAGGTTCTTTGATTTGTTGCCGATGATCATGGAGCGAATCCTTGCTCTCATATTGTTACGGCAGATGTCGACTAGCAACGCTTGTGACAGTACATCTGAGGATTTGTACGCCATTGCCTTCCACTTGTGAATAAAGTCGTATGTTGACTCATTCTCTCCCTGTTTTAGGCTGCAGAGCCGAGCCATAGTAACAGGATGGTCTTCACCTTGGAAGTGAGTTAGGAAGCGTGTCTCCAGCATAGCCCAGTTTTGGATGGAGTTCTCCGGCAGAGTGGAGTACCAATCAAAGGCTGTACCTTTTAGAGTACTTGCAAAGAGGCGAATCTTAAGGGTATCTTGATCCGCAATAGCTCCTATCAGGATCTTGAAGTGGATGAATGCTGTCTGGCTGAACCTTTCCCCGTAGATGTCTGGAGAGTAGGTTGTTTGAATTTTGCAGGGAACGGAACCGAGTCCATCCATAGAGGACAGGGTGGCTTGATCCCATGTTCCTTCAATGTATCCTCTTCTTTTGCTTTTACGAGGATATCGTCAACGTCCTTTTTGGTAAGGGCACGTGACTCATTATTTTCTGCATTGTCCTCGTCATCTTGATTATGTAGAGGGGTTTCATTGTTAGGTGGTGGACGCTGTAAAGTGAGAAGGAGGTTTTCCATTAGAGCCTTAATTCTCTGTTGTCCTTGCTCCAACTGCTGGATGCGTGCAGTTACATCATCTCGCGGCGGAGGCTGCTCAGAACTTGTAGCCAAGACGTTCATCCCTCGGGATTCGAACGAAGAAATCGTCCTGGTGACTGAGTTGGGGCTCATTCTTCTAGATGAAGAGTCTGAGGAGTGGTTACTCAGGTGTCCTTTGCTTGAAGGAGTGGAGGATTCTTCCAGATGTGCTCGAGTCCGGGAGACGCTGCGAGTCACCGGGCGTCTGACATGAATTTTGGTTGCGACTTCTAGCGTTTTCTGGTTTTGCCAACCATATGTACAGCAACGAATTGGTCGGGTCTTTCTTTTTCGACCCATTTGTTTGAGACATGGAGAGTAAAATGATGGATTCTTTGTTTCTTAAGCCTCTTTTGTTGATATGCCGCACGGCGACGCATACAATGAGCAATTTGAGCTTCAGTCAGCTCTGGCTGGGCTCTGCCGATGAAGGATGTTGTCCCCCGTGCGCAGCAATCGAGTTTGTCTTTTTTGAAGCTGGGCAAGGACAAAATCTGGACACGGTCCTTTGCCTGTCGTAGTGAAGATTTGAATTTTGCGAGCTCGGCCCCTGTTGAGATGAATGGTCGACTTGCAGGAGTGTAGGCTTCAGCAGGTTTTGCAGAGGCCTAACGATGCAGGATTTGATTTTAGGTTTGTAGGAGCAAGCCGGCTCATGCTGATTTTGTTTGTTCTTTGGGCGGAGGGTAGGTTTCTCTTCCTTCATGTAAGAGAGAGGGTAGAACCGATTCTCCTTGAGAGGGGCCAGGTATGCTAGCTTCGCAGATATTCGAGACCTCCTTTGTTTCGGTGAGGGTCTCGGGGACCAGGTTTTGGGGCAAACCTGGTTTCTTGTGGGTTGAGGCTTCGTGGGAGCGCCACGGGCTTCAAGCTTCTTGGTGTTCACCCTTGGTGCCATGGTAGGGACACGTTGGGGGGCGGTTTTCTGCTTCTTGGCAGGTACATTTCCTTTTGCAAGGAGTGGAAATGGTCCCAGCGACCCGAAGACAATGGTCCGGGGAGTTGAAGTTGACCCGGTGTTTGGAGAGTTGTCGAGAGAGATAACGCTTCGGCAACTGGCAGGGCGCTTATGCTTGTTTTGCTTGTCTTGAAGCATAAGTTGGTACTTGTTCTCATCGAAAGTGATGGTCAATGAAGCTGCCATTGTTAGTTTTGGAAAACTTCTGAAACAAGACGAAATCCATTAGTAATCACAAGAATATGGTGATCATAAATGGAGAACAACTATGGTTTTGCCTTTTCAAATCACTTGAGTGGACATAGTGTCGCGACCCCGGACCGGGTTCGGGGAACCAAATCCGGGATCGGGACTGTTTGTGATGAAGCCAATGATGATGTGATCATATGGAATGATAACAATAATTAAAGGTGTTTTTATAATCAAGCGGACACCGGTTAACAAAAGAACACTCCTTGCCCGTGCACGTGATTTCCCACAGGTGTCCGCGGTGAGGATATTCCAACACACATAGTTATATAGTATAATTGCGGAAGCGTATAGTAAATCATGCATGTATTTCATTCCCAAAATATCAAGGCTGATTACATTTGAATACGAGTATCAGAATGAGCAATGTCCTAAAGCATAACCCAAGAGTACATATTCAAGTTTAATCAGAAGATCAGTTAATTACAATTCCCAAAAATAGAGGCCAATAAAGGCCAATATAAACAAAACAATAACCAACAGAATACTATCCAAACAATCCCCCAAAATGTTTCGCAACTCTGCAGCCCGATGTTTACATAACATCGTCAGCACGCCACTCAACTAGCGGTTCCGGTTCTCCGACCGCCTCCTCTGGCTCCTCCTCGGGATAACCGACAACGGGACCTGAGTACCAAAACAAAGGGTCAGACACGACGGTCTGGCAGGTAGATGAAAAGATATGAACATTTAATAATAAAGACCTTTACCTTGGAAAACATGTAAACCTGTTAAATCAATGGCTTTCAAAAGTAAATGAATCATTTCATTGAAAACACACATGCAGTAATAAAATATGCAAGGTAACCAAGGAAGTCGGGAAACAATCAAGATGGCATCCATAAGAAGCTAAATCCTCTATCACCGAAGTGACGTGAGTATCGGGTGTTGACCTCAGTCACCGAAGTGAGGAGGTGCAACCAAGTTACATATACATATACAATAATACGGGACGGGACCGCGGTAGCAAACCGGGTATCGGGAATCACGGTAGCGAACCGGATATCGGGAACCACGGGAGCGAGCCGGGTATCGGGACGGGACCACGGTTAATAAACCGGGTATCAGGATCCAAGCTGCAGCTGGCGGGACGGGAAGGGATCTCCAAGTCGGTAGATCAGACCGACAAGGTTATCCAAGCTTAGTGGTGCCGACTCATAGGTCAAATCACATAAATCGAGACATGTATAAAACAAATCCATTGCAAAGCTATAAACGAGCAAGACGGGGTGCTCAAGGCACAGCTATCATATCAGGCCTGGCATGTATATCAAAGCTAGCAAAACAGTACAAGTATACTTTCAAAGTTTTCGGAATGATAGGTTCCAAATCATAAATTTCGAGAAGAACAAGGTAAAGTACTCTTTTGAAAAGCCAAGACAATGTCGGGTTAAAACTAGTCCAAGTGAATAGGGATCCCGTATGTCTGTATAATAAAGGAAACTTGGTACTCTTTGAATTTGGGAGACATTCCAGGTTCCTTATACACTATAGTAGTCTCAATGCTTAAATGAATCTCGATGATGTGGTTTCTCTCTCTAACGTACTACCAACAACACTCCACCTACGCTTCGATCACCATCCCAGGTGAGCGGTGTCCATTGCTCTCAGAAAGGTTCACAAGCAATGGGGTGGAGGCTCCCTTCAATCCTCTTTTATTCATAGAATTCAGGGAATTTCGGTTACCTTGCGGTCAGATGGCGGTTAACCGCTGGCTGACCGTGAGGCTGACTGTGGAATTGCAGCTCTCGGGAAAAGTGACCGTAACTGTGCGGTTAGATGGCGGTTAGCCGTCGATGGACGCGGCGGTTAGCCGCTAGCTGACCGCGAGGTTACAGCTTTCTGGAATTGTGACCGAACTTGCTTCCGTTAGCCGCCGGTCACCAGGCGGCTAGCGGCTGGGCGACCGCCAGCTGACCGCCGGTCACGGGAATTTCTTCCCTGGGTTCAGATTCAAGCTTTCCTTTCCCCGGACCAATTCCTTTCATTCTCCATTGACATTCATACAATTACTAAGGGAAGGAGGACAACCAACATCACAAGGATTCACTTAGGCATTGTACAAAAGATGAACTCAAAACTACAATCCATGATTTAAAGACAATAGATGAAAACAAAAGCTAGAAATTATATTTCAAGACACTAAAGAGGCTTACCAACCCCATTCAAAGCATTTAATATCATGGAATGTAATTAAGACAAAGCATTAATGAAGTCATGATTTAAACACATTTGTCATAAAATCATTGAAAGCTAAACTATCCATTCAATCCACTTGCCTCAAGGTTCTCTATGCAAGAAATCAAGCTAATAATCTCTTCCTCCAAGCCAAGAATGCTATCTACACAAAACCCCCAAATCCAAACCCCAAAATGGGTCAAACAAGGAATAGAGAGAAGGAAGCTTCAATAATGACAATAGGGCTCCTCTAAAACTAGAAGAACACAAATCTAAGAGATTGGAAGGGAAAACTTACTAGGAAAGTCCTCAAAAGGCAAGATGAGCTTCAAGAGAGTTCTATAATGGGTGGTTTCCTTCCACCAATAGTATCAATGTATAGCCCTAGAAGTGAGGAAGAGGAAAGTGACAATCATTTCTTGATTGATGCAAGGTGGGTGGTGCTTGATGGTGGAGAAGCAAGAAGAAGAATAAAAGGAAGCAAAGAAACCCTAGGTTGAAACTCTTGTGCTGGAAAAAGAGTGAAAGAAGAAGATGGGTCTCTATATAAAGCATTTTGGAATGGGCTCCACCACTAAGGAAACTCTTTGGGCCGAAATCACTAATCTCGAGACCTCGGACGAAATCGACGAAGAAGGGAAAAGTGATCACCGAAATATCTAGTTTCCAAAAAGAATATGTTTCGCGGGTTTTGGGGATATCAAATTTTGGGTACAGATTTCATGTATAATGACTGTTTTGCCCTCAAAGCAAGAAGATCGGGTTTCGGGGTTCCGGATGGTCACGGGCTCAACACGAGATTCGTAGGGATTAACGAGACGAGTAAAACGGAATATGAATGCAATTCACTGGAATACGAACAATCCCCCCACACAATAGTAAAGCCATCCAAAAAGGGAACCCCCAAAGGGTCCCACCAACACAAAGCACTAAAACTCTCCCAAAACCAAATAAGAGCTATTCTAGTCCAAGCTTAGTCAAAAACCACTAATCGAGCTTAGCACTAATACGCAACATAGTTAGCACTAATCGAGGTCACTCGGGTCGGGGTCTTACATATAGCCCAGCCCAAGCAGGATGAAGAAGGCAAAAAGCCATAGAGGATACAATTGTTCTAAAACGCAAGTATAATAGACTCAGGGTGAGCGTTCCAGTGACTGCTAGAAGCAATTGTAGACCTTAATTCAAATTACCGAGAAGCAAGGCTCACTCGAGGTAAAATGATATAAGGTTGGAGATACAAATGTGTCGGTCGCGAATACAGTAGACCAGAAAGGGCGTACTAGCACCGCTAGGCACAAATGTTGCAAATCGCATCCTTGGGAAGGACACGAGATGGGATTTTTTTGAAAGGTCAAATTTGGATTCATAAAGAAGAGCAAATGGTGTCTAATCCGAACAAGGGCTCAATCATTTCTGCGAGCGCTACATTCGAAAGGGAAAGGAACCAGAATTTCTTGAATGTGAATCCAATATCGACGGAAGTTTTTTTTTTTTTTTTTTTTAAAAAGTCAAGACTGAGTTCATCAAAGAGAGCAAATGGTATTCCAATCCGAACCACAACTCAACATTTCTGCGAGCGTTAAATTTGAAAGGGAAAGAACCAAGATTTCCCAATTCTGAACTCAAAAGTGACGTAAGTTTTTTTTTTTTTTTTTTGAAGGTTTAAGATTGAATTCATCAAAGAAAGCAAATGGTGTTCCAATCCGAACCACAACTCAACATTTTTGCGAGCGTTAAATCCGAAGGGGAAAGAACCAAAATTTCTCAATTCTGAACTCGAAAGTGAAATTTTTTTTTTTGAAAGGTGCACACAGGTTTCCAATTCGATCTTATGAAACCTTAGTAGATAGATCAGCCCCCAAGTAAGGGTAGGATTACTTAATGAACCAGTTTGAAGGGCCCTTGCCTCGAACAGTCTAGCTGTCTCCACACTCTGGACAAGGCTTTTCTTAAATCCACTTTAGTCAAAGAGCGCAATTGGTGCAACCTTAGTGTTTTTGTTTATTTTTTTTTGAAAGGTTTCTAGTGAACTCATCAAAGAGAACAAGTGGTATTCCAATCCGAACCACAACTCAACATTTCTGCGAGCGTTAAATCCGAAAGGGAATAACCAAAGTTTCTTTGAATTTGAATTCAAAAGAGAGAAGACTGATTTTTGTTTTTTTAAGTTTGAAAGATGGCCCAATCCCTGATATATATTTTTTTGAAATCCCAATTGGACTCATCAAAGGGAAAAGATGGCCCAATCCCTGATATGAACAATAGCTGCAAACATTTCTGTGAGCTATCAAGTTCGAAGAGGAGAGGATCAAAGTTTCTCAAAGTTGAATCTAAGAAAGAGAGATCATTTTTTTTTGAAAGAATTTGAAATGAAGTCGTTTTTTTTTTTTTGAAAACCCCTATCGGACTCATCAAAGAGAAAAGATGGCCCAATCTCCGATACGAACAATAGCTGTAAACATTTCTGTGAGCTATCAAATTCGAAGAAGAGAGGATCAAAATTTCTCAAAATTGAATCCGAGAAAAGAAATCTGATTTTTTTTTTGAAATGAGAACGAATAACTAAAATCCCATCTCACGTTTTTTTTTTAGATGCAAAATGCAACATAGGCCACCAACTAGAAAGGAGCCAAAGGATCAAAGTATCACGTTCTCAAGTGAACTCGTCCCACCGGGTGTGCCAACTTGATGGACCCTCGGGTTTCCGTCCTCTCCTTCCGCCCGGAGGGCTGCTTGGGTATCGGCGGAGGAGGAAAATCACGGGTATCAACTTTTTGTATGGGTATGCCGGATTTACTATTCTACTTGGAATTTGGAATGGTGATAATCCGTAGATTCACCTTCACAAGTAGAAAGGAAATCGATCATTCTTTCTAACTTTTCAAATTGTATAAATATTTAATAAAAGAGACAAGTTTGTTTTTGAGAACGCCGTAGGAGGCGTTTTTTTGTTTGTTTGCCGTGAAAGGCGATTTTGTGCCGTGAAAGGCGATTTTGCTGTGAACGGCGATTTTACAAATCTCATCAAATATGAAAGACAAGAATTGTGATTTCTTTTGTCTCTTAAAAAAAAATACAAATTACAATAGAAAAGAAAGAAAATGGATCTAACTTCTCAAAAGATTGTGGGGACACGTTCAGATTGACGGGTCGCAAGTTATGTATGGACTTCGCCATCGTCCTTCAAATGAGAATGCTTGATGCTTCGATTCTTCGGCTTGGCTCCTAACCTCAGTTTTTTAAAGGACAAGGACCAAGAGGAGGTCCTACATCCAATGAAAAACCGAGTAAACGGGCTGAAAAACCGCGTTTAGGCCATGCTGTAGAAGAAGGGGACCTTGGGGGGTGACCCCCCAAGGGACTTTGATCACCTTGTGGTGCTTCTCACGGCAGAGCAGCAGGACTTCGTCTGGATTTCTTCGGGAGAATGCAAGTGTGCAAGTGCAGAATTTCAAGTCAGTGTGTGTATCCATGTTGATTCCTTTCTTTTGGACCTCCTTTTATAGGCTCTTGGTAGCCATGAGGTAATTATGGGCATTGATGGCCATGATGAGAGAATTGATGAGGAGTTACAAGTTTTTATTCTTTGATTTTGTAACTCCTTTTTCATGGCTTGTGATTGACCGATGGAGGATCATGGGCATTTAATTGCCTTTAATCTTCATGATGATGGGAGTTTCATGGGTTTAATGCCATGATTGATTGGACTTGTAACTCCCAAATGCTTGAATCTGATTGGGCCGTCCAAAATAATAAGTTAATGACCGCATTAAGTTGTCATAAATGGGTCAATTAACGACATTAAGTGGTCGCCAGGGCATGTGAAGAGTCGCGAGCCGCACTGCGTCTTTTGAGATTCTTCTTGTGATCATCACAGGTGGATCCACACATTGTTTGATATCGGATTGCGATGCAATTTCAGACATTGATTGATGTTGGTGGGTCGGGGACATTTTTCTTGTAGATTTCACGATCGATCAGACAGAAAGTGTACTTTTTTGGTCAGCCGGTTGGCCATCTTGGAGCGATCAGTGATGATTTCATGCTTTTGACGGCGGATCCGAGATGTCGGTGAAGATCAATGGTTTTCAAGTATCAAAAATTGGATTTTCAGAAAATCACAGAGGCAGGAACACTCGAAACGCGAAAAGGATCGGAAAATGGGCCATTTGGCGAGAAATCCGGTGACCCGGATTTGCAGGGTCGCCGGCGACCATAGGGCTTTGGCACATTTTGGTCGCTGAGCTTCGTTTTCGGCCGTTTTTACTTCTTTTTTGTTCCTTTATTCTTCTGTATTTTTCTTGACATTTTCCCTCAATT
Source organism: Umbellularia californica (assembly GCA_028538565.1). Classification (NCBI taxonomy): domain Eukaryota; kingdom Viridiplantae; phylum Streptophyta; class Magnoliopsida; order Laurales; family Lauraceae; genus Umbellularia; species Umbellularia californica. Next base: position 46,288,832 of record JAPQWN010000006.1, on the reverse strand, counting down.
ATTGACTTGATTTTCTTGGAGAAAACTTGACGAGAACTTGTGCGAAACCGGAGCACAAAGTTTCCCATTTTTCTGGAAAGCCGAAGACTTTGTAGCCAATTTTCTGTCAAGAGTCGAAACTACGTCAAACGATGTCGGAATGACCTGAAAATTGAGGTGAAGCTTCTTGAGCAGTGGATAGGACCAACCATGGGCTTTTATTTGAGTTTTGAAGCCGTTTGGGGTCCCGTCGTTACTTGACTTGATTTTGCTGCGGGGAAAATGCCGAGCTTTGATATGTGGTCAAACGATGTCCGATTGACCTGAAATTTGACAAGGAGCCTATTAGAGTCATTTTGAGATGATCCATTAGCTCCGCTGTGGATGTCATGGTCCCGGGGTGCTCCGCCGCCGGCAGGCTTGATTTTGCTGCTCGAGCGTTGATTGAGGGTCAAACGTTGTCGGTTTGACTTGAAATTTGGCATGGAGCCCTTTGGAGGTATTTTGGAGGAGGGATTCTGTTGGCACCGCGAAAAGTGCTCTTCCCACCGCAGATATTATGTCAATTTTTTTTAAAAATAAAATCATTACATGAAATGACTAAAATGGACATCTGGAAAACCATGTTGAAAATCAAATATTTCTCTTCACACACATAACTCATCCCTCATCTCTCTCCTCTTCACACAAACGGATTACATCTAACTCATACCATTTTCACTTTCTCATTCCCCCATTGCAGCCCACATTTCCCTTCTTCCTTCACTCTCATTATTTCTCATTCACTCTCTTTACAGCACTGTACCACTCACCCACAGTTCACCTTTTTCCTTCTTCCTTTTTACCCTTGCTCCCATCAAACTCTTTGGTTGTAGTTGAATCAAACCAAATGTTGCAATGGACAACGAAATGAAAAAGGAAATCGTGTCTTTCGATCCTACTAGCAGCGAAAAGGTTAGTGTGGTTCATTAGTTCAGTGTTTTTGTCAATTTTTTCAAGTTCTGTATTGTAGTTGTTCGCGTTTTGTCCGGACTGGTCTGACAGAACATTTCTGGAATGTTCTGACAAACTATACCGAACATTCCTCATATGTTCTGAAATTAATTTCCGAACATACACCATATGTTCTGAAATTAATTTCAGAACATACAACATATGTTCGAAACTTAATTCCAGAACATATGAGGAATGTTCGGAATTTATATGTCGGACATATAGTATATGTTCTGATTTATTATTCCGAACAGTACTGATACCGCCTTTTGGTTAATGTGCAGCCATCCACAGAAGAAAGCCAAGTTCAGTCAGCCTATGTAATGGACTTTACAGATGTGTTTACTACCGAAGAAGTAAGACATCATATTTAAATTTCTTTAAACATATTGTTTGTTACTAATGTCTGATTCAATGGTTATGTGTTTAGATATTTCACAGCCGATATGCATTAGTGAACTGGGCTCGTGATGTGGGTAAAAGAAATGGTTTTGTCATTGTCATAAAGGTGTCAAATGCTGCAAGGCCTGGAATAAAAGCTAGGGTTGTCCTAGCATGTGAGAGAAGTGGCCAATTCAAGCATTGTAAGACAAAAGACGAGAGGCCTACTAAAAAGAAGATCAAGCAAACAGGATCGAAGAAATGTGGATGCCCTTTTACATTAATGGGCAAGAAGCTTGACACTTTTGATGATTGGATGTTGGAAGTAGCATGCGGTGTACATAATCACTCTGCTGCAGAGTATCTAGAGGGTCATTCATTCGCAGGGAGACTAACAGAAGATGAAACAAAATTGATGGTTGATATGTCCAAGAGCATGGTACGACCAAAAGATATTCTAGTTACATTAAAACAAAGAAGTGCCTTAAATGTAACTACAATGAAGACCATTTACAATGCACGTCATAGGCACAGAGTTGTTGAGCGGGGTGGGAGAACACAAATGCAACAACTGATGGGAAAGTTGACAGAGCATAAGTATATTGAATGCCAAAGGAGCAATCGGGACAGTGACGTTGTTACCGATTTGGTTTGGGCCCATCCAACAAGCATACAGTTGTTGCGGTCATTTCCAAATGTCTTAATAATGGATTGCACTTACAAGACCAACCGGTATCGCATGCCCTTACTGGAAATTGTCGGAGTGACTTCAACAGATATGACTTTCTCTGTATGTTTTGCTTACATGGAAGCCGAACGCGAAGTCAACTATACATGGGTATTGGGTATTTTACGTTCTCTCATTGGTGATGACGCTCTTCCTTATGTTATTGTCACAGACAGAGAATTGGCACTACTAAAAGCCATCAACAATGTATTCCCTAATGCAAGGCATCTATTATGCAAATGGCACATAAATAAGAATGTCCTAGCAAAATGTAAGAAGTTGTTCAAGACCAAGGAGAAGTGGGATAGATTTATATTGCATTGGAATATGTTGGTTCATGCCTCCACAGAAGAAGAGTATATTGATCATCTGCGTAAGCTAAACAAAGAGTTCACAACATATCCATCAGCACTTTAGTACGTCAAGGAGAGTTGGTTAGATGCATACAAGGAGAGATTTGTATCCGCGTGGGTTGATAAATGCATGCATTTTGGGAATACTACGTCAAACAGGTATGTCTTATAAATTAATTTTGAAAGGTTGATGCTTTATGCGTATTTATATACGATGCATCATTAATTATTATGTTGTTTATATAGGGCTGAGTCTTCACATTCACAGTTGAAGAGACAACTTGGATCATCTCAGGGTACTTTTGAGTCAAATTGGGCAAAAACACACAGCTTGCTTGTCGCGCCCCCAAAACCGGGATCCGATCTCGGGGACGCGAGCATGGGGAGAATTTGTTATTTCCCCTCCCAGGATCCGCGTGTGTGAGGATAACAAAATTCACAACACATCAAAATATTTCGCGGAAGCTCTACAAGACGTTACGACCCGGAATCCGTATCCATCGGGTTCCGTGTCGTACTCGATCTGTCAGCATAAGATTGTCATAGACATATTTAAATTCAGACTGGAACAATTCACAATATCAAGATATACAGAGCTGACAGCAACAGGCTTATCATTACCCAACATATTCAAGTTACAAATTAACAAGTGCATTGATTACAATTCCCAAGAAACAGGCTAACAAAAGCCGTACACAAAAACAAGCTAGAACAAATACTACCCAATGGTGTAACGTAATTCCGGAGTCAAGCATGACGTCTACATGACATCGCTGACACTACAAGACTGCAAAACTCGTGGCTCAACAGCCCTCTGCACGCGAACTAGCTCAAAACAAGGACCTGCTATCTAGAGCACCAAAACAGAAGTATATCAGACACGACGGTCTGGCAGGTGATCAAAATAGGCAAGAGCATAAACAAAATCAAGGTTTAAAGGAAACAAGAACTAAAAACACTTCATTGAACTTGAATAGATTTACAAGATTTAAAAACAATGCATGAACATGATACTTATCAAGAAATCATTAGTGCATGCACGATATACGAAACAATTTCACGTTTTCGAAACTAGCATGTATACTTATAATATCATGATTAGTAAATCCACAAAGAGCCCATCCTTTCTCCATCATACATGATGATAAGAGTAAGCACGCACGACAAGCACGATAAGCACAACACGATAAACACGATCCCACGCCACACAAGGTAGACGGGGTGTCCGGCCGCGGAACCGGACCACGAACACGCACGATGTGTCAATTCAAGACACGACTAGTCTGCAGACAGTCCACGAGTTTAAGGACCCCCAGGTAGTGGATCAAGCTAAAAGGGCGGTCCAAGCTCAGTGAAATCACTTATATCATGAATGCATAAAACATGGCGATACACGTTCGAGAGCACGACAAAACAAGAGGGAAATCATTTGTCAAACACGTCACGACAAGGCTAGCACGATAGCATAATATAAAATGCTTAACAAACTGAAGAAATGATTCCCTTTTTCTTTCTTGAAACACGATTCTTGAAACACGTCTTAAATACAAGCTTATACTTGAAATTCGGCCAAATACACGATGAAACACGAAGTATCAAAACAAGGTTCTTGGTTCTCGAAACAAATCTTCAAACAAACTTGTACTTGAAACCAAACGAGAACACGAGGATGTACGTAACATCAAAACAGAAGTTCAAACACGAAATCCATCAAGTTTAGGCTAAGACCATTCATTGACCCTTGTGGAGTTGAAACCCAAATGTCGGAGTTTTAACAAGATTTGGTGCCCCAGAAGTTATAGTACATTTTGGAATTCCAAGTGCACAAGGTCAATAAAAAGGTCTAAAACCTAGTCTAGTTTTCCTTCTCGCAAAGATCCTTCAAAACAGTCCTTTTTGTAACTGTCGGTCAACGCTCGGTTAACCTTCGGTTAACCGAGGTCGATCTGTCGGTCAACCGAAGGCTTGACCGACAGATCCCAGCCCAGAATTGTTGCTCTCTGGAATTCAAACCGACAGATCCTCGGTCGACCGAAGGCTTGACCGACGGATGACCTGACAAAAATGTTGCTCTCTGGAAATTGAACCGACAGGTCTCGGTTGGCTGTCGGTCGACCTATCGGTCAACCGATAGATGACCGACACCTGACCGACAGTACACGGACAGTGCATTTCGAGTCAGATTTTTCACAACTTCTTCCCTTCTTCATTCACATATTCGAACCACCTGCACTCCCCAAGCCTTCATGCTTTCCAAGGGATACATTTCACACATTATAGAGCATTCCATCCACAATTTGTCCATTTATTCCAAAGAGAAACATCAAGACATTTTAAGGTATAAAGTCATAAAAACTAACAAGATTAAACATGATTCCAAGAACTTACAAAATCATTGCTAACAAGACAAATGAGGAAGCTAAAACCCATGACTTGAAAGACCATGAACATGACTTGCATTATGAGATTAAACATGGAAAACATGTCTAAATGAAAGATTGAAACCCTAATGCAAATATAAGCAATATACATAAGAAATCCTATAGAGATCACTTGCCTTTGTCCAAATGCCAAGCAAAACTTTCACAAATCCAAATCAAAGAGTTGATCCACGAAATCTACACAAAAGCCCCAAAAGAAAGCACATAAAAATCACCATTTTTGTCACTACAAAGCCCCATTTCGAAAATGGGTTTGAAAACATAGAAAACAAGTTCTAAATGAACTAAAAGAACACCAAATGAAAAGAGGAACAAGAGCCCTAACCTTTTGCTAGCCAAACAAGAAGAATGGAGGTTGAAGACGATGAATAGTGTCGGGGATTTGGCTCAAAAACGGGTCCAATCGAAGCTTGCGAAGAGAGGAAGAAAATGGCGGAGTCGGATTTGAGATTGGAGTTCTCTTGTTAGATGATCCAAGGAAGAAGACCAAGAGGAAAAAGGCTTTCTCTCCTCTCCACTCTAGGGCAAGGCAAGGACCGGTTGCAGGAAAATGGAAATGGGGAGAGAAGAAGAGGAAGGTTTATATAGTGTCTGGAGGGTGGGTCCCAATGCAGTAGAACTTGAAACGATTAAAACTTGGTCTTGCGGACCCCGGATGAAATCGACGAAGAAGAACAAAACGATCGTCGAAAAATCTAGTTTTCAAAAAGTATATTTTCCCCAATTTCTGGAATTTTCGAAATTCATGGACAGATTTAGTGAAAATTGTCATTTTTGCCCTTTTTCTCGAAAAACGCGATTTCTGAGTATTAAATCAAGATGGTCAAAACATGAAAGTTGTTTATAACAATAAAATGAGTCAAAAGGAATAAAATTTGGAATTTTTAGAAACCAATAATAAATTCTCACAAAAATACAATTTACAAGGGTCGGATCAAAACAAAGTCAATGGTCTTTTAAAACTCTCAAAAGTTATGAAAAATCTATTCAAACTCAAAAACAAAGTCAAGTCATCTCTAATCTTGTTTAAAAAGCTAAATCACAATTAAGACAATACTAAACCCAAAAATTGAGGGTCGGGGTCTTACATTGCTTGAACTACAGCATACAAGTATTAAAGCTTCATTCGAGAAGAGCAAGACAATAGTGCAACACAGTTTCAAGCCCTCTGAATTTAAAGAGCTTCGTGGGAACATATCACGAAATGCCTTGGAAAAGATTTTGGCAGAAACTAAGAGATCAAATCTGGTTGGAATTGATAAGATTGCATGTGGATGTATTATCCGTTCCACACATGGGTTACCATGTGCACATGAGATTGCTACATATGTTTCAGAAGGACGGCCAATTCCCCTTTAGTGTATACATCCGCATTGGGTCAAGTTTGACATGAATCCGAGTACCGTTTCGAGCTCTAATATGGAGTTGGACTGTAAGACAGAGTTAGAGTTACTTAAAAAGCGGTTCAATGAATTTGATCAAACAAGAAAACTGCAACTCTTAAAGAAGATGAGGGAGCTATCAAAACCTGACAGTACGTTTTTGTTAGAACCAGAAGCAAAGTCCCGAACCCGTGGGCAACCACGCATTAGGATTGATACATCCACGAAAAGGGAACCAAGTGCTTTTGAGTTGGTACAATCTGCACAGGGCAGTCACTCACCTTCTCCCATCATGGTTAAGGCATCGTTGGGACAGAATAAAAGAAAAAAAGAAAAGCCTAGAGTCGTGAGAACAAGATCTAAAAATGCCAGTTCTTATAGTACACAGTTCTTAGAAGGATTAAGGCCTTTTATTCTGAATATCAAAGATGTTACAGCCGATGGTAATTGTGGTTTTAGAGCGATTGCTGCTTTGATTGGTCATACTGAAGATGGATGGAGACAGGTTAGGAGAGAACTATTGCATGAGTTGCTACACCATGTAGAACATTACAAGCAGTTATACAGAGTGGAAAATAGAGTTGAAGAACTCATTGAAACACTATCGTACTATGAGGATAATCCTTCGTACAAGCATTGGTTGACTATGCCTGACATGGGGCATCTTATCGCATCTCGTTACAACTTAGTCTTATTTCACTTCAGCATGGCACAGTGTTTAACCTTTCTTCCTCTAAGGTCACCACCATTGCCTGTATCTACTCGATTGGAGATAGCGATAGGTTTTGTCAATTCTTGCCATTTCATTCAGGTATTGAAAATGAAAATTGTCTTATAAAATTTTTTCAATTACAATAAGTTGACGTATTAACAAGTTTATTTATTTATTTGTAGGTTTTCATGAAACCAGATCATCCTGTACCACCCATTGCCAATAAATGGAAAGAATTTTGTCATCCTTGCGCTAGCCAATGGGAATTAGCATACGAAGATCGAATCAGGCATTTTAAAGAGATTATAAGTCCATATGTAGCCACCTGTGAGACCGTCTAATTGGATTGAGAAGAATGTATTTTTTTTTGTTTTTTGGCCATAGAAATTCACTTAGCCACATTGTTGGCAGAGTTCATGTATTCTCTAACAGAAGATCCCATATATGGACAACATTTTTAATTTAGAAATGCAAGTTGAGTTCTTTTCCACTTTGTCTGTACAACCATGTTCATTAAGATTGTGATTACAACCACATTCCAAGTGTAAACAACCATGTTCCAAAAACTGTGATTACAACAAAGAGTTCCAAATGTAAACAACCATATTCCAACACCTGTGATTACAACCATGTTCCAACCCATAAAAAAACGCACCATCAATGTAACCAAAATGAAAACAAAATAAATGGTTGTCTTGAGATTTGGTCATCTTCCAAAATGAAATCAGCTATTGTCCCTACGGTGCCTGCGTGCATAAGTACGAGCAGTCATGCTGGGGTGTCGAACCGTGCGTTCCACCTCTTCAATGGTCATTCCACGCAACACATGTGCAGCCTGCTCTACGTGAGTGTAGATCCCATGTGGGTCATCAGTCCATCCATCTGGGCCCCTCTCCATGACTCTATCAAGGATGCTCAGGGCACCCGCATTGCGCTGCAAGTAACATCCCATGTCATTAACTCACTGAAACATTTAATAAAAAAATGTGTAATATTGCTCAATTAACTATACCATCTCATAATCGATGTTTGCACTATGTTGTGCATCTCGAGGAGGTGGGCGAAAACTTTATTGGAAGTTAGGATTTTGAAGCAGCCTCCATGACACTCTTGCATACCAAGCCATGTACTGTGGTACGCAATCAGAAGGATGTCGAACTCCAACACTTCGGTTCAACCCAGACAGTAGGTGATCATTCCATCTTTCCCACACTTGATCGTAATATTGATACGCAATATGGTATGCATTTGCAGTCGAACCTCGTGTAGCACGAATTGGGATTAATGGGGATGGAGGAATAGTCTGCACTCAACCAAACTGCCTCAAGATCCTATCTGGATGATAGGGCTCAACAACGTCCATGGACTTAATGCACCCACAGTAGAAGGCGACCTGATTAAATGGATGATGCAGTCTAATATCGCGGTAAGGATCCCATGTGACCTGCATGACCAAAATAATTATAAGAAATATCATACTATGGAAAGTGGTTCTCATTGAGTCCAAGAACTAATGAAATAGCAATTTTTAATACCTCGTCTGCACTCATATAATCAAGCCGCTCTCGCAGTACCTGTAGGGGAGCAACAGTCTCCCTACGAATGAGCCAGCGACGCACTCGGGGTTGAGTGACTTCATATAAAATGTTAGACGTTGGAGTGAAACGCTCGAAATGCTCATAAATCCACGCCTCTAGTAGCGTAAGATATCCAGCAATTTGTTTAACTTCCTTACGAGTAGCCAATCCCAGCTGTCGATACAAATAAGCCAGAGCAGCGGCACCCCATGCATATGTACGGACACTCGACAAGTTTATCAACAACGTCAGATATATAATTGGCACACGTGTGCCACTCTTGTCCGCGAACAATGTACAACCTAATAAATAGAGAAGATATGCTCTCGCTGCACAATCAACCATGTCATCTCCATCCTCATCGGTTATGTTTAAGAACCTCCCTCTTAGCCACTCCAATCTAACAGATTGGCCCCGAACCTGTTGCAGCTCATCATTTGCCTCATTTGGATGAACTCCCAGAGCGTCAATAAGGAGCGAATGAGCATCTTGAAAGGTCATTCTACCATTATGCACAACAGAACGACCAGTTACCGGGATCCCAAGTATGGTGCCAACATCATCTAGACTTATTAACATCTCACCGAACGGCATGTGAAAAGTGTTGGTTTCAGGTTGCCACCTTTCCACAAAGCAAGAGACAAGAATCTTACTAACAGAGCGGTATGATGCTGTGATAAGTGGTCTCAAGTTAGATCTATCCACTAACTCTCTAAACCTGTCACTCTGATTCAATTGCCAGTGTGGTATTTTCTGTCCATGGCTAACACACCTCAGCGGGGCACGTTCCTGCATTCCGAAAATATTACACTATTGAATAATGTAACCAATACATGGAGCTTTATGTCAAATAAAGAGAAAAAACCTTATCAACAAAAAAACATACTTGTGAATGCCAAATGTATGCAGCTATGTGTGTGTGGAAACTGGGCAGCAAAGAACGATCTTCTGGCCCCGCAGTTATTTCTTGCTCAACATCTGTTCCTTCTTCTACTTGTTCATCACGAGTTCCTTCTTCTTCATTACCTTCTTCCAACTCATATTCTGGTTCCCGTGCTTCCTCTACAACCTCCTCAGTCACTTGACGGCGCCGCCTATTGGAAGCTGTCGGTCTTACTCTAGAACTGCTTGGCCTATCCATTTCTGAAATATTGGAAAATGAGTTATTAAAAAAAAAGGAAAAAAATTACAAATTTCACCATGTATTGTTCGGTACTGTGTTTTAGAACATTCATCAAATGTTCCTCATATATTGTTAGAACATTCATCAAATGTTCGAACATATATTTCAGAACATTTTATGAATGTTCCGAATTATAAAATTCGAACATTTCCATAATGTTCGAATTATACATTCAGAACATTCATAAAATGTTCTGAAATATATGTTCGAACATTATTGGAATGTTCTAACCTTCAGGTTCGAACATATCGCGACAGTGAAGTAAAATTTTTTTTGAAAACATGCAACCAGATTAAAAAAAAAACTTTTTGGGCGTCTCAGATTAGTGAGTA